>CM062806.1:364801087-365401087 GCA_031772625.1 Pinus tabuliformis
CTATCAAAGTCTTGACTTATGACACAATGATAGTTAAATAGCAAAAAGAAACAGTAATAACTACAATCATCCAATGGAAACCAGATATACAAAGAATATATTTTATTATAACACCTGTGAAGGGAACAAACAAATTTTTCCAGTCCCCCTCTATGGGATGGGTTCTTGTCTATCCTAAAACGTCTTTAGCTTGTGTAGAGTCTCTCTCCTATATAATGTGAAAACCCAACAAACAAAATGTTTCAGCTTAATGGGAATTCAAATGGTAGAGAAATGGTGTGCGGCAATGAACATAATAAGAGTTACAACAATGAGTGCAACAACAAAAATAATCGAAAGTGAATAATGAATGGAAAACCGCTCTATTTCTAACAAAATATTGAGTTATCCTCGAATAATGAGCAATAATAAAATATTATTAACCTCATTCTTGGAATAACCACTTGGAATATTTTATTATATTTGGTTAGGAGGGAAAACATATTTAAACTTTTATTTAGAAATAATATATAAATAAATGATTTATTTATCATCTCAAGAAATTGGTTAAGGAATAATAAATAAATAATGATTTATTTAATTATTCCTAAGTGATTTAGTCAAATTTGACAAGAAATAATAATTATTAGTGATTAATTAATTATTCCTAGAGAAAAATAAGATAATTAATAATTTATCTTTTGATTTTTCATAATTGGGTCAAATATGACAAGGAATAATAATTGAACAATGGTTTAATTAATTATTCCTAGAAGAAAATAAAATAAATAGTGAGTTATTTAATTATTCTTGATGGGTTTAATTATAAATTACTTAGCAAAGGTGGTTTATTAAGTAATTTCTCACAATGAAAGCAATTTTACTATGGTAAAATTGAGTTTACATTATGTACTTTGATCCATCTAGTAAATTAGGCTAGATGATCAATTTTTGGTGATAACACTTTCATCAAAGGGGACGAGATAAATAGGGAGAGAAAGAGGAATATTTTTTCTTTAGCAAGTGAATCTGACGGCCATTGAGGATAGAACCAATAGCCATAGACATAGATTGCATCAAACCACTCTACCGACATTGCTGAGCCATGGATCAGGTCAACAATGGCTTGATACACCATTTCACCTTCCGGGAGGCACCTCACCATGAAAGGGAGTATTCAAATCACTAGAGAAAGGAGGTTGGCTGAAAATCACGTAGACCCATCGAATCAATCGCATGGCACTATACCACTGACAGAAGGGAATTCGAGGCACTCATAACCAAATAGCTGCATTGCTGATCTGAAGGGTGATGTTTCTCAGTAGCAGTCAAGGTTGAGAGGAGGGTAATTTTGTGTGTTAAAATGAACACCGAGTGATCTAATGAGTAGAGGTGTTAGATTGGTTTCAGCCTCTGATTTGTTTCAATGGAAGGCGAAAGGGAGTATGAGTGTTGCATGCTGATTAGTTGGTATAGCCTGAGGATTGGTCGCATTGCCAAAACACTATCACAACAATTGTCTGAGCAGAGAAAGGAGTTGAGCGTCCCCATATCTGTTCCAGGTGAAAGGAATTGGACATAGCCTGGGCGTTGTATTGTCACCACTACCCTCTAAGTGTGGGAAGGAGCTGAGTATGTTTCATAGGCTTCGGTTCCAGCATTGACCATCGATTCATTATGGGAGCCAAAGTTTTCATCACTCTTAACAGTAGAGACAAGATTATTTTATCGTAGTTTCGGTCAAGGAGCCAACCATGGTCCTCTTTAGGTGCACGCCAAAGTATTTGTTTTATAACATTAGATAAATTGATCTTGCTACATCAATATCACTCACACATTAGTCATAGAGGCAAAGACATCGTGTTTTTGTGGAATCAAGTAAATTATATTTCATCAAAATATTTCGTGGTGGGTTAGCATAATTAAATAAAGTAATGTTATGCCTTTTTTCGTTATATAGTATGTTGCATTATGTGGTTGGATTGGTGTAGAGGTTTATCATTGTCGAATATAGTCTTATGCCTATACATTTGAAACCTCTAACATCAAATTCAATGTCGCACATGATCCATAGATCACTCGCAAGGGCATAATTATTGGGCCCACAGACTCTTGATTAGCGTATGAAGAACTAAGTCTTTACCTGAAAACTGATTCTCTTTCCATCTAGACAAATTTTCCGCTCAAAAATCTCAGTGTGGAAGCATGAAAGATGGCGGGTTATGGACTAAACCATGTTTATAGTTTTGAAAATTTTGATTGGTTTTATTATTTGACAAGGGGTCTGTCAAATTTTGGAGTTCAACGATAGAAAGGAGATTTTGTTTTAAAAGAAAAAGGGAATAGGAAAGGAAGGAGGTGGTGCAATCATCTTACTATTACTAATCAAGTTTGTATTTACCTTATCTTGGGGCAAAATCCATTAAAGAATTAGTGTATTCATGCTTTGGTATGAGGGGATATGGGACTCTCCCTAGAAAACACTCATAAAATTTTGGACAAAATTCGAGATAAAATAAAAGAAGCATGGGGCCTTTTCTTAGCAATACCACTTTATAATAGAATAACAAGTCTTTCTCAAAAATGGTCTATGCCATTATGCAACAAAAATGCCCACGAGAAGTGAAGGAAGGACAAGGAAGAGGAGCTAAGTTCTTCACACTTGGATCTTAATTGCAAAGAACAAAGTCAACCATAGACCTTTAGAAATTGGAGAAATTAGACACATGGCTCTTAGAGGTGGGGCAACCAGAATGGAGGAAACTCAGTTGTAATCTCAAGCCACCTATGCTTGCATTAATACAACCCAAACTCTCAGGGCATCCTTGTGAAGAGGTCAAGCTCACAATTGCTTCTTGTCTCAACAAGATCATAGCTTTAACATACTGAGTATTGTCTTACAATAATGATCTTATGAGGGAGATATTGTAGTTGATAGTGGAAGGGTTTAAAGGGTTGAATAACATCATGCTTCCTACCTTTTAGAATCGATGTAGAAATTTTAACGGTCATGGCAGAATTCAACTTTGGCACATTCATATTGAATTTTGAATGTGATGAGTTGATTTTTTAGTTGCTCCATAACTTTTACACCAATATTACATCAGCTCATTCAGACCATGTCAAAACAACCATGAAAAAGATTGTGTCTCTATTATTAGAAGGTCATGCTCACATATGCAAGATACTAAGATGCAAATTGTTGACCATTTGGAGGAAGGACCATAGGGATCCTATGATCTAGTCGAGAAGTTTGTCAAGAAAAACATAAAGTTACTGAAAAGGGTGTTGACTACGAAGGAGTTGATAAGGATTGATGGAGGAAGCAAGAACAAAATATGCATCAATAATGAACTAAGGATGAGAGGACTATGCTTTATCTACAAGGGACCTTGGGCCCTTAACCATTCATGTCTAGGTGATAAGAGGAAATAAGGGCAGATCATGAAGATTCATTCATAGTTGGTTTCACCGGTTTTTAGAATATAACCTTTGAAGGATCCAAGTAGTCAAGTACAAATGGTGAGCAACAACACCATGTTTTTCAGAGAAACTTATAGGATAGGTCGATGATAATCAATCAATTTGACAAAGTAAATTGGGAAAGGAAGGAGGGAATTCCTCCTAATGATGAGGTAGTTGAGTCTATAGAGATCCAGGAGAGCATCCATAAAGAGTATGGATAATCAGGTATAGATAACAGTCCACCAATACATCCATGTTTGACAATCAAAGAGGTTGGACAACTTATCCCCACATGTGAAAAAGGCCAGGAAGAAGACATTCTAGGAGAACCAAATGAGGAGCCAATAATAATAAATCGACATGATGAGCATGATCATGCAGGGTATCATGACAAATATAGTATGCAGGATAAGCCATTTCTGGAGGGTCAAACAAAGGTTCAAGCTAAAATTGTGGTCATGGGGCATCCGGTGCAATCAAATATAGAGACATTCTGTAAGGCATGAGAATTTCTAGTAGAGGAATTTTGGGAAAGGATCATGCATTTCAAGACAGATCTTACGATGTTGAAGTAGAGAGTCAGGGCAGCCTGAGACACTATCTTACAGGAGAATAGAAAATTTTAGGACCTCATAGGGGTATGTGTTGAATCAATGACCCAGTTGTCTAGTGTTGAGGAACAACTCAAGTCCCTCACAAGGTAGGAAGAGGAGTACATTTGGGAGTTGCAGAGCAACCCTCTACAAGAGTACATAGATAAGGCTTGCAGCTTTACCAACCTGCCATTATACATTGGGGATAGCAAGGAAGAGTTATACAAATGGGTCATGATGGGTGATCAGGTGGAGCAACATGAGTTGAACATTAAGCAACATCAGCATGGTAGATTTATTCCATTTGGAGGGATTCATGCATTATATACTTCCCACTAGATGGATTTACAAGAGATTATGAGTTGGAACTCTATTGACGGGATACTCTTAGCCAAGGGCATATTGCAACTTGGGCCCTCAAGCACAACCAATGATGGAGGGCTGAGGTGGTGTCATAACCACCATGTGCTAGGACTTAGGTGGCATTGGGATCTAGGAGAATCCATTGGGTTAGGATTGACCAAACGATTGTTTTGGATTCGGGTATCGAAGGATCGATTCATGATCATTTAGAATGGAGGCATGGAATAACAGATTGGGTTGTATGGGATCTTGGTATCAATATACAAATGCTTCTTTTGTGGATAGAAGTGGATTACCTGAGGGCAAACAATCTTCGGGTGGGAGGATTTGTAATATATATTCCAACATTTTCCAACATTTTCTGGTTCTTAGGGTGTTGCAAGCCCACATGCAAGTTAGAAATTTTTTAAAAATTTGGATATTACTGCAATTCAGAAGATAGTATTAGCAGCTTGGATCAAAATATCCAAGTTACTTATGGCTCCTTTCTTTATCATGGAAATGGACCACGTTGGATTCTTCATTAACATCTTTGTCTTTAAACCCTTGTTTTTTTGTTCGAGTACTTTATTTGTCTTCTTTAACCTAGAGTTTTTGTGATACCAATAATACATTCGCTTTAGTATCTTATGATTTTTTCTTTGAGATTCTCATTTTCCCTTTCACATCTTTCTCTAGGATTTCTAATTGAGTTATTTCTTCTTTTAATTTTATAATATTATCTTTATCCCTAGAGAAATTTAAGTCGTTAATATGTATAGGATTGTGAATGGTGGTGTTAGAATATCACTGTTGAAAGTACACTCAAGAGTAGCAGAGGGATCCTTCACTTTTTATTTTTGTGCTTCTTGATCCAAACAATAAAAAAATAGATATGTTTCTCAATTCCATTGACCATTAGACTTTAGGAGAGGGATCCTTTACCTCTTATTTTTGTGCTTCTTTATCTAGACTCTCAAAATAATAATAATAGATATGTTGCTAAGTTTCATAAACCTTTGAACCTTTTCTCTCAGGATTTGTCACTAATCTTTCCGATTCTTTTAGATCTGCAACTTTCAAATTCTCAAATGAAACAACATTGTCTACTTTTTTCATGCGTCATGTGATGCTTCTACATTTGTTTTGCCTTCTGGTATCTTCATTCCTTATAGAATCTTCCTTTTAATGCTCTTTTACTTTAGTTCAAATATCACAATGGTTTTTTTTGTAGTTTCCCATGGATTCTTCGTAATTGCTTTTGTCACCTTTCTTTTTGGCTCTAGCATGATCCTTTTTATTCTTCTTCCTTTCATATCTTATTTTCAACAATTATCCTTTTTGAAGTAGCATTGATTTTATGGTATCTTCTATTTCAGTAGCATCTTCTTCTTCCAATATCATCATAGGCTCTAGTCTTAAAATTTCTTTTGTCTCTATGATTTTAGTGTCCTCTCTCTACTAGAGTTTCTTTGACATCTTTATTTTCTTCTTGAGGGTAAGGGTTTGAAAAAACCCTACCTCTTCTTCCTTTTCTCTTTGGACAAATATTTTTTTTCTTCTAATGCCTCAATAAAATAATTTATTACTAAACAAGGTTCCCAATTCTCACTGCTTAATTTTTTTCTCCTCAACAAGAATTTTGATTAACCCAAACTAATATAAGGCTTTGTCAAGATTCCTAGAATTCTTCTAGATATTAAATGCCATTATTCTAGGGCTACTGATCAACTAGTAGGCTAAATTTATCTCCTTCCCCTTTAGAAAATGCATCAAAATCCTAATATGGTAGAAAAAAGTAGTTTCATACCTAACTTCATAACTAATAAATTTGTAGAGAATGAACAATCGCTCCTTTGACATTGTTACACTATATAGAAAGTATCCTCTAATTCTATCTCGGAATTTGTGAACACCATTAAATGAATTAGAGCTTACAAAGGAGAAAACTATGCAACACAAAATCAATGAACTTTTTTACACAATGTGATTCATTGGACAATATCAGTAGCCTTAAATCTCTAAATATGGCTCCCATTGCTTACGAATTAATCCTCCAGCTAATCATAAATTGGAATAAGCCTATATGAACTATTTTGAATATTTGATTTATTTAATTTTCTATATAAATGGATTTACTTCGAGTTTGTGCACATTGAATAGGACTTATATCCATTATCAATTTTACAGGCATATCAGGAAGCCCATTAGAGGAGTAATGTAGTCTACCTACTCCATTAACGATGATATATGCATCAATAAAACATTGAGCCATCATCCTTAATTACATTGCATGAGAGATATAATATTGAGACCATATGATCACTTTGAAATCATTTCCTGATGTACATATGGCATTCATAGGTTTTAGTTGAGGTTCCAGTTTTAGTTGGGTGACCAATTTGGTGAAATTCACTTATTATGGCTTCAATGCTAGAAACGATTACTAGGACATTCAACCACCATTTTTAATAGTTCTGATAGTGCTTTTGTTAATTCCCAAAGGCTTGAGGACAAGGCATAAGGCCTAAATCACGAACTCAATGTTAAGCACTTGTAATACTTTATTAGGCCCAA
Source organism: Pinus tabuliformis (assembly GCA_031772625.1). Lineage (NCBI taxonomy): Eukaryota > Viridiplantae > Streptophyta > Pinopsida > Pinales > Pinaceae > Pinus > Pinus tabuliformis. Next base: position 364,808,044 of record CM062806.1, read on the forward strand.
AGGCCCCAATACTGTTAACCTTAGAAGCCTTCACAAAACCAGGCCCTCGGTGCACTTGTTGTAAATTGACAAAAAGAGTTAATCTACAGGAGTGTTTGTTTCACATGGTCCATTTATTAACCATACCTATCATAGAACATTGCATATTTATTTATAGTTTTACATTAAGCTCAACTCAAACAAACAACCTACTTTTACCATGGGCAATTCCTAATGTTATGGGTAAAAATCGCAAAAAAACTATCGTAAAGTATTTCACGTTTAGGGGTTGCTCTTTAGTTGACATTAATGTGCCTGATATCCATTTAAGCCTGGTCCTCAAGATAGAAATTGTGAAAATCGTGGGTTCATGTCATTTCTCCAACAAAGATTGTTGGAAATATTATTTTAATTAATGTGAAAGATATAGGAAGACTATAGATGTTGAAGATAAAGATTGTAAGATGAAGATTGTTGGAAATATTGTTGTTGTACTTTTGATGCCTAGATTGGATATCTTATCTTTGAATTCATTTTTACTCTAAATACCTAGTTTAAATGGGAGCATAAGATATATGGTTCAAATGATTATTCTTGGACATTTCCAACGGTATATGTTGATATATGTTGCTCGTGCTAACTCCAACACAATGAGGACATGTGAAATAAGATTATCTCAAGTTGACTAAGCCATGTAGTATGAGTTAGCTCACCCAATTTTACAAGTAGGGGTGACTTGAGTATAATTGAAAAACATCTAAGCTCAAAGAGATTCAAACTGTGCAAAAGAACCTAGGAAATACTATTGACATTTTAAAAGTGGAGCAAAAATTTGCTTTAGGAAGTGAATGAGTCATTTTTCCATTTTGTGATGTTTTAGACAGTGAAAATTTGAGGAGATAAAAGTAATATATTCATGTTACATGAGGTAAAACTTTTATCCATTCATTTTCTATACTTTCGAATATATGCACTATGGAAGCTTTCCTAACTCATTGGTCCATTATACCTTTTGATATATGCCCTATTTATCCACATGACAAGCTTTATAATATTATTAGAAAAAATTGGTACATGGTGTGAGGTAAAAAAGGGACATTATGTATGGAAAAGTGAGTGTTTACTTTGAGAATTGTCAATGTCTCTTTTATCTCTCTCATCCCAAACCCAAAATCAATAAGTAATATCTTGTACAACATTAATGCTTGGAGATACATTTTTAAGGCATAGTTAAGATTCTTTAGAAATTTATGGAGAAGGTATCACAATTCTACTTATAATTAGATCTATGAATTAGGGATTTGTCTCTAGCACCCAGATTAACATACGTCTTTGCATTTACTAAGAGATAAAGTGAAAAATCTATATTCTCAATTAGGGTAGCATGCTTTGTGATCTTCATGAGTAATTTATTTTAACTTTGTGGTTTTATAAATCTTGGAAAGCTCTTAATCATAAACTTCTTAGACTAAATAGAAAGCAATGACCCAATCATAAAATATTTGCATGTTAGTAAAGCCCTATAAGCCAAGTAGGATTTCTTAAGATACTCTATAATGTTTTTATAGAATTATCACCATTAGTGTCCATTGCAATTTCATTTTTTAAGTAAAATATTCAAGAAACATTACTTCCACTATTAAGGATAATATGATATGCTCAAGAAATAAATCCAATTGGTAGTGTTTATGCACTATATTTATCTACTAAATAAATCCCTAACATGTATATAAGCATGGTATTTATGTTTCTCATAATGTGTTTCTAATTTGGAAGTTAGCAAAAAATATTTTCCATCATTCCCAAGGTAGCTTCATCTATAGTATCATCATCATCATATTCTAGTATGAGAGAAATCACCAAAATTGCTTCTCTAGAAGGATTTGGAAAGGAAAAATCTTGGAAAGGAAATATAATTTCAAGAAGAGGGACTCCTTTTCAGAGGAAATGAGGCAATAGGTGTTTTACTTGATTTTTTTTTATGGTTTTAAATATTGCGATGAAGGATTTTCATTGTCCAAGTCTACAACATTATTATATAGTATTGACATCTGATAAATAAATGTAGTACTTATAGGAAAAGTAATTCAAGAATAATCAATGGACATCATGGCTTGCTGAGAAGGATTATCAATTTTGGCACATAGAGAGACACAATCCTAAGTGGGAATTCAATCACAAGCATCCTAGAATTTTCCAAACATTACATGGAAAATCTTGTATGGTGTTTCCCTAGTAACGTAGGTTGTGAAAATATATAGTTCATGGTGAATTAGGCTCTCACCTTTAGGGTTGTGAGAAATGGTTTTTATAAGGAACAACATATTTCTTTGGAATCCATAGGGAATGTTATTAATCCTACAACTAATTCAAAATGTAAAATGAAAGTACAAAAACAAGCATATGTGAATATTTTACAACTTTGGGTTAGTTGATAATGCTTGATATTTGAAATGGGGCTCCAAATTTTGGCAGGTTCTATGCTTGTAAATTTTAATGGAATTCCATGAATAATAACTTTCTAGATGATATTTTCAAACCATGAACTTTAACTTCCATTGGACATAATTAGTTGGGATTAATACTCCCTTGTCATTTAGATAAATTCCCCTTATTTATTTATTTTGGTCGAAAATCAAGTCATCACTAATTACTTTTCCAACCATTGTATAAGGATTGCAAGAAATCTCATTGGGATTTATGTTAGGGTCCAACCCTAACCCCCTTAATTATGTAATAGGGTCGAGTCATATTTATAGTTAGTCAAAGAGTCAATAAAGCTCGTATTAGTAATTATAAGTCGCTGACCGGCATTTAAGAAAGGGACCACAGTTAGTTGCAAATGAGCCATGGTATTAGATAGATGGTATTGAGAGAACCATGGTAATGACCCATGGTATTGTATTTATGAATCCTATATAAATGGTAGAGACTCCCCATTAAGATATATCGAGTCTTATTTTGTAATTGAGCTCTGCTATGTTGGAGGTTTCCCCCTTGAAGAGGTAAGTGAATACTGCTTTCATCTCTTAATAATAAAATACTTGTTGTTGTTCTCATTTTGTTCTATGTTCTGGGTTGTATTTCTTTGCATATTTGGTATTCTGGAATTTCTCGCAGGTCAGGAGCATAACAATTTATGAGTGGTACATGGAAAAGCCTCCATGTACAAGACTACCACACATATATTAATAATAATTAAAAAATATACCACACATATATTTCCTTCAGAGTATAGAGCTACATGTGATACCTAAATCCAATGCAAGATTACCTTATTATTAATAATAATTAAAAAGTATACCACATAGACAAAATTTTCATATAACCACACTAGACTTTCCTTCCAAAGTATAAAGCGACATGTGATACCTAAATCCACATGGTAAAATTCCACCAAAAGAAAAGGGTTTCTTGCAAGATTATGTGCGTCAGTGGGTCTCATGATAAAAGTAAAAGTTTTTGAATAGTCACAAATACTAAATAAATCACATTTATGATTAAACACTTCAATCTCAAAATGAATAACTCGTCTACCCAACAGGGCGTCCACAATATGTCATCCTCATGACACTGGTCATTGCATGATTGATGATGTCATTCATATAAATTTAATACATGAAAACTTCAAAACATGATCTTGGTTGGGAGTGTAGATGGTTTCCAAATCTGAGTTTGGAGTTTTCCTACTTCTATATAAGGCAGGCTATGCAATTGTATTTCTCACCTCTTGCTTACGGAATTTTCCCTACTCCAGTTCTAGGTATGGTTGTATATTTCTAATCTATGAGATATCATTGATTTGCTCATATTCTATGTCCACTTTAAGCATTGATTCATAGTAACTTATGAATGTCCACATTATGTATTGTTGAGCTGAAGCCATTTTTTTGTAGAAGTGGGAATCTTGTTGCCTTCAAAGGCGTTCTAGTTTCAATATCCGTAAGCCAACAACATGAACAATTTGCTACAAGCGGGGCATAACTTCAACAGCGATAACAACAAGGTTGACTGCAGGTTCAACAGTGGCGACAAGATCGTCATTGGGCCTGACACCGAGATTCATGGGAATCCCATCCTTAGTGACAATAACGGCAATAGTAGGAAGATCGATGACAATCCTGTCGTCGGCAACAATAACAACACCAAGAGTAACAACACCATGAACAATCCCGTTGTCGGCAACAATAAAAACACCAAGAGTAGCAACACCATGAAAAATCCTGTCATCGGCAACAATGACAACACCAAGTGCAACAACACCATGAACAACAATAACAAAGGTAGCGGCAACAACAGCCCGATAAAATTGTAGAGAAACTTATGACACCAGGTAATGGCAACTTAGCTAGACCAGCTTATAATAAGTGGCTTTTATTTTCCTCTCTGAAATTTATGCTTCGCTTTTGCTTCACTACTGCACTATATGCACAAATATGTCATCGTTAATAATTTTGGCATTAAATATATCATGAGTTTCTTTTCCTTAGGGTTAATTACATTGTCATTGCATGGCAGGTATGGGAGAGAATAAATGTAGTCGAAGATTATCTCTTTATCTAAGACTGACTATGTGTTGATATATAGTTAGTTTAAAGCCAAATAGTCTACTTATAAGGCATTCCCATATCAATTCAAGGTTTTGGTTAAGTACATTATTATTGCATGCTAGTTATGGGAAAGAATAAATGTAGTCAAAGATTATTTGTTTATCTAAGACTGACTATGTGTTGATATATAGTTAGTTTAAAGCCAAATACTCTATTTACTTATAAATATAAGAAGATGGATGCTGGTATATTGTAATTCTGATTTATGTATGAGAAAAACCTACCTGTGTGGTTACTTTGTTTTAATGATTTTATGGTCAAGTCGTGATATCTCCTAATAAGTAGTTAATTGAATAATTAGTTAAATAAACAAAATAAATAAAAAATTATGAATAAAAACTTAAATTTAATGTATATATTCATTTAAATGTATCTAATTAAATTTAAGTGTATCTATTGTTACATATTTATATATATTTATGTGATATCTTGCTTCATATTTCTTCAGTGCAGTACATGCAGTTAAATATTTCTTCAGTGTAGTATATGCACAAATATGTCATGGTTCATGATTTCGCTTTCTTTTCGGTCTACACAAAGGCGTCATCGATTTCTTTTCTTTTGGTTTTGGTTAAGTACATTATTATTGCATGGTAGGTATGGGAAGGAATAAATGTAGTGCAAGATTATCGGTTTATCTAGGACTGACTATGTGTTGATATACAGTTAGTTTACACTACTACATAAAGGAGGGTTTTAAGACAATATTTGAGACAATTTTTGGGTAATTTCTCTTAACTTAAGACAAAAAAAAATTGTGTATTGTCTTAAATATTATCTTTTAAGCACGTGTCTAAAAAATTATTGTCTTAAAAAATAGTGTCTTAAAGATTATTGTCTTAAAAATATTGTCCTAAAGTATATTGTTTTAAAGATTATTGTCTTAAAAAATATTGTCTCTATAAAGAGAGTATATAGCACAACCATTATTGTCTCTTAGGAGACAATTTCATTTTTGTCTCTCTAAAGAGAGCACTCAGATTAGAGACAATATGTCTTTAATACTAGCTATTGTCTCTCTAGAGATAATAATTTTTTTATTTAAAGATCACTTTTGTCTCTTTAGAGACAATATAAAACAATGAATCCAAAAATATCTCACAATTGAAATAAATCGATATAAAAAACATTTAACTAAAAATGAACTACAAAATCATTGATTAATTCATGTTAGTGCACAGTGGAATTGAACCACCAACCTCCTAAAGCAGCCGGTCTTCCATTGAGCTAGCACACTTTAAAAAATTATGTGAAGATTTATGTCAATCCTTAAAATTACATTTATAGTCATTGATTTTAAATTAAAGAAAAAAGTTAAAAGATAAAAATTAAAAACTATGAACAAACCCAAACACCAAACCAAGTGAAGAGTTATGGCAATCCTTAAAATTACATTTATAGTTGTTGATTTTAAATTAAAGAAAAGTGATAAAAATTAAAAACTACGAACACACCCAAACACCAAACCCAAACATTTTGTGGAAGCTCTGAAATTTGTGACCAAGGCACTGGTGTCTTTGCACACCCTTTTGTTTATGCACAGGGTTCTCAGGTGGGATAACGTGATGAAGAACATTGAATCAGATGAGTGGTTTATAATAGATTTTGAGGATGCCATTGGTGCACCTCAGATTTACCCTCATAATCTTAGTGGCTTGAACCATGCTTTTGAGATGTCTAGGGGTGTTCATGGGGTTAAAGTTGATGTGTGGAGTACTGGCCACCTTATCAAGACAAGTGGGCTGAATGTGTCTGAGATGTTAAGGAATTTACAGAATAGATGCTCAGAACATGACCCAGATTAAAGGCCTTTTGCTGCAAATTTCTATGATCAACTTCTTTTGTTGCAGTCTTCCCTGCCTAATTACTGAGATTAGACATTGCCAACTATGGTCGATTCTCAATCCTATGTATTCCATTATTACTATTCATAGGATCCAGAATCACATGATTATTGAATGTTGTATTATCAGAAAATTTGATATATCTAACAAAGAACTTGTTTAAGATTGTACACAAGGAAGACACCCCTTCCTAGAATGCCATTAGTTCACAATGGTGATCTCATGTAAACAGGCTGCACTGTTCATAAAATTAAGCTGCGTATCATAGCCTTGACATTGGATTCTAATGGAAATAAGCATATTTCCATTTTGTTCTCTGATAGGGGGATTTTTAAAAATGGGTGTTCTAACTTGTAGCTTTGATATAATTCGATTTTTAATTCAATGAACTACATGATTATTCTGTTAAAATTGAAATGATGTGTTTCATAGTTTGGTGTATACCACGCTAGAGAAATTGAAGCAACAACTTTCTCCCTTTTTTTCATTCAAATAAATTATATATAAAGAAAGCTTTATTTTTTTATGGTTTATGGTGAAGGACAGATGATATTTAATGCTCAGCGTATCAAAGAGTATTGAATGTTAAAGACCCTGTAGTGAAAGGAAAAGCACAAAGAAGGGCAGATGATATTTAATGCTCAACGTATCAAACAATAATGAATGTTAAAGACCCTGTAGTGAAAGGAAAAGCACAAAAAATAATTGAGGACTCAATTGTCCATAATACACAAGCGCAATTTACCCATTTAGAAGGCCCCACATAGTTTTACATCATATAATAACTAAAAATAATAATAACCTGAATAGCCTAAATACAAACATCCCATGTAAGACTAGTGATAGAACAGCCCAGAGTGCACCAAGACATTTTCAATTCATTTGGAGACCAATTTCTGCAGTCTCATGAAAGAAAAAAAGGTTTTGCAGTTGGCCCCCATTTCTAACATTCAACACAACTGGAGATGAATAGCCAAAATAGAGTAGCTCAATGCACCCTTTAAAAATTTCGGTTTGTTTTCCATTTTTCTGCATTATATCATATAGACATGTTATGCTCAATTGAAAAAATGATTCATCAATACCACCAAAGCAAAATCTCACTGTTTCAATCCACTCCAAACTTATTTCATCAACTACATAGGTTTATACACACATGCATCTTATGATGGAAGAGAAAAAGGCTATGCAAGGTACTGGAAACTTTAGATTCAATCTCAGAGGGAAAAAGTAGAAGGAAAAAATAAAATCGAGATCTAAAACATTGCTATATAAGTGGGGAAAGGGAAAACAAAAGTGATACAATGAATCTTGTTCTTCCTCAATTGAATGAAACTATGAAATTACAAATATGTAATGTAGGAATACATTGATTTTCATCCAGACTCCAACTTAAACTCTATCCACTAATTTCTCCAAGAAATATAAAAATACGAATGTAAGAATAAGCCAACTGTCAACAACCATATAGGTAAGGCAGGTCTACCCTTCCCTAAGGGTAGGTGCCGAATAGAACTACGAGATTCTTCCATTAAGTCTAGCAACCTTGTTAGATCCTTTGGGGGTAGTGACTAGGCCGAGAGTACCCTAGATGACCTTGCCAGTATGACCTTATAATAAACATGCAGACTGTAATTGAGACCAAAAGGGATTTAGGAGTGCATCATGCTACATTGAGAGAGCCTCAGGTGACCAGGTCATTATGAACCTAATCGTAAACAAGTAGATTGTAATTGATCAAGAATTGTCGCACAAAATATTACATTTGTTGAACCTCGAGCTTTACCAACTCATGCCCAAACAATAAATGTATCTAGAAAAAAAACTGAAATAACTAATTTGAGGATGTTCTAGTTTCAATTTTTCCTTGAAATAATTTGCCCAATACTATTGGAAAAACAATATATGTAAACCAATCAAAATGTCCATATCCAAAAGACTGAAAGAATATGAAGATGAAGTGTGGGTTTACTGAAAAAACCACTCTTTTCCTCAAACCTGCTCTTAAGGGCTATAACAAATCATTCTCAAGCCGCCCACGGACAAGCAAAAATTCAATCAATCCACAGATGCCCCAATAAATCAAAAAAATAATACATAGAGAAAGGAACGGGCAAAATGTTTTCAAAAAAGATAAGAAAAAAACCAATTTAAAAATAATTGAATAAAATAAAATAATCCGAAAAAGATGTTTTCAAAGTGCATGAGAACTTACCCTCTCAAGATCATCCTGGATTTCCTGCAGCTTTTCAATGGAGAGAACAAGCTCACTGTCTATGTGCTCTTCCTATTCCCCTTTGGATCTCTTGGATTTGTCCATCCTGCCTAGTCCTTTTGACCCAAAAGTCCTAAAAATCCAACAGAGTCGAAGGCACAGGCAGAGTGGCAAAGAGGGAATGGTCCTAGCATTCAGTATTACCTCCAGTAACGTTGCATGCTCCATCATGCCATTCTCAATGAAGAAAACTTCCAAATCTTAAAATTTAGATCCTAGCATTCATTATTACCTCTAGAAATGTTGCATGCTCCATCCTGCCATCCTCAGTGAAGAAAACTTCAAATGAAATATTATCATTAAAATACCAAACAAGTTGTTGATTATTTTTTACTTCGACCTACAAAAGAGCATTTTCCAGTCCAAGAGATATGTTTTGAAACAATACCATTGGTAGGAGTGTCTGTGCTAAGTTACCAGGTTGCAATGGTGGCACCTAATTTTCCATGAACGAAACATAGAAAAAGGACTCAAAATAGATGTGCATCTACATCCTATTAAACTAGCAATATTTACAGTAAATAGAACTAATATCTCAACTATTTTCACATTTTAAGAACTGCACCTATAGAGGTCCAGCAGTTGCAAGACCAAAAGAATTATTCTAAAGCTTCAAGCTATAAAAAATTTTACCATCACGCCATATAAGTTTCCCATTGATCTGAATGCCTTGACACACTAATGATGCAAGTAAAACAGGTAATGGAGCCTTGCACAAAGCATTAACCAAATATCAAAAGTTACTTTAATCAGGTTGATGCTTATGATATTAAATACAATTCACATCTAACAACAATAAAGCCAATTTTTTCCATTTGTTATTTACAAAATGAAATGGAGTTGACTATCTAATACCCACCCAGAGCCTACTGCTCACTAATCTCTAGGTACAAGTGCATTGCTTAAACCTATCAAATAACCAAGAAGATCTAGGATAGGAGGTGGAGTTGCTGCTATGGGTACTGCCCTCGATTGAACATTGGGACCTTTGGCAGGTGAAACATTGATTTCTGTCTTAGTGGCTAATACTTCTCATATGGAAGGTAATAGTTTACTTGCAAGTTTAGAGGTAACAAGGTACATTGGGAGGTAACAAGGCACAAGGTACATATGGAAAGACATCTGGGAGGTAACCTGTACAAGCATAAAAAGTGCTTAGAAGAATATATGTGTGCTCTGACTTCTCAGCAACATCGAGCAAAGACTTAATTTCAAAAATAAATTCCTTAATGATCTCTATACCTATTACTTACCCATTCAGATAGAAGTGTTGAGCGTGACAATTGCCAAAAAAACATATTATTATTGGACATATTGGAAGAAAACTCCTTGAAATAAGCATAAAATATAATACTTATACTAGAAAAACCTATGCAAATGCAAACATCTCAAACAATGACAGATGAACTTAAGCCTTTTCATTGAAATAACTTACCAATTCTCTTGTATCCATTTTAGAATGCAAACTAAATCCCAAAACTTAGAAGAATGGCCATTCCTGAACTTCTTTCCTTCTCATTCTCCAGCTCAAAATGGTGAGCCCCATGCTTGTGATCATAGGGCATAATAGAAATGGCAACCAACAATCCAAATTATGCCATCAGCTGCAAATCCTTCTATGCTAAGTATTTATTGTAGCTTTTCTAGAGGATATAGAGCTTGTACCATGCATAAGCATGATACAAATGACTTTCTAATATCTAAAATATCTTTGTTAACTTTGAATAGTAGATTCTCGTCATTTGAGGTTTAGGAATCTTCTTGACCATAAATAGTGCCATGAATATCTTTTATAGAGTGAAAATCTTCCTACATATCATACGCCATCTGTCATAAGAAATAGTATAAGGCAAAAAATATTAAAAATAAAAATAATTTAGCTCACAGATCCTACAGTAGGTTCATGAAATTCCATTCAACCCAAAGCTTCCTTTGCAATAGGGTATTCTCTAATAATTAATTCCTACAAGGTCAAACTATATCAACCTTCCCATATAGACAAATATAATCCTATATCTAATTCAATAGATAACATTTTAGATTTTTGGCCCCCATTCGATAGTGATACCTTCTTAAAGGTGTGCCAAAAATCTACTCAAAATGAAATTATAACTATTTACATCATGGGCAATATGGGTAAAATCCCAACCAAAGATAAATGGTTTCTAGAATATGATTTTTCTACACATTTCCCTCATCCTATTTCACATTTCCCTCATCCCATTTCACAATGGCAGCCAACAATCCAAATGATGCCATCAGCTACAAATCCTTCTATGCTAAGTATTTATTCTAGCTTTTCTGGAGGATATAGAGCTTGTACCATGCATAAGCATGATACAAATGACTTTCTAATATCCAAAATATCCTAGTTAACTTTGAATAGCAGATTGTTGTCATTTGAGGTTTAGGAATCTTCTTGACCATACACAAGGCCATGAATATCTTCTATATAGTGAAAAGCTTCCTACATATCATATGCCATCCATCATAAGAAATAGTATAAGGAAAAAATATATTAAAAATAAAAAATTTAGCTCACAGATTATATAGTAGGTTCATGACATTTCATTTAACCCAAAGCTTCCTCTAAAATAGGGTATTCTCCAATACTTAATTCCTACAAGCTCAAACTATATCAACCTTCCCACCTACACAAATATAATCCTATATCTAATTCAATGGATAACATTTTAGATTTCTACCCCCCATTCGATAATGATACCTTCTTAAAGGTGTGCCAAAAATCTACTCAACATGACATTATAACTATTTACATCATGGGAAATATGGATAAACTCCCAGCCAAGATAAATGTATTCTGCCTTTTTCCCATAAGCATTTATTAGAATACCCTTTTTACTTGAGAGAATATCCTTTGGATAGTGGGATACAATCTTTAGTTCTAGTGAGGGCATCCAAAAATCACCCTTGGACAATCGACTGCTAGCATCGTTACAACAGTCTTTTCTCACTGACTTGATACTTGTCTCATGGGAGTTTTCCTTGAGGGTCTTTTGCGCAACACTTTGCCTTAAGGGAAAAGTGTGTATACATTGTTGTATGTAATCTTTTTCTTCCATATTATCAATACAGGAAGATATAGATACACTAATTGAATATGCAATAAGTGCGAAATCAGACAGCTCAAACTATTCACACTTTGTGTTTTCATCGAAGTTGGCTGATGTTGCATGTTCTTCATCAGAATTTGTCCATACTACTATATTTTCTTTTTCTACAGTACAACTTTCATCCACACTGTCCCGTGAATGAGATTTCTCCTCATTCATTTCTTCAACCTTATCCTCATTGTACACCATACTCAACAATCATCATTCTAGTACAGAACAACCTCTGGATATAATTGGTGAATAATTATAGTTAATGGGTTCTCATGCAACGGTTCCAAATACCAATGGAACAACATATACTTTGAATCACTCAAGTAATGAATCTCAATTTAACAACATTATAATATAATTACATTCTACCATAAATACTCATCAAGAATGCTTTGCCTTGTAGATTTCAGCACCCATGTATTCGATGGATTTATGGGAATGAAGGGAAATTGGAAAGCCAATGATCTCCTACAGTTATGTATGGCCTTGTCTAGTACCTATGGCCTCTTAGACAGCCAAGATTGAGCTAAAACACACCCCACCAAATGAAAATAATGCTCATGGGAGAGGGAAATGACTCTAGTAAGTAGAAATCCACCCAAGAATGCTTAAGAACACTCCAGGTAAGGAGAGAGAAATTCTTAACAGTCATACAGAAACCAAATTAGCAACTCCTTGAGGAAATACAATAGCTATAGAACCATGGCAGTTGATCTCTAACTCAGCAAGAAATTGGATTATGAGTAACTCAGAGTTAATGCATTTCATAGAGCATCAATCAATAAAGAGTTTTTGAGTGATGCTAATAGAAATTCAATGGAGAGTTATTTATTTTAGCCATGAGCACAAAGACGGGGAGGACATATACTATAACTAAGGAGTAAGAATGGTGATAACTCATACACCATAAGTTTATTATATCTTAGAAACATATATTAGATGAAAGCCTAGCACATTTCCTTCATTGTCAAAAGAGAGATGTCCATGTGCAAATTAACCCTCGCTCCATGTGAGATTATTGTAGCATAGTTGCTATGGGAAAATGAAGGAATTGCTCATGGCAGTTAGACACTGAATGGAGCTACTTTCAGTGTTGTCCAATTAGGGCTATTGCATCTTGTCATAGGCAAAGATTGCTGGACATTTCATCATTACAAAGGCAACAATCCAAGCATAGTCACTCTTTCTTTAGTTAAGTCAAAGCTCATGGAGAATGATATCCAGGTGTTTTAGCCTATATTCGACCACTTTTGGGTAGCAACCAAGAAAGTGAAAAATCTCGAAGTCTATAATCCAATGGGAGAAGAAAAACCGAGGATAAAAAGAAGTCTACAACACTTGAAGAAACCGAAGTCTGTGACTAAGCTGAATCTCAATCTAAAGCTATCTATTTGCAGTAGGATTTGAATATCTCTGGTAAAGAGTCAAGGGTTCGCTGTAGTAGCTGAGGATCTGTAATAGAAGGCAAAGAGTTTGTAATTGGAAGTCATCGTATTATAATAAAAGACTAAACTTGCAATAAGGATAGAAATTCAGAAGCTGCTTCTGACTTTGACTAGGCAGAGATTCAACTATTGACCTTGACTTAAAGGGGAGGGCTGACTTGGAGGGACTATTTGGTCTTCTGTTGGTTATCTCATTTTGAATAAATTCAATAAGAGGAGGATTGTTGGGTTTTCCCCTGTTGAGAGGTTTTTCCCTGACTTGAAAGCCTAAATCTCTGTGTCTTGTACTTCTTTGTGTTCTTGGAAGAATAGCTTGTGTAATTACTCGATGAAAGCGAAATATTAACTAACAAAGAAAAGAATACTTATATAGGAGTTTACTTCCAATATGAAGGAATACAATGAGGACATAAAATTTGTAAATCTTAAACTCGGCTAGGCCACTGCACCTCCAAAAACCTGACTCATTAAGCCATAATCTATAAACCTTTTGTGGAACTCCAAAAAAAAATGAATCATAATGAATTATCAAAATGAATAGAGACAGACAAGACTTCCACAATCAAGGGCCTTTACGCTTTACATCTAACAATCTGTTGCAGTATGAATATTGAGGTCACAACTATTCATTTATATTGCACTTTTGTAAGAAAGGATGATCATATTTTATATATTTTGTTGAGTAAGCCCTGTACTTTGCTGTTGCCAGATCTAACCAAGGTTTCATGTTCCCATTGTAATGAACAATAACTGCATTGTCAATCTCTGAACAGTCCATGCGAGGATTATATCCTAAACCCAACACATGCCAAGACTTGTCCAAAGGATGGGTCAAGCCATAAAACGTTCAATGCAAGGGGTACTATTCCGAGCTTCCACAACACTCTATCCTCATTTTGACATACAATAAAATAAAAACTTAGAAATTCAACAAAGAAAAACCCATTAATTTTTCTAGCTAATTACTTTGGATTTACTTCAAATACTTTAAAGTAAGCATCACAGAAACTAACATAAATAAACAACACTACACACTTACCGTGTTCTACCACTTGTTTATATTCTAGTTATATCTTGTTTCTCCCATTCTTTGAGATCAAATACATTCATCCCATATTCCCAACCACAAGCATTAGGATCAAAGTGCCTAGCTATGTGCGGATTAGAAAAATTAAGGTATTTGTCAAACCGGCGAAAGCTTTCTCCACAAGTTTCCATTGAACCATTAACCTTTCCATGAAGATCTACTGACCACAAGGGTGTCAAATCTTTCTGCACCACAATATCATCATCCAAGAAAAGGATGTTTTCCATTTTTTGATAAACTTGTGGAAGATAGAAATGAAGATAATTTAGCATGGATAAATATTTTGGATTTATATATTTCAAATTGGAATAACGTGATGAGAGTGTAGTCGAGTGATCTGCCTTAATATAATACTCTTTCATAGCTTTGGCTTCAAGTTGGTGAAGCACAGGGCAATAGGAGGAATTGAGCCAGTTAAAATCATCAACATTTTCTACATGTGTCGTAGCTTTCCCTTGGGGATTAAGTAAAAACCACATTTTCATGGCCCCAAAATTTAACTTGTCTGTGACGAGATGAAATACATTTTTCTCATATTCATGCAAACACATGTAAATCACCTACAATGAGATCCAAATATTAAATGTAAAATGCAACAAAACTGTTGGACTTCCAAACTTTAGAGTAATTTAAATTTTAACACTTCACCTTAGCATTCATGAAAGTTGAATTCACAACCACAGATGTAGCTAATACATTGTCAGAAATTAATGCATAGTGATAAAGAGTCGGATCCTCCAACTTGTCCTTTTTAAGAAATTATCACTTTTCAAGAGGAAGAAAGTAATAATCTATGGTCAATCGCATGGACAGACAGTGCAGGCCCTTGGGAACAGACTTTGTTGCCACCTGACTTAAAAATTTACTTTGCTTTATTAAGGTCCTTACTTTCTCGTCTGTAGACTGAAGCATGGCTTGCAACTTCTTTGTTACTATCACACAGTCATAAAATTGTTCTCTAGCCTTGGATAGGACATGACCCGTAGCCTTGATATTCTCAGGTGCACTGAAACATTCATATCAATTATCGTCCATGAGAAAGAGAATGAAAAGAAGAAAGATTGACACACAGACTGCAACTTTAAAAGAAACAAAGGATATGAACACTAGATGCAAATGGAACCACTTACTACTCTTGATTTAGAAGCAGCCAATGCGAAAATCCAGGGGGTAGTGTTCCAAACTTCCACAACACTCTATCCTCATTCTGACATACAATAAAAGAAAAACTTAGAAATCGAAGAAAGAAAACCCATTAAGTTTTCTAGCTAATTACTTCAGATTTACTTCAAATACTTTAAAGTAAGCATCACATCAATTAACATAAATAAACCACACTACACTCTTACTATGTTCTGCCACTTGTGATATATTCCAGTTATATCTTGTTTCTTCCATTCTTTCGGATCAAATACATTCATCCCATATGCCCAACCACAAGCATTAGGATCAAAGTGCCTGGCTATGTGAGGATTGGAAAAATTAAGGTATTTGTCAAACCGGTGAAAGATTTCTCCACAAGTTTCCACTGAACCATTAACCTTGCCATGAAGATCTACTGACCACAAGGCTGTCAAATATTTCTGCACCACAATATCATCATCCCAGAAAAGGATCTTGACTAGTTTGGGATAAACTTGTGGAAGATTGAAACGATGATGATTTAGCATGGATAAATATTTTGGATTTCTATATTTTAAATTGGAGGAACCTGCTGAGAGTGTAGTTGGGTGATCTGCCTTGAAATAATACTCTTTCATAGCTGCGGATTCAAGTTGGCGAAGAATAGGGCAATAGGAGGAATTGAGCCATTTAAAATCATCAACATTTTCTACATGTATTACATGTTTCTTTGGGGGATTACGTAAAACCACATTTTCGTGGCCCAAAAATTTAACTTGTCTGTGATGATATGAAATACATGTTTCTAAGATTCCTACAAACACAAGTAAATCACCTACAATGAGATCCAAATATTAAATGTGAAATTCATCAAAACTATTGTACTTCCAAACTTTAAAGTATTTTAAATTAATAATACTTCACCTTAGCATTCATGACAGTTGAATTCACAACCACAGATGCAGCCAATACATTGTCAAAAAATAATTCATAGTGATAAAGAGTCGAATCCTCCAACTTGTCCTTTTTAGGAAATTTCACTTTTCAAGGGCAAGAAAGTAATAATCCATGGTCAATCGCATGGATAGACAGTGCAGGCCTTTGGGAACATTCTTTGCTGCATGCTGACTTAAAAATGTACTTTTCTTTTTCAAGGTGATTACTTGCTCATATACAGAATAAAGCATGGCTCGCAACTTCTTTGTTACTGTCGCACAATCATAAAATTGTTCTCTAGCCTTGGATAGGACATCACCCATAGCCTTGATCTTCTCAAGTGCACTGAAACATTTGTATCAATTATCGGCCATGAGAAAGAGAATGAAAAGCAGAAAGATTGACACATAGACTACAAATTTAAAAGAAACAAAGGATATGAACACCAAATGCAAATGGAAGCACTTACTACTCTTGATTTAGAAGTAGCCAATGCGAAAACTATTACCTTTGAGGTAGATAAAAATTTGCATTACCCTCACCCAATGTACACTGACATTCTTTAATACGAAGCATCAATTCATGGTATAAATCAAGATTATTCCTAGCTTGGGAAACGCTTGAATACACCCTATCCATGATCAGTTGGTCTCCCATCAATCTAACAGTGGAGTCAGAATTCTCGTTCTCATTCTCCCACCTCCAAATGCTGTATTTTCCCAGGACAACATAATCATGTTAGGCCCCTATACTACTAGTGTAACCCCTTATTGTTATTATTATAACCCACTTATTATATTTATGTACCCATGTAGTGCCCATATTGTTACTATTGTGCCCCATAGAAGCCCACTATTGTTATTATTGTGCCCTTACATTATTATTGTTATGTCGGCTCTGATTATGTTATGACCCCTTAGACTCCTATATATAGAATGGAGGTCTTTTCATTTGTATCATCCAAGAATTGTTCATTTATGTAATGTAAAGGAGGTTTTCCCCTCGAAGAGGCTGAATTCTAAGGTGTTGATCTATCTTTTATATCTTTTTCTTGAGATGGTTTCATAACATTTGGTATCAGAGCTTTGGATTCTAGGGTTTCGCTGCTCCAAATAGGTCATCGTGGCATTTTCACTATAACTTTTTTTGTGTGACGTTTCAGACGTTGTAAGAAAAACACATTTGAGAAGAAATCGGGCTGAACCTTAGGTCCGAATTTCGGAGATTTTTGCACTATATTTGCAGATATATGATCTGAGGAAGTTGGTCTTTTTGCAGACTCCTGAATTACATTCCAAACAGGTGACCTGGGGAAAATCGTCTTAACTTTCTCTCTGGGGATCGGATTGAGATTTCGTAAGAAGGTACAGAAAGAGGACATAGTATAGTTTCTTGTATGCATTTTTCAGATCCAGAGGTCGAAACAGTGACTCGTGGCACGTCGTACAAGTTCGCTCTACTGAACTAGTTTATAATCAGGTCATCTTGGGAGATTGTGCACAACTCTTTCTTGGAGAATCCAATTTGGATCAGACTGGTGACATTGGAAAGAGGACATAGAGGGCTACTACAGGTCGTAATTTCAAAACTTAAAGATCTAAAAGTACAGAGTTACAGTCGTTTCAAGATCAAGCTCCTAAAATCAAGAAAAAGCAAGATGAGAAAGTTTGATGGCAAGGATCCGGTAAATTGGATACCGTAGATGGAGCAATATTTTGATCTACATGGTGTACCACTGTTACAAAAGGTATGTATTGCATCTTCATATTTAGAACCGGATCAATTTTTATGGTATGAAGGGCTTTGTTCTCGTAAACAACTTGTCATGTGATCAGTTTTCACGGAGGAAATGATAGCACATTATGAGGATACAAAGAGCAACACCTTCTTTAGAGCAACACCACAACAATTGGAAAGAGTAAAAGGGCTTTGCGACATAGTGGAAAGAAAAATTATGGAAACCAGGAAGCATACCCATCACAACTATAAAGATGGAAGTGTTGTTTCTCCTAGCCTTCCACAACCTACAAGGGTTACACCACAACAATTGGAAGAAAAAAGAGAAAAAGGGCTTTGTTACAATTGTGATAGAAAATTCACTAAAGGTCATAAGTGTGTTGAGAAGAAATTATTTTACATAGAATATGAAGAGGAGGAAGAAAATGATCAAGAAACATCAAAAGAATAAGATATATGCCAAGACCCCACCCCAGAGAAAGAAGAAATGAATCTGACAATATCTTGTAAAGCATTGGCAAGAATTACCACTCCTCAAACTCTCAGGATAGAAGGACATATCAAGAAGAAAAAGGTGCAAGAAGTGAAAGATCACATCGAGAAACAAGAAATAAATCCAACCATATCTTGTAATTCATTAGTCGAAATTACCACTCCTCAAACTATCAAGATAGAAGGACAAATCAAGAAGA
Organism: Pinus tabuliformis; assembly: GCA_031772625.1. Classification (NCBI taxonomy): domain Eukaryota; kingdom Viridiplantae; phylum Streptophyta; class Pinopsida; order Pinales; family Pinaceae; genus Pinus; species Pinus tabuliformis. Next base: position 364,826,896 of record CM062806.1, read on the forward strand.
AAAAGGTTCAAGCAGTGAAAGTTCACATCGAGCATCAACAACAAGTTCTCCAACTTTTAAAGGATAACGCCACTTCAGTGCAAAATCAAACGAAACAACAGGTAGATCAACATCGTAGTGAAGAATGTTTTGATGTAGGTGATTGGATATTTTTACTGCTACATCTCAAGCAAGCTATTTATGAGGAGGAAATGTTGGCAATAATACATGCACTTAAAAAATGGCGACCTTACCGAATGGGAAGACTCTTCAAGGATGAGGATGTGGAAGCATTGTTTTGTACTATTTCTATTACCCAACAAGATTGGATAAACTAAGCAAGGGATGAATGGAAGAAGGACGAAGAAGTATGGCCACTTATTCAAAAGTTGCAAAAGATCCCAATTCAAACAATATTGCCAGAAATTGAAGAGGAAGGAAAAATCATATGGGAACTTGGAGTAGTCACATAAACAAGAACCCGACAACTACGAAATCGGTCAATTTCAGAGTATCTCATCAACTGGAAGAACATACCCGCTGAAGATTCCACATGGGAGGACAAATTTTATACAGAAGCATCAAGAACTACTCAAGCATTGAGGACAACGCTTTTTGAAGGAGAGGGGCATGTTAGGCCCCTATACTACTAGTGTAACCGCTTATTGTTATTAGTAAAACCCACTTATTATATTAATGTACCCATGTAGTGCCCATATTGTTACTATTGTGCCCCATAGAAGCCCACTATTGTTATTATTGTGCCCTTACATTATTATTGTTATGTCGGCTCTGATTATGTTATGACCCTTTACACTCCCATATATAGAAAGGAGGTCTTTTCATTTGTATCATCAAAGAATTGTTCATTTATGTAATGTAAAGGAGGTTTCCCCCTCGAAGAGGCTGAATTCTAAGGCGTTGATCTATCTTTTCTTGAGCTGGTTTCATAACACTACCTCCTTGGAAAGTTTAATTGCTGCATTTTCAAGTTCAACTCATTTTTCTTCATCCTGTTGGATCAACTCTGTTGACCTTTTCTCCCTCCTCTTTTTTCTCAATTGCTATAAGCATTAAACTACTATAAATTAAAGCAGACTATGCTACAATCTAAGATATATAAATTTTTTCTTTTGGAGAAGTAACATTCGAAAGGGATTTTCGAAAATAATATAACAATTCCCTTTACCATGAGAGTAAAAAGTAGCAATCTAGTGCAGCAAAGAATTTTACCCTTTGCAAAACTTTTGTTGGAATTTCTTTAAGCTGCAAATGGTCTGCATTACAACAACCATTGTCCTGAGAGTTTGACTAGACATTACCTAACAGTAGGCTACCAATAGCACAAATTAGTTAACCAGGGAAAATCAAAACTTACCATCAAGAGCATTCTCTTTGACATCTCAATGTTCACTTCCTGTGTCATCCTCTTGAAACCTCGTAAAAAGTTCTTCATCATTGGAAGTTTTTTTCTACACCTCGTCATTCATTTTACCCCCCTCAAGATTTTCCTCGCCTTCTTCATTGAATATCACGCCATCTTGTTGCGAATGTAACTTTTCTGAGCTATCTCCAGAAGACGTTTTCGTTTGCTTGATGTACACCGTTAGAAATAGAGAAGCACCCTTGCCAATGTTATATTTCACTTCCTGCTTAACACAACCCTAGTTGACTACATAGATCATCATCACACAAGTTTCCTTACATGTTTAATAGAGAAAATAACCAAAATCTTCACCAATCGTACCTTAGAGTTAGTAATATCCCTTTGGTTTACTTTGGAGGGCTTTTCTAATACCCATGAGGAAGATAAATCATTCTGTCAAACAATATTTAAGTTTAGAGTTCCCGAGTCCTTTGTGTTAGCTGTTATGACATCAATCACCTACCAAGTAAATAAAATTATTTAAGTTTAGAGTTCCCGAGTCCTTTGTGTTAGCTGTTATGACATCAATCACCTACCCAGTAAATAAAATTTATTTTCAATTCTCTGCTCAATAGGGGAGAAAGCAAATTTAAGTTATCCAAATGATGCAGGTTTCTTATACTTGCCTCGTTTGGGAAGAGAGAGTCAATGCTCTCTGTTAAACTCTGCTTTCTCCAGTCATCTACTTGTTCCTGTGAATCCCACAGATAAATAGATAAGAGTGATTTTAAACATATGAAAGAGCTCCATTATCCTCAATAATTCCTCTCTATTTCAATTCACTCAGGTCGATTAAATTTTAGTTTAGGGACACTATTTATTTTCTTGGATTAGACTAACGTAAGTGCAAGTGCATTGCCCAAATCCTAAAAAAGAACAAAATGGCCATAGAAAGATAGATTTGGTTTCAAGATGTCGAAAGAGAATACCATTCTAACAGATCCATCTCTTGAGAAGTTATGCCCCGCTATTTTAAATGACAAAAAATGCATAAAAGATCAGGTAGAAAGACTTGATGGAGAAGAATATCTATAAAAATACTGAAACACTAAAAAGGGGGTTGCTTTTCTATCATGCATATGCTAAGATAGAGATTTCATTACACATCAATAATAAAATTGTGTGTATAATATCTATCATTTGTTTTGGCCAATGTGCTCTGAACACTGTGGGAACAGTGTGAAAATGATATGTACAACAAAAGGTAGCTGGTGAACAAGATTGTTGTTGTGAATTGGGTTTAGGTTAGGTGGATCAGAATTGGCTTTAGCTTGACTGATGAGAAGTGGACTTAGCTTTATGGATGGAAAGTGGGTCTAGCTTGGGTAATGAGTGGACGGGAAGAATGATTGTTACTCTTCCCACCCAGATTTAGTTCCCACAAGATTCAATTCCCATGAGTAAGATATTGAACTGAATTCTTAAAAAATATATTTTTATAATACCCATCCATCTTATGCAGAATCTAGTGCACTCTTAGTACCATCCTCCTCGGAACAAGGAGCGCTCAATGAATTCACCGAGTGGTTGCCCAACGAATTTACTAGTCATATGCATTTCCCTTTGTTAAGAAAGGGAAAGAGCATTGTTATTTCTTGCTATCGGGATGAATGGTTTCATTATCTTTGACAAGAAAAATTACCGTAGGGGTAGTTGGTAAAACCTTTGCTCTTGCATGAGAGAGGCACAAACTTTGAATCTTTCTCTTGGTAGGTATTGTACTGTGTTAGTGCAGATATGAGGTTCACAGCTTCACACAGATCAAATGAAATGAAAACTATAAAGAAAACTCACAAAATGTCTGTAAAAATGCTACAGGTGCTAAACTTTTGACAATAACTGAGCAAAGTAAGTTTGATAGCATCTGCGCCTTCAGATCCTGCGAAAAAGCTAAAAGGAAAATCAAATTCCAAAGTAGGTCCATGGGGTTTTCGTTCAATGGTTAATCGGTGGTGGTGAAGGAAAATTAAATTTAGAAGTAGGTCCATGGGGTCTTGGTTCAATGGTTAACCGGGGGTGGTGATAATTCCCTACCAAGGCCCAAATCACATAAATACATTGTTTAGTGGGTTCTCAATGAAAGGGATCTCTCTGAAATAGTATAAGACGACTACACTTCATTGTAATGGAGATCTTACTAGAATGTTGTAAGAATTCTACACTTCATTGTAATGGAGATCTTACTTGAATGTTGTAAGAAGTGTACACTTCATTGTAATACTACCAGATTAAGAAAGGGCATGCTTGCCAATAAAGATAAATTAAATGCTGACCCACCCCAAAAAAAGAGACAGAAGCAACCTAACAAGGGAGGAGGGCAAGAATAAGCTAATTAGTGAGGGAGGAGGGCAGGAAGAAGCTTACCAGTGAGGGAGGAGGGAAGGAAGAAGCTTACCTGTTGCAGATGTAGATGCAGAGTGACGAAACCTAGCTGCCAAAAAAGTCAATGGCATGATCACAAAAATAACAAGGAAGCCCACCACAGCTATTCGATGATGAAAACCCCGACCTCCCCATCCTCCATTTCTACCATGCTGGTAGCCCTACCACCCTCCATTCCACACACCTCCTCTTTTCACAGGCATCTTCAGCTCTCAACCCTAACACCACTTTTCTCCTTCTCCTCCTCCTAAACAGATATCGACCAATGCAACCCTTACTCAATCATAATCCTCTACATCAAACCCATATCATGCTTAGCAATAAATATATGAAGTCAGCAACAACCAAAAAAACCCTTAGATCTCATATATACTTCAGATCATTTCATAGAAAAATCTACCAAAGGTATTACGAAATGGATAGATCAACTGATTTCATGCAGTTTTGAGAAAGAAAGGGACAATGACATGGTAAAAGCCTAGATGAAAATGGGCATAGGGGCCAGAAGTAGATAGATCTGAGGGTCTCTATATCTGTTATCCTTTTTTGTTAAAAAACCAAAACATATAATTAAGGGAAACACGTCATTCTGATTCAGATGCCAACATATATGTTATTATTAATGGGAATCCTCACCAGTCTTGCTGACTATTCATATAGTACGACATAGGCATAGGAAGAACAAGTAGATGACGTTGGGTATATATGATGCCCCTCAACTTACTAATTTAACTGAGTAGCTATCGACTTGGCATTCCTCGCATTGAGGCATGTAAAGGTAAAAGGAATGCTAGGGGGTAATTTGATGCAAAGTAAGGGTGAATTATGCCTCCTTGAATGCACATCATGAGACTATGTTTAAGATTCACAATTCTGAAGTTGCAAGAAGACTAGAGTGTAAACATAAGAGAGAAGCTAAATATATTGTGATCTAACATTTAAAATGGTGACTTGTTCATTGATTTCTCATTAATAATGAAGAGAAAAATATTGATGATTGGGGGAGAGAAATGATGAGTGTTCTATTGAGTAAAGGAAATATATCATTTTTAGGACATGGATAGATCTTAATGGTCTGGGATGCCAATGTTAGTAAAAACTTACCTAAATGCCTTATGACTGCCACATGGATGAGTGTTACACTTACATTATTGATGCACTAACCATAGGGAGTTGGTATAATATTCATGGTTATGGGTGCTTACAAAACTAGGTTTTCATATACCTATGAAGTGAAAGGGAATCATGTACCCTTTCTTCAAGATAGGAGTAATGTTGTAAGCTTTAAACCAGTCGACAGAGAAAAGTTTTGTTAAAGAATACAATTTACACACCCCTTGTCCATTAGTACGAACCGGTTTATAAACATAGTTTTGGATTAATGTCATAGCACTTCTAGAAGTTGTTTTGATTCTAAAAAAAACATGTTGTATGTTTTCGTCTACTTCGAATTTTGCACAAGAAATAGTTTGTCCTTTAACAAGACTTGAGTGTGCCAACATGGACTGAAGAAGAGGTTATTAGCATTGCAAACCCTCTTCTTAGATTAGTATGTCAATTTTAAATTTAGCAGAAATTGGCAATAAAACATATGATGTTCTAGAAGCTAAAAGATGGACAACACATGAATCTACAACTTCTTACCTCTATTGTTGTCATGTTTATCTTGCCCCATCAGAATGGTATCAAAGCTAAGGTGAGGGCAAGGTATCAGAGCTAAGCTGAGGGCAAGCCCAAGCAAGGAAGAAAGAAATCACAAGAAGTTTTCTAACAATACTGACCTCATTCCTCTTCAAAGATCAGTCATCGTGAAGCACTGAAACTTCTATTGCAAAATTCTAGGTTGCAGATCCTAGAAAGGAAATGAGATCAAGGCCTCATCAATCAAGCATCCCTAGGATAGAGCTCTCTGTCAAATTGTTGGTCAAATGATCTATATTTAAGGCCTTTTGTCATCACTACATCTAGGAAGCTTTGATTGCTTTAGTGTCAAATATTCTATTATAAAATCACCATTGAATTGAATTTTTTGTGGAGATAGTGTCTCACTCGAAATTTCTTCTTTGTTGCAGGTTTATATAAAATCATATATGAAGCTATAAAGTTCCTAACATCTAAGCTCATATATATAATATTATTCTTGAGCTCATTGACATGCCTTCGGCCTTGTATTAGGGTTTTGTTTGTCTCACAGAGAAGTATAAAAGGCTACAAAAGGTGAAGTTGCCTCGGCCCTTGGGACATCAATCAAGAGGGTTTGAAAAATAGTGTTCGTGGTTTTCCATTGGGTAGATGCTTATTGAAGGTAAAGGATCAACCTTTGTGCATCTTTGAGATTCTGGTATCAAAGGAAAGGGGGTTCATGACAAATAAAGATCATTTCAAGGATCTTGAAATCTAAAACACAATGTTCTAAAATCTCTTTTAAATAGGTATGACTATTATTGGTGTCTAAAGCCAAATGCATCTCAACATTTCTTCTCATATCAACTCATTGAGGTAATGAGGACACACAGGTGGGTTTAGCCTTGAGCCATCACTTTTTATATGATTTTTACATCTTGGGTTTAAAAAACCTTTATATACTCTATTTAGAAATTTCTAGTACCCATGATCAGTGCATGCTGCACATTATTTTTCATAGCTACCAAATTTGCATTCCATCAGTTAAAGCTAGGATAGAATTAGTCTTAGTCAAAGAACTCTATTTTATTTGATGGATTCAAATTGAATTTAATTTACTATGGTTTCTCCTTTCCTTTAATTTACTCTGGTTTTAATAACCAGCAAATCTTCCAAAGGCAGAAATTCGATAATAGAACTGGAGTCAGATAGAGACTTACCACTGCGAGAAATGGATACAGTCAAAAGTTCTTTCCTAAGGCTTGGTAGGTCGATGGGCTCCAGGATTTTTTTTCCCTCTTCCCAGGATTTATCAATGGCGTTTGCTGCAGTAGCCTCAGAGGGGTTTTTACTACATGTGCTACGAAAAATGTATGATTCTGAAGGGGATGTCTAACAACTGAAGCTTTCTCATCAGTTACTCGAGTATAGAATTTCTGGAATAGGTCTATCAACCTCTTTCACTACCTTGGAGGAGAAGGCGACAACATGTAGACAGAGAAGGGCACTTTTTCGGTGACGGTGGAAACGAAAAGCCATGTTTGAACCTTATGTGGGTTTGGGGCTCCATAGCGAAATCAAGGATTTGCATAAGTTCCTGTTAGGTGTCTCGTTCCTTACACAAAACTGTGAAAATCCCCTGCCTCTGTCAAATTGGAAGGCAAAAATAGGATACTCGTAGCAAAACGTTGGTCTCCATTGCTAAAACTTCCTCTAGAATTCAAAAATTCATGGTTTGAACAAAATTGCTGAAACCTTCTCCAGAATTCAAAAATCTACGGTATGAACAAAATTGCATTGCCCATTGTTCTTCTTCCATTCTTGAAATCTCCTCGAGGGTTCTCCTTGAGGGTTTGAACAAAAATGGCATTGCCCACCTCGAAATTTTATTTGGTGACTAGTATGCGGGAGACAAAATGTCTTAAAAAAGTTATTAAATCTCCATGGTATGTTTTAACAAGCTCCTATGAATATATATATATATATATATATATATATATATATATATATATATATATATATAGATATATATATGTATCTTATAATGCCTCTCAATGTCTTCCATGAAGAATTTGATTATGATAAATTTATTAAATAAAATGAAATTTTAAGATGAAATTAAATAAATGTCCTAAAAATTTATTCATGTAGTAGTGATTCAATGGAATGGAATGATTTTTAAATGCTTTGGAAACTTTTTTTCACGATGTTTTCAGATATATTTATTTTCTAGATAGTTTCACTTTTTTCAAAGGGGGAAGATGCGATAGTCTCTTGTAGTAGTGATTCAATAAAATGGAATCATTCTTAAATTTTTTGAAACCTTTTTCCATGATGTTTTTATACATTTACCCTTTTTCTAAAAAGTTTCACCACTTTCAAAGCGGGAAGAGGCGATAGTCTCTTGTTGCTCTTTCAAAAAAGTTGTCATGTCACTCCTTGTCAAAGGGACTAGAGTGACACAGTTCAAAATGTCACATTCTACCACAGTTTGAGTCCAGATTTTAAGCCATTGAAGTGGAAGGGTCTATAAGCCTATTTAGGTGTATAGTTAAAAATGAACATTTCACTGTCATTCTCATCTTCAAATAAAAGCTCATGGGAGAGCTCAGTCTTCTTTTTTTATCAATATGATAAATAGTTTAAATATGGAAGAGGGTATATCTTGGCTACAAACATGGGCTATAAAGGTTTGGGTGGCATGGGATGATAATAAAAAGGTTTGTTGACAAATGTAGATCCTCCCAATCTCCCCCTAGGAATAGGCCTTGGTTCAAAATTGCTACATGAATATTCAAAGGAAATATAGGATAAATATTGTGCTCACAAGCTGAAGTTTCATGAACAAGAGATGGGAAAGGATATTGTTGGGACTTTAAGAAGAATTTAAAGCAAGATACGTAAGCTTGGAAACCCCAAGGAGAAACCAAAGATAAACATATGAGCTCTTACCCTCGTCCTGAGTCATCCAATGCTACTTAACAAAAATTCCATTATTGGTGTTGGTGGATAAAGAAAAAAACGAGAGGGATGCTAATGATAGGGAAGGGAGAGTGAAGATGAGATAGATGAGATTGACGTTTCCCCTAGACAAAGCCATTTCCCCTATCCTCCAAAGTTTGTTCGTTTTCTTAGTGAAAGGTATATTACATCAAATATATAAATAATTATAAACCATGCATTTTTATGCCCTTGTACATTCTTTTTGATTAATGAAAAATCTTCGACTTACAAAAAACAATAACACACTATACTCACACACAATGCAATAAGCAAGCCCCCATCAATGTTATGCACTACTTTAAATGGGTTTAATACCCTTGGATGGATCTAACAATCATAGTTGAATGTATATGATGTTAACTAATTTAACCAATAAAACATGCCTTCGACAATGGTAACTAGACTTACACTCCATTTACTGCATTAAATGTCAATCAAGTGAGGCTTTAATAATTGTAACCAAACATACAAGTCGTTGAAAAAGTTAACCAACCTAACACAACTTTAATAGTGATAACCAAAATGTACATGTTACTAATCAATTTACCATTGTGTCATTCCTCTAAAATGTGCAATTGAACATAAATGTTGTTGATGGGGTTGACCTATCTAACATATCTCCCACAATTGTAGTCAAACATGCATGTTGATTTGGTTAATCTCCTAGATAATGTTAATAAAAAATACATGTGAATATCCAACCTAACATGTCACTAATAGTGACAATGGAATGTTCATGTCAATGGCTAGGCTAATTGACCTTATATTTTGTTCATTGAGATTATTAACACATAGCTCACTAAGCTGACCAAGTTGACAAACCATTGGTTTTGTCATTGAACTAACATGCCTTAAATAGACACAACTAAATGTACATGATGTTACACTAGTAAACCATCATGATAGGCCTTTAATAATAGTAAAAAAGTGTGTAAGTTCTGGATTGGGAAAACCAAACTAATATACCTATGATAATCATAATTGACCATACATGTTTGTTGTGATCAACCCTTCAAGTTTTCCCTTGCTTCTATTCAAAATTAAGCATTCCATGCAACTCTCAAAGTAACTTTGATACATGTACAAATTAAGTTTGTATTTACATGTTCGATTTGTGTTAAAGTGTTTCCTCTTTAAAGGTCATAGGATTCGATCCAATGGAAATTAAGGTATGTACACCTCCATAGACTAAATGGTTAAAGCATTGAATGGAGGGCATCCCTTGTCTCACAAACAAGGGGGGTCTCATATGTCAACTTGGCAGCTACCTGCATTATAACTTGATATTAAATAATATTCTTATTTTTTCAATTAATATGAATGCATCTAATATTTAGTATATTGTTAAGGAGATTACCCCTTGACTAATTAGTGAAGTATTTAATTTTGGATGAAAGAGTTGTAAGGCTGAAATTTTGGCTACCACAGATTAAGTTTGGTGTTTGTATTATGTCAATGCAAAATTAGATTTCATACCTCTCCAAGAATCAATCAAAACCATTTACACATACCAATCAAAGGCATTCAATAGATGGTTAAAGAAGTGGTTGGGAGGAGTTCACTGTCATATCCATCCAAGGGTTTCCAAACTAGAGAAACAAGGGCATGTGGTTGATTTATGGGCTAACGTTTGAATGATTGCTATGAGGAGAGGAGTTGGTGGGAGTCCTTCTTATGAAAAGGCCCTGAACCTCTTACTTTATTTCTTAAGGTAGGCTTGAAATAAGTGATTATAGATATATGATACATATAATATGCAAACCACTGACAACACAACAATATTTAACATTTTCATGAGACATAACTTAATTTATTTTCAATATATTTTTCCTTTAAGAAAGGCAAGATATGCTACCATGATGTAATAAAATGATTCACCAACATTGGGCACCAAACAAATGACTTGGACCATAGATGCTATGTATGATGAAAATCATACACTATAAGCTATGATTATTAGCCACTCTGACACCCCTGATTTATGGTCACTCATTGAACATGCTCATGAAATTTCAGATCACTGGACATGGTTAACACGCTTTGGTTAAAACAATCTAGTATGGTGTGAGAGTCTTGCCAACAATGCAAGCTTTCTAACATCCTTTACAACAACATTGCTTCACAAAAGGCATTTGACATTGATTCATAATTTTGCCTTTGTATATGAGAAAGAAGCTAAATGTTACTTCTCCCTTATCCAAGATGATGCTCTTGATTACAAATTCAACAATGTATCATGACATTACCTTTCTCTCTTTGTGTGAACTTGCTCAATTAGCATCTAGATACCCTGTGAGACAAAAATCAATGTATGTATTGTATTTGGTATTATGTCAGTTATTCAATTTTTATGTCCTAATATTGTGTTAATGGCCTTCCAATGCATGGTCAGTCTTGATTAAAATTTTGACATGGAAAATCCCAATTTTACAATTTTGGAAATTAGAGGCACATTGTTGGGACAATGTGTATCCATCTTGGTGAAGAATGGGGCAAACAAAATTTTTATTGATGCATAGTTGGTGGAGTGTAGAGGAATCCATAGATTGATATATATCCTGAACAATGTGGGCGAGAGAGGATTCCCATGCTTCACCGCAGTTGTCTTCTTGATTGTTGTTTCGATATGTTGAGGATACGGTTAATGGGACAAATGTTGAGGATAAGGTTGATGGTTTGATATTGAAATCAAAATCCTTCCTTGACCCTTTAGCCAAAGAGGTGTCTCCTAAAGTATCTCCAATAATATCCTATGAAGAGTCATAACATTTAACTAGAATTATGGCCCACCATGATAATCTAATAATTAATTGAAATAGCACTAAACCCGAATTTAGGGATTGGGTGAATCACATGGTGGGACTATGGTAGTGGGAACCCTAAATAAAGGACTTGAGAACCCCTTGATTTTCTACCTTGATGTCATTCATCTCCCAAATTTCTTGTTGGCTACACAAGTCCTAGAAAACATGACAAGGAAGACGAGAGGGAGTTGACAAGGACATTAGGTTGTCCTAGAACATCATAAAGTTCATCCACATGGATGAAGATGGAATGGGAATTAAGGTCATAATGTAGACTAGAGTGTTAGAGAAATAGGGTGCATCAAAATATTTTTGCAGTGTCCCAAAAGGCAATATACAATTCTTATCTCCTCTAAAATACAATAGACATTTATTATGGTGATAGTAACCACAAGATTCTTAGAACTAGTGGTATAGTGTTTGGTCATGAATGAATATGTGGAAAATAAATATAAAGCTTTTGACTCATTGGCATAAAATAGTTCATGGGGGCGAATCAAATTTCAAGTGACATGTCAAGGATCTCTAGTAAAATGGGGTTAGTAGCCAAAGGATACCTTTGAAATAATTTAAGGAGAGTAGGGAATATTTAGAGGAGGCCAACTCAGGAAACCATAAGCAAGAAAAGGGGGAAAGTATCTAACAAATATGGTTAGAGTAGGCATCAAAAACCCCATCCTTGAATGACATGGTGGTTTACACAGGGCTTATGAAAGAATATGGGATGGAGGGTAGATTGGCATGGTCAGAAAATGAGAGAAGGATTTTATATACTAAACAAATATGGGAGGGAGGTTATGTCTAAGTTCATGGAGGCTTTTAGCTTTTCTAACAAGGATGGAGGTGGATGTATCACAACAAAGGAGCTTGGGACAATAATGCATTCTTGGGGTCAAACCCCTAATGTATATTGGAAGTGGTCCAAATGTTTTATATTCAATAATCCAGTGCCAAATACAATAAACCACAAAAGAGTAGTTATAATCTTCCTGTAAATGTAACATATTAAATCCACCATTCCAAATTGATTTTACTAAGGAGAATCAAAGAAATAGATGATTTTGGTCATCCATTACCTCCATCCAGAGTAAACAATAACCAGGCCCACTGTATCCTTTACGACACAAATTGTCCCATGCAGAGATGAAGACGAAAAGATACATTTACTGATATTCTTAGGCGGAGTGAAGATATGAAGCCAATATACCGTGATGCTCTGAAGGACTGCTCGAACTAGAGTTCACTTGCTCCTAGGGAGAGCCTCCTGTGTACCCATGATAAAAGTATACAGTGGATTTTCTCTATAATTCAGCTCCAATCCTTAATTCTATAACAATTAGGTTGGAGCATAAATCTAAGATATTTAAAATCTGCATCTAATGCAGTGGAGATAACACCAAAAATATGACAAATCTCTAGTACCAATGCATCATCTGGGTAAGAATAAATCATATGAGATTTAATATTATTCATAAGTAGTCCAAAGACTGATCAAAAGAGGTCAATCTACCAAATAGTAACACATCATCGAGAAAAATCAAAGGAGTAACTGTGACTTTTCTACTTACACACATGCAACCAAAATTACATTTAATCCATCTACCTCCACACCTGCAACCAAAATTACCACCCTTGTGAATTTTGGGACTAATTCTTCCAAAATCAAATCTTTTACCCTCAACATCTTCTTCTCGCAAAAGTTGTCATAGTGGTATAGACATATTTGGGCACATCAACCCCAAACTGACATGTCGATGATATTATGGTTCATCAACCACTAAAATAGCTGTTTTATGACCTAAAGGAACTTAGTCATCTGAATGCTTTATTCCCCAAAAAGTTCCATTTCAAAAATCATCCAGAAACTGCATAAAATGAATCATTGTTGAAAGCCATGTGTTAGGGTGCTATGCATCTCAGGTGCTGCACTGTCAAAGTGAGATGCATCATAGTTTGGCCCTCTAGAAGGTGCGATGGCGAGGTAGGACAAAATTCTGGGAGAGTTTGAGAGTTTGTTGCTCATGGAAACTTCTAGAAACTTCTCCTGTTCCACCTGCCCCTCTGAGTTCGCCCAAGGATGACTAAGGGAACTAGGAAACCATCTCCAGTTCCCCTCTTTCATGGAATCAATTCCTAAATATAGAAAGGCATTCATCATCCCCATTGACGACTCAAACCCCTGCACTCATCTATAAATGGATCTCTCATCCAAGAGATTAGGATGCTGAATTATTTTGAGTTGTAAGGAAGTGCTGCTACTTTCAGTATTGAGTTGAGAGCATTGTGTTATTGTTGGTGTGTTCTTGCTGGTTCGTGAGGTGAATAAGGCTTGAAGCTGGGAGGATGGCGTTGGATCAAACTTCCTATGGGTTGTAATTCTCCTTGTTATTAATAAAGTTCTTCAAGATTTTTTCCAATTCTTTGTGTTAATTGTAAATGCGTTGATTTGTTCATTATATTTCTTATTCTATGATGTTTATGCTGTGATGGATCATTATGCTTTGATAGGTCTTTGTTTTTGTAGCTATATAGGTACTCTCCAAGCATGTTATGTACGGGGAGGAGTTACGAGATCGGCCAAAGGAGAGGGAGATCAAGTGAGGGATGAAGTGAAAGTTACAGGTTCGTCTTTCATAATATTTCCGTTATCTATTAGTCGTAGGAAAGATATTGAATTGCTTTGACTGTTATTTCTAGGTTAGTTACCAAACGTAGAGGGCTAGCATTTCCTAGAAATACTAGTTTTACCAAAAACAAATTAGCAACTCCGCTGGGGAATCGATGATTGATTTTTGTTGTTTCTTGCTCTATGTTGAATTATATGAACTATAGACAGAGTCTGAAGCTGGCCAGGAAGCTTTCGAACAACTTTTGCTATGCAATTGCATAGTAGATAAATGTTACTTCAGTCAATCCCTGGTTTAGTTTATGTATTGAGAATTTGACCTGCAAAAGCATCAAGATGCATTTTTGGTAGCTCAATAGCCTCTTAGGACATTCCATTACACTCTACTTCTGATTGTTCATTAAAACAAAGCTTAATCCATTGAAAACTATTGTAAATTTGAACCAAAGACACTTTCAGAACCGCTCCCTATGACCATCGCATTGTCCTGAACTGTAACCTGATATGAATCTTAGTTCTTGAATGGGAAAAGTTCTATGCATTGCACTGACTATCACTACAAACTGTGATGGATGACTGAAACTCAATTTTCCCATCTAGGAGTTCAGGGTTTTGACTAGTTTTCATTCCTGTTTGGTTGCTTGCTGAATATCAACATTGTCTCATCACTGAAGGCAACTTAAATCACTCAGGTAAGACTCTATTTAAATTAAGATTGATGAATGTTTTTGTGTATTTGTTTTTCATTTACAATCTATTGTCGAAAAGTAGTGTTAATCGATTTGTCGTTTTGATAGAGAAAGTGTCGTAAAATCTTCAATTTTCGTCGAAAAAGTGAAGTGTCGCAAAATCCTCCTTCATAGCTAATTGATTAAACTATTTTAGTGCATTTGATTCGATTTGATTCCATTCAAAGTGTCGAAAATATATTTCTTCAAACTTGAAAGTGTCATTTCGAGTCTTCCTTTCTCCCTTTGAAGAAAAATTGTCGAAAATTGTCATTTTTTTGTAAAATATTCTGAGTCATTGCTACATTTAATTTTCCTTCTTGAATCATTCACATTAAGGAGAGCTAAAAAAAATACATGCATTTGCATTTTTAGCATTTTTGTTTGTGTGCAAAAAGTATATTTTAGGGAAATTGCATTAGTGTGTGCTCTTTGGTGTTTGCTCAAAAGTGCTCCTAAGGTCTATCCCTTGTAGTTAGGATTTTCATTGTTCAAATAAACGAAAAGGTTGCTTATCATTGTAGATACATCTTTAGGAATTTCAAATCACATTTTCAAGGTGAACCATAAAAAGCAAAATTTTAAGAATGATCAACTTAAAATGAACCTCAATAAACTTAACAACACTTTGGAATCTAACGCAACACATTTAGAGGTCTAGGCTAGCGACGTGTTTCAACGTCGTTAAACCTAGTGGCTATTGTTTTCATTGAAGGTTTGGTGATTCCTCCTCTTTGATATGACAAGTTCTAGTACAGACTTGTGCTCCCAGTATCGTCGCATATATAGTGGGAGGCCCCAATAGGCTTAAACCCTTTATCCATAGGAAACTGAGTCTGTCGCATTATCAATTGCAATGCACTAAACACAACATTTGGTAAGATTGATTGTTGTACATAAAGTCCTTGGCATTTTCTCTTTAATTTATCGCCAACGTGTATATTGATGTTTTACGATTGGTCTGGTAAACCTTTTTGTCTAGATTCTCCTGAGTAGTCACTTTCATTCCTTTTTGACTTTTTAAAAGAAAAGGTCCATCTAGGCACTTGTCCTTTTCGGCTCACTAAAAATCGAAGGCGACTAGAGTCATCTTTAGCTTTTTCTCGACTCTTTAAAACTGAAAAAGCAAAGTTGTGTCCAAGTGTTGTTAAAATTAATTGACTATTAATAACATCACTTCCCCTTAGTTGATTTTTGAATTTGATCAAGTAATCTGCAATCATGGAAGAAAGTGAATCCAAACCCTGTCATTCGCGGATATTAGCGAGTAAACCATCTTTGCCTCCAGAAGTGAAACCAATTCGGACAAAGTGGTCTCATTTAACTGAGTCTAGTTCATATGGGTTATTTGGAACATTCGTTTCAACATTTGTAGATACTCCAGTTACTCCAATTATTTCTATCACATCCACCTCTAAAGAGGAAGTTTCGACATTACTTGAGGACACTTGTACTGGTCTTAGTGTAATCGTAACCAAAGTTTTCCAACAACAAATTGATTCTCAATTTGAAATTTTTCAACCAAGAGATACTTTTGAACCTGAAACAACTCCATCTAGAGTTGGTCCGGAACCCATTCCAGTTCAAACTGAGGTTGCATTTGAACTAGGAGTTGTTCAGGAACCTCCCTTTGAGACGGTAGTTCAGTTACTTGAACATCTAGACTTTGAATTTTAGTATCCAGAAGTTGTTACCCCTCCAGAATTTGTCACTATAGAAACTACACCTTCTTCTGCACCAGAAATCATTTACGGACCTGACGGTCAACCTCTTCCACCTAGTTTGATTTCTATAGAGGAGATAGTAGAGGATTCCACATCTACCGCCTGGTTTCATTTTGGAACTGGGATTAACCTCTACCCTGCTACTCTTTATTTTGCTTTTTTTAATCCTGCTTCATTGCGAGTTGCCATCAAATCGTTAAGACAACTTTTGGACATGTTAACCATTTCTGAACAACCATCAACATCCATGACTTTATCATTTGATGCAGCTGCAAAAGAATCTTCTACTGCCACCCTTTTGATGTTTTCTGCTACACCTGAGTCATACGTATATGGAGAATCATCCATTCCATTTGTGTATCAACCATTATCTGGAACCCACTCAGGGGTCACTTCAACACCATGGTCAACTCCGATTTACTTGCCTATATTCAATAGGGTTTTTCTCACATGGAAACTCAAAAAGTTGATCCTACATATCAATATCAAGTTAGGTAATCTAGTCATCAAAGACCGATGTATCCATTAGACACTCGATTGCCACCATATGGAGAATAGTACACATACTCACCATTTCCTCCATTCTCCAAGGGGCAACCATATGAGAATTCCCGTAGTATTCAGGTCAAACTGGAGTTAGAGTTAGTCAATGGCAACTAGTACTACCAGTACGACCGAGAATTGTGTATCCTACACAACCAATGAAACCTGTGTCCAATATTCCCACCACACCTATTGTTACAACTGTAACACAGTCACAAGCATAACCTGTTGTATCTCAATTGGTACAAACTATCCCCTCTTCCTCGCAACCTCAAGCTTCAACGTAAGGGGCTCAAGTTTCCCAGGTTGTTGTACAACAACCGCTTATTGCTAGTGCTCAATAACAAACTCAGGCTAGTGTACCTTTATCAGGAGTGACCCAACAATACACTGGTACAATTGATCCACAACTTAGTCAATCTGTCAATACTAGGCAACAATAGTTGGTTCGAAAACCGTGGTTGTTGCAATATCAACAACCTGAATTCCAGCAAACCCAACCCTAGCCTGGACTTGGTTCTCAAGCTAAAACTAGTTTTGGATAATATCAAACATACCAAAGATCTGGATAGCGAGGTTTTATACGTTATGGCCAACCATATTTCCAAACCAGTTATCAACAACAACCCTATACTGGTTATGTCCAACGACCTTATCAAGGTTACTAGACACAGATGCCCTATGCTGGTATGAAAAGACCTATTGCTCAAGTGATTCCATCTTATCTTGGGTATGCTCCAGCCAACCTGAATCAGCAGTTGCCATTTGTAGCAGCTCTAGAATTACTAGATTTGAATCAGCTTACTAATGACCCAATTGCTTATGCCCCTTGGTGGCTAGCAATTCCACATAAATTGCCATCTTACATTCCAAAGTTCAATGGAAATCTAGGAGAAGACCCATCGAATCGCCTAATGACTTTTCATTTATGGTGTTCATCTAACACCTTGAATGGTGATTCGATTAGACTTCGTATCTTCCAAAGAACACTTACTGGTCCAGCTGCAAAATGGTATATAGAATTACCTAGAGCTTCTTTTGATAACTTCACCATTCTAGCCACTACCTTTCTAACCCACTTTCAGTTACCTATCAGGTACAAAACTAGAACAGAACTTCTAACCAACTTTAAACAGACTACCTCCACTCACATATTAGATCATATTCATGAGTGGAGGCATCGTCATTGAATGGTTAAGACATATGTTCCTGATTAGCTTTTAGATGAGTGGTTTATAAAGTCCTTATTGCCATCTATCACTAAGGATGTGGCGAAAGGAGGAGTTGTCACAAAAGAGCAAGTCATTGCTCGTGCCTAATATTTGGATCTGATTTATACACAATCAGGCACACTCTATGACAAAATTACTAGTGCACCTAGACTAGCCTTCACCATTCCACCACCTCCAGAATCGAGTAGGGACTCTCGTGCCGGTGATGGCGCGATCGGTTCCTCGAGCACACAAATGGCAAGAGGTCCATCTGGTCAAACTCTTGCTATTTCAGGTCAAAATGCAAATCCATCTGAAAACACTGTTGCCTTTGAGATTAATGCCATGTCATCTGACAAAGGCAAAAATCCAAATCAACCAAGACGCAAGAAAAAGGGGAAAAATAATAAGAAGAAACAAGAGAATTCCAGTCTAGAAAAATCATCTGAAACCCCCACTGTGGCTAGGAAACCTCGTTATCCATGTTTAATATGTAATGACGAGAATTTTACAAGAGATTTTCCACATCGCTCTGAGGTCTTTAAACTTTTAAAGGCTTTGAATACCTTAGCAATGTTGATAGATTTGTTTCCGAACCCAGAAACGCATTTGGTTACCATTGATAATGCTTCCACATCCCAAGTGCTTATGCTATCCATCGCAAATAAGAAAAATGATGTTTTGGTATCGACAAGGAATAAAGATTATGGGAATACATTGTCGTTGAATAAGAAAGCTACTGATTAACCTAGTACTTCGATCACAACTTCACCAGAAGTTGTTCCACCAATTATTCTTGAATTAACGATTAAGACACCCAAGGGAGTTGTACACAAATTAACATTTAATCCTCATGCTCAAGTAGCCCAAAATTATAATATAGTGGAAGATCTGGCTCAATTTCCTTCTGCTATGTTGACACATGATGTATTGCAAAATTGTCCCTCCCAAAAGCAGGCTTTGTTATCAGCAATAGATGGAATCGATCCTACAGATTCCAATCTTGTGGTCTGTAATCATATAGGATATATGCCACAGTTACCATCACAGCTAGCTTTTCTTATACAAGTGAAAGCCCTCAATAAAAATGTTCATCGAACCATCATTGATGAGGGGGCATCTACCTATATGATGTCAATGAATTGCTGGAAAACTCTTGGTTCACCACCCTTGTCACGATCACCAACAACACTAAAATCTTTCGATGGAAGAACATACACTCCATATGGGATTTTAAGTAGCTTGCAAGTTGAACTAGGGGGCAAAACAATAGATATTGAAGTCAAAGTTGTCGATGGACTCATTGATTACAATATTCTATGGGGAAGGCCTTGGGTTTATGCTATGGCTGTGTTGTGGGGAAAAGTGTCTATTCAGAACGACCCTATCCACCTAAGGTGTGACAGTGCCTTAGCAACAAACAGAGAAAACTACTTTTGTATTCTTCTTTATAAACTATAAATGAAGAGGAATAGGATGAACCAACCTGTGTCTTGCGCTAGTCCTTTGATCCAATCTCTCTCCTCTTTGACAGCTTCCAGCTACCTGCTCCCTCACTTGCCCAGCTTCACCACGTTCCTACAAGATCACAGAAGAGGAAAACTACACAAAGACATGGATTCATATTCATAAATAGCTTAGGATCAGATTTAAGCTAAACATACTAATGCAACAAACATCAATGATACACAAGCATGTAGGAGAAACTCAAATAGTTTTATTGATATAACAAGAAGATCCAGGAGGAGATACAACCAAGTGAGTCCCGATCCAGCCTCAACCTCCCAGCAAAGGAATCCCTTCTTCACCTCCAACAAAGCATAAATCACCCAATGCACTGATCTCAATCTCAAAACCAACAGCAATTCTCTGCAATGTACAAAATTCCAGCCTCTGGATCTCTGGGATGAGGGATCCATATATAGATGTATGCAAAGAGGATGAGTCAGCTTGTCATCTGACTAGTGTCCTTTCTCTATCAGTTCTTGCTTCCACTTGGAGGCTGAGAGCCTCTTACTCATCCTTGGTCGAACTTAGTGAGGCAAGTGTCATGGAGGAAGATTCTGGAAGCTTCCATTGTCTTTACACCTCGCGGAATGGCACTGCCATTTGTCATTTCCCGCTCAACGCACCCTGGTAGTGCATTTAGGTGTGTTGCAACACACCTAGCTAGTGTACTGGGGTGCTATGCAATGCAGGTAGCTAGTGGAGCAGCTGAAATGATCCTGGTTTGACTGATTTTGAGCAGTTTCGGGTGGAGAACTTCTGGGAGAAGCTGTAGTTTGCTGACCTTGTTCCTTTAGGGGTAGGAACAACACTTCTAGGGACTTAGGATCCCTTGGTTTATGGACATTTCATGCTTAGAGCTGTAAGGTAAAAAAATGTCTATAACAGTTGCCCCCTAAAGTATGAGGTCGTTTATCAGGTGAAATGATTTATTAGGAGGATCCAAAGTTCTTTCGATGCTGGGAGGAGACCTGTAATAAGATACAATACAATACATTATCTTCATACTATTTTTCATGATCTAGCTGAGGCGGGCATTCCCATGCTCAGCTTTATAAATTCATTTTCATGTACATAGGACAGACAATCATCTGATGGTAGACTGATGATTCTGATAGAGCCATCATCCTGTTGGTAGGATGATTATCTGTGCTGCAATGCTGTACATTTCAATGTCTTTATTTTCCTGAATATATATCGCAGCCCAGATGGATGAAACTAGATCTGAGGTCTTCAATCTCGTCCGATCTTCACTCGGAGTACAAGTCGATCCATGTGAGAAATGTGTTGAAGTCAAACATGGAAAGACATCGCTTGATTACCAGTCAATGATGTAAACTGTTAACAAACGCGAGAGGAATCACCGATAATGATGATGACCCTCAAGGTACTGCAGTACAATTCACGTGGTGTGAATAAAGGACTTGGCATCGAACACCACGCAAAATCTTTCGGTTGAAGGTCATTGATGTATACCTGTCGCCGGGAGTGACAAACTTGCCATTGAGGCATGCAAGCTTCAAAGTACTGAAGGGGGTGTTCCTAGATCAACTTCTTGGATAATGAGCTGATGTCGACAAGAAGCGACTCGTCAAAGGAGGGCCTTAATGAATCCCACATCAATGACACGGAACGGAGCAAATGATTTTGATGGAGGTGAAAACGACCTGATGATATATGGTTCAGGGTGGCGGTCATGAAAGAATGAAGTATAATGTATGGTAGTGGATGGGACACAGGTGACTTCTCTTGAACATATCGGCAACACTGATGTGATGGATTGGTACCATTTACCCCAAATGTGGATGGTATGGCGTGACCATGGTGATGTGACCAGTGAATGAAACAACCCAACCCGACTCAGACACGGAGTGGAAGTGTCATGTTCAAGAGCGACTTGCTACCAATAAAGATTCTTTGAGTTTTTCCCAATTTTCCCCAGTCATTGCTGACCATTACCTCTTTATTTTTGTCAAGCTTGAGGAGGATAACATATGCTTGTTCTATAATTTGCCCTTCGGGCAAACCCATCGCTATGTTTTAACGAGCCTAGCGATAGTGAAACTCGTTCTCGTCTAAAGACAAGTTTGTCGCTATTAATGTTTTTAACGAGTCTAACGACAAGGATAACTTGGTCCTTTTCATTTTTAGAGAGTCTGAAAAGGTACGTAAAGTTAACTCCGGAATTCCTTTTTCGTTATCTAATCCCTTAAGCCCGAAAAAGTATAAAATAATGCAGAAGGGATGAATTTTCGATAGTTTTAACGAGCCGAACAAAACAAGCGCTCGATCTTTTTGTGCAATAATCCCTCAGGTCCAAAAAGATTAAAATCTAGAGGAGGGATAGCACTTCCGGTCGTTTTAACGAGCTGGAAGGCCAAAACTCGGCAATCTTTTCATATTTTACGAGTCAAATGAAAAGAGCTTAAAGAAGACTCGT
Organism: Pinus tabuliformis; assembly: GCA_031772625.1. Classification (NCBI taxonomy): domain Eukaryota; kingdom Viridiplantae; phylum Streptophyta; class Pinopsida; order Pinales; family Pinaceae; genus Pinus; species Pinus tabuliformis. The sequence continues at coordinate 364,848,891 of CM062806.1, forward strand.
CTTTTGAGGAACGAGTGATAAAATGGGTAGCAGCTGATTCCAGGTAAGGTTTGGAATTTTTCAATCACGGCAGTGTCACAAGGATGGCTAGTGAAATCACTCTTTGCAGCTGTTCCTCAAAATGGGTAAACAATCAAATGGAGGTGAATGATCGGCCAATGGAAAAGTGGAGGTGACGGTGCAAACACGACCAAGGCTTTAATGGCTGATAATGCTACATTCACGGTGGTTATTTACCAGAGGATAGTTCATTTTTTAACGAGCTTAAACGCGGATTGAAACACTTGCTCGGTGCGGGTTTATTTTTTAACGAGCTTGAACATTGTGATAACACTGCTCGATTAATCCAGTCATATGATAAGAATGTCTCATATAAAACGACAACATTTAGATTTTTGCCCCACATCCTTTCTTTATGCAAGTTAGGAAACGACTAATCCAAAAAACAGATAAATAACCGCTCTTTGCTTGCACTCCAAAAGGTTTGCATGCCCCCAGGTATAAAATATGATTTCAAGGTTACCCCTCAATTTGCAGACAAAACATTTGTTCTATCAGGAAAGGCCTACCTCTTACAGGTTACCAAAGATTGTCTCATTCGCGTTACAAATGAAACACTTCTTCGGCGATGTCTACCGACATAGACAAAGGTGACTGACAATGAGCGCCAAACACATAACTTTGACAAGAGAATCTTGTTCTAGAATAACCCCTATTCCAATCATGGATGGGGTACAGACTAGTCATATTCTCCTGCGGAAACCTACCCTATACCCGAAGTTTTCCTGCTGAAGCAGACCAGGACGCATGCCCCCTGGGTTCTAGTCATATCCCTCCGAATTACTCGCACTCATCGGGAGGATGGACCGTGGGTTGAGACACTTCTTGCGTGAAGAGACCATTTAAGGATGGTATATGACTATTTGCTATGCGTGATCCGGGAAATGAAAGCTGGTCCACGAGCTTGACCACTCTTCCTTCGTGCGGAAAACACATTACTCTAAAGAGTGAGGAGACGATGGCTCCCATGCAATAAATATAGTCTCGTCCAAGGAGTAGGTTATAATCCAAGGGTCCTTGAACTACCATTACGTTCATTTGAACAGTCTTCCCTCTCAATGTTATGGGCACATTGGGAAGGATCCCTAAAGGTCGACTGGTTCCTTTATCAAAGCCTGTCAGATTTCTCATCTCAGGCAAAAGCGATGGCGAACCAAGCGCTTTCCAAGAAGTAGAGGAAAGGATACTCACAGAAGCCCCCTCATCTATGATGGTACCAGCCATGACCATTCTATATATTTGGACGATAATTCTGATTGGTATGCTTGCTGGTAAACGGGGTCTGCCTAGTTGATTCCAGTCGAAGGAGACAACTAGGTTGCTTGGAGGTGGGATCAAGTATACAGCCAGGTACGGCTCTGACGAACTTCCTTCCTGCGGTAAAGGAATGGGTAAATTGCCCCCTTGTTCATCAGAGTCTGTGTTTATGAAGAGAATTTGGATGGTGTCATCCTTGTTTTCTTCAGTGACTGTATCATTCGAAGATAAAACCTCTGAAGGCAAGACTGGGTCAACTGGCGCCTCGACCTTTTGACTTTCATCTGGTATGGATTCAGCTGGTTCATCTTCAATGACAGGTGCTTCAGTCGACCACTTGAGCGGGCCAGCTGGATTCTCAACTAACGAAGGACTCGGCAAGAGCTTTTTATATCTAGGAGGAAGTCGTAACGGTGAAATCGGACGATCATCCAAAACTATTTTAGCTTCGTCTAAGAAGGGACAACGGTGGATGGCGTGATCGCCTTCGCACAGTCTACAGGGAGATCTAGCTCTCCCTTTTTGTCCTGGGGCTTCACTTTCGCTAGTTGACAGTGTGCTTTCAACATGATCACTAGAGGTTGATGACACCAAATTATGCAAACGGGGAGACCAGTCCCTTAGTATCTGAGGGATGCAAGGACAATCTCTGTGAAAGTGGTCTCCCTTGCAAATGACACATGGCGATTTAGGCCTGGTCGGTGCAGTGTGTGGATTTTCGTTAGACGACACTCGTTTGCCCCCATTCCCTTTTGGCTCCTTCTTCTTCTTCTCTTTCTTCTTCTTTTCCTTCTTCTCCTTAGGAACTTGGCTTTTGGCTTTGCCAGCCCCATCAAGCGAAGAGGAAGGAGGAGAAGAAGAATTAGAGGAAGTAGAAGGTTGGTGGGTAACTCTGGATTGGTCTAACTGCTGATTCGATTGTTCAGGAATAGTGGTGTTCTGAACGACATTGGTTGAGAAGAGCCATACTGGAAAGCCTATTGTCAGTCCTGGAAGCGAAAATGTGGCCATATGGGGTGCACCAACATCTCCCCAAGAGGAGAAGGGACTAGGATTTCCACCAAGGGGAATTCCTTGGTTGGTAGACTCCATTTTCTCAACCTAAAGATCAACGTAGGAAAAGGGTGATGAATATTCTGTTTAAAATAAATTTTAGATGCTTTAGATACAACTTGTTTTTTCAATTTTAAAGAGTCGAAAAAAAACAAAAGATGACTCTAGTCTCCTTCGATTTTTAATGAGCCTGAAGTGACAAGTGCTCAGATGGACCTTTTCCGTGAAGGAGTCTGAAAAGGAACGAAAGGGACTGCTCTAGAGATCTAGGTAGAGGGTGTACCAAACCAATCGCAAAACTGTAGAATACATTTTACGGTACGTCAGTCAATCTTCCCGAATGCTGTGTTCGGTGCATTGCGATCAGTAGGGCGGCCGACACGACTTCCTATGGATAAAAGGTTTTAAGCCTATAGGGGTCTCCCAATATATACTCGACGGTACGTGGGAGCACAAATTCGTACTGGCACTTATCGTCTCACAATGGAGGAATCACCCAACCATCAGTGAGGACAACAGTTACTAGGCTTTACGACGCCGGAACACGTCTCTAGCTTAGACCTCTATGTTGTGCGTTAAGTTCCAAAGCGTTGTTAGATTCATTCAATTTATTTTAAGTTGATCTTTCTTAGAAGTTTGCCTTTTGGGTTCACCACGAGATGTAGATGTAATTCCTAAATGCAATCTAAAGATGATAAGAAAATCTTTTATCTCTTTTCAACAATGAAAATCCTAGCTACAAGGGGAAAATAAAGACACAATCTTTTCTCAAAGAGCATAGAGCACACTGTAAATGCACTTTTCCTAGATCAAGCCATACAAACTATCAATATGAAAATGCACATGTGCATGTATTTGCTTTTCACTTTCTTAATATTGATACCTAAAAAGAAAGTTGATGTACAAATCTGAATTCGGTTTCAAATGACAAACACAAACAAGCTTCTTTTCGAAATCAAAAGGGTAGAGACGATTACGAGACTTTACGATTTTCGAAATAAAACTTGTTTCGACACTAGAAAGTGACAAATTCAAACCAAAGGCAAAAGTAAAAGCATAATCGACTGTCAACAGCAAATAAACTTTCTCCTAAGACCAAAATCGACAGTTACGACAGATCTAAATCAAAGGACGACAGTGTGACTATTTCACTTTTGCAATGGAAAACTGTAAATGATGCCACAAACACACAAAAACACCTACAACATTTTTGTACAAGGGAGGCGGAATTAAGGCAAAGAAAAGGAGTTTTCAGATAGGTACACACACTGATCACAGGCTGCAAAAATCAGAGATAAAACTGGACAAAAAGAAGCAAAGAACCTCAGCTGCACAGGGCAAGGCTGATCAGCGCACCTGTTGCACAGAGAAACTGAATTGCAGCGTAGGTATCCCTCTCGGGACCTACGTTGAAATGCAGAATCTCTTCACAGAGCCTGCGCTGGGGTAGAAACGAGACTTCTATCCGGGTTCTGGGTCACGGTTTGCAGTTTAATCTATGGTTTTTGGCCGAGTAAAAGCAATCAGTAAGGTACAATCAGAGGGATGATTTAAAGGAGGACTAAGAGCTATCACAAAGGGCAATCAGATCATTTGTGAATCTACTATTCAAATCATAAACAGATCCCATGAGTGGATTGAAGTAGCAGGTGTCTACTTTGCATTTGTAAATGGCAAATGCAGTTCGATTGCTACTTCTAAGTCTATGAAGCAAACAACAAGAGAAACACAAATAAACTAATTAGACAATCCTCCCCAGCGGAGTCGCCATTTTGTTGTGGGGAAAAGTGTCTATTCAGAACGACCCTATCCACCTAAGGTGTGACAGTGCCTTAGCAACAAACAGAGAAAACTACTTTTGTATTCTTCTTTATGAACTATAAACGAAGAGGAATAGGATGAACCAACCTGTGTCTTGCGCTAGTCCTTTGATCCAATCTCTCTCCTCTTTGACAGCTTCCAGCTACCTGCTCCCTCACTTGCCCAGCTTCACCAAGTTCCTGCAAGATCACAGAAGAGGAAAACTACACAAAGACATGGATTCATATTCATAAATAGCTTAGGATCAGATTTAAGCTAAACATACTAATGCAACAAACATCAATGATACACAAGCATGTAGGAGAAACTCAAATAGTTTTATTGATATAACAAGAAGATCCAGGAGGAGATACAACCAAGTGAGTCCCGATCCAGCATCAACCTCCCAGCAAAGGAATCCCTTCTTCACCTCCAACAAAGCATAAATCACCCAATGCACTGATCTCAATCTCAAAACCAACAGCAATTCTCTGCAATGTACAAAATTCCAGCCTCTGGATCTCTGGGATGAGGGGTCCATATATAGATGTATGCAAAGAGGATGAGTCAGCTTGTCATCTGACTAGTGTCCTTTCTCTGTCAGTTCTTGCTTCCACTTGGATGTTGAGAGCCTCTTACTCATCCTTGGTCGAACTCAGTGAGGCAAGTGTCATGGAGGAAGATTCTGGAAGCTTCCATTGTCTTTACACCTAGCGGAATGGCACTTCCATTTGTCATTTCCCACTCAACGCACCCTGGTAGTGCATTTAGGTGCGTTGCAACGCACCTAGCTAGTGTACTGGGGTGCTATGCAACGCTGGTAGCTAGTGGAGTAGCTGAAATGATCCTGGTTTGACTGATTCTGAGCAGTTTCTGGTGGAGAACTTCTGGGAGAAGTTGTAGTTTGCTGACCTTGTTCCTTTAGGGGTAGGAACAACACTTTTAGGGACTTAGGATCCCTTGGTTTATGAACATTTCATGCTTAGAGCTGTAAGGCACAAAAATGTCTATAACAGTTGCCCCCTAAAGTATGAGGTCATTTATCGGGTGAAATGCTTTATTAGGAGGATCCGAAGTTCTTTCGATGCTGGGAGGAGACCTGTAATAAGATACAATACAATACATTATCTTCATACTATTTTTCATGATCTAGCTCAGGCGGGCATTCCCATGCTCAGCTTTATAAATTCATTTTCATGTACATAGGATAGACAATCATCTGATGGTAGACTGATGATTCTGATAGAGCCATCATCCTTTTGGTAGGATGATTATCTGTGCTGCAATGTTGTACATTTCAATGTCTTTATTTTCCTGAATATATATCGCAGCCCGGATGGATGAAACTAGATCTGGGGTATTCAATCTCGTCCGATCTTCACTCGGAGTACAAGTCAATCCATGTGAGAAATGTGTTGAAGTCGAACATGGAAAGACATTGCTTGATTACCAGTCAATGATGTAAACTGTTAACAAGCGCGAGAGGAATCACCGATAATGATGATGACCCTCAAGGTACTGCAGTACAATTCACGTGGTGTGAATAAAGGACTTGGCGTCGAACACCACGCAAAATCTTTCGGTCGAAGGTCATTGATGTATACCTGTCGCCGGAAGTGAGAAACTTGCCATTGAGGCATGCAAGCTTCAAAGTACTGAAGGGGGTGTTGTTGTTGGGAAAGGTATCCAATACGGAATGACCCTATCCCACTCTAAGGGTGACATTTCCTTAGCAACAATCGAAGCAAAGCTATCTAAGATTACTTCTTTATGAGATGCAAAAGGGGGAAGAAAGAGATCCACTAACCGATGTCTTCCGCTAATGGTTGATCCAATCTTCTCTCCTTGCTGCTTGCTCCCAGCTCCTTGCTCTTTCACGGGCCCAGCTACACAAAGATCCTGTAAAATGACAAGAGAGGGAAACTACAAGAAGCATACATTCATAATTGATTCAAGGATTAGAATAAATCAAATACACAAGTACAACAATACATCATTGAAACACATGCATATAGAAGAACCTCAAATGCTTTATTAATGGAAGAAAGTAAGGTTCAGGGAGTGATACAACCATAAGAGGCCCAATCCAGCATCACCTTCTCGACTGAAAGAAATCTCCTCTTCACCTCCTTCAAGCAATCACCCAATAATTCTATACTAAAACCAACAGCAATTCTTTGCACAAAATTCCAGCCTCTAGATCTCATGGGATGAGATCCTTATATAGAGTTTTGGAGAGAGCATGAGTCAGCTTGATGTGTGACTAGTGTCCTCTTCAACTCCAGTTCTTCTTCAGTTCTTGAGTCCACTTGGAGATCCTTGCTTCCACTTGGAGTTTTAGAACCTCTTACTCATCACTAGGCGAATTCCTTGATCCAAGTGTCACTTTGGAAGCTTCCTGGGCACTGACACATTGAGGAATGAGACCTCCACATGTCAAAACTCACTCAGCGCAGGTAGCCTTTGTTGGAGTTGACATTCAACGCAGGTAGACCATGGAGTAGTTGACATTCAGCGCAGATGCTCAGTGGAGCAGTTGACATGATCCAGAATTGACTTGTTTTTGAGTGTTTTTTAGTGGAGAACTGATTTGAATTGCCGTGGTTTGCTGACCTTGTTCCTCTAGGGGTAGGAACAACATGTTTAGGGACTTTGGGTCCCTTAGATTATGGACATTTCATGCTTCATGCTGTAAGGCACAAAAATGTCTATAACAGTTGCCCCCTAAAGTATGAGGTCGTTTATCGGGTGAAATGCTTTATCAGGAGGATCCGAAGTTCATTCAATCGCTGGGAGGTGACCTGTAAAAAAATACAATACAATACATTATTTTTCATACTGCTTTCATGATCTAGCTGAGGCGGGCATTCCCATGCTCAACTTTATAAATACATTTTTCTGTACATCGAACAGACAATCGTCTGAAGGTAGACTGATAATTTTCTGCTGAAATTATCATCCTTTGAGTAGGATGATCATCTGATGCACATGTCAATGTCTTTATTTCCTGAATATATATCGCAGCCTGGATGGATGAAACTAGATCCGGGGTCTTCAAACTCGTCCGATCTTTACTCTAAGTACAAGTCGATCCATGTGAGAATTTCTTGGAGTCGAACATGGAAAGACATTGCTTGATTACCAGTCAATGATGTAAACTATTAACAAGCGCGAGAGGAGTCACCGATAATGATGATGACCCTCAAGGTACTGCAGTACAATTCACGTGGTGTGAATAGAGGACTTGGCATCGAACACCACGCAAAATCTCCTGGTCGAAGGTCATTGATGTATACCTATCGCCGGAAGTGAGAAACTTGCCATTGAGGCATGCAAGCTTCAAAGTACTGAGGGGGGTGTTCCTAGATCAACTTCTTGGATAATGAGCTGATGTCGACAAGAAGCGATCCGTCAAAGGAGGGCCTTAATGAATCCCACATCAGTGACACGGAACGGAGCTAATGATTGTGATGAAGGTGAAAACGATCTGTGAAATATGATTCAGGGTGGCGGTCATGAAAGGATGAAAGATGATGTATGGCAGTGGATGGGACACGGTTGACTCTTTCTGAACGACATCTCTTGAACATACAATGACATTGATGTGATGGATCGGTAGCATTACCCCAAATGTGGATGGTATGGCGAGACCATGGTGACGAGACCGGTGAATGAAACAACCCAACCTGATGTGGTACGGAGGCAAAATTGTCATGTTCAAGAGCGACTTGCTACCATTAAAGCTTTGAGATTCTCCCAATTTTTCCCCAGTCATTTCTGACCAGTACCTCTTTATTTTTGTCAAGCTTGAGGAGGATAACATATGCTTGTTCTATAACCTGCCCTTCGGGCAAGCCCATCGCTATGTTTTAACGAGCCTAGCGATAGGGAAACTCGTCATCGTCTAAAGACAAGTTTGTCGCTATTTAATGTATTTAACGAGTCTAGCGACAAAGACAACTCGGTCCTTTTCAATTTTAGAGAGTCTGAAAAGGTACGTAAAGTTAACTCCAAAGGTCCTTTTTTGTCATCTAATCCCTTAAGTCCGAAAAAGTATAAAACAATACAATAGGGATGAATGTTCGATAGTTTTATGGAGCCGAACTAGACAAGCGCTCGATCTTTTTGTGCAATAATCCCTCAGGTCCAAAAAGATTAAAATCTAGAGGAGGGATAGCTCTTCCGGTCCCTTTAACGAGCTGGAAGGCCAAAACTCGGCAAACTTTTCATATTTTACGAGTCAGATGAAAAGAGCTCAAAGAAGACTCGTATTTTGAGGAACGAGTGATAAACAGGGATAGCAGCAGATTCCAGGTACAGGATGGAATTTTCCAATCACGGCAGTGTCACAAGGATGGCTAGGTGAAATCACTCTTCACAGTTGTTCCTCAAAATAGGTAAACAATCAAGTGGTGGTGAATGATCGGCCAAATGAAAAGTGGAGGTGACGGTGCAAACACGACCAAGGCTTTTGTGGCTGATGAATTTACGATCTAAAATGGTTATTTACCGGTTCATTTTTTCTAGATGAGCTTGAACTCTGGGGGAAGCTTGCTCACAGCTTATGTTTATTTTTTAACGAGCATGAATTCCACGTTAAAACTGCTCGGTTTGTGTTTATTTTTTAACGAGCATGAACTTTGCCAAAACTGCTCGTTCTTTCAGTTTGCATGCCCCCAGCATAATAACGCAAATCGAGGTGCATGCCCCCCAAGCTTCATTACATTCAACTTGGTGGTTGGAATGAAGGTTTACCTTTGAGAAAGGGGATTTGTTTCATTTTTTAATGAGGTTGACACAGTAAAAGAACTATCCTCATGACTCCTTGTTTCATTTTTTAACGAGGTTGACACGAGATAAGAACCGTCCTCGGAGCCCACTGTATTTACGGTATTTCCATTAGGGCGATGATCCATGCTGACAAAATGTTTAGGAATCTTCCGAATCCATTAGATATAGAAGATTTCATTTTGTAGGTTTCCACTGTGGCCACTTCCGCGAGATTAGTTGGAGGCGGTAGGGAAAAAGTACCCATTAAGGCAGGGTCTTTTATGAGACCTACTCCAATATTTTGAAGCGAATGATTGTTTCCATGGATCATTGGAATGCTTCCCGTAACTTGTGAACTGTCGGGGAAGAAAGTTCGTTGGTCGACAACTGTAATTCCTCCTTGAAAGGGGAATGCAATCTTCCTGAAGTAGGTCGACACAACTGCGGCCATGGCATATATCCAGGGCCTTCCCAGTAGGATGTTGTAATCGAGGTTTCCGTCAATTACTTCAACATCAACTTCTACTGTTTTTCCCCCCAGTTCAACTTGCAAGTTACTTAAAATCCCGTATGGAGTGTATGATCGTCCATCAAATGCTTTTAACGTCGTTGATGATTTCGACAAGGGTGGTGAGCCTAAATTTTTCCAGCAACTCATCGACATAAGACATGTAGATGCCCCCTCATCAATAATTGTTCGATGAACAGTTTTGTTGAGGGCTTTCACTTGAATAAGGAAAGCTAGTTGAGCTGGTAACTGAGGGTCATATCCTTTATGATCAAAGGCCACAAGATTGGAATCCATTGGGCCAATCCCACCTATTGCTGATAATAAAGTTTGCTCTTGGGAGGGGCAATTTTGCTGTACCTCAGGTGTCGACATAGCGGACGGTGTTTGGGCCAGGTCATCTATTATATTATAATTTTGTGCTATTTTTGCACGAGGATTAAATGTCGATTTGTGTACTACTCCCTTTGGCGACTTTATCATCGGTTCAGGAATGATGGGTGGCACAACTTCGGTCAAAGTTGTTGTCGAACTACTAGGTCATTCATTAGCCTTGTTGTTTGACAGCTTTGGATTCCTGTAATCCATATTCTTCGTCAAAGCATTATTTTGCTGCTTTGATACAGACAACATAAGCACTTGGGATCGGGAAGCATTTTGATTAGCAACCAGATTTTGACCTGGATTAGGAAATGGATCAGTCAATACTGCTGGGGTTTTTGAACTCTTAAAGAGTTTCTTAACTTCAGCTATATGTGGACAATCTTTCGTCCAATGATCCTCATCGCATATATGACACCCTGCAGGGGGTTTCCTTGTTCTCCCTTTCTTTTTCTTCTTGCCCCCTGGTTGCTTCAGTTGTTTGCCCTTGTCGGTCGACATGGCATTTACTTCCGAGGCAAGAAGTTCCTCATTTGCATTTTGACTAGAAATTTTGTGTTTGCCAATCACGCCATCACCGGCGTGAGAGTCATTGTTTGATTTAGGAGGAGGACGAATTGGGAATTCCGGTCGAGGGGCGTCAGTTATTTTGTCGTAGAGCGTGTCGGACTGAGTATAAACCAAGTCTAGATATTGCGCATGAGAGATAACCTGCTCTTCCGTTACGACTCCCCCCTTTGCCACATCTTCCGTGATGGCAGGAAGTAATGACTTGATAAACCATTCAGCTAATAGCTGATCGGGAACGTATGTTTTTACCATCCTACGACGACCTTGCCACTCATGTATATGATCAGATATGTGGGTGGCGGTCGTCTGTTTGAAGTTGGTAAGGAGTTCTGTCCCCGTTTCATACCTTATCGTTAATTGAAAATGGGTTAAAAAGGTTGTGGCTAAGGTACTGAAGTTGTCGAACGAAGCTCCAGGCAATTCAATGTACCATTTTTCCGTTGGACCCGTTAACGTCCTCTGAAAGAGGCGAAGTCTTATCGAATCATCATTCAAGGTGTTTGATGAACACCATAGATGGAATGTCATCACATGATTCGATGGATCTTCACCTGGATTTCCATTGAATTTAGGAATGTCCGATGGAATTTTATGCGGAATCGCTGGCCACCAAGAGGCATAAGCAATTGGATCATTCGTCAGCCGATTTAGATCTGGTAATTCTAGAATTGCTACAAAGGGCAACTGCTGATTCAGGTTAGGCGAAGCATACCCAGGATAAGATGGGATTGCCTGAGCAATGGGTCTTTGCAAACCAGCATAATGTTGGCAACTTTGACAAGGTTGATGGGCATAACCATTATAGCATGGTTGCCCATTACTTACAAAGACTTGTTGCTCAGGTCCTTGATATGATTGCTAGAATGGCGGTTGTTGAGATTGAACTAGCTCTGGTTGTTGGACCATTTTCTGTTGACCAATACTGGATGATTGACCAAGATGAGGAGTCACAGTACTTGTTTGAGCCTGAGTCGCTCCAGATAAGGAGGCACTACTCTGAGATTGTGATTGAGCCGTTGAGACAAGAGGCTGTTGTATTGCAACCTGAGAAACCTGGGGTTGACATACAACAGGTAGCGCTTGTACTTGTGACGCATTCACCATATCAGGTGTGGTGGTAATATTCGACACACGGTGTACTAGTTGCATTGAATATACAACCCCTGGTTGTTGAGGCAGTATTGGTACCCAACCGCCGGATGTAATTCTAGTTTGACCTGAAGCTTGTTGTAAACTCCCATATGGTTGTTCTCTAGGAGGGAACAATGAAAGAGCATACTGTCCTCCATATGGTGGAAATCCAGTACTTAAAGGGTAAATTGGCCTTTGAAGACACATTGGATCCATTTGTTGAGTTTCAACATAAGAAATACCAGACGATAATCCGGATGAAGAAATAGGAACTAACCATGTCGTCGTCCCTGACGGGACTCCGGCTTGTTGTTGATAACTTTCCGGGACAGATGGTATACCAGCGAACATCGTTGGAGTAGCAGCAGGAGGCTCTGCCCTTGCTGCGTCGGATGACACAGTCCTGGATGTCGACGGTTGTTCAGACATAGCTTGTCTATCCAAAAGATTTTCTAGCGATTCTACAAGAACTTACGATGCAAAAAGACTAACTTTGAAGATCAACGAGGGAATGGTGATGATTATTCCGTTTAAAATAAATTTTAATGACGCTTAGACACAACTTGCTTTTTCAATTTTAAAGAGTCGAGAAAAAGCTAAAGATGACTCTAGTCTCCTTCGATGTTTTAACGAGCCCGAAGTGACAAATGCTCGGATGGACTTTTTCTGTTATAGAGTCTGAAAAAGGCCAAAAGAAACTGCTCTGGAGTTCTAGGCAGAGGGTGTGCCAAACTTTTCGCAAAACCGCTGAATACGTTTTAAGGTACGGGCGGTCGATCTTCGTGAATGTTGTGTTCACTGCATTGCGATCAGTAGGGCGGCCGACACGACTTCCTATGGATAAAGGCTTTATTCCTATAGGGGTCTCCCAATATATACGCGACGGTATGTGGGAGCACAAGTCCGTATTGATACTTATCGCTTCACTGTGGAGGAATCACCCAACCACTCAACGCTAAGATATCACGTTTAATGACGCCGGAACACGTCTCTAGCTTAGACCTCTATGTGTTTTCGTTATGTTTCAAAGCGTTGTTATGTAAATTCAATTTATTTTAGGTTGATCTTGTTTAGCAGTTTGCCTTTATGGATCACCACGAGATGTATGGTACAACTCCTAAATGCAGTCTAAGAATGATAAGCAAGCTTTTTCAATCTTTTCAACTTATGAAAATCTTAACTACTGAGGGAAAAGAAAGACATCATCTTTTCACACAGATCATAGAGCACACACTGATGCACTTTTTCCTAAATCAACATGCAAGCTGTCAAAATGCACATGCACAATGCAGGTATTTCTTTTCTCTTTCTTAATGTTGATGTATTACAAAAAGAAAGCTGTTGTATAACTTTGAATTCAATTTCAAGTGAAAGCAAACAAGCTTTTGTCCAAAATCAAAAGACACCTTAATATTTACTTGTTTCAACACTAGAAATACTTAAATTCAAACCATATGACGAAAGCAAAAGTTCAACCAGCTATGAACAGCAAACAAACTAACTCTTAAGATCAAAACGACACTTATCACAGGTCTAGATCTAAGAGGCCATAGCAAGACTAGTTCACTTTCGTTATGGGAAACTGTAAATGACGTAAGAAATACAAAAAGAGCAAACACAGTTTCTTTATACAACCGAGGCGGAATAGTGGCAAAGGAAGGTGGTTTCAGATAGGTACATTGGCTGATAACAGGCTGCAAAAATAAGACTGAAAACTGGGCAACAGAAAGCAGAGAACCCCAGTTGCACAAGGCAAAACGGGTTCAGCGCAACCTCAACACTGTCAGTTTGACATTTAGCATAGGTAGCCTTCACGGGACCTGGGTTGAAATGCAGTCTGCCTTCACTGCAGTTGCACTGAAGAAGAAATTCTCGTTTCTCTCAGGTTCTGGGTCACAGATTGCTCAAAAATCAACGGTTTTTGGCCAAATCAAGGCTATCAATCAAGTACACACTAGAGGATGATTCAAAGGAAGATGAAGACTATCACTAAGAGCTATTTAGAGTCCTTGTGGATCAGCTCTTCAAATCATAAACATGCCCATAAACTGAGCTAGAGTAGCTGCCCTCTACTTTGCATTGGAAAGATCCAAATGCAGTTCGATTCGGTACTCCCTGCGTTTAGGAAATGAATAGCAATAAACACAAACATCCAACAAGATACGATCCCCAGCGGAGTCGCCAATTTGTTGTTGGGAAAAGTATCCAATACGGAATGACCCTATCCCACTCTAAGGGTGACAGTTCCTTAGCAACAATCGAAGCAAAGCTATCTAAGATTACTTCTTTATGAGATGCAAAAGGGGGAAGAAAGAGATCCACTAACCGATGTCTTCCGCTAATGGTTGATCCAATCCTCTCTCCTTGCTGCTTGCTCCCAGCTCCTTGCTCTTTCACGGGCCCAACTACACAAAGATCCTGCAAAATGACAAGAGAGGGAAACTACAAGAAGCATACATTCATAATTGATTCAAGGATTAGAATAAATCAAATACACAAGTACAACAATACATCATTGAAACACATGCGTATAGAAGAACCTCAAATGCTTTATTAATGGAAGAAAGTAAGGTTCAGGGAGTGATACAACCATAAGAGGCCCAATCCAGCATCACCTTCCCGACTGAAAGAAATCTCCTCTTCACCTCCTTCAAGCAATCACCCAATAATTCTATACTAAAACCAACAGCAATTCTTTGCACAAAATTCCAGCCTCCAGATCTCATGGGATGAGATCCTTATATAGAGTTTTGGAGAGAGTATGAGTCAGCTTGATGTGTGACTAGTGTCCTCTTCAACTCCAATTCTTCTTCAGTTCTTGAGTCCACTTGGAGATCCTTGCTTCCACTTGGAGTTTTAGAACCTCTTACTCATCACTAGGCGAATTCCTTGATCCAAGTGTCACTTTGGAAGCTTCCTGGGCACTGACACATTGAGGAATGAGACCTCCACATGTCAAAACTCGCTCAGCGTAGGTAGCCTTTGTTGGAGTTGACATTCAACGCAGGTAGACCATGGAGCAGTTGAAATTCAGTGCAGATGCTCAGTGGAGCAGTTGACATGATCCAGAATTGACTTGTTTTTGAGTGTTTTTCAGTGGAGAACTGATTTGAATTGCTGTGGTTTGCTGACCTTGTTCCTCTAGGGGTAGGAACAACATGTTTAGGGACTTTGGATCCCTTAGATTATGGACATTTCATGCTTCATGCTGTAAGGCACAAAAATGTCTATAACAGGTGTTCCTAGATCAACTTCTTGGATAATGAGCTGATGTCGACAAGAAGCGACCCGTCAAAGGAGGGCCTTAATGAATCCCACATCAATGACACGGAACAGAGAAAATGATTTTGATGGAGGTGAAAATGATCTGATGATATATGGTTCAGGGTGGCGGTCATGAAAGAATGAAGTATAATGTATGGTAGTGGAGAGCAATGAATTCAATGATGTCTTTGCATGGTCTTATGAAGAAATACCAGGCATTGACTCAAGAATTGTTGAACATGAGATCAAATGTATCCTGATGTCAAACCAGTACAACAACGGATTTGACTTGTTCATCCAAAGAAAGCCATTCCCATTAAAGCAGAAGTTGAAATTTTTTTTGCATGCTGGCTTCATTTTCCCTGTACCTCTTACTGATTGGGTATCAAATATTGTTCCAGTGATGAAAAAACAAGGGACGATTAGAGTCTACGTCGATTATAGGGATGTAAACCAAGCATGTCCAAAGGAAAACTATCCTACACCCTTTATCGACAATATTATTGATGAATGCGCCGGATGTGAAATCTTTTCATTCATGGATGGATTTTCTAGCTACAATCAAATCAATATCTGCCCACAGGACCAATCAAAAACTACATTTATATGTCCATGCGGTACATTCGCGTGTCGTAAATTACCTTTTGGTTTGAAGAACATAGGGGCTACATTCCAGAGAGCAATGAATTATGCTTTCCATGACATCAAACACATAGCTCAAGCATATCTTGACGATCTGCATGCTCATTCGCGAAAATGGACTGATCACCTGCAACATTTGAGAGCAATATTTTTACATTGTCGACACTACAAAATAAGATTCAATCTACACAAATGTGTCTTTTGTTTCGGCTCGGGTCGATTTCTTGGATTTGTAGTTTCTAAAGACGTAATTCGACTCAATCCAATAAAGGTTCAGGCAATTCTTGACATGCCTCTACCTTCAAATTTGTTACAGATCTAGAGACTTCAAGGGAAGGAAAACTTTCTGAGGAGGTTCATTCCAAATTATGCTGAGCTATCTAAAGGTTATACACATCTATTGACGAAAGATGTACCCTTCCATTGGAATTAGTTTTCACAAGCTTCCTTTGATGATCTCAAATATTCCATGATAAAAGCATCATTAATATATGCCCCAAACTATCAAAAAGACTTTTACCTGTATCTCGCTGCTACAGATACAACCATCAGTATGGTTTTAGTGCAATAAGAAAATGGAATTGAACATCCTATGTATTATTTAAGTTGCAATCTTAATGATACAAAAAGTAAATACTCATACGTTAAAAAGTTATCTTTAGCAGCCGTTCAAGCTGTGCATGGATTTTGACAATATATTCTCCTTCGCAAAACTACCACTGTGTCAGATTGTAAACCTATGACATACATTCTGTCACATCAATTGCTGGGGGGGGGGAATATTCTAAATGGATAGTCATCTTGCAGGAGTTTGATTTGGAATTCACCAAATCCAAATCAAAGAAATGTCTCATCTTTACAGAGCTACTTTGTGACCTTCCCTCATCCTCCAATGATTTAACATCAGAAGCATCAATCTTGGATGAGTCTTTGTTTCTAATTTAGTCATGTGATCCATGGTATGGAGATATACTAATCTATCTCCAGACCCAAGCATTTAGGCCTAACACCTCTCACTTTGAACAACGACATATTCGATACCAAGCCAAATATTATCTAATCGTTGGTGATACACTTTATCATCGTAGTGTCGATATGAATTTATGAAGGTTCCTTACACATGAGGAGGCCGAAAAGGGTTTGAATGAATGCCATTCAGGTGCTTGTGGGGGGCATTTATCTGGTTACGCAATTGCATAAAAAATCCTACTAGTTGGTTACTTCTAGCCATCTATATTCAAAGGTTGCATACTTGCTGTCAGAAAGTGCCATGCTTGTTAGATTTTTGATCGTAAAACCAGATTACCACTTGCACCACTGCATCCAGTCATTGTTGTTGGCCCATTCACAAAATGGGACATTGATCTCATGACATGTAACCCCACCTTAGCCGGGGGGCATGGATATATTATAGTTGCTATTGACTATTTTACAAAATGGGCTGAGGCGATGCCTACATTGAATAACAGTGGCGAAACGGCTGCTCTTTTTTTTTTCAATCATGTGGTTTCTAGATTCATTGTACCACCAGCTATAGTCACACATCATGGGTTGCATTTTCGCAATTACATGATGATTGAGTTACCTACCAAATTAGGAATATCTCATGATAGTTCTAATCCATATTATCCGCAGGCTAATGTACAAGTTGAGGCAATCAACAAAGTCCTTAAATGAATGCTGCAAAGAATGATTGGAGTCTATAAACGGAATTGGCATTTAATCCTGTACTCAACATTATGGGCATATCGGACCTCAGTAAGTAATGTGACCGGATTTACACCTTTTCAGTTGGTTTATAGTTTGGAAGCAGTCTTACCAATTCAATATGAAATCTCATCCCTCAAGCTCACAATTGACTTGCTACCGATAATTATGAAGAAGAAGCTCATTTCTTGGAATTAATCCATCTAGACGAAACCCGTCGTGATGCCGCATTGGCTAACGAAGCACATAAGAAACACATCAAGGCACAATATTACAAAAATCTTAAGCCTCGTGCCTTCTCAGAAGGTGACCTGTTCTTGCTTTACAATTAGGATTTTGACAAGTTAGGAGCAGGGAAGTTTGAACCATTATGGATGGGCCCTTATATTGTTAAACGTGTGTTGACAAAAGGAGCCTATGAAATAGTCAATTATGATGGGATTCCACTGTCGCAACCCCGAAATGGGTTGTATCTCAAATGTTACTATGCTTGATTAAGTGTAGCAAAACTCACTATACATATGCTTTCATTGCGTTTTTGTGTGTTTTCTTTTAGAGTTTTTCAATTTGGTTAGGTAATCCCCTTCACCTTTGTTTCAGATGTCAAACTTTTCGGAACCATCTGTTGGGTATGCTGACAAAGCTAGTTGTAATATGCAGAACCTATCCTCTGCAGCCTGGGCCATCTTCGCTCCAAGCGGTGAGTTAGTGAGTTTCAGGGGGATATGTATTGGTTGATCGACAAACAACATCACTGAGTGTAGCATGTTGACTGAATAGTTCTCTGATGCCATTTCACATAGCATGCGCCGAATCATTATCAGGCTAGATTCACAACTTGTCATTCTACAGCTTACTGGCATTTATTCTATCTGAAACCCGACTATTCATCACATGTTCCTAAGAGTTAGAATTTTGGAAAGACATTTTGATTTCATTCAATATAAACATATTTCCAGAAATTTAAACACATTGACTAATTCATTAGCAAACTATGCATTAAATAAACATTTGCAGCATATGTAAAGAAAGCATTTCACATGCATAGTATTTCATCACTTAACCCAAAATAAAACTCCAAAAGTCAAATAGATAGTTGTTTATAATTTTTCACAAATATTTTGTGTCTAAGACAAAGCTGGTCATCTGACCCTAGAAACTCAAAATGAATGTAGAAAAATATCCTAGGCTAGTGATGTTGATGATAACAGGTCACCGCCTGTGCTATCATGCGCATGAGCCTCGTCCAACGACTCGGTACACCTGTAATATGGCACTGTAGCCTCATGGGTAACTCGTCAGCCCGGACATCCAAAATGCCAAGGGTTAGGCCCTCTACATGATCTTGCAACTGGGCCAAGGTATTTGGTATGTCCAAATCTTGAAGGATTGCCCTCCCAACAGCTCCCTCCACTGGAACATCTGCTTCCCATGGGCATGCCACAGGTTGAACTGTGCCAATATCTGGACACACACATGAGTTTATTTAGTCTTGGTAACAATCAAAAACAAAAAATATAATAGAAAACCCAGAAAAAGAAAAGATGTGGTCAAATCATTTTACCAATAGTGCTCCACTGCTCCCCGACTGGTAATGCCAAATCTGGATCGCCTCGGAAGTCCATCCCCACATATGGATATTCTACAAAAGCTATCTCTTGATGGTAAAACCACTCAAATAAGGTATATGAAAATGAGATCTACGACTGGCCAGCATGCCTAGCCATAAGGTCTACCCTTCGCTGCATCCGTGGTTCTCTTGGTCCAGGCACTCCCAGAGAAATGTTCTGTGGTTGCATGAGCAGGATTCTTTCCAAAGAGAAGGAAATCAAAATGGATCCATAACCAAAATTCTTGGTCTTTCCAGCCTTCACTTTGGTTAGTTGGTCTTTTATGAGTGGAGGAACCACCTCACACCAGTTGAATACCTTTGGTTCCAAGCATTCCAAGGCATACTGCATATAGGATCTGTTTGCCAAATGTAAATTGCACTGCTAGCGGATCTAGTAAGGGTAAAGAGAATAGTCCTCAAAGGTCAATCAATAACATCTTGGATATTAATCTTTCCATCTCTGCTCGGTTGGGATCCTTCCCAACAAAACTAACAAATATAATCTCTCACTAATTTTTTTCCTGGGGCAAGTCGTGAAAATGAAAGAGGGGCACCCCGTCTCAATAAACCCATAAGAAAATAAATATCCTCGATGGTGATAGGAATAGATTTACCCCTAATTTGAAACACCTAGTCAATAGGATCCCAAGCATGAACAAGATACTGTAGCAAATCCATCTGTTTCCTCATGCTGGAAAAGTGGAAAAAACATTAGCAAACCACAGTTCTTTAAGGCATTTACTGTGCCCTGGTCATTCAATGCAATCATATCCTACTCTTCATGTTCTTGTTCTCACCATGTAACGACCTTTTTTATCCAATGAATATCTGAAACACAAACATTAGATAAGCTAGGATCCAACTTGGGAAAAAATTAGTTTGAGATTTGATGAAAAACAATTGTGCAAACGTGGCTCTCTATGCCCATCGCACTTAGCGCTTGAAGACAATGAGATGCATAATAGGTTGCCTATTAACAGCCCAGTATGCATCTCAGTTTTCGATAGGGACAAGGTCCGATGGTAGGAAAACGAGATTTTGAACCCTGGAGGCCCAGAAAGCTGAGAAAAGTTGCCCAAAACTGAAAAAGAATGGAATAGAATTGAAGAGCATAAGGATAGCTCCTACCTAGTCCTAACGGCATGGGAAATTATCCACACAATCTCTCGCAATAAACTAGTGAAATTTGGGGGAAAAACCACTCCAGAGCTCCAAAAAACCAATATTAGAAAGGAAATCGTTAAAATGAAATGTTAAAACTAGTTTTTATGTTTACTTTTTCATGTACATCAAGTAAATGTTGGTTTTTATTCATTTTTCATCCATAAATATGTATTTTTAATTATTTTGATGGATTTTTGAGGAAGATGAACACCTGACAACAGAATCTGATGTGCTGATGGTGAATTGAGCATATTTGACCACCAAGTAAACTTTTCGTTTTCTCTTCGAGCTTTGGTTTAAAAAATGAAAAGGAAACAATAGAGTCCTCTTTAAACTCTTTTCAGACTCTTTAAACATGAAAATATAGTCGAGTGCTTGTCTCTTCCGACTCATTAAAGTATTGGAAATTACATCACTCTCGTATTATTTTATCGTTTTTCAGACCTGAGGGATTATTCTACGAAAAAGAACTTATGGAGTTTTCTTTTCGTCTCTTTTCAGACTCTGTAAACATGAAAAGGACTGAGTTATCCTTGTCATTAAACCAGTTAAAATAATACTGACAAACTTGTCCATCTAGACAAGACCGAGTTTCACCGTCGCTAGACTCGTTAAAACATCAAATAGCGATGGGTTTTCCCGAAGGGAGAATTATAGAACAAGCATATGTTATCCTCCTCAAGCTTGGTAAAAAATGAAGAGGTACTGGTCAGCAATGACTGGGGTAAATGGGGAAAAATCTTGAAAACTTATGGTACCAAGTCACTCTTGAACATGACACTTCACTTCATCTCCTTGATTGAGTTGGGTTGGGTTATTTCGCTTACTGGTCATCATACGATTGGTCTATCACACCATCCATCCTTTTGGGTTAACACTACCATTTCATCTTAGTGAACCTGATATGTTCAAGAGAAGTCATCCAATTGAAGTCATATCTATTGAAATACTACAAACCTTTATCCTCATGACCGCCATTCCTGAACCTTGTGTCGTCAGTTCATTTTCATCTCAAAAATCATTTGCTTCATTTCGTGTCATAGATGTGGGATACATCAAGTCCCCCTGCTATTATAGGAAAAATTGACCTCCTCATCAACTCCAAGGTGAAAGACAAGATGACTGAAACAAAGAACACAATTGCAGGCTTGGAATCCACACTAATGCTCTCTATACACTATCAACCTCCTTTATAAAGCTTGTTACCAAGCATAAAGGAGCGTTAGTCACCCTGCTAACTCATGTTGTTAGACTAGGGGGAGCGTTAGTGAACCTAAGGGAAGTTCTGAAGCTCAAGCCAACGAATCTACTCATAAATATATATGTATATTAAATCCCTAAATTTGCTCAAGAAAAGCAAGGAAACTCCAAAAATCAAGATATTTGGAGAAATTCCATTCTGAGAAAGAAGGCAAATGGGAAAAATCTTGTAAACACGGTAGGTTCATGGCTTTTTCCCTAATGAACTCTAGGAGGAGCTTGGCAACCCTAATTCAGTTGCTACATAAGCAGTGAGAGGGCCATTGCAAAGGTGGTTAGAGCATTTGGAAGGATAGCCCATAGAGTTGTTGTGAACTGTCATATTCTTGAAGAATATAGCTTAAAGAGGGAGAGAGAGAGAGAGAGAGAGAGAGAAAGAAGCGGTAAGGAAGGCTGATACAATGGATGGTTGTAATCACTCTTCCATTCTGAATATAGAACTACAGTTGTGTTCCCTACTCCAAAGTCTTGGTGATATTGTTCATTTATTTGCTCATTCTGATGCTTGTCGAGATGAGTAGTTAAGTTATACACCAATACATGTTTGTTATGGATTCTTACATTAGGTTTCAAGAGTGTATGCTGTGATTGGTTTGCCTTGTCCTTTGTGTAGGAATTGTCTTGGAGTCGGCCTTGCCGCACAGAGATCCCCAAGCAAATCTAGAAGGAACCAAAGGTGATCTTCTTTCAATACCTTGTCAATTTATGTTTGATAGATGAACATGTGTGTAACTTGGTAGCTTTTTCATATAATCTTACAGTCTGTCAAAGGTTCGGGGAAGACTTTTGAGGGTAGTTTTCATCCTGTGCATTTTACCCCATAGCAGAATTGGTGACTCCACTGGGAACTATACATCTAGTTCCCAGTCAACCTGGACTCTCAGTATTTCTCTTTCTTCTAAGAGCTTCCTACTTCTTCAAATCCATTTCTGATCCACCATCTATCTTGTTACATCCTGCTAGTTTGCATTCTCCTCAGAAATTGATCCTAAAGGCCCTTTGTTTGAGCTATTTCCCTCACGAACGTAGGTTGCCAGTCTACACAAAGCTTTATAAAGCTCTTTGGCTGTGTACAGGAAGTGTTAGTGGCCTAACTAACTCTCTATTTACAAATAAACAGAGTTTTATTCTCCCATTTCCATGTTTTCTAGAAGATTTTGTGGGCCAAAAGGGGGGGCAACTTGTCTCAGGGGGTAAAGTAAGATCTGCAATAGTATCATGTTAAAAAATTTGATGTCTTGAAAATTTATTTTTAAGAAAATGTTTTAGTTTTTCTCTCTTAAAATACATTTTTTTTGAAAGAAAGACTGATAAATTGTATTGATCCTTTTGTCGAAATAGTTGTAAGCTACTTCATTTTGATTTCTAGTAGTTGTTAAGGAATATTGAGAAAATAATCTTTTGGTTATGAAAGTGTTAAATTGCTTTAGATGCACTGACGAATCCATGAATACATGGAAAGATGAATGTGTAGAATAAGACTTGTTTGCATAAGAAATTGAAATTTCTTTTCAGAACATTGTTTTGCATGGTTTATTGAGTCAAGAGTATCGCCATATTCATACGTCAACACCCCTACCAAAGACAAATAATCAAGTACACTAAAATTTACATTAAAATCAATCAGTTACTCTTTTTGAGCAAACCAACATTAGCTAGATTAGGACCTTGGGATAAGAATGTGAGTGAACTGCCCAAGGTTGAAAATCAAAACTAGTGTTGTTAATGAGTGAAAAAACCTTCTGCACTCATATTACCAGGACCACTCCACTAACAACGGAGCAAAATACCAGACAACATCGGACTATAATTGAAGGTAGCCTACCTTCTCTTACAACTCCTTTGGGCATTCTATGTATTGGGGTCCCTTCGGGGATTTCGGAACTGAGTCGGGGACTCAGGTATCCTGCCCACATAGCATGCTGTCTATGACTATGTCCCCCATGGTAATGTCTGTGATTTGAGGTATCTCTAGTGGCCAAAACTTCTAGGTACTTACACAAGGTGACTGGGACAGGCTGTCTTGGTACCTAAAATGGACGGATCTACTTTGTCTTCAGTTTTTGGGAGGGTGCTCATCTTCACGAGAGTAGTTGACCCCTCAATCTGAGGTTCGGGCGAAGCTCAAAAGTAACCATAAATGTACATTTGGCCATCCTTCTCTGTTATTCATTGAGAGATTGGGTTTCATCTCTAGTAATCAATGCTTATCAAACGAGGTAATTTCCCTCTGTTTGCTGATTGATATATTCAGTGTATTTTTTCCTTTTAGGTACTTGAATGCTATCATTTTTTCAAGACTTTAAAGTATCACATTAAAATCTATTTGATAAAACTTAACAGTCACTGTGCCTATATCCGGCCCTCATCATCGCTCTAGATGATTGTTAGGACTTCCCCAACTCATTGTGCAGGATCCACTAAGTTCCATTGACTCGGATTCATCGTCTTCAAGGAACCAATATCCTAAATCACACACGGGATCTATGTGGACGAACGACGATTCCAGTTTGCTGGAGGATTTTTTCATGGAAGGATTTCTTCCTCACTTTAACACTCTGCTTAAAAATCTGTCAGATCCTATTGTTGCTCCCGTGGTACCTGTACTTCCTTCTTCAGTAGGTGGAACTTTCCCATCTATCCAGTCGATGCCTCAAGGGTTGTGGAATTATAGAGACACTATTGCTCCTCTACCACTTCCCTAGTTGATTGTCATCACAACAATGGTAATTTGGAATCCCGCTATCCCATTTGTCCTAGGTATGACAACTCACATAACACCCTCTATAAGTGGAACCCAGCAGATGCTAGGTTCCACTCCTACGGTGCCACAAAGCATACCTTCAACTAGTGCCACATATAATGCTCCATATAACGCTCAATGTGGCACTATTGGCACGGTTCCAGTTTACCAACCACAAGGTCGCTGCCAATGTACTGTTCCAACCCCCTGATTCAGATATCTTGGGCGGTTCCCAATATGCACATGCTGGTGGGGAATGTTACAGTTCCCCCTTCATTCTCAGGCATGCATGGATAGTCATTGATTGACATGAGTGTTCCCTCAGTCAACCAAAGCCATATGGTTAGTTCTGTGTTAGTTGGGAATCCACAAGGGATTCCCAACCAGTCCATGGGGGCACCCTACTCACAAACTTAGATGAGTTAAGGGGGCACCGCTTATACTAGGGGCAATTTCATACCCCAGTATAAAAATCCTCATGGAAATCCACTATACAACACCGTACCACAAAGCAACGGCTACACCATGCAACCCATGTATACTATGGGGAACCAAACGATGGGAGGACCACAAAGCTCCTCAAGTCATCCGTCATCACCATGGCCAAGTTAGGGGCACCCAATAATCTGCCTTTTTTGGAAATGTTGGATATTCCCAACTTATACAAATTGACAAATGACCCCATCTACCACAACTTACAATGGCTGCCGATCCTGTATAAAATACCGACGGACATTCCAAAGTTCGATGGAAAACAAGTGGAGGATCCGGGCACACATGTCACCACCTACCATCTCTGGTGTGTTTCTAACTCTATGGTGGGTGGTAATGTCCGGTTATGTCTTTTTCCCCACACCATCACTAGGAATGCCGCAAATGGTATATTGAGTTACCACGTGCGTCAGTGAATACCTTTGATGCTTTAGCGATGGAGTTCCTAAAGCACTTTTAGTTACCTATCCACTATGAGATAGGGACAAAGCTCCTTACTTCACTTCATCAGGATACTACCACCTAGATCTCTGACCATACCGATGAATGGAGACATAGGTGGAGGTTGGTCAAAGTTCCCATCACTGATTTTCTCTTAACGAACTGGTTCTATAAGTCCTTACTCCCACAAATCACTAGAGATTTCGTTCTAGGTGGTGCAGTCACAGAAGACCAATCCATACGTCGTGCCCAACACTTAGATTTGATTTATTCATAGTCTAGAACTCTCTACGACATAATCCCCTATGCTCCCAGTAACCCCAATCCTCCCACCACTTAGTATCCTGGAGAGCACGCCGACGGGATTGTCAGCACAACCTCTAGGGTCGCTATAAAAAAACTAAGTGGCTCCATTGCCAAGCTGGCAGTGGACCCCTCTACCAATGCAACTACTGTTCCTGCCACTACGATAAAATCTGTGCAGTCTACACAGAAATTCGGTGGAAAGAACAAGAAGAATAAGAAGAAGACCACTCCTTCTGAAGAGCAGTCATCTAAGAAACCCAACCTGAAACAGAAGGTCGTTGTGCCTACTAATGAGGAAAAGGATAAAGGCACCTAATATTCATGCAAACTCTATCTTGAAGACCATGTAACTTGGCGTTGTTTGCGTCTTCAAGAATGCTTAGATTACCTTGCCAAAAGAGATTCTGGTAAGGCACCTTCTGTCCTTAGAAATCCTTTTCCTACTGAACAGTAGTAAAATCTCATTGCCAACCAACTGCAGCCCATGTCAGTGGGCAGCGACAGTTCATAACATCCTTTAGCTAGTGAAGGAAGTTCTACCATTTACACATTTGAAACGGTATAACTAGCCACAAGAGCCAAACCTTATGGAGTTCCTGTCACTTTGGCAATAGAACCATCCTTAGGTCAAAACCCATCGCTGCCCAACAATATGCATATCGAATGACTGGTTGAGGACTTTGTAATTCAACCCCCCAAGGGGGCACCTCGATGCACAATGCACAATACATCTGCACGTGACGCCCAACACCACAACATCGTAGAAGATGTGGTGCAAGCGCCATCGGCTATGTCGGCACTCGAAGTATTACAAGCGTGCCCCAGCCATTGGAAAGCTTTTCTTTTAGCTATCTGGGGTATTGACCCTATGGATTGCTTGCTATTTTCGACATGGACAAGTGTAAACCTCCTCTTTCCCACCAGCTTGCATTTCAGGTGCATATCACTTCGAAAGGTAAAGGTATACATCAAACTGTCATCGACGAAGGTGCTTCAACTTGCATCATGTTGGCTTCATGTTGACTTGCCAAAGAGATTCTGGTAAGGCACCTCCTGTCACAAAATCTCGTCGCCAACCAACCGCAACCCATGTCAAGGGGCAGCGACGGTTCGCAACATCCTTCAGCTAGTGAAGGAAGTTCTACCATTTACACATTTGAAATGGTAGAACTAGCCACAAGAGCCAAATCTTATGGAGCTCCTATCGCTCTAGCAATAGAACCATCCTTAGGTCAAAACCCATCGCCGCCCAGCAATCTGAATATTGAACGGCCAGTTGAGGAATTTGTAATTAAACCCCCCAAGGGGCACTTCGACGTACAATGCACAATACATCTACACATGACGTCCAACACTACAACATTGTAGAGGATATGGTGCAAGCATCGTTGGCTATGTCGGCGCTCGAAGTATTACAAACATGCCCCAGCCAATGGAAAGCTTTCCTTTCGGCTATCAGGGGTATTGACCCTACGAATTCCATGCTTGCTATTTTCAACATGGATAAGTGTAAACCTCCCCTTTCCCACCAGCTTGCATTTCAGGTGCATATCACTTCTAAAGGTAAAGGTATACACCGAACTGTCATCGATGAAGGTGCTTCAACCTGCATCATGTCGGCTTCATGTTGGCTTGCCCTGGGTTCCCCAACCCTATCCCTATCATTGAACTCCCTTAAAGCTTTCGACGGCCACACCTTTGTCCCAAAAGGATACCTAGTCAGTTTTCCCATCACTTTGGCTGGGAAAATAGTAATGGTGGACGTAGAAGTCATGGATAAGAAACTCGACTACAATCTATTGCTGGGTCACAGTTGGACATATGCCATGATGGCCATCGTGTCCACTATCTTTTGTATCATCCTATTCCCATTAGATGGAAAGGTCATTACAGTCGATTAGTTGTCTTTCTATGCCCCCGATTATTCACCATTACGAAGTGGCTCCGTACCCCTAGTAGATGGTGTAACTGATAGTCTTATTAGTATAGGTACGGGTCTGTTGAAGGCTTCCTCCCTGATGGGTTGTTTTCCTCTTCAGCCACCGCAAGTTCCACAATCAGTCAACATGATTTCATCAATTCCTCATCAACTAACTGATCCCTAGATCCTAATAGCACCTTCAGACCTTGATACATTCGAAGACTAGATGCCGCTGTCACCAGCTGAATTGGCATACCAAGGCGTTCAATCTCCATCCACTTCTCCAGTCATGTTGGCTATCACTAATGGTACCACTTCCCTTCCCATAACCGCTCCTCCTTTAGATCCAATCAATCAACTCATACCTACAGATGAAGTCGTTCGAAAGATCATGAGTTTTAGAGAGAAACATTGGGAGGATTGGCATCTTTGGGCTCCAACATCTGATTCAGGCATGATGCCTCTCCAAGTCCCGTCCTCTGACATAAACAAAATCATTTCCCCACCCTATACAAGCATCCAAACTTTGGGGCGGAAGAAAATATGGATGACACTTCCATATCATTGCCCATATATATTTCATTCACAACAGACATTGTGGAAGACACCCAGATGTGAGCAGATTGCAGTTCCGAGGAAATTGCTAGCTCTGCCTGCCTACATGAGGAATTCCATGATGAATTTGTTTGGTCTCACGAGGAAATGCCCGACTTTAATTCGTCATTTGTCGTGCATGAGATCCAACTTTACGACGAGGCAAAATGAAATGGGTGGCCAATCCCTTCCCTTGAAATAGTCGTTGAACCCATGCCCAGCCCTACTACTAAAGAAGAATGCCTACTATACCTTAAACAGCTGGATAAAACCTGTCGAGATGTTGATTTGGCACTCGCAGCTCACAAGGAGTGGATACAATCCCAATTTGCAAAAGAGGTTAGGTTTTGTTCTTTCCAAGAGGGTGATTTCATATCACTCTATCATCCAAAAGATAACCTCTTGGAGGCATGCACGCTTCGACCCATTTGTCTAGGTCCCTATGTCATAACGAAAGTCCTCCCCATAGGGGCAAATGAACTGCAGGACTGGAATGAAATTCCCCTCAAGGAGCCCACATATGGGCTCTATCTGAAAAAGTATTGTGCCTAGTATCGCACTAGGCATATACTGTGTAATTTTATGTAATAAAGCACTTTTGGAGACATTTTATTACTCTTTAAAAAATATAAACATCTCCGACTTTTTTGTAGTAGGGCTTGTTAAACATATATACTGCAATCAATTGAGCACTTTTAGGGATATTTTATCGCTCTTTAAAAAATACAAACATCCCCGAGTTTTCATCATTGCACTCGTTAAATATATGCAACAATGGTCAGAGCACTTTTTGTGATATTTTATTGCTCTTTAAAAAATAATAAACATCTCCCTGTTTTTCATCATTCCACTCATTAAATATATGCAATAATGCTCTGAGCACCTATTTTTCGATCTTTTTCCAGCTCATAAACTGAAAAAGACCAAACGAGCCTTCTTTTTAGGCACTTTTTTCTCGCCCTTTAAACTGAAAAAATCCCGAGCTATGTCTTGCTATTCGTTAAACTTGCTAAAGATGACTCAAGCATTCTTTTAGGTACTTTTTCTTACTCGTTAAAACTGAAAAATCCCGAGCTTTGTTACTGAGCTCATTAAAAATTCATGACAAAACACGAGTTTAGTCCATCACCTCGTACTCGTAACAAAATGAGGTCGACATCTATTGAAAATAGGTTTCTCTTTATCCGGGTTCAATAGATTAAAATACGGAAAAGTAACCGATCCGGGTATAATATTAACCTTTTGTCGCACCCGGTTAACAACTATGATAAAGGGACCACCATGGAGTCTCTCTTTATGATCTTTTTAGACTCTCTAAAGATGAAAATACCACCGATTTATCTAGTTTGGACTCTTTAAAAACACAGACAAGATATAGAGTCGTTCTTTTTACGATACTTTTCAGACTCTTAAAACATGAAAAAATCAACGAGTTTGCCTGTATTGACTCATCAAATTAATCATATAGGTAAAAGAGTCATTCTTTTTGCGATCATTTTCAGACTCTTTAAACATGAAAAGATCGATGAGTTTACCCATTTGGACTCATTAAAAAATCAAACGGGGAAAGTGGACAATAAAACTATATTCCGTATTTGAAAGTGTGGTTGGCAGCAATCATTCCCTTGAACATGGCACTCCCTCAGATAAACCTTCATTTTTATAGCCTCTTAATATGAACCCTACAAACCTACGAGATTTTAGCCTATATACGCTGTTGTAATTGCATCTTCATATCTTAAACACTCTATAATGTTCATGAGTCTAGTGCTGTCTGGTTAAAACCGTTGTCATGCCTTCTATTGTTCAAGGGTCCCCATTTGTTTCCTCTATCAACTGATCCTACATATCCTTTCATCATGCCCTCTGTTTTTTAGTCCCAAAAGCTCAAAAGATTCCTCAAAAAACTAAATCATTCTTGTCTGGTTTCGTGTCGACTGATGTAGGACACATCATTGCCTACCTTTCGACAGGTTTCTTCCTATTGACTTCAACACTCTATCTAGGAAGATAACCTAGAAACACATTCGGTGCCTTGGTACTTGCAGACATTAGTGGCAAGTTACCTTGTGCTTGATCACGGGTTTTCATTATTGGCTCCTGGTTAAGCGATTCTACGAGTGTTCAATGATAAAGAAATTTTTCACACTCGCTAGTTTGCACTGTGCATCTTGGAGACCATAACCATTATTGGTGGCCCTCCTTGTATCGGTTAATGGTCTCCATTATTGACTGGTAATCATATGATTTCGTGCATGTTCGACGTCAACACATCTTATCACATGTACCGATCTATGTTGTTCGGTGAAGCGGGAATCAAGACCTTGGGTAGAGGCTTGCATCATTCAGCCTTGTTTCCTCTCCAAAGCTGTGGATATTGTTCTTTGGAGAGAGCTATTTCAGGATGATCTATTATGACACTTGATGCGCCCTGTACCATATTGGTGGCTAGCTTCATTATATCTCAGATGAGAAAATTACTCTGACATAGCTACTGAGCATGGGAATGCCCGACTCAGGACACTATTTTAGCAGTTTATATATATGTATCTGTGTTGTATCAGGTTTTCCTTTCTGCCCAAAACTTCTCTCTCTCTCTCTACAAAGATTTTGATAACAAATTACAGTGTTTTTCATAAAGTATTTCGGCCATCATCTTTGCCTCTAATCTCATACTTTATGGGGCATCTGTTATAGGACAAATTGACCTCCTCATCAACTCATAGGTGAAAGACAAGATGAAGCAAAGACCACAATTGCAGGCCTGGAATCCACACTAACGCTCTCTATACACTATCAACCTGCTTTATAAGGTT
Source organism: Pinus tabuliformis (assembly GCA_031772625.1). NCBI lineage: Eukaryota > Viridiplantae > Streptophyta > Pinopsida > Pinales > Pinaceae > Pinus > Pinus tabuliformis. The sequence continues at coordinate 364,879,383 of CM062806.1, forward strand.
TGTTACCAAGCATAAAGGAGCGTTAGTCACCCTACTAACTCATGTTGTTAGACCAGGGGGAGCATTAGTGAACCTAAGGGAAGTTCTAAAGCTCAAGCCAACAAATCTACTCATATATATATATATAGATATTAAATCCCTAAATTTTCTCAAGAAAAGAAAGGAAACTCCAAAAATCAATATAATTGGAGAAATTCCATTTTGAGAATGAAGGCAAATGGGAAAAAGCTTGTAAATATGGCAGGTTCATGGCTTCTGCCCTAATGAACTCTAGGAGGAGCTTGGTAGCCCTAATTCGATTGCTACATAAGCAGCGAGAGGGCCATTGCAAAGGGGGTTAGAGCATTTGGAAGGATAGCCCATAGAGCTATTGTGAACTGTCATATTCTTGAAGAAGCTAGCTGAAAGGGGGAGAGAGAGAGGAAGAAGGGGTAAGGGAGGTTTATACAATGGATGTTTGTAATCACACTTCCATTCCAAATATAGAACTGCAGTTGTGTTCCCTACTCCAAGGTGTCGGTGATATTGTTCATTTATTTGTTCATTCTGATGCTTGTCAAGATGAATAGTTAAATTATACACTAATATATGTTTGTTATGGATTCTTACATTAGTTTTCAAGAGTGTATGTTGTGATTGGTTTGCCTTGTCCTTTATGCAGGAATTGTCTTGGAGCCGGCCTTGAAGGAGTTCTTCTTGCTACATAGAGATCCCAAAGAAAATATATAAGGAACTGAAGGTGATCTTCTTTCCATACCTTGTCAATTTATGTTTGATAGATGAACATGTGTGTAACTTGGTAGCTTTTACAGATAATCTTACAGTTTGTCGAAGGTCCCGGGAAGACCTTTAAGGGTAGCTTTTATCCCATGCATTTTACCCCATAGCACCTGCGACTAGTCGCTTCTTGTCGACATCGGCTCATTATCCAAGAAGTTTACTTATAAACACCCTTTCAGTGCTTTGAAGCTTGCATACATCAATGGCAAGTTTCTCTCTTTCAGCGACAGGTTGACATGAATGGCCTTCGATCAAAAGATTTTTTGTGTGGTGTTTGACATTGAATCATCTATTCACACCACATGAAATGTATTGTAGTACCTTGAGGATCATCATCGTTATCAATGATGCCTCTCGCATCTATTAATAGCTTGCATCATTGGCTAGTAATCAGACAATATCTATCCATGTTCGGCCTTAGAACATCTTTTCACATGGTTTGACTTGTACATTGAGTGAAGATTGAACGAGTTTGAATACCCCGGATCTAGTTTCATCCATCTGAGCTGTGATATATTCAGGAGCACAAAAATGTCAAATGTACAAAGGCCTTACATAGATGGTCATTCTAATCATGGATTACAAGTCTATATCTGCAAACGACTGTCTGATCTATGTACATGTAATGAAAGTTTACAAGTTGAGCATGGGAATGCCTCCCTCAGCTAATTCATGAGAAAATCATATTATCATGATGTATTGTACTATAATTGATGTAGGTCACCTTCCAGTTCGAAACTTCTGATCCTCGTGATAAAGCATTTTACCCGACATGAACATTTACGACCTCATGCTTTAGGGGGCAACAGTTATAGATATATTTGGGCACATCAAGCCCAAACTCACATGTCAATGATATTAGGGTTCATTAACCCATAAAATAGTTGTTTTATGCCCTAAAGGAACTTAGTCACCTGAATGCCTCATTCCCCAAAACGTTCCATCTCAAAAATCATCCAGAAAGTGCCTAAAATGAATCATTGTTTAAAGCCCTGTGTTAGGGTTTTATGCATCTTAGGTGTTGCTCTGTCAAAGTGAGATGCATCACAGTTTGGCCCTCTAGAAGGTGTGATGGGTGAGGTAGGACAAATTTTCGGGAGAGTTTGAGAGTTGTTTGCTCATGGAAACTTCTAGAAACTTCTCTTGTTCCACCTGCCCATCTGAGTTCGCCCAAGGATGACTAAGGGAACTAGGAAACCATCTCCAATTCCCCTCTTTCATGGAACCAATTCCTAAATATAGAAAGGCATTCATCATCCCCATTGATGACTCAAACCCTTGCACTCATCTATAAAATAATCTCCCATCCAAGAGATCAGGAGGCTGAATTATTATGAGTTGTAAGGAAGTGCTGATAGTTTCAGTATTGAGGTGAGAGCATTGTGTTATTATTGGTGTGTTATTTCTGGTTCATGAGGTGAAGAAGGCTTGAAGTTTGGAGGATGGCATTGGATCAGACTTCTTATGAGTTGTAATTCTCCTTGTTATCAATAAATTTCTTCAAGATTTTTCCCAATTGTTTGTGTTAACTGTAAATGCATTCATTTGTTCATTATATTTCTGATTTTATGATGTTTACGTTGTGATGAATCATTATGCTTTGACATGTCTTTGTTTCTGAAGATGTACAGGTACTCTCTAAGCATGTTATGTACGGGGAGGAGTTACGAGATCTGTCGAAGGAGAGGGAGATCAAGCGAGGAATCAAGTGAAAGTTACATGTTGGTCTTTCATAGTCTTTCTCTTATCTACCAGTCATAGGAAAGATATTGACTTGCTTTGACTGTTGTTTCTGGGTTAGCTACCAAACCTAGAGGGCTGGCATTTCTTAGAAATACTAGTTTGCCCAGTAACACATAGATATTTTGAAGTAGGCATATTGTCTACTAACGAATATTCTGTAATTTTCCTCCACCGTCATTGTAGAAATTATGGTGTAGAGTTGCAACTACTCATGAAGTTTTAATCAAAATCATAAGAGACAAGCCTACTCTACTGCTCTCTGTAAGTTAATTCACAATTAAGAACCAAAATTTCATACATTCAATAAGGAATAACACACATGCACACAAATTTTTTCCTAAGGAAAACAATATGCTAAAAACCCCAATGTCTGTTTGCATTACTATGATCAATAGAAACATATTTCAATTTATTTTCTCAACTGGGCACAACCTACAAGTGAATAACCTATCTCTCTCCTCACTGAGAAGCTCTAAGCTAGACTAAGTAAATTTCTACCTCTGCATGAGCCCATATTTCCTTGCGCAATTCCTTGAGAAATTAGGCCCCTATTATTTAGGAATTTTTACAAAATGGATTGCCAAATTCCCAAGGTTGATCATTTGACTATATGCAACACTTGTACACTCAAGGATAGTCTACAGTTGATGTTACACTACCTTGGAATCTCCACCACATTTGGGGAACTTGAATTCTCCATGCATTATCTATTTTGGGTTGATTGATTAGTTAACTGGATGATCACTGAGTTTGACTGAAGTCCCACTACACAATTGTCCTTCCACTAGTTCCTCAAGTAGTTGGAACTAGTTTAACTAAAAATAACTTGAGATAACTAACTTTGATTACTACAAATTAACAATCATACATGCTTAACTGAACTCTAACTCCTCCAACTCAAATTTATTGTGTAAACCAGGTGACACAAGCCATGTCACACAAGTTAACTGCATCCAAGCTGTCTGTTGATGTGGAAATTCAATTTTCCTCAATTTAATCAAGGAAAAATCAAATTGAGAATTTCTTGCTACATTTTTTAAGACTCCCTCTTTGAAAGAAAGGGATTATCAACCACCCCTATCCTGCACCTAAGGAAATCGAACTTCCCTCTTGACAAAGCTTTTGTCAAAATGTCAACATCTTACTCCTCTATTAGAATGGAGTGTAGCAACATCATCTGCCTATAGACACAGTCTCGTAAATGGTGATATTGGATATCTATATGCCTAGATTGATCATGAAATATAGGATTCTAAGAGATATTGATGCAACTCTGATTATCACAATTGGATCCATCATCTGACCAAATAGTCCATCAAGTATCTTTCTCATCCATATCTCCTCAAATGTTCCTTGACTTTCGGCCATGTATTATGCTTCTATCTAGCTGAACACCATAGATCTTTTCTTCCTATCGTACCAAGAAACAACTACAAAACCAACACTAAAAATTACACTTGATGTACTCTTTCATTCTAATGGACTTCATGCCCAACCTGCATCTGTGAAGCCACACAAATTCACTCCCTCTACTCATCTATACCATATTCCAAACTAGGTAGTGCCTATGAGGTACCATAAAACATGCTTAGTTGCCTTCCAAAATAATATGGTTGACCTAACCATAGTGTGTCTTAGCTCGTTGACTGCACATCACATATCTAGTCATGTGTTCACAAGATACATGAGTGGACCCACTAGCTGTCAAAAAATGGTAGCATCCACTTCACCTGAAGTGGCATCCTCCTTCCTCTAGTTGTTCATTAGAGGTGTTTCCATGGTTTACAACTCTCCATACAGAATCTCTGCAGTATCTCATTTTCATACTTGCCTTGAGAGATAAATAATTACCCATCACCTTTTCATACTTCCAACCCGAGAAAGTAGTGCATGAGACCCATGTCCTTCATTTAAAATTCCCTTGCAAGGTCCTCCTTGCAAGATATGATGAACGTCTCATCACTAGTTAAAATAAAATTATCAACATATAAGAAAATAATAAGAAATTTACCTTCTATCCATACGTGATGAGGTTTAAATCTCGTTCACTTATGGTGAAGCCCAAACCGGTGAGATAACTATTGATCTTGGTGTACCAAGCACAAGGTGCTTGCTTGATCTGGTGGATATTCCACCCCATCTATGTAGCGAGACCAAGAATTGATCTAATGGATTAGTACCTTACTACAAGAGAAGATGTCTCCTCATAGTCAATACCCTCAACTTGAGAGTACCCCTTGGCCACAAATCTAGCCTTATTCTTCCCTATTCTTCTCTTTGTTGCCTGCTTCACCTTGAATATCCATCTCAAACCCATTATTGATTTATCTGTTGTTCTTGGGATCCTTTCCCAAACATGATTCTCTGTAATGGATTCATATTCCTCCACCATTGCATCAACCCATATTGGTTTCTCTATTTATTCCTCAAAATAGGATGGCTTAATCTCTATAAGCTCAGTCATAAGAGCCATGTCGCTAGTGTACCTCTCAGGTGACCTCCTTTTCTTATCCAAATTTGAAGGATATCCCACATTCTCCCTCACATCCTGCACATTTCTATCAACTTCCTTAGTTCTTTTTCTACCTTCTCTCAAGGTTTTGCTTTAGTGAACGTCTCCACTCTCTGCTCCATAATTTATGGTTGTTTTATAACTTCCTGAGGTTCCTCTTTTTGAGATAAAATCTCATCTTTTGGTGGCATCTAAAGCTCCCTCTTAAGAGAGCACCACATAGATTTCTCCTCATCAAAATTTAATCCATTCACACAACTATCATTATGAGTGATGGCAAGTACAAATGTTAATTGTGGAGAGTTTTTGTGTAACCCACAAATACCCTGAATTTTGCAGTCGACTAAAGCTTATTCCTTGATTCTTTGGAGACATGGCAGTAAACAGAGGCTCCAAAAATCTTGAAGTGTGACACATCCGGCTTTCTTCTCGAGAAAGGCTCCTCTGGTGTAATATCATGTGAAGAATCTGATGGGAACTTCAGTTCTGCAAACAAACTAGTTGTATTGCACACCTCAACCCACAAATGCAGAGGTAGGCCTTGGTAATGCAACATCACCCTTGTTGCACCCAAAATGCTATCGATAGTTCACTCAACCACCCCAGTCTGATGTGGGTTTTGGGTTGTTGTCAACTCTCATTGAATGCCTTCTTTCAAACATAAATATTTAAATGCATTCAACACATACTCACCTCCATTATTGCTCCAGAGAGCCTTCACCTTCTTGTTGATTTCTTTCTCAAACAGTGCCTTGAATTCTATGAACTTGGAAAATGTCCCATCTTTCTTCTGCATGAAGGGATCTAACACTTAAGTGAGAAGTCATCAATAAAAGGGACAAAATATTTGTGTCGAGTAGTGGAGGCTATAAGGAAAGGTCCACAAACATCAAAGTGGATCCTTTCTTCGACTGCATGCACTTTGTTGTCCCGATCATGAAATGCGGATTGTATGTACTTCCCTAAGGTACATCCTTTGCACACATCCTTCCGCTCAAGTGCTCCTTTAGGGAGGCTAGTGGAAATTTGTTGAATAATATTTGAGGTGCCATGATGTAAATGGCCAAGGCTTATATGCTAAAGTTGACTTACATCATGGCCCTGCACTTTCTCTTCCTTTTTAATGCAACACAATCTTCCACGCCTAACTTATATAGGTTCTTCACACAAACCTCAATATTCTTCACCTGTCTTGTGGCTATGTGTCTCAGGAATGTTTTTCCTTTGCTGCAGATCATGTCATAACCACGGTCTTCCAAAACTGCAACAGAGACGAGATTTTTCTTTAGACCTAGATCAAACATGACATCCTTGGGCCGAGAGAGGAGCCTGACTCCCTTTGAAAGTTGACTATATGAATTGGTCATGTTGTACCTTCCGTCATCCCCTAACTTGATGTGCATATGGAGATCTTTCTCCTCCAAGTCACTAAAAATTCTCTACACCCTATCATGTGGAACAATGCACCTGAGTCCTAGTACCACATGCTCCCCATCACTATGTTGGACATGCATGCAATAAGGGTAAAGTCAAGGTCGAACTATGAATCCATGGCTTCACCTGCTGCTCCTCCTAATGTCTTCTCACTTGCCTCCTTATATGGGCACTTCATGGCATAGTGCTCATATTCGTGACAATGGAAGCATTTAATTTTTGACAAATCTTTCTTCTTTCTCCCTTGGTTGAATTCTAGTTTGGTTTGAGATTTCTTCCCCTTTTCCCTTCTTTCCCTTTCCAACCAATGAAAATTTTTCTTCATCCTTGCCCTTGGATAAGGTCCCATCCCTAGTATTCTGCCTTATTTCCTCTTGTACCAAATCGTACCATAAGTGTTCCGAATTTGGTAGTTTCTTCCTCCCATTCACTTAATCTTGATAGGTATGCCAACTCTTGGGAAGGCCCAAAAGGGATATTCTTACCAAGTCATCCTTTGAAAGAGTAACACCAACTCCTACAAGCTCATCATGAACTTGTGTGAACCTCCTCAGATATTGCAGGGTAATGTCATTCTTCTACATCTTGATATTCTAAAGTTTATCCTTGAGCACCAACTTTTTGTCGTCACTACTATTCTAGAACATATTTGTGAGCGCCTACCACATTCCATAAGGATTTCCTTTCCCATGCAGATTGCTGACAATGTGGTCTCATACTCCCTCCAATATTATTATCCACACCTTGGCTACAACTTTCTTCCACTGAGCAAGGTTTGGGGCATCAGATTCTACTGGTTTTGTAACATCTCTCTTGATGTATTCTAGCAATATATTGTCATCGAATACCTCCTCCATGTGATCCTTCCAGTCAATGAAATTAGAGTTCGCTTCCAAGGAATATGCTAGCCTCAGCCCGTTGAAGGTTATATTTTCAGTTCTTAAGAGATCTTGCTACACTGAACTACAAATTCAAACCTCCTATTGTAGCTCTGAGATAGTAGTAGGTCAAGCTACCAATGTCAGAGCATCTAAAATAATTGTTTTGGGGGTTTTTGGTTTAAGTTTTGGAAGACCAATGAAAGAAGACAGATGTAGAATTAATGAAATTAATCCTTTGGGGTATATTAATACTTCAGCAAAGGGTTGCTATAAAGCATTACACAGTGATATAGATCAAAATAGTGGTGAGTAGAAGACAACAAAAATTATGATTATCACAGTTTCCAGATTGTAAAACATAACAATCATAAGTTGGAAAACCTTCTAAACTACGTTCAAAAGATTCAAGGAAGTATACTAAAGCTTACACAAGATGCTGATGATTTATTGATTAGAGGAGATTAGCTAAACAAATAGTTGCATTAATCCATTCTCTCAATAGATGATCACTTCAGGAGCTTATAGGAATCAATTGAAACTCTAATTATTCCTACCTAGATATCTTTGTAAGTCATAAGCATATGAAGAAATAACACAATGATTGAAAATTGGAAAAACTTACAGGATAACAAAAACTATGTAAGACCATATTCAGAATCCTTTGCTTTGTATTAAGTTTCCAAAAAGACCGATTACATCAAATGTACAACAAAAACTTCAAAAGTAGCTTCCAGGCTCAAAATAGTATAAATAGTCAAAGACTTTTACAAGCAGTGAGCTATGAATCTTGAACTCTGAACCCTTTTGAACTCTAGAAAAGAGTTATTTATACAATAATAAAGTTAACAAATATCCTAAAACTGATTAAGATTTATTCTAGGAAAGGAAAAGACCTTCATGCAAGAAGATAGGGGCAGCTGTTTGAACTACTTCTTGCTGTCCCCTTTATTCAGGCTGTGTTGGCTTTGTTTGTTTGATATTTTTCCCTCTTGGCTGCTTTGTTGTTTGTATGCTCTACGCTAGCATGTTTCTTCATTTTAATATTTCATCTGACTTCTTTAAACTCTGTAACTCTCTTTTGACCTGCCTGAGTGACCTTTGTTTCTCTCCTTTTAATAGTTACTATGCATTTAGGTTTTTACTGTGTTTTTCAACAACAAACCACTCACATTTTCCTTCCAACTGTTTAGCAGGCTATTTGTTTATAAGCCTGAAACAACAGTCTTCCCTGCAAAACACAGAACTTATTAAGAAAAACAGAGGTAACAAAGGAGGTATTGAAAGGATTTTTTGAGCTTTCAAAGGATATCAGAAGGAGTCCATGGCATATTGGAGGTGAAAACATGATTTAATGGCCACAAAATTATTTTTGGGGCTACGCTGTTCAAAACAGGCAAACAGGGCAAAATGGCATTAAAATGCGTTTAATGGAAAAAACAGTCTTCTTTTACATTATCAGGAAAAGGTGAATAGTGCGAGAGAGGGAGTACGGAGGGATTAAATATGGCGGGAATGGTTTAATCATGGTCAAAATATGATTAGCAGTTTAAATGAAGGCTTTGGGTCATTTTGGCGTTTAAATCGAAAGAATGATTTAACACAAAAAATCATCGTAAAACACAATATGCAGACTTGAAATTTTATTAATTCTGGCAGATAATGGCATCAGGTTCGGGTCTTATATCCCATATCACAATTGGAGTTAGGCGGGAAGTAGACCTATCACAAAGGCATGCGATAAGGCCAGATGCGATATCGGTGAACTGCAATATATATATGGTTGGGTTTGGGCTCCTATTGGATGTTAGAAATCATACTGGTAGGAGGTATATGTGATGAACGGGACTGTGATAGAGGGACAGATGCAATGTGGCATTATATTATGATATATATCAGTGTCGGGGGCAAAGGTTTATGGTATAGCGGGAGGTTGCGATGAGGCGGATGCGATATGTTATGAAATGTGACATATAATTGGTCACGTCCAGACTTCCCTTCGTATATCGCAATCGGGGTTCGCAATGCGGGGAGGTTAATTTATATAAAGGACTTTCAACCCGCCGATATTGCGATGTGATATTTATATAAAATACATAGTTTTTTAATAAAACTATAGTATATGAATGTTTAAAGGGTTGCGGATCCCACCAATGAGATATTTTTTGAAATACTTAGTTTTATAACAAAACTAAGGGTTTCAAATATTTTAAATAAAGGAGCTATATTATACGGGAAAGGGAAGATATTAAGGATTTAATACTATATGTTAGTTTTAATATGAGATAGAGTGGAAATGAGGAATAACACTAAGTAAAATGCCTTTGTGGTTTATTTTCTTTTAATATATGCATTAATACTTAGGGAATTTATCTCTCTATGGGTTTTTAGGGCAAAAGGGATTTAAATGGTAAAAAGGGTTTTTACATAGCAAAAAGGGATTTTGATGGTACAAAAGGGATTTTGTATGGGATCTTTACTTTTCTTAGGTAGAAAGGATTTTTACCTTAGGAAAAGGGATTTTTAATGGAAAATGAATGAATATGGATATATGAAAGTAGGAAGGGGAAATGAGTGAATATAGGGATGAATGGGGATGAATGGGAAGCTAATTAATTGATCAAGTAGACCTTCATTTGCCTTGTATAATTGCCTCATGAGCATAGAAACATGATAAATGTGCATTCTCTATAATCAAACATTAAACTTCTACAACTTTTCTCTACTTACCCTTTGCCTACCCTATCATTTTTTCTTCACTTAATAGGTGCATTTAAGCTAGCAAACCCTTATCCTTTCTTCTTATTTAAAAAAAACAAACTATCTAAATCTACCCTTATAACCTCCAAGGGCTCAGATTAAACTGATGAGCACCTTATTATTCTCTACCTAACTACTGATCTGCTAAGATTAAACAATTTGGACATATCTTTATTCTCTAACTATAACATCAAATTTCAAGCATGAAGCAATCGAGATTAAACAGTTTGACTGTCATGAGTTGTGGCATTTAAAACAAGCCGCACACAACCATTATTTGCAGAAATAGAGTAGTGGCATTTAGACTTGCTCACTTTCAGAGTTTATTTGATTTCTTTCTACCTAACATTTTCATTTTGCCTTGATTTTTTTAGAGTAGCTAACCTAACATTTTCTTTGATATGGACATCATCATCAATATTTTTTTTTCAAAACTAACATTTTATTCACTATTGTTATGTCCATATCATAACTTAACATTTTTTGAAATATTCTATCTAATCAAAACGAAAAAATGCTACAACATTGGCTCCATCTAGGGACTGCTTTCTCCTGTAGAATGCAGATAACCTGTAGATCTATGTGCCTTCTGCTCAGGCTATGGAGTTCTCGCTATAACAAAATCACACTAAAATCTTGGAAAGGAAAAGAAAATCGGAGTATTTACAATGAAAATTATTTCAACTTCTTAGTACTGAATGTAATGTTTGAGAAACCTTCCATTTACAGGATAAGTGGAATATTGCCACTCAAGATTCTGCAGCATAAAAGTGTTGTTACCCTTTACTTCAGAAATTGCTAAAGGTCCAAACCAAAGATTGTCAAATTTGCCATGATTTCCTTTCTCTTCTCTCCTGGCATCCCATCTTAGAACTAGATCACCTTCCTTAAAGTCCCTGTCCCTGGCTCTTCTATCAAACAATACCTTCATCTTATTCTGATATTTTTGCAATTTATATTGAACTTCATCTCTATTTTCATTAAGCTAAAAAAATCTGATTGATTCGTCTTGAAAAATCATCAGGTTCATCTGTTGCATCTTGCGGAAATTTTAAAACAGGGAAAGCCATATTGGTAGGCAAACTTGCATCTTTCCCATAGACTAACTGAAATGGAGATTTTCTTGTTGACCTCTTTGGAGTGATCCTGTTTTCCCATACTGCATAAATCAAATGTGAATCCTAGCTCTTCTTATGATCAACTACTGTCTTTTTGATTAACTTTACCAAAATCTTGTTTAATAATTCTACAAGGCCATTACCCTGAGGGTAATGTGGAGTTGAATGATGTAACAAAATTTGAAATTTCTGGCAATTAATTCAATCATTATAAAACTAGAAAAAGTAGCTGCATTATTAGTTACAATTTGAGTTGGGCAACAAAATCTAGACAAGATATTCTCCTCAATAAACTTAATTACTACTGCATTAGTAACATTTCTGACTCGAATTATTTCAACCCTTTTAGTAAAATAATATGTTCCAGTGAGGATCCATCTATGCTGAATACTTGATGTGGGGTGAATCTCTCCATTAAAATCTAATCCCCATTGAGAAAAAGGTGTTGAAACTATTGATGGAACAAGTGGAAGAGCTGCTAATTTATGTTTTCCAACAAACATTTGGCAGGGAACAAAACCTCTTACCTTTGCCCCTACTTGTAAAAAAATGTGGTCCAATAAAATCCTCCCCTCAGAATCTTTTATGATGTTGCTCTCCAAGCATAGTGTCCTCCACAAAATCCTGTATGAAACTGATCAATGATGCCTTCAGTTTCTGATTCTGTTAAACATAATAACAAAATGTTAAGTTGATCTTTCCAGTATAAATTTGTATTAATAATGCAATACTTGACTAATTTTAACTTGAGAGTTTTACACTCGGTTTCGGAGAATGATGCTGGACACAAAAAATTGATCAAGAAATTTACAATATCTTGATACTAGTTTGACAACAAGAATTTTTCATCAATGTGTATAGGACTGATCTACTCTGAAGGTGAAGGTTCTTGTAGATTCTCCCCTTCTGCAAGGATAGAAGGTTCTTGTGTGTTCTTCGCTTGAGACTGAAAGGAAGGTTCTTGTGGATTCTTCCCTTGTATTTCTAAAATAGAATTGATTCCAAGTACTTTGCAGTTAGATTCAGCTAGAAGCTTAGCTAATCCTTGACCTTTTACTAGCTTGGTAGTCTTGATAGTTAGATCAAACTCCAGAATTTGAGTGATCCATCTACCTCTTTTCCAATCAGTATCTGGTTGGGTTAAAACAATTTTGACAACATTATTTGGGACATAAGATGTAATAGGTGAGTGTAATACATACATTCTAAAATATTTCAGGGCTTGAATAAGGGCATAGGCTTGCTTCTCAATGATGTCATACTTCAGCTCAACATATCTCATAACGTTGCTAAAAAAGGCCATGGGTTGGTCATGGGAATCTTCGTTTTTTTGTAAAAGAACAACAACAAGGGTTGTTTTAGAGGCAAAAGAGAAAATACTAAATGGATTAGTATAATCAAGGTTGGCTAAAGTGGGAGCTTCAGAGATAGCTCTTTTTATTTACTCAAATGTATGCCTAAAAGAGGGGGTCCATTTCACTTCATGATCCTTTCAAAGCATGTCTATTATATCTTTCACTACCTCTACATAATTTGGAATAAATCACCTTAGAAAATTAATCTTGCCCAGAAAAGCTTGAATCGCCTTTCTGTTTCCAGGCAAGGTCAATGTTTCTATGCTAGATACTCGTTTGGGATCAATTACTACTCCTTCCTTTGAAATTGTATGGCCTAGTAGTTTTCCTTCTTTAACAGCAAACAAGGACTTCTTTGGGTTCAGTGATATTCCAAATCTTCTACACCTGTCAAAAACCTTCATCAAGTGCTTTAAATGTTTCTGATAAAATTTAGAAAAACCAGTTATGTCATCAAGATAAATAACCACAAATTTATTTACTTGACCAATGAAAGCGATGTCCATTGCTCTCTAAAACGTTGCTCCAGTATTGGTTAAGCCAAATGGCATCCTTGCGTACATGAATGTACCCCAGGGTGTAGTAAATGTTGTTTTCTCTATGTCTGTTGTATCAACATTTACTTAATTACAGCCTGAAAAACAATCAAGCATAGAAAGTATTTGTGCTTCTGAAACCATTTACAATAATTGATCCATTTTGGACAAGGGATAATTATGTTTTAATGATGCTTTATTCAGATTTCTAAAATCCACGCGGAGTCTTATTTCTATATTTTTATTTCTAACAGGAACTACATTTGCAACCCAATTAGAATGTCTAAGAGGAAGAATGATCTGTGCATATAACATTTTCTTAATTTCTCTTTCTACAATTGGTAGAGGATCTGGATTTATTCTTCTAATCTTCTACTGATACGGTTTTGCTTCTGGTTTCAGAGGAATCTTGTGCTGTATTAAAGATGTTTCATAGATTTTTAAATTAGTGTAAGTCCAGGAAAAAACGTCCTTATAATTTTGCAGTAATTTAAAATACTGAGCTTTGATTTTTGGGTCTAGAGATGCGCATAATTTGATGTTTTTAATATCTTCATCAGTTCCAATGTTAATCTCTTCTATGTCATCTTCCGAAGAAATAGACTGCAGGTTTTGGAAAACATCATTCTCATCGAATAATTTTTCTAAAGGAATGAGTCCCTTTGTAATAAAATTATTTGGTAATTGAATAATGTCATGATTAGCAATCTAGGCTTTAAAATCTAAAGTATCATTTCCTTCTACATTTTCATTTATTTCAGCTATATCTTCATCAATTTCCAGAAACAATAAATCATCTACTACCTCCCAAAATGATTCCAGTTGTTCATCATCTTCAAATACTTGCCAATATTTCAGATTATTAGGGAGAGATGGCCTGTATTTGACTTGAATATGATAAAGTACATCAGTATGATCAGGGATTTTAAAAACGCTGATAGAGATATCTAAGGCATATGCGTGAACGTTCTATTCAAAATTAAAAGCATCGAACAGGCTTTCAACTGAATCCCATACCTCATTTTGGTAGGACTGAAGTCTAGGGTGCTTAGTCTGGCAAACATTCTCTACTTGCTAAACAATAAGTTCAGAATCGGTAAAAACACTTAAGTTCTGAACTTTTAGGCTTTTGGCTAGCTGCAATCCTAAAAGGAAAGCTTCGTATTCAACAACATTATTGGTAACTTCAAAATCTAATTTACATGATTGTGTTATATTTTCCTTTTCAGGTGAAATTAAAACTACTCCAGCTCCTGCCCCATATTTCTTGCAAGAGCCATCAAAGAACAGTTTCCAAATATTAGTTTGGTTTGGTTCAGGACTTTCAATTACTTCTTCAATCTTAACCTAAGTTTCTATGTTGGCTTCAAGTGAGTTGAAAAAAACCAAAGTCTTGATCTATTACATAAATTGGATGGTTCCTTAGCTAGTTAGTCTTACAAATAGTATGTGCAAATATTAACTCTCTATATATTCTTAACTTCTCTCCTCCATAAACAGGAATAGTAACATATGACATGTCCATTTGTAGTGCTCCCCCTAGTTTGGCACAACATGACCTAGAAAGGAGCATTCCAAACTTGGGAGGGATATCTATAACAACAATGTCAATTACTACACTTTTGACTGGAATTTGGGCAATGGTAACCACTAAATCCTTGATCAATCCTAAATAGGGCACCCTTTTGGAACCAAAGGTGTACAGGTCATGGTAGGACTTAGTGATATCGAGTTTCAAATGGTCCATGATCGATTTTGGGATAAGGTTGTGTAATGCTCTTGAATCAAGCATACAATTATATAACATGGAATCATTTGTTTTAAGAGTTACATAGAAGGGAGGTACTATCTCATCTATCACGTCTGAACTAGGGCCAAAGACTACTGCTGGTTTTTCATCTTGGGGACTTATGACATCACCTTCTGCATCAACCGAGGTATTTTGAATCCATTTAGTGACTTGGCTTTTGTAACCAGGCTTTTTAGAAAGTTCTAACAATGGAATTCGGATCTTAACCCTTTCTAACTCTTTTTCAACATTAAATTCAATCAAAATGTTTTTACCAGCTTGGGAAGTATCAATTGACTAATCTAATGGCTAAATACGAGTTGTTTGAGCTTCAACAGTTTTGGTACGTGGTTCAATCATTGGAGCTTCCTTTTGAGGTCTCCCAGGACCAGGCCTAGGCCTAAGATCATATATTTTGTTTAATTCTGCAATTAAAAATTCAAAGAAAGCATGATATTTAGATACCTATGCTACTTCCTGATCCTCTTGAACCTGATTCTATTGGGAGAGAGGAATGATGGTTGTTTGACTGGATAAAGAATCCATACTATTAATATCTTTAGTAATTGTCATAGTATTATCATCAGGTTGTTGGTCATCTATTAATAGAGGAGTAGGAACCTATTGATCATTGGTAGGTCTATCAAGAATTTGTAGTGGTTGGTTTCCTTTATACTGACTTTGATTTTGGTTTTGAGATGTAGAAACTATTTGTTGTATGGTCTTAGGTTGGGTCTCAATCTTTGAAATCACATTTGATAGGTTTCTAAGAAGAGATGTTATTCATCTATTTTTGAGTCTTCTGATTTAGTCTTAGAGGAACTAGAGGCTTCTTAAACAGATTTAAGTTTTCTTTGGGCCTTTTCTTCCTTAAGCTTTAATGAAGTGGAGGCTGCCCTATTTGCTTCTACTTCTATAGCATTTTCTTGCATATCTTTAAGATTTCTTGAAGTTCTTTCTCGTAGCATAACAAAAAAGTCATCATCGAAAGCTTTCGAGAATCTAGACTTAGTTGCTGCTCCAGGAGGCTTACAATCAATAGGCATTTTGTGATAGAGTTTGTTGAATCTTTTGATAAAATCTGCAACTAGTTCACCGAAGTTCCTTTCAAGATCTTCAAATTCTATGAGAAAGTAAAGAGGATCCTTTTTGACACCCCATTGAATTTTGAATGTGGTATTAAGCTCTTCCCAATTCCTAATTGAAGCTGCTGGCAACTATCTAAACCAAATCCTCACATTTCCTTCAAGTGACTATACAAACAATCTCATATAAACATTTTCTTGCTTAGTATTCATATTGTAGATACAAAATCTTTGAAAGCCTGAAGATAGTCATCAGCTAAGGGACCAGTTTCTCCATTGTGCTTGGGAAGTTATTTTAAGTATCCAGGTGGGAATGCATCAAGGTTATTAGGTAAGACTAAGGCAACATAACTAGTCTATACAATTGGTGAGAAAGCTGTGACAACAGGTGGTGTATAAGGTGCTTGAGGAATATTAGGTGTTTGAGGTATATGAGGTTGTCCAAGTGGAGTATGAGGTGTTTATGTCGATTTAGGGGATGAAGAAGAAGTAGAGGAAGAAGATGGTGTTTTAGGAGTTGGTGAACTAGTTGGAGGTGAAGGGGGCGATGAAGGAGGAGATTTCCTGAAGGACTTCAAAGGAGTCTTGAGAACTAGATTTGGGACCTATAAAGGAATACCTTCTTTTGATTCAAAGAGAGGATTGGTATATAAAGAAAAGGTCTCTTCAGGTTGTTCAGAAGAATAAGCTTCAGGTCAGTCAAAAATGGAAGGAAATGGATAGGTAGTAGGAGATATGAAATCTGTGGGTTTATATTCTTTTAAATTGACACCCAAATCAGATTCAGTTTTAGGTGATCCTGGTGGTAATGTGGGTCTGGGATGAGATTCTAATGAATGAATAAGGTAGGCTGACTTGAAATCAACTCCTTTATTTAGAATTTCAGCAACTCTGGGAGATAAATGGCAGTAATCAGTATCAAATGGGATATTACTATAGGGTTCAAATGATTCTAATTCTTCAAATTGTAAGATTGAAGAAGAAGAAGAAGATGGTTGGTGTCCCCTATTAGATCTGGCTTTTCTCATAATCTTTTCAAGATCTGACAAAGGACTTACTATGTCACCTTCTGAACGAGATCTGGTATGTTTATAAGGTGCAAGCTTGGGAGTGTGGAGTCGACTACGTGAATTATTTTAACTTTTCTAAATCCTTTAATCACCTTTAAAGGAAAAGAGTAAAAGAATATCGTTGTCGCAAGGGAAACTTAAATGAAATTGGAATCCCCAGCAGTAGTGCCAGTCCCATGTTGTACTTCTGAGATAGTAGTAGGTCAAGCTACCAATGCCAGAGCATCTAAAATATTTGTTTTGGGGGTTTTTGGTTTTAGTTTGGAAGACCAACGAAAGAAGGCAGATGTAGAAATAATGAAATTAATCCTTTGGGGTATATGAATAATTCAAAAAGGGCTATTATAAAGCATTACACAGTGATATAGATCAAAATAGTGGTGAGTAGAAGACAACAAAAAAAATGATTATCACAGTTTCCAGACTATGAAACAAAACAATCATAAGTTGGAAAACCTTTTCAACTACGTTCAAAAGATTCAAGGCAGTATACTTAAGCTTATACAAGATGCTGATGATTTATTGATTAGAGGGGATTAGCTACACAATAATTGCATTAATCCATTCTCTTAATAGATGATTACTTCAGGAGCTTATAGGAATGAATTGAAACTCTAATTTTTCCTACCTAGATATCTCTGTAAGTCATAACCATATGAAGAAATAAGACAATGATTGAAAACTGGAAAAACTTATCGGATAACACAAACTTTGCAAGACCATATTCATAATCCTTTGCTTTGTATTAAGGTTCCAGAAAGACTGATTACATCAAATGTATAGCAAAAGCTTCCTTCAAAGGTGAATTCTAGGTTCAAAGTAGTATAAACGGTCAAAGACTTTTACAAGCAGTGAGATATGAATCTTGAACTCCGAACCCTTTTGAACTATAGAAAAGAGTTATTTATACAATAATAAACTTAAGAAATATCCTAAAATTGATTAAGATTTATTTTAGGAAAGGAAAAGATCTTCATGCAAGAAGATAGGGGCAACTGTTTGAACTACTTCTTGCTGTCCCCTTTATTCATGCTGTGCTAGCCTTGTTTTTCTAATAATTTTCCCTTTTGGCTGCTTTGTTGTTTGTATCCTCTATGCTGGTAGATTTCTTAATTTTAATCTTTCATTTGACTTCTTTAAACTCTGTAACTCTCCTTGACTTGGTTGAGTGACATTTACTGCTCTCCTTTTAACACTTACTATGCATTCAGGTTTTTACTATGTTTCTCAACAATAAATCGCTCACATTTGTCTTCCAACTGTTTAGCAGGCTATTTGTTTATAAGCCTGAAACAACAGTCTTCCTTGCAAAACACAGAACTTATTACGAAAAACAGAGGTTACAAAGGAGGTCTTCAATGGATTTTTTGAGCTTTCAAAGGATATCGAAAGGATTCCGAGGCATATCGGAGGTGAAAACATGATTTAATGGCTGTAGAGGCATTTTTGGGGCTACGTTGTATAAAACAGGCAAACAGAGAAAAATGGCATTAAAATGCATTTAACGGAAAATACAGTCTTCTTTTACATTATCGGGCAAAGGTGAACAGTGCGAGAGAGGGAGTATAGAGGGATTAAATATGGCGGGAATGGTTTAATCATGTTCAAAATGTGATTAGCGGCTTAAATGAAGGCTTTGGGTCATTTCCATGTTTAAATCGAAAAAACAATTTAACATAGAAAATCATTGCAAATCACAATCTGCAGACCTGAAATTTTATTAATTCTAGTGGATAATGGCATTGGGTCTGGGTCTTATATCGTATATCGCAATCATAATTAGGCAATGAGTAGGCCTATCGTAAAGGCATGTGATAAGGCTGGATGTGATATGGCGGTGAATTGCAATATATATATGGTCGGGTCCGTGCTCCCATCGGATGTCAGAAATCGCAATGGCAGGAGGTATATGCAATAAACAGGACTGTGATAGAGGGATGGATGCGATGTGGAATTATATTATGATATATATCAGTGCCAGGTTCGTATCCCATCGCGATCAGAGATTACAATGGGCAATGGTTGATCGTATAGCATGAGGCTGTGATGAGGTGGATGGGATATGTTATGAAATATGACATATAACTGGTCAAGTCTGGACTTCCCTTCGTATATCGCAATCAGGGTTTGCAATCCAGGGAGGTTAATTTATATAAAGGACTTTCAACCTGCCAATATTGCAATGTGATATTTATATAATATACATTGTTTTTTAATAAAACTATAGTATATGTATATTTAAAGGGTTGCGGATCCCGCCGATGCGATATTTTTGAAATACTTAGTTTTATAAGAAAACTAAGGATTTCAAATATTTTGAATAAAGTAGCTATATTATACGGGAAAGGGAAAATATTAAGGATTTAATATTATATGTTAGTGTCAATATGCGATATATCGAAAATGAGGAATAACACTAAGTAAAATGCGTTTTTGGTTTATTTGCCTTTAATATATGCATTAATACTTAGGGAAAGCATCTCTTTATGGGTTTTTAGGGTAAAAACGGATTTAAATGGTAAAAAGGTTTTTTACATAGTAAAAATGGTTTTTGATGGTAAAACAAGGATTTTGTAAGGGATCTTTACTTTCTTAGGTGGAAAGGAATTTTACCTTAGGAAAAGGTATTTTTAATGGAAAATGAATGAATATGGATATATGAAGATAGGAAGGGGAAATTAGTGAATATAGGGATGAATGGGGATGAATGGGAAGTTAATTAATTGATCAAGTAGACCTTCATTTTCCTTGGATAATTGCCTGATGAGCGTAGAAACATGACAAATGTGCATTCTGTCCAATCAACCATTAAACTTCTGCAACTTTTCTCTACTTACATTTTGCCTATCCTATCATTTTTTCTTCACTTAAGAGGTGCATTTAAGCTAGCAAACC
Organism: Pinus tabuliformis; assembly: GCA_031772625.1. Taxonomy (NCBI): domain Eukaryota; kingdom Viridiplantae; phylum Streptophyta; class Pinopsida; order Pinales; family Pinaceae; genus Pinus; species Pinus tabuliformis. Next base: position 364,899,338 of record CM062806.1, read on the forward strand.
CTTATCCTTTCTTCTTATTTAACAAAAACAAACTATCTAAATCTACCCTTATAACCTCTAAGGCCTCAGATTAAACTGATGAGCACATTATTATTCTCTACCTAACTACTGATCTGCCAAGATTAAACAGTTTGGACAAATCTTTATTCTCTAACTATAACATTAAATTTAAAGCATGAAGTAGTCAAGATTAAACAGTTTGACTATCATGAGTTGTGGAATTTAAAATAGGCTGCACACAACCATTATTTGCAGAAACAGAGTAGTGGAATTTAGAATTGCTCACTTTCAGAGTTTATTTGATTTCTTTATACGTAACATTTTCATTTTTCCTTGATTTTTTTGGAGCAGCTAACCTAACATTTTCTTTGATATGGACATCGCCATCAATATTTTTTGAAATATTCTATCTAATCAAAAACAAAAAATGCTACAACATTGGCTCCATCTGGGGACTGCTATCTCCCATAGAATGTAGAGAACTCGCAGGTCCATGTGCCTTCTACTAGGGCTATGGAGTCCTTGCTGTAAGAAAATCAAACTAATATCTTGGAAAGGAAATTAAAACTGGAGTATTTACAATGAAAACTATTTCAACTTCTTAGTAATAAATGTAATGTTTGAGAAACTTTCCATTTAGAGGATAAGTGGAATATTGCCCCTCAAGATTCTGTAGCACAAAAGTGTTGTTACCCTTTACTTTAGCAATTGCTAAAGGTCCAAACCATAGATTGTCAAATTTGCCATGCATTTCTTTCTCTTATCTTCTGGAATCCCATCTTAGAACTAGATCACCTTCCTTAAAGTCCCTTTCCCTGGCTCTTCTATGAAATAATACCTTCATCATATTCTGGTATTTTTGCAATTTATATTGAACTTCATCTCTATTTTCATTAAGCTCAAAATTGATTGATTCTTCTTGAAAAATCATCAGGTTCATATGTCGCATCTTGTAGAAATTTTAAAACAGGGAAAGCCAAATTGGTAGGGAAAAGTGCACCTTTCCCATAGACTAATTGAAATGGAGATTTTCCTATTGACCTCTTTGGAGTAATCCTGTTTGCCCATACTACATAAATCAAATGTGAATCCCATCTCTTCTTAGGATTAGCTAGTGTCTTTTTGATTACCTTTATCAGACTCTTGTTTGAGGATTCTGCAAGGCCATTACCTTTAGGGTAATATGGAGTTGAATGATTTAACAAAATCTGATATTTTTGGCAAAAATCAATCATTCTAACACTAGAAAAAGTTGCTCCATTATCAGTTACAATTTGAGTTGGGTGACCAAATCTAGACAAGATATTCTCCTCAATAAACTTAATTACTACTGCATCAGTAGCATTCCTGACTAGAATTGCTTCCACCCATTTAGTAAAGTATTCTGTTGCAGTGAGGATCCATCTATGCTAATTACTTGAAGTGGGGTGAATCTCTCCATTAAAATCTAATCCGCTTTGAGAAAAAGGTGTTGAAACTATTGATGGAACAAGTGGAAGAGTTGTTAATTTCTGTTTTCCAACAAACATTTGCTAAGGAACACAACCTCTTACCTTTGCTCCTACTTGTAAAAAAAAATGTGGGCCAAAAAACTCATCTCCACAGAATCTTGTATGATGTTGCTCTCCAAGCATAATGTCCTCCACAAAATCCTATATGAAACTGATCAATGATGCCTTCAATTTCCTATTCTGTTAAACATAATAACAAAATGTTAAGTGGTTATTTCCAGTATAAATTTGCATTAGTAATGCAGTACTTGACTGATTTTAACTTGAGGGTTTTACACTGGGTTTTGGAGAATGATGCTGGAGACTCCAAATTGATCAAGAAATTTACAATATCTTGATACTAGTTTGACAACAAGAATTTTTCATCAATGTGTATAGGACTGATCTGCTCTGAAGGTGAAGGTTATTTTGGATTCTCCCCTTCTGCAAGGATAGAAGGTTCTTGTGTATTCTTCCCTTGAGACTGAAAGGAAGGTTCTTGTGGATTCTTCCCTTGTATTTCTAAAACAGAATTGATTACAACTACTTTGCAGTTGGATTCAGCTAGTATCTTAGCAAATCCTTGACCTTTTAATAGTTTGGTAGTCTATATAGTTAGATCAAACTCCAGAATTTGAGTGATCCATCTACCTCTTTTCCCATCAGTGTCTAGTTGGGTTAAAACAATTTTGACAGCACTATTTGGGACATAAGCAGTAATAGGTGAGTGTAAGACATACATTATGAAAGATTTCAGGGCTTGAATAAGGGCATAGACTTGCTTCTCAATGATGTCATACCTCAGCTCAACATCTCTAATAACCTTGCTGAAAAAGGCTATGGTTTGGTCATGGGAATCTTTGTTTTTTGTAAAAGAACAACAGTAAGAGTTGTTTCAGAGGTAAAAGAGAAAATACTAATGACTTAGTATGATCAGCGTTGGCTGAGGTGGGAGCTTCAGAGATAGCTATTTTTATTTGCTCAAATGCATGCCTAGAAGAGGGAGTCCATCTAACTTCATGATCCTTTTGGAGCATGTCTGTTATTTCTTTCACTATCTCTGCATAATTTGGAATAAATCACCTTAGAAAATTAATCTTGCCTAGAAAAGCTTGAATCTGCTTTCTGTTTCTATGTAAGGTCAATGTTTCTATGCCAGATACTCGTTTGGGATCAATTACTATTCCTTCCTTTGAAATTATATGGCCTAGCAATTTTCCTTATTTAACATCAAACAAGGACTTCTTTGGGTTCAGTGATATTGATCTGAATTTAAACACGAATGCAATAAAATACAGAGATAACCATAAAGATAGATATGCAGCGGAAATAATACTTCATTTCATTACTGTAAAATACTGAAAGATGCTTACAAACATAAGTGGAAATAAACCAGCTAGGGCGATGGTAGCTTATCTCTGAGAAGAGATGTGTTGGCTACATGCCTTTGAACTATGTTACAATGAGGCTCGAAGGCCTATTTATTGTTGAGAAACAATGGAAATCCCTTCACATTCCAAAACCTAACCCTAGAAGATGAAACGCCAAATTGTGGGCCCCATTTTTGGGTAAGTTGGTACATCAAATTCTCGGGGTCGCGAATTGGTCGTATTATCTCTATTTGATGTGCATGATAGCCCGTTGGAAAGATCTCTCCGAGGACTACGACTGAAAAGACGATTTTCTGACACAAAAATCACTAGCGTTAGATTTCCCAGAAAACGTCGTTTAGGGCCTCAAAACGGCTTCGAAAGTTTAGGACCCGAAAAACTACTAAAAATAGTAAACTGTGCTATAATTAAGGAAACGGAAAAAACTGAAAGAAGCACTGGAGGGGATCCAAGTGGAATTAGCGGGTGGCCACCAATATCCACTTGGATCAGATATTCCAAATCTCCTACACCTATCAAAAACCTTCATCAAGTGCTTTAAATGTTTTTTATCATATTTAGAAAAAACAGTGATGTCATCAAGATAAATAACCCCAAATTTATTTACCTGACCCATGAAAGCGATGTCCATTTCTCTCTGAAACATTGATCCAATATTGGTTAATCCAAATGGCATCTTTGCGTACATGAATGTGCCCCAGGGTGTAGTAAAGGATGTCTTCTCTCTGTCTATTGTATCAACGTTTACCCAATTATAGCCTAAAAAACCATCAAGAATAGAAATCATTTGTGCTTCTGAAACCATTTGCAATAACTGATCCATTTTGGGCAAGGGATAATAATCTTTTAATGATGCTTTATTCAGATTTCTAAAATCTACGCAGAGTCTTATTTCTGCATTTTTCTTTCTAACAGGAACTAGATTTGCAACCCAATTAGAATATCTAAGAGGGAGGATGATCTATGCATCTAAAATTTTCTTAATTTCTCTTTCTACAATTGTTAGAAGATCTGGATTTATTCTTCTAATCTTCTGTTGATATGGTTTTGCTTCTGGTTTTAGAGGAATATTGTGTTGTATTAAAGATGTTTCATAGGTTTTTAAATTAGCGTAAGTTCAGGAAAAATGTCCTTATAATTTTGCAGTAATCTAAGATACTAAGCTTTGACTTTTGGGTCTAGAGATCCACATAATTTTATGTTTTTAATATCTTCATTAGTTCTAATGTTAACCTCTTCTATGTCATCTTCTAAAGAAATATATTGCAGGTTTTGGAAAACATCATTCTAATCAAATAATTTTTCTAAAGGAATGAGTCCCTTTCAAATCAAATTATTTGATAATTAAATAATGTCATGATTAGCAATCTAGGCTTTAAAATCTGAAGTATCATTTCCTTTTTCGTTTTCATTTATTTCAGCTGTATCTTCATCAATTTGCAGAAATGGGAAATCATCTACTACCTGTAGAAATGATTTCAGTTGTTCATCATCTTCAAATGTTTGCCAATGTTTCAAATTATCAGGGATAGATGGCCTGTATTTGACTTGAATCTGATAAATTACATCAATATGATCAGGGATTTTAAAAGTGTTAACAGAGATAGCTAAGGCATCTGCATGAATGTTTTGATCTCTAGGAATATGAGTCAAAATTAAATCATCGAATAGGAATATGAGTCAAAATTAAATCATCGAATAGGTTTTCAACTGAATCCCTTACCTCATTTTGGTAGGACTGAAGTCTAGGGTGCTTAGTCTAGCAAACATTCTTTACTTGCTTAACAATAAGTTCAGAATCGGTAAAAACACTTAAGTTCTGAACTTTTAGGCTTTTGGCTAGATATAATCCTAAAAGGAAAGCTTCGTATTCAACAACATTATTGGTAATTTCAAAATATTATTTACATGATTGTGTTCCTTGTCTAGTCAGTCTTACAAACAATATGTGCAAATCTTACCTCTCTATATCATCTTAACTGCTCTCCTCCATAAACAGGAATAGTAGCATATGACATGTCCATCTGTAGAGTTCCCCCTAGTTTGGCACAACATGACCTAGAAAGGAGCATTCCAAACTTGGGAGGGATATCTGTAACAAAAATGTCAAGTACTACACTTTTGACTAGAATTTGTGCAAGGGTAACCACTAAATCCTTGATCAATCCTAAACAGGGCACCCTTTTGGAATCAAAGGTGTAAAGGTCATGGTAGGATTTAGTGATATCGAGTTTCAAATGGTCCATGATCGATTCTGGCATACGGTTGTGTAATGCTCCTAAATCAAGCATACAATTATATAACATGGAATCATTTGTTTTAAGAGTTACATAGAAGAGAGGTACAATCTCATCTATCATGCCTAAACTAGGGCCAAAGACTACTGCTGGTTTTTCATCTTGGAGACTTATGACGTCACCTTCTGCATCAACCGAGGTATTTTGAATCCATTTAGTGACTTGGATTTTGTAACCAGGGTTTTTAGAAAGTTCTCAAAATGGAATTGGGATCTTAACCCTTTCTAATTCTTTTTCAGCAATAAATGCAGTCAAAATGTTTTTACCAGCTTGGGAAGTATCAATTGACTAATCTAATGGCTGTATAAGGTTTTTTGAGCTTCAGAGTTTTTGGTACGTGGTTCAATCACTGGAGCTTCATTTGGAGGTCTCCCAGGACTAGGCCTAGGGCTAAGATCATATCTTTTGTTTAATTCTACAATTAAAAATTCAAAAAAAACATGATATTTAGATACCTGTGCAGCTTCCTGATCCTCTTGAACCTGATTCTCTTGTGAGAGAGGAAAGATGGCTCTTTCATTGGAATAAGAATCCATACTATTAATATCTTCAGTAATTGTCATAGTATTATCATCAATATGTTGGTCATCTATTAATAGAGGAGTAGGAACCTGTTGATCATTGGTAGATCTCTAAAGAATTTGTAGTGGTTGGTTTCTTTTATACTGACTTTGATTTTGGTTTTGAGGTCTAGCAACTGTTTCTTATGTGGTCCTAGGTTGGGTCTGAATCTTTGAAATCCTATTTGATATTTTTCTAATAAGAGATGTTATTTGATCTATTTTTGAGTCTTCTAATTTAGTCTTATAGGAACTAGAGTCTTCCTGAACATATTTAAGTTTTCTCTGCACCTTTTCTTTCTTAAGATTTAAAGAACTGGAGGCTGCTCTATTTTCTTCTACTTCTATAGCATTTGTTTGAATATCTTCAAGAGTTCTTGAAGTTATTTCTCGTAGCATAATAACAAAGTCATCATCGAAAGATTTCGAGAATCTAAACTTAGCTGCTACTCCGGGAGGCTTACAATCAGTAGGCATTTTGTGATAGAGATTTTTGAATCTTGCGATAAAATCTGCAACTGGTTCACCGAAGTTCCTTTTAAGCTCTTCAAATTCTGTGAGGAAGTAAAGAGGATCCTTTTTGACACCCCATTGATTTTTTAATATGGTAGTAAGCTCTTCCCAATTCCTAATTGAAGTTGCTAGCAACTGCCTAAACGAAATCCTCACATTTGCTTCAAGTGACTGTACAAACAATCTCATATAAACATTTTCTTGCTCAGTATTCATATTGTCTGCAAAATCTGGAAAAGCTTGAAGATGGTCCTCAATTGAGGGATGAGTTTCTCCATTGTACTTCGGAAGGTATTTTAAGTGTCTAGGTGAGAATGCATCAAGGTTATTAGGTAAGAGTAAGGCAGCATATCTCACTTGTACAATTGGTCGGAAAGCCATGACAGCAGGTGGTGTATAAGGTGATTTAGGAATACGAGGTGTTTGAGGTATATGAGGTTGTACATGTGGAGTATGAGGTGTTTGTGTGGATGTAGAGGATGACGAAGAAGTAGAGGAAGAAGATGGTGTTTTAGGAGTTGGTGAACTAGTTGGAGGTGAAGGAAGAGATGAAGGAGGAGATTTCCTGAAAGACTTCAAAGAAGTCTTGAGAGCTAGCTTTGGGACCTGTAAAGGAATACCTTCTTTTGATTCAAAGAGAGGATTGGTATATACAGAAATGGTCTCTTCAAGTTGTTTAGAAGAAGAAGCTTCAGGTCAGTCAAAAATGGAAGGAAATGGATAGGTAGTAGGAGATATTAAGTCTGTGGGTTTATATTCTAGTAAATTGACACCCAAATCAGATTCAATTTTACGTGATCCTAATGGTAATGTGGGTCTGGGATGAGATTCTAATGAATGAATAAGGTAGGCTGACTTGAAATCAACTCCTTTATTTCGAAGTTCAGCAACCCTGGGAGATAAATGGGAGTAATCAGGATCAAATGGGATATTACTATAGGGGTCAAATGATTCTAATTCTTCAAATTGTAAGATTGAATAAGAAGAAGAAGATGGTTGGTGTCCCCTTTTAGATCTATCCTTTCTCAGAATCCTTTCAGGATCTGACAAAGGACTAACTATGTCACCTTCTGAATGAGATCTAGTATGTTTATAAGGTTCCAACGTTGAAGTGTGGAGTCACCTAGGTGAATGATTTTAACCTTTCTAAATCCTTTAATCACCATTAAAGGAAAATAGTGGAAGAATATCATTGTCCCAAGGGAAACTTAAATGAAATTCGAATCCCCAACAGTGGCGCTAGTCTGATGTTGTACCTCTGAGATAGTAGTAGGTCAAGCTACCAATGCCAGAGCATCTAAAATAATTATTTTGGGGTTTTTTTGTTTTAGTTTTGGAAGACAATTGAAAGAAGACAGATGTAGAATTAATGAAATTAATCGTTTGGGGTATATTAATAATTCAACAAAGGGCTGCTATAAGGCATACACAATGATATAGATAAAAATAGTGGTGAGTAGAAGACAACAAAAAATATGATTATCACAGTTTCCAAACTATAAAACAGAACAATCATAAGTTGGAAAACCTTCTAAACTACGTTCAAAAGATTCAAGGCAGTATACTTAAGCTTACATAAGATGATGATGATTTATTGATTAGAGGGGCTTACCTATACAAACAGTTTCATTAATCCATTCTCTTAATAGATGATCACTTCAAGAGCTTATAGGAATCAATTGAAACACTAATTGTTCCTACCTAGATATCTCTGTAAGGCATAAGCATATGAGGAAATAACACAATGATTGAAAATTGGAAAAACTTACAGGATAACACAAACTGTGCAAGACCATATTCAGAATCCTTTGCTTTGTATTAAGGTTCCAAAAAGACCGATTACATCAAATGTAGATCAAAAGATTCCTTCAAAGGTGGCTTCCAGGTTCAAAGTAGCATAAACAGTCAAAGACTTTTACAAGTAGTGAGCTATGAATATTGAACTCTGAACCCTTTCCAACTCTAGAAAAGAGTTATTTATACAATAATAAACTTAAGGATTATCCTAAAACCGATTAAGATTTATTCTAGGAAAGGAAAAGATGTTCATGCAAGAAGATAGGGGTAGCTGTTTGAATTGCTGCTTGTTGTCCCCTTTATTCAGGCTGTGCTGGATTTGTTTGTCTCATATTCTGCCCTTTTGGCTGCTTTGTTGTTTGTATCCTCTATGCTGGCATATTTCTTCATTTTAATCTTCCATCTGACTTCTTTAAACTCTGTAACTCTCTTTTGACCTTACTGACGTTTTACTATCTTTTTCAATTTTAAAGCACTCACATTTGTCTTCCAACTGTTTAGTAGGATATTTGTTTATAAGCCTGAAACAACAGTCTTCCCTACAAAACACGGAACTTATTAAGAAAAACAGAGGTGACAAAGGAGGTCTTCAATGAATTTTTTGAGCTTTAAAAGGATATCGGAAGGAGCCCGGGGCCTATTGGAGGTGAAAACATGATTTAGTGGCTGTAGAAGCATTTTTGGGGTTGCGCTATATAAAACAGGCAAACCAAGCAAAATGGCGTTAAAATGCATTTAATGGAAAAAGCAGTCTTCTTTTACATTATCGGCAAAGGTGGACAGTGTGAGAGAGGGAGTACAGAGGGATTACATATGACAGGAGTGGTTCAATCATCATCAAAATGGGATTAGCGGCTTAAATGAAGGCTTTGGGTCATTTCCGCGTTTAAATTGAAAAAACGATTTAACATAGAAAATCATCGCAAAACACAATATGCGGACTTGAAATTTTATTAATTCTGGCAGATAATGGCATCAGGTCTGGGTCTTATATCACATATCACAATTGGAGTTAGGTTGGGAGCAGGCCTATCACAAAGGCATGCGATAAGGCTGGATGCGCTATCGCGGTGAACTACAATATATATATATATATATATATATATATATATATATATATATATATATTATATATATATATATATATATATATATATATATATATATATATTATATATATATATATATATATATATATATATATATATATATATATATATATATATATATGGTCAAGTCTGGGCTCCTATCGGATGTCAAAAATCACAGTGGCAGGAGGCATATGTGACAAATGGGACTGTGATAGATGGATGGATGTGATGTGGCATTATATTATGATATATATCAGCATTGGGTCTATATCCCATCGTGATCAGAGATCGCAATGGGCAAAGTTTTATGGTATAGCGGGAGGCTACGATGAGGTGGATGCGATATGTTATGAAATATGACATAGAACTGGTCAGGTCTAGACTTCCCTTCATATATCACAATCGGGTTTCACAATGTAGGGAGGTTAATTTATATAAAGGACTTTCAACCTACCGATATTGCGATGCGATATTTATATAAAATACATAGTTCTTAAAGAAAACTATAGTGTATGGATGTTTAAAGGGTTGCGGATCTCGCTGATGCGATATTTGTGAAATACCTAGTTTTATAAGAAAACTAAGGGTTTCAAATATTTTAAATAAAGGAGATATATTATATGGGAAAGGGAAAACATTAAGGATTTAATACTATATGTTAGTGTTAATATTAGATATAGTGGAAATGAGGAATAACACTAAGTAAAATGCCTTTTTGGTTTATTTGCCTTTAATATATGCATTAATACTTAGGGAAAGCATCTCTTTATTGGTTTTTAGGGTAAAAGGGGATTTAAATGGTAAAAAGGGTTTTTACATAGTAAAAAGGGATTTTGATGGTAAAAAAGGGATTTTGTATGGGATCTTTACTTTTCTTAGGTAAAAAGGATTTTTACCTTAGGAAAAGGGATTTTTAATGGAAAATGAATGAATATGGATATATGAAGGTAGGAAGGGGAAATTAATGAATATAGGGATGAATGGGGATGAATGGGAAGTTAATTAATTGTTCAAGTATACCTTTGCTTGCCTTGTATAATTGCCTTATGAGGGTAGAAACATGATAAATGTGCATTCCATCCAATCAACCATTAAAATTCTACAACTTTCCTTTACTTACCCTTTTCCTATCCTATCATTTTTTCTTCACTAAATGGGTGCATTTAAGCTAGCAAACCCTTATCCTTTCTTCTTATTTAACAAAAACAAACTATCTAAGCCTACCATTATAACCTTCAAGGGCTCAGATTAAACTGATGAGCACCTTATTATTCTCTACCTAACTATTGATATGCCAAGATTAAATAGTTTGGAGAGATTTTTATTCTCTAACTATAACATCAAATTCAAAGCATGAAGCAGTCAATATTAAACAATTTGACTGTCGTGAGTTGTGGTATTTAAAACAAGCTACACACAACCATTATTTGCAGAAACAGAGTAATGACATTTAGAGTTGGTCACTTCCAAAGCTTATTTGTTTTCTTTCTACCTAACATTTTCATTTTGCCTTGATTTTTATAGAGCAGCTAACCTAACATTTTCTTTGATATGGACATCATCATCAATATTTTTTTTTTTAAATAACATTTTATTCAATATTGTTATGTCCATATCCTAACTTAACATTTTTTGAAATATTCTATCTAATCAAAACCAAAGAATGGTACAACATTAGCTCCATCTGGGGACTGCTTTCTCCTGTAGAATGTAGAGAACCTGCAGATCCATGTGCCTTCTTCTCAGGCTATGGAGTCCTTGCTGTAAGAAAATCACACTGACATCTTGGAAAGGAAATGAAAACCGGAGTATTTACAATGAAAACTATTTCAACTTCTTAGTACTGAATGTAATGTTTGAGAAACCTTCCATTTACAGGATAAGTGGAATATTGCCCCTCAAGATTTTGCAGCACAAAAGTATTGTTATCCTTTACTTCAGCAATTGCTAAAGGTCCAAACCATAGATTGTCAAAGTTTCAGATGCTTTCCTTTTTCTTCTCTCCTGGAATCCCATCTTAGAACTAGATTGCCTTCCTTAAAGTCCCTTTCCCTGGCTCTTCTATCAAACAAGACCTTCATCTTATTCTGATATTTTTGCAATTTATATTGAAATTCATCTCTTTTTTCATTCAGCTCAAAAATTTGATTGATTCTTCTTGAAAAATCATCAGGTCCATCTGTTGCATGTTGTAGAAATTTTAAAACAGGGAAAACCAAATTGATAGGGAAAATTGCATATTTCCTGTAGACTAACTGAAATGGAGATTTTCCTATTGACCTATTTGGAGTAATCTTATTTGCCCAGACTACATAAATCAAATGTGAATCCCGGCTCTTCTTATGATCAGCTAGTGTCTTTTTTATTACCTTTACCAGACTCTTGTTTAATGATTCTACAAGGCCATTACCCTGAGGGTAATATGGAGTTGAAAGATGTAACAAAATCTGATATTTCTGGGAAAAGTCAATCATTCTAACACAATAAAAAGTTGTTGCATTATTTGTTACAATTAGAGTTGGGCAACCAAATCTAGACAAGATATTCTCCTCAATAAACTTAATTACTACTGCATAAGTAGAATTTTTGACTGGAATTGCTTCCACCCATTTAGTAAAATAATCTGTTGCAGTGAGGATCCATGTATGTTGATTACTTGAAGTGGGGTGAATCTGTCCATTAAAATCTAATCTCCATTGAGAAAAAGGTGTTGAAACTATTGATGGAACCAGTGGAAGAGATGCTAATTTCTATTTTCTACCAAACATTTTGTAAGGAACACAACCTCTTACCTTTGCCCCTACTTGTAAAAAAAATGTGGGCCAATAAAATCCTCCCCTCATAATCTTGTATGTTGTTGCTCTCCAAGCATAATGTCCTCCACAAAATCCTGTATGAAACTGATCAATGATGCCTTCAGTTTCTGATTCTGTTAAACATAATAACAAAATGTTAAGTGGATCTTTCCAGAATAAATTAGCATTAATAATGTAGTACTTGACTTATTTTATCTTGAGGGTTTTACACTGGGTTTTGGAGAATGATGCTAGACACTCAAAATTGATCAAGAAATTTACAATATCTTGATACTAGTTTAACAACAAGAATTTTTCATCAATGTGTATAGGATTGATCTGCTCTGAAGGTGAAGGTTCTTGTGGATTCTCCCTTTCTTCAAGGATAGAAGATTCTTGTGTATTCTTCCCTTGAGACTAAAAGGAAGGTTCTTGTGGATTCTTCCCTTGTATTTCTAAAACAGAATTGATTACAAGTACTTTGCAGTTGGATTCAGCTAGAAGCTTAGCTAATCCTTGACCTTTTACTAGCTTGGTTATCTTGATAGTTAGATCAAACTCCAGAATTTGAGTGTGTTAGGTTCCTGTACTAATAGGTGTCATAATTTATGATTGACTTAGTTTATCTCTGTAATATGTACATACCTTTGCTTTCCGCAAATGTTTTCCATATTCAAAAATTCAAAAAAAATAAAAAATGTAAAGAGGGTGTGTCCTGAAAGAAAAATCAAAGGACAAAAAGAATAAAGAAAAAGGTAAAAAAAGAAATGAAAGAAAATGAACCCTAAGAAAAAATAAAAAAGACCATGAAAGTGTGCAAGTCTAAATGCCACTACTATTTACTTTTTATGCATAATAATGATATTGTGCAACTTGTTATTCACGCCACAATCCATGGTAATCAAAAAATTTAGTCTTGGTTATTCCATGTTTTGAATTTCATGTTTATAGATAGAGAATGAAAATCTAACCAAATTGTTTAACCTTAGCAGATAATTAGATTAGGTAGAGTGAATAAAAGGAGCTCAACTGTTTAATATGAGCCCTTAGATGTAATAAGGTTAGACTTAGTTAGATTACTATTGTAAAAGAAAAGAAAAGGTTTTGATAAGGGTTTGCCAGTTTAAGTGCACCCTAATAAAGAGAAGTAAAAATGGTAGGATGAGTCGGTGGGTAAGTAAAAAAGTGGTTGCAGAATTATGGTGATTGATTGGATAAAGTCATATCATTTAGTTCATCATCAAGTTGCTAAGAGTGTGGATGATAATAGAACATTTAATAAGTCAAATGATTAATTTCCCCATTAATTTCACCTTTAATTTACTAATTTCCCATGAGCAAAGTCAAAAGTGCCTAAAACCTTAAGTTAAAGGGGCTCAGAGCATTTCTTTGACTTCTAGAGGGACTGGACCCTCGGCCCAATAACTTATAGGGACTAAGTACTGAAAGCCCCCTTATCAACATTCGTTCTTTCAATAATTCATTCATTTCACCTAAAAAATCCCTTTCCTAAGGTAAAAATCACCATTTGCCTAGGGAAAGTAATTATCCCCATAATGAATGTTAATACATTATACTTAGCGCAGTTGTCTTTCCGCTTTCATTTCATATTAACCCCTAATTTTAACTATAGTTATTTAATTCTTGAAAACAACCCTTCCCCGTATATTTTAAATAAATCCCATATTGTAAATATCGCACCCCAAGGTTTGAAATATAAACCTTATTAGTAAAATAATTAAATGGAATAACTAGTCGATCAATGACTAATTAAGAACCATAACCCTCCACTGAATAAAAAAGAGTAATTAGTCAATCAATGATTAATTGAATTTGTCCCCGCTAATAAAATCGCCCCCGACGTCATTAACCCTCCCTTATCAACATTTAATTAACCTTTCCGCTTATTAAACCTCGTCGAGCCCCTCCATTAAACCTCCGATCAAATCATTCCCCGATCACTGTAAAACCCACCTGATGTGAGCGGTTTCACTATTCACCCTGCCGCTACATGGCACCTGATGAGTGGAATCTGGCGGCCTCCCCTCAAAACAGCCCATGACTCATAAGCGGTGTGATGGCCCTTTCAATACCTCTTCCCCGCCATTTCGATAAATCACCCGTCCGTTCATTTAATTGACTTTTCCGCCATATTTCAAAATTCTGCACGTTAAACGTTATAACGTGAAAACTTGTGTTTTCATGGTTTTCGCCCGTTTGACTATGTAAACCTATGAAACCTTCCAGTACCTCCCTAAACCCTTGAAGCATGATTTCACCATCTGTTTTTAGTCCAAAAATCCATTATGACCCCTTTCCAAGTCATCCCTATGCCAGAGAGCCATCAAGCGCCCTTCATGAAGACGTGTATTCTCTTAAATAATATTGAACTTTTTCAAGTTATCAAACTAAGATCAGAGCTTGGATAAATAGTTCTCATACTAGTCACAGAATTGGTTTATTCCAAAAATCAACAGAAAACCTCATTTAGGACTTGTGCTCAGAGGATGAACACAATTATACAAGGAAACAAAGAAGAAGACAACTACACAGAGCATTCACAGTTAGAACAGAGCAACTAGACAGAGAATACAATTACAAGACACTAAAAACATAAAATATACAGTGAAGGTAAAATGTCATAGTAAATAATAGTCAAAGTGTATCAGGGTTAAAGAGTATCATATTGAAGACCAAGTCAAGTAAATCAACTAGCATGAAGATAAACAACAGGGAAGACAGTTACAGAGCATACAAATTCATGTCAAAGTGAAGATAGATGAAAAAACAGAATGGTAAAAGTAAAACAGTAAAAGTAAACTTGGATGCCATAAGGGTTGAATAGAGATGAAAATACTTTCTCCTGCAACAATGAAGTTTATCCAAAGTCAAAGTGAAAAACAGTTTAAAGAAATTTGAGGTTAAAAGATGAAATCAGAGCAGAAATGGTACATTCTTAAGAAATTTCCTGTTTAAGTCATAGTTTTGCAGAAACTATTGTGGAATCAAAGAAGTATTTTAAGAAACTGGAGGAGGTTTTTGTTCCTGACAGGCCAATCTACAAAAAACTATCTCACGTGTTACACGGATATTACAAAACATGAGATAAGTTCATATCTTCATAGCCTATTGTTCGGATTGTGTAAAGTCTTGTTTTAAACATAATTTGTGCAGAGAATATTGTGAATAGCTGGAGCTGAATTTTTGGAAAGTAAGAGACATTTTTCTCAAGAAAATTCTTATCTACAATAACCTCTTTCACTTTTTACATATCTATCTCGGATTGAGATATAAAAGCATATCCTTGGACCCTAAGGTTGCAGAAGTTCTGGGGCAGAATGCACAAAGGAAGGATGCAGTTAGTGACTGGGATGCCTCATCAACACTTAAGAGTTGCTACCAAATTCGAATTTCACTTCTTTGTCACCATAAATTCATAAAATTAGTTCCAAATAGATTCATTAGTTTTGAATGTCCTTTATTTAAGTTCTATAAAATAAATTAGTTTGAGATATTTGTAAAACCAATCATGATATTTTTTCGAGATATTTCAGTTTAGAATTTGTATAAATACTTCTGCATTTGAAGTATTTTCGGTGGATTAAAAAGAATTTCTGTAGAATTTTTGTTTTGAGCTAAATGAGCTATTGTAATCAAGGCTGGACTAGTTTGCTGGATTAAATAAAGTTGAGGACATTTCACTCGATTCACATGCATTGTGGGAAACAAATAAATATCACTTCTCTGAGTTTGATTATTGTTTTCCTTTATGTTATGGAATATCATATGTGTTTCTTATAACTCTTAAAAGCAAACAAGGAGTAATATCATCAGAATTAGCTTAAGTTCTCTCTGTTTTAACTATTTTCTTATTTAATGTCTTCTACTAAATTGCTTAAGTTTGGGAATTCTTAGTTGCTCCCTTCTGTAATTCATTCCCTCTATTGGCCCCTAGTACAAGATTCTTAATTTCCCTTGCTATTTTCCAAACCTCCATTCTTCATTTTAATCCCTGTTAAGAATTCTTCATTGCCCTTGGCCCTGGTTAAGATTTGCATCCATTGAAACCTTCAGATTTGTCCATATTGTGCTAGCTTTCCTTGTGAACACTTACCTCAGTGATTAATCAATCCTGATAAACCTTTCATACCTGACTCCATAGCCCAATGGCTTGAATAGATACTTTGGCCATCTGTTTCCTTAATTCCACCAAAAAAATCAAAACAAATTCCTTAAGCATTAATAACTAGCCTAATGTCATATCAAAGCAACGCTAAATTATAAAGAGAGAGCCCTCTCTGGACTTAGGTTGGCTAGAACCCGAGTCTAAAAGATTGGTTTCTAGTTACCTCAGAAATTTCTTTCTTTAACCTTGACAAAATTCTGAGTGACAACAGAGTGATCCATCTACCTCTTTTCCCATGAGTGTCTAGTTGGGTTAAAACAATTTTGACAGCACTATTTCGGACATAAGAAGTAATATGTGAGTTAAGACATACATTTTGAAAGATTTCAGTGCTTGAATAAGGGCATAGGCTTGCTTCTCAATGATGTCATACTTCAGCTCAACATCTCTCATAACTTTGCTGAAAAAGGCTATGGGTTGATCATGGGAATCTTCGTTTTTTTGTAAAAGAATAGCAGCAAGGGTTGTTTCACAGGCCAAAGAGAAAATACTAAATGGCTTAGTATAATTAAGGCTGGCTAAACTGGGAGCTTCAGAGGTAGCTCTTTTTATTTGCTCAAATGCATGGCTAGAAGAGAGATTCCATTTGACTTCATGATCCTTTCAGAGCATGTTTGTTATATCTTTCACTATCTCTGCATAATTTTGAATAAATCACCTTAGAAAATTAATCTTGCCCAGAAAGGCTTCAATCTCCTCTCTATTTCTAGGCAAGGTCAATGTTTCTATGCTAGATACTCATTTGGGATCAATTACTACTCCTTCCTTTGTAATTATAGGTCCTAGAAGTTTTCCTTCTTTAACAGCAAACAAGGACTTCTTTGGGTTCAGTGATATTCCAAATTTTCTACACCTATCAAAAATGTTCATCAAGTGCTTTAAATGTTTCTAATTAGATTTAGAAAAAATAGTTATGTCATCAAGATAAATAACCACAAATTTATTTACCTGACCCATGAAAGCGATGTCCATTTCTCTCTAAAACGTTGCTCTAGTATTGGTTAAGCCAAATGGCATTCTTGTGTACATGAACGTACCCCAGGGTGTAGTAAAGGTTGTCTTCTCTCTATCTTCTGTATCAACGTTTGCCTAATTATAGCCTGAAAAACCATCAAGCATAGAAAGTATTTGTGCTTTGGAAACCATTTGCAATAACTGATCCATTTTGGGCAAGGAATAATTGTCTTTTAATGATGCTTTATTCAGATTTCTAAAATCTACACAAAGTCTTATTTCTCCATTTTTCTTTCTAACGGGAACTAGATTTTCAAACCAATTAGAATATCTAAGAGGGAGGATGATCTGTGCATCTAACGGTTTCTTAGTTTCTCTTTCTACAATTGGTAGAAGATCTAGATTTATTCTTCTAATCTTTTGCTAATACAGTTTTGCTTCTAGTTTCAGAGGAATCTTGTGCTATATAAAAGATGCGTCATAGGTTTTTAAATCAGCATAAGTCCAGGAAAAAACATCCTTATAATTTTGCAGTAATTTAAAATACTAACCTTTGATTTCTAGGTCTACATATCCACATAATTTGATGTTTTCAATATCTTCATCAGTTCCAATGTTAATCTCTTCCATCTCATCTTTTGAAGAAATACACTGTGCATTTTGGAAAACATCATTCTGATCGAATAATTTTTCTAAAGGAATGAGTCCCTTTGGAATAAAATTATTTGATAATTGAATAATGTCAAGATTAGAAATCTGGGCTTTAAAATCTGAAGTATCATTTCCTTCTATGATTTCATTTATTTCAGCTGTATCTTCATCAATTTACAGAAATGAGAAATCATCTACTACCCACAAAAATGATTTCAGTTTTTCATCATCTTCAAATATTTGCCAATGTTTTAGATTATCAGGGATAGATGGCCTATATTTGACTTGAATCTGATAAAGTACATCAGTATGATTAGGGATTTTAAACGCGCTTACAGAGATAGCTAAGGCATCTGTGTGAATGTTCTGATTTCTAGGAATATGAGTTAAATTAAAAGCATCGAATAGGTTTTCAACTGAATCCCATACCTCAGTTTGGTAGGACCAAAGTCTACGGTGCTTGGTCTGGCAAACATTCTTTACTTGCTTAACAATAAGTTCAAAATCGATAAAAACACTTAAGTTATTAACTTTTAGGCTTTTGGCTAGCTGCAATCCTAAAAGGAAAGCTTCGTATTCAAAAACATTATTGGTAACTTCAAAATCTAATTTACATGATTGTGTTATATTTTCCTTTTCAAGTGAAATTAAAACTACTCCAACTCCTACCCCAACTTTCGTGCAAGAGCCATCAAACAACAGTTTCCAAATGTTAGTTTGGTTTGGTTCAAGACTTTCGATTACTTCTTCAATCTTAACCTAAGTTTTATGTTGGCTCGAAGTGAGCTAAAAGCAACCAAAGTCTTGATCTATTGCATAAATTGGATTTTTCCTTGGCTGGTCAGTCTTACAAACAGTATGTGCAAATCTTACCTCTTTATATAATCTTAACTGCTCTCCTCCATAAACAAGAATAGTAGCATATGACATGTCCATCTGTAGAGTTCCCCCTATTTTGGCACAACATGACCTAGAAAGCAGCATTCTAAACTTGGGAGGGATATATGTAACAACAATGCCAAGTACTACACTTTTGACTGGAATTTGGGCAAGGGTAACCACTAAATCCTTGATCAATCCTAAGTAGGGCATCCTTTTGGAATCAAAGGTGTACAGGTCATGGTAGGATTTAGTGATATTGAGTTTCAAATGGTCCATGATCGATTTTGGCATAAGGTTGTGTGATGCTCTTAAATCAAGCATAAAATTATATAACATGGAATCATTTGCTTTAAGAGTTACATAGAAGGGAGGCACTATCTCATCTATCGTGTCTGAACTAGGGCCAAAGACTACTCCTAGCTTTTCATCTTGGAGACTTATAACATCACCTTCTACATCAACCAAGGTATTTTGAATCCATTTAGTGACTTGGCGTTTGTAACCAGGATTTTTAGAAAGTTCTGACAATGGAATTGGGATCTTAACTCTTTCTAATTCTTTTTCAACATTAAATGCAGTCAAAATGTTTTTACCAGCTTGGGAAGTATCAATTGACTGATCTAATGACTGAATAAGAGTTGTTTGAGCTTCAGCAGTTTTTGTACGTGGTTTAATCACTGGAGCTTCCTTTGGAGGTATCCCAGGACCAGGCCTAGGCCTAAGATCATATCTTTTGATTAATTCTGCAATTAAAAATTTAGAAAAAGCATGATATTTAGATACCCTTGCAGCTTCCTGATCCTCTTGAACCTGATTCTGTTGTGAGAGAGGAATTATGGTTTTTTTATTGGAAGAAGAATCCATAGTATTAATATCATCATTAATTGTCATAGTATTATCATCAGGTTCTTGGTCATCTATTAATAGAGGAGTAGGAACCTGTTGATCATCGGTAGGTCTCTGAAGAATTTGTAGTGGTTGGTTTCTTTTATACTAACTTTGATGTTGGTTTTGAGGTCTAGCAACTGTTTGTTGTATGGTCCTAGGTTGGGTCTCAATCTTTGAAATCCTATTCGATAGGTTTCTAAGAAGAGATGCTATTTCATCTATTTTTGAGTCTTTTGATTTAGTTTGAGAGGAAATAGAGGCTTCTTGGACAGATTTAAGTTTTCTTTGGGCCTTTTCTTCCTTAAGCTTTAAATAAGTGGAGGTTGCCCTGTTTGCTTCTACTTCTATAGCATTTGTTTGCATATCTTCAAGAGTTCTTGAAGTTCTTTCTTGTAGCATAACAAAAAAGTCATCATCGAAAGCTTTCAAGAATCTAGACTTAGCTACTGCTCCAAGAG
This sequence comes from Pinus tabuliformis, assembly GCA_031772625.1. NCBI lineage: Eukaryota > Viridiplantae > Streptophyta > Pinopsida > Pinales > Pinaceae > Pinus > Pinus tabuliformis. Next base: position 364,919,291 of record CM062806.1, read on the forward strand.
GCTTACAATCAGTAAGAATTTTGTCATAGAGTTTGTTGAAACTTTTGATAAAATTTGCAACTGGCTCACCGAAGTTCCTTTTAAGCTCTTCAAATTCTGCGAGGAAGTAAAGAGGATCCTTTTTACACCCCATTGAATTTTGAATATGGTAGTAAGCTCTTCTCAATTCCTAATTGAAGGTGTTGGCAACTGCCTAAACCAAATCCTCACATTTCATTCAAGTGACTGTTGAAACAATCTCATATAAACATTTTCTTGCTCAGTATTAATATTGTCTACAAAATATAGGAAAGCTGAAAGATGGTCCTGAGCTAAGGGACCAGTTTCTCCATTGTACTTGGGAAGGTATTTTAAGTATCCAGGTGGGAATGCATCAAGGTTATTAGGTAAGACTAAGACAGCATATCTAGTACAATTGGTCGGAAAGCCATGAAAGCAGGTGGTGTATGAGGTGCTTGAGGAATATGAGGTGTTTAAGGTATATGAGGTTGTCCAGGTGGAGTATGAGGTGTTTTTGTGGATGTAGAGGAAGAAGAAGAAGTAAAGTAAGAAGATGGTGTTTTAGGAGTAGGTGAACTAGTTGGAGGTGAAGGAAGAGATGAAGGAGGAGATTTCTAGAAAGACTTCAAAGGAGTCTTGAGAGCTAGCTTTGGGACCTATAAAGGAATAACTTCTTCTGATTCAAAGAGAGTATTGGTATATACAGAAAAGGTCTCTTCAGGTTGTTAAGAAGAAGAAGCTTCAGGTTAGTCAAAAATGGAAGGAAATGGATAGGGAGATATGAAATCTGTGGATTTCTATTATGGTAAACTGACACCCAAATTAGATTCAGTTTTAGGTCATCCTGATGGTAATGTGGGTCTGGGATGAGATTCTAATGAATGAATAAGGTAGGTTGACTTGAAATCAACTCCTTTATTTAGAAGTTCAGCAACCCTAGGAGATAAATGGGAGTAATCAGGATCAAATGGGATATTACTATAGGGGTCAAATGATTCTAATTCTTCAAATTGTAAGATTGAGGAAGAAGAAGAAGATGGTTGGTGTCCCCTTTTAGATCTAGCTTTTTTCAGAATATTTTCAGGATCTGACAAAGGACTAACTATGTAACCTTCTGAATGAGATCTGGAATGTTTATAAGGTTCCAGGTTGGGAGTGTAGAGTCCTCTAGGCGAATGATTTTAACCTTTCTAAATCATTGAATCACATTTAAAGGAAAATAGTGAAAGAATATCGTTGTCCCAAGGGAAACTTAAACGAAATTTGAATCCCTGGCAGCGGTGCCAATATGATGTTGTACCTCTGAGATAGTAGTGGGTCAAGCTACCAATGCCAGAGAATCTAAAATAATCGTTTTGGGGTTTTTTGGTTTTAGTTTTGGAAGACTAATGAAAGAAGACAGATGTAGAATTAATGAAATTAATCCTTTGGGGTATATTAATAATTTATCAAAGTGCTGCTATAAAGCATTACACAGTGATATAGATCAAAATAGTGGTGAGTACAAGACAACAAAAAATATGATTATTAGAGTTTCCATACTGTAAAACATAACATTCATAAGTTGGAAAACCTTTTGAACTACGTTCAAAATATTCAAGGTAGTATAATTAAGCTTACACAAGACGTTGATGATTTATTGATTAGAGGGGATTAGCTACACAAACACTCGCATTAATCCATTCTCTTAATAGATGATCACTTGAGGAGCTTATAGGAATGAATTGAAACTCAAATTGTTCCTACCTAGATATCTATGTATGTCGTAAGCATATGAAGAAATAACACAATGATTCAAAACTGGAAAAACTTACAGGATAACACAAACTATACAAGACCATATTCAGAATCCTTTGCTTTGTATTAAGGTTCCAGAAAGACTGATTACATCAAATGTACAACAAAAGTTTCCTTCAAAGGTGGCTTCCAAGTTTAAAGTAGTATACAAAGTCAAAGACTTTTACAAGTAGTGGGCTATGAATCTTGAACTCTGAACCCTTTTCAACTGTAGAAAAGAGTTATTTATACAATAATAAACTTCAGAAATATCCTAAAACTGATTAATATTTATTCTAGGAAAGGAAAAGATCTTCATGCAAGAAGATAGGGGCAGTTGTTTGAACTGCTTCTTACTGTCCCCTTTATTCAGGTTGTACTGGCTTTGTTTGTCAGATATTTTTCCCTTTTGGCTACTTTGTTGTTTTTATTCTCTACGTTGGCTTATTTCTTCATTTTAATCTTTCATCTGACCTCTTTAAACTCTGTAACTATATTTTGACCTGGCTGAGTGACCTTTACTGCTCTCCTTTTAACACTTACTATGCATTTAGTTTTTTACTATGTTTTTCAATAGTAAACCGCTCACATTTGTCTTCCAATTGTTTAGCAGGCCAAAACACAGAACTTATTAAGAAAAACAGAGGTGACAAAGGAGGTCTTCAATGGAATTTTTGAGCTTTCAAAGGATATAGGAAGGATTCCAGGGCATATAAGAGGTGAAAACATGATTTAATGGCCACAGAGGCATTTTTGGGGCTGTGCTGTATAAAACAGGCAAATAGAGCAAAATGGAATTAAAATGTGTTTAATGGAAAAAACAGTCTTATTTTACATTATTAGGAAAAGGTGAACAGTGCGAGAGAGGGAGTATAGAGGGATTAAATATGGTGGGAATGGTTAAATCATGGTCAATATGTGATTAGCGGCTTAAATGAAGGCTTTGAGTCATTTCCACGTTTAAATTGAAGAAATGATTTAACACAAAAAATAATCGCAAAGCATAATATGTGGACTTGAAATTCTATTAATGATGGCAGATAATGGCATCAGTTCCAGGTCTTATATCACATATCACAATTAGAGTTAAGTGGGGAGCAGGCCTATCGCAAAGGCATGCGATAAGGCCAGATGCGATATGGCGGTGAACTGTAATATATATATGGTTGGGTCGGGGCTCATATCGAATGTCAGAAATCACAGTGGCGGGAGTTATATGCGATAAACGGGACTGTGATAGAGGGATGGATGTGATGTGGCATTATATAATGATATATATCAGCGTCAGGTCCATATCCCATCACGATCGGAGATCGCAATGGGCAAAGGTTTATGGTATAGTAGGAGGCTGCGATGAGGTGGATGTGATATGTTAAGAAACATGACATATAACTGGTCAGGGCTGGACTTCCCTTCGTATATCGCAATCGGGTTTCGCAATGCGGAGAGGTTAATTTATATAAAGGACTTTCAACCTACCGATACTGCGATGTGATATTTATATAAAAATACATAGTTTTTTGATAAAACTGTAGTATATGGATGTTTAAAGGGTTGCGGATCCCACCGATGTGATATTTGTGAAATAATTAGTTTTATAACAAAACTAAGGTTTTCAAATATTTTAAATAAAGGAGATATATTATATGGGAAAGGGAAAATATTAAGGATTTAATACTATATGTTAGTGTTAATATGAGATATAGTAGAAAAGAGGAATAACACTAAGTAAAATGCCTTTTTGGTTTATTTGCCTTTAGTATATGCATTAGTCCTTAGGGAAAGCATCTCTTTATGGGTTTTTAGGGTAACAGTGGATTTACATGGTAAAAAGGGTTTTTACATAGTAAAAAGGGATTTTAATGGTAAAAAAGGGATTTTGTATGGGATCTTTACTTTTCTTAGGTAGAAAGGATTTTTACCTTAGGAAAAGGGATTTTTAATGGAAAATGAATGAATATGGATATATGAAGGTAGGAAGGGGAAATTCTTGAATATAGGGGTGAATGGGAAGTTAATTAATTGATCAAGTAGACCTTGATTTTCCTTGTATAATTGCCTCATGAGCGTAGAAACATGATAAACGTGCATTCTATCCAATCAACCATTAAACTTCTGCAACTTTTCTCTACTTACACTTTGTCTATCATATCATTTTTCTTTACTTAACGGGTGCATTTAACCTAGCAAACCAATATCCATTTTTCTTATGTAATAAAAACAAACTATCTAAATCTATCCTTATAACCTCCAAGGGCTCAGATTAAACTGATGAGCTCCTTATTATTATCTACCTAACTACTGATCTTCCAAGATTAAACAGTTTGTACAGATCTTTATTCTCTAACTATAAAATCAAATTTAAAGCTTGAAGTAGTCAAGATTAAACAGTTTGAGTGTCATGAGTTGTGGCATTTAAAACAAGCTGCACACAACCATTATTTGCAGAAATAGAGTAGTGGCATTTAGACTTGCTCACTTTCAGAGTTTATTTGTTTTCTTTCTACCTAACATATTGATTTTGCCTTGATTTTTTTAGAGTAGCTAACCTAACATTTTCTTTCATATGGACATCATCATTAAGATTTTTTTTTTAAGCTAACATTTTATTCACTATTGTTATGTCCATATCCTAACTTAACATTTTTTGAAATATTCTATCAAATCAAAACCAAACAATGATACAACACCTCTTGAGAAACAAATTCAAAATTCATGCTCTAATGTGAATCCTGTTATGATACGATGTAGAAATTATGGTGTAGATTTGCAACTCATCATGGAGTTTTTTCAAAATCATAAGACACAGACCTACTCTACTACTCTACGAAAGTTAATTCACAATTTAGAACAAAAAATTCAGACATGGAATAAGAAATAAAATGCATGCACACACTATCTTTTGTGGTAAAAGAAGACTTCTAATAACTCCAATGCCTTCTTGCGTCAATCTTATGAATATAGATGTATTACAATTGATTTACTCAACTATGCACAACCCGTAAGTGAATAACCTATCTCTCTGCTCACTAAGAAGCTCAAACCCAAACTTTGTCAATTTCTTCCTCTGCTTGAGCCCCTATTTCCTTTTGCAATTCCTTGAGAAATTAGGCCCCTATTATTTCGATTTTTTCCAAAATGGATTGCACAATTCCTAAGGTTGATCATGTGACTGCATGCAACACCTGTATGCTCAAGACTAGTTGACAAATAATATTACACTGCCTTGGAATCTCCACCATAGCTGGGGAACTTGAATTTTTTTACATGCACTAGCAATTTTGGGATGATTTATCACTTAACTAGATGATCACTGCATTTGACTGAATTCTCACTGCACAACTAGCCTTCCACTAGTTCCTCCAACAGTTAGACCTAGTTTAACTGAAAACAACTTGAGATAATTGACTTTGACTGCTACAAATTAGAAATCACACATGCTTAACTAAACTCTAACTCCTCCAACTCGTATTTATTGAGTAAAATGGGTGACACAAACCATGTCATACAAGCTAATTGCATCAAAGTTGTTCACTGATGTGGAAATTCAAATTTTCTCAATTTCATCAAGGCAAAATCAAATTGAGAATTTCTTGTCACTTTTTTCAACAATCCTTCAAGTGAATCTTATCCATGTTGCCAATCTAGCACAACAATTTGCTAATAAAAACAACGAATGGATATAAGTAGCGTTCAAAATAAATAAAATAGTAATAAAACACATATTAAAACACAATCAATGGAGACCCCAAAAAGTACTCCAACTATGTTACCACCTATTAATGTTCTTTGAAAGTGCCTCCATTGCTCCTCTCATGACACACACCTCTGTTTTCATCCTCCATTGCCCTAGATCCCATCAGTTGTTGTCAACCTCCATCACTCCACTTCTCGAAGAAACCATCAATAGCATAAAGATGAACCCCTAATCCTTTACCTTTTTTACTAGCACATCATATTGAAAATTTTAAGACAAAATATTTATTTTGCCTTAAAAAATTGTCTTAAAATTCCCCTCCATGTAGTAGTCTAGAATGCAACGACATACAAGTTATCTCTAATCGTATCAATAAAGATCGAAGGGAAAAAAGAGTAATTAATGTTTGGGAAATCTTGTGAGGGAAATTTTTCATGTTCTTCAGATTCAGCTACCCCCACAAAACGAAAAGCCCAACATGTCATTGTATTTATATAAGATAACATGAATGGAAAGTGAAATAGTAGCATTGGTATATGCGTGATACAGTAGTAGCCCACAATGTGGTAGACTTAGGGTGCACTGTGAGAGTCAATTTTGTAGTTGTTAGATAATATTTTCTTAAATTGATATGTTTTTGTCTTAATTGTTAATTGTCTTAAATGGGTTTCGTCTTAAGTGTCCATTGTCTTAAATATAAAGTTGTCTTAAAATACTTTTGTCTCAATCTGTTTTTGTCTTAAATATAAAGTTTTGTCTTAAAATAATTTTGTCTTAAACTATTTTTGTCTTAAAATAAAGTTTTTCCTTAAAATATTTTTGTCTCAAACTATTTTTGTCTTAAAATATTTTTGTCTTAAACTGTTTTTGTCTTAAATATAAAGTTTTGTCTTAAAATACTTTTTGTCTTAAATTTTTTTTGTCTTAAATTTAAAATTTTGTCTTAAAATATATTTGTCTTAAGTTGTTTTTGTCTTAAATATAAAGTTTTGTCTTAAAATATTTTTGTCTCAAATTATTTTTGTCTTAAATTTTATATTTAAGACAATTCAATTGAGATTAAATTCTAATTTAAAATAATTAAAATAAAAAGTGACTTTTTACGAGAAAGGATTTCTTTTGTCTTAAAAGTGCCCTTGGTGTAGTAGTGAAAAAAGTTGTTTGTTAATCTTATTGTGATTTGGTATCAATTCATTATTATGCACTAGTTTGACTGAATTTTATAAGTTCATGTTATCATGAACTGATTTTTTTCCATTATGATATCCAGTGTTATATCCTACATTACCGACTTATCAAAGCAAGGTAGCTTTAGCAAGAAATATGATAGGTCATAGCCAAATATCTTATTAATATTAGGGACGTTAGACTACTTTTTTGGAGTAATTTGACTTTTATAACACTCTCAAAAAGTCTTGGCCATTGTTTTTTACCAAGAAATGTAAATGTTTGTCTGCTTGCACAATCATTCATCATCTCTAGTGGGGCCTTTATGTAGTACAACAATGTATTTTATGATAATGTTTCTAAGTTAAATTTTATTCTGGAGATGATAATTGGGTAATGTCAATGTAAGCATGTTGGACTAGGTCGCAACATGTGTCTATATCGTTTCCTTAGACATTGGAAGCGGTGTAAAAGGTTGTCACATGATTTAGAAAATTGTTTCTCTTTAAGGAGCCAAGATTTTGCGTCTCCCCATTTCTTATCAGATTATGACTCTTTTGATTAACACTCTTTTTATTAAAACTATTGGGATTCAAAAGATAGACCACTCAATCGGTCTTCGATGACTAATTGTGGTCGTGAAAGTTTTCAGGGTTCGAATTTCTAACTTTTATAGTGTTGCGAAATAGAGGTTCCATGTATATACACTTTTTTTATTTGTTCCTTTTAATTAGTTTCCCTCGTGTAGCATGGTAAGAGCTCATAACTTTTCAAAAAAATGTGGATTGAAAAATGTAAAGGAGGAAATTGAAAATTATTTCTTGAAGAAGGGAAGGTACAAAAATGCACATTTAGAGTTCCATTTTTTCATGTATCGGACATTGAGTAACTTAATATTATTTATTTTAAGTGCATGAATTATAGGTGTGGTTTGCGGAAAATAAGGGAAGTAACTTTTGAAATAACATCTGAAATGTTGTAAATGAGGTACACATGTACCTAAGGACTTGTTGTACAAAGGAAAATTGATCTACCTTTGACCTATTAAAAACATTTCACCCTTCCTTTGCCATGCCCACTTTTTATTCAGGTCTGAACCCAGTCCACCCATGCACAACACTAGAAGCAATTCATTCCTACATATGAATGTTGGATAGGGTGTAGTCATTACGGGGCTAGTAGCTTTAGATTTTTTTGTGAATCCATTAGTTTAAGGGAAAGAAGAAAAATGCCGCTATTGTTACTTGTCAATGTTTTCCTTACATTCTAAGTAATGGTCTGACGCCCTTGCATTTTCTCTGTTTGAATGACATTTTATAACAAAGGAATAAAATTTTCTTTTGAAATTTGACTGGGATTTGATCGCCTAATTACTATTTGGGAATTTGATAAAGGGTTGTTTTCTAATGAAGTGAGTGATCTTCCATTTGGGAAAATTAACAAAGTTCTCTAAAAACACCCCATCAAGACTTTGTATGCCTCTTTTATTAATTCTCCAAACTTCTTTTGATTGAGAAAAACACCGACACATAACTTCTTTTTCTATTTTTCTTTGTTTCCTTACCTAATAGGGTTTTCAGTGAATATTCTATTAAAATTTAATATATATATCATGGAATTTTATTTTCCATCTTTGTGTTTTGGTGTATGATCATTGTACTTGCCTACTTTTTTATAAGAAAACTTGCTAGGGTAGATAGGAAGCTCTCTCATAGCTTGGAGTGGCAAGTAATTAGTTCATTATTCTGGTTGTGATTTTGTATCAATTCATTATTGTGCACTATAGTTTTACCAAATTTTGTAAGTTCATGTTATCATGAACCTATTTGCGTTCATTATGATATCTAGTGTTATCCATTATCCTAGCTTATAGACTTATCAAAGCAAGTGTAGCTTTAGCAAGCAATATGATAGGTTATAGACAGAGATCTTATTAATATTAGAGATGTTATAGTTATCTTTTGGATTAATTTAACTTTTATAACACTTTGAAAAATGTCTTTGGCCACAGTGTTTTGCCAAGAAATGTAAATTTTGGTCAGCTAGGTGCTAGAGTACCTTGCAAAATCTCATGATCATCATTCATCCTCTTTAATCGGGCCTTTATGCAGTACAAGAAGGAATTTTATGATAATTCTTCCAAGTTAAATTTCTTTTTGCTTAAAAAAATTGGTTTACAAGGTCAAATTTATAATGATTGACATAACCAAAGCTTTTGCCTTACTCTAAGGACATTGATAAATCTCATCCTTATTATGAACCACATATCCTAATTATGACTTCAGGTGCTTTGTTTATATTTTCTTTTAAATGTCTGAATTTTTGCATTTTACAAAGGTTATTAAGTAGGAAAGGATAATTAGGTAATGTCAATGTAATATTATTGGGCTAACTAGAAACTTATGTATATATCATTTTCTAGAGATTGGAAGTGGTGTCGAAGGTTGATAAGCGATTTAGAAAAGCATTGCTCTTGAAGGAGCCGAGAGTTCTAGTATCTCCATTTCCTATTAGATTATGAAACTTTTGATTAACACTATTGGGATTTGAACGAGAGGCTACCTTATTGGTTTTGGATGACCAATTGTGGTCCTAAAAGTGTTCAGGGTTTAAATTTCTAAATTTTATAGTGTTGCAAAACAAAATTTCCGTGTATATTCACCTTTTTTCTTTGTTCTTTGTAATTTGTTTCCCCCATGTAGAATGGTACAAGCTCATAAATTTTCCAAAGAATGTGGATTGAACAATTTGAAGTAGAAAATTGGAAATTATTTGGTTGAGGTAGAGAATGTACAAAAATGCACATGTAGAGTTTTGTTTTTGACTAGGCTTCTTTTGATAAAAGATTTCTCTTAAACTTTGGTGCAGGAGCATCCAGTTAGGGCACCATGACTGGGTGTTGGTCTTCGCCAAGATGGAAGTTGTCTTAACAAGTTGTTCTTTTTATGTTAGTTTGTCAAAGTAGGATGTAAGTTTTTGTTTTACTTTTAATTTCAATACTAGTTAATGGACAGTTTGGTCGGTTAGGGTCATTAGGTTGTCTGTCTTTAAACAATAGAGATTTAATAACTGTTCTGTCATTTTGAAAAAAAAAAGAACAAAATGTATTTGATGTAAAATCTTGTCATAGAGCAGAACCAAATACAAGCATTGTTATGTAACTAAATAGAATTACAACTGACAAATAGTAACTGCACAGTTCAAGTAACTGTGAACAGAGACTACAAATGTACATGAAAAATCCATTGAAAGGGTTCAACATTTCTTTGCATTCAAGTAATAATAATAACAGAGCAGACAATTCAATCCATCTGTGTATTCTACTATATTTTCATTTTGCTTCCTAATTCACTGAACATCAGAGTAAACGATACAATGCTCACAGACAAATTTGTTTAATTCTTTTGTTTTCCTGAGAGATAGTCCAGACAGCGAGACAGAAATGCAAATGCCAGAACAAGGGTTTGTATTTCCATAGAAGGAAATAGTATTGACCAAATAGGAGCGAATGAAAACATGTAACTGAACAAGTAAAGCACATACATGCCATACAATATCTTTTAACTCTGGAATCGACCATGAGGACAAATTATCAAAACAAACCACATAATTTACTATTCGTGGAAAAGCATTACAAACACAGTTGCAAACCATCGATTGAAATTCGAAGGCGTTGAAGCCGGATTGGAGAAAGCGACAATCAAATCAACATCATTAAAACTAAGGTAAAACGAAATCAATATTTCTTCCTGAAAGTTTTCTTCAAATTATTAAATGAAATGTATGAGAATATACAGTAGAGTTCCTAAATAATACATGGACAGTCACTTAAGTCAATGGTCAACAAACCTTAGGTGAGGGTTTGAGTAACAACTCCCATACATAGAAAGTTATAGCCAACAATCACCGGAACGTGAAAGCCTAAGACAAAACAATGGTCAGAATGCTGGCTACAACTGAGAGCCACATTGACTAAGCATCGAGGGGAGAGAAACCCTCATAATCACAGGCCTGATCTGGAAACAAGAAAAAGACTGAAGACTAATTACGTTGGCAGAGGCTACCAGGCAAAGATCGACGTGTTCATTCCAAGTATAACCAACTGCAAACCCAACACCTGTAGAGGAGGAAACACATAGTTGTTAGCGCAAATTGACAGAGGAAAATAGAAACACAGTGAATGAATACAAATATACAAAAGGTACATTTTCCATACCTAAAGGATTTGCAGCGAGAACAGAGAACGAGCCTTTAACCCACGAATTCCAACCAACGACTGAGACAAAGGAGCGATCACGTTAGAAACAGAGGAATGGAAGTGGCAAATTGAATCAAGGATAGAGGAGGCTACATACATTGAAGCCGAAGACCAGAGAATGCCACTGTTTCGAGACCTAAATGCATGCCAACCATTGAGTTTCACAAACAAGACAACCTCATATCAGAACCCAAGCTCATGGAACAAAGAGTGGTTGAGACAATAGCAGAAAAGGCACGTAAATCTAATTACACAGGCGACGGCAGAACAATTCTTGGTTGCCCAACAAAACAAGGCCAAAGACTATCCACACAGTGATAAAAACCAAGCACGAGAGTCACATTGTTGGACCGGAAAACAAACCAAAAGGCGCACTCAGAAGTGGCAGCGCAGCTACATGCACAAGTAGCAGGACCACACCAGAACAAACCCTCGGCTAACAAATGCAAAATGACTGAATGAGCAACATAGGAGGAGTTTTGGTGAAACAAGGAGCGAGAAACGCGACCTGAGGTTAGTACATCACATTAATTACAGACATAAATGCCACCTACCATTTTCTAGAAATATGCAAGAGTGTTGGAAATCACAAACTAATCCACAGTTAAATCGTACTTAAAATCATTTTAATTATTGTTTAGTCTGAACAGTGTTGGGCTGGTCCCATCATAGTGGTATCAAAGCAGTTGAAATTGACTGAAGGAATGGAGGTAGGAAGGAGAGGTTGTGGAAGAGCTGTTCGGAGGATAACAGAGGAAGGATTGAGAGAGTAGATTAGGATTCTTACTACCCATTTGGAGGCAGTCAAAGCAGGGAGAAGAAGAGACCCAGAGATAGGCGATGACAGTGAAGAGGAAGCTGAAGCGACAACAGATGGATCGAATGGAGAGGGCCCATAAATGAGACTGTTGAGATCTATTTTAGTGGCAAGCAGTAAACCCAAACCAGAACTCCCAAATTATGATGGCAGCCTCTCCATAGAGGTTCTATTGGATTGGATCAACGAGATGGATGAGTATTTCTAGTGTGAGGAGGTCAGTGAAGACAACAGATTTACGTTCGTTGCAACGAAGTTGAAGGGACACACAACCCTATGGTGGGACAATGTCCAAACAGGTGAAGGAGATTGAACAAGTTGCTGATTAAAACCTGGTCAAGGATGGTGGCCAAGTTGAAGGGTAGATTTCTACTGAAAGACTATCAGATTGCACTACACAGACAAGTACAGAACCTAAAACAGAAAGGAATGACAGTGAGGGAGTAGACTAAGGAGTTTTATCGAGTGAACTTGAGGGCCGGTTATACAGAAGACACCTCGAAAAAGACAGCTAGGTATGTAAATGGTTTAAGACTAGAAAATTTACATGAAATTAGTATTCTGTCTCCAAAGAACATTGAAGAAGCATATCAGAGTGCAATGAAAGTTGAAGAGAAAATTACTAGAAGGTAGAATGTTAGGAGAGAACGAGGAACCGGCAGGGGGAAAGGCCAGTCATATGGTGGAGGGCGGACTGCTAGTAGTAATGAGGAAGGTAGCAGTTCTAGAGCTTCTGGATCAGCAGACAAAGGTGATAATGCGAAAGGTGGTAGGCCATACTAGCGAGGCAGGGGAAATGGCCGAGGCAGAGGAGCTAGTTACCAATGTTATAGGTGTCATAAATGGGGGCACAAATCATTTGAGTGTCCTGAGGTAGACTAAGCTGGGTAGAGGGGTGCATATTTTTCACAACCAGAAGAAGTAGAGGCACCTCCCCAAGAAGCAGAGAATGCTCTAGAAATAGGTGAAGCCCTGGTGTTGAACAAGGTGTTGTTAAAACCAGCAAAAGAAGCCACCGAACAAACTCAGTGGAAGGCTTTGTTTAGAACAGTTTGTAAGTCACATGGTAAATTTTGTAAGTTAATTATTGACAATGGTAGTATAGATAACTTCGTGGGCACAGAGATGGTGGAAAAGTTAGAATTGAAGTGATTGAAACATCCCACCCCTTACAAAGTTTCATGGCTGCAAAAAGGACATCGATTGCTGGTTGATGAACAATGCGAGGTGGAGTTTCAAATAGGAAAATATAAGGATAAGCTCATTTGTGACATCATGCCAATGGATGTATGTCACATATTGCTAGGTAGGCCATGTTAGTACAACAGAAAGTTGGTACATGATGGATTGACAAACTGCTATAAGTTTGTCAAGGATGTAATCAAGCATACGCTTGTGCCCATCAAAGAGGAAGGGACAACAGGAACAAGTGAGCCAAGAGCATTGTTGGTTAGTGGAAAAAAGTTTCTAAAACAAGTTGAGGATAGCGAGGTGAGTTATGCAGTTGTAAGAAGAGAAAAAATAGTACTATTTCACACAAAGGTATCAAATTTACCTATAGAAATCCAGCAGATGTTGTAGGAATTTACAAACATAGTGGTCGATGACTTGCTAGACAAATTTCCCCCCAAAAGAAGCATAAGTCACCATGTTGACTTCATACCCAGAGCAAGTTTTCCGAACAAGGTAGCATACCGAATGAGCCCAAAGGACAATGAAGAGATTAGGAAGCAGGTGTAGGAACTGCTATACAAAGGATTGATAAGGGAGAGTTTGAGCCCTTGCATAGTTCCAACAGTTCTTGCTCCCAAGAAAGGAGGAGAATGGCGGATGTGCACAGACTCGAGGGCCATCAACAAAATCACCATTCGATATAGGTTTCCACTGCCACAGATGGACGACATGATGGATTGCCTAAGTAGGGTAGCATATTTTTCTAAGATTGACTTGAAGAGTGGGTATCATCAGATCCAAATTCGAGAGGGGGACGAGTGGAAGACAGCCTTTAAGATGAATGAGGGACTATATGAATGGTTGGTTATGCCATTTGGGTTGAGTAATGCACCCAGTACATTTACATGCTTAATGAATGAAATGTTGAAAGAGTAAATCGGAAAATTTGTGATAGTGTAGCTGGACGACATACTGATTTTCAGCAGGACAAGGGAGGAGCACCTTCGACATGTTTGGAAAGTTCTGGAAAAATTACAGCAGAATAAACTACTGATCAATCTGAAGAAGTGTACTTTTCTATAGAAGGAATTGATTTATTTTGGCTTTGTAATAGTAGAAAACGAACTGAACATGGATCCGGAGAAGATTGCAGCGATAGTTAACTACCCATCTCTGAAAAGCTTATTTGAGGTACGTAGCTTTCATGGACTAGTGAGTTTTTACTGAAAATTCATAAGAAATTTTAGCGAAATTTGTGCACCTATGTTGGACACCATTAAAAAGGCCAGTCAGCCAATTCAATGGACTGATGTAGTGGAGAGGAGTTTCCAAGTACTAAAGAAAAAAATCACATAGAGACCAATCCTGAGAATGCTAGATTTTAAGAAAAATTTTCAAGTTCGATGTGATGCTAGCCGTATGGCTATTGGAGCTGTACTCAGTCAGGAGGATAATCCTGTTGCATTTTTTAGCCAAAAGCTAAATGAAAGTAGACAGAAATATTCGTCCTATGACAAGGAGTTCTATGATGTTGTACAGACATTAAAACACTGGAGGCATTATTTGCTGGGAAATGAATTTGTGTTCTTTTCAGATAATTATGCACTACAGTATGTAATGCAACAGCACAAGATGAATCACAAACATGCCAAGTGTGTGGAATATTTGTAGAGTTTCACCTTCGTGTTGAAACACATCAATAGGCAGGCCAACAAAGTGGCGGATGCATCGAGTAGGAGGGCCTTACTTTTGCAGGAGAGTACTGTACATGTGCTGGGTTTTGAGCACTTGAAATATTTATATTAGATAGACACTGATTTTAAAGAAGCCTATGAGGCATGTCAGAATCCCTTGGTGAGAGATAACAGTCCATGGTTGGACTACAACTTGCAAGAGAAATTGTTGTTTAGAGGAGGACAATTATGCATTCTTGACTGCTCGATGAGAGAGAACATTATTCGGGAGAAGCACAGTGGAGGTCTAGCCGAACATTTTGGCATAGACAAGAAACTCAAGCAGCTCAGTCATTTCTACTTTTGGCCAAAGATATGAAGGGATGTATAGCAATTTGTGACCAGATTTAAGTGTGCCAATTGGTGAAGGGTCATAGTCAAAACACGGGACTGTACACATCGTTACCTATTCCAGGCAGACCGTGGGACTCAGTCAGCTTGGACTTTGTTTCGGGTCTACCTAGGACACAGTGGGGTTATGACTCGGTGATGGTAGTAGTGGATAGATCCTCGAAGATGGTGCATTTTATCCCTTGCAGAAAAACCAGTGATGCCACTTACGTGGCCCACTTGTTCTTCACGGAGATTTCAGGCTACATGGGTTGCCTAAGTCTATTCTTTTAGATAGGGATGTGAAATTTACAGGGCAATTTTGGCATACCCTGTGGAAAAAAATGGATACACAGCTGAATTACACCTCTTCTTATCACCCACAAACCGACGGACAAACAGAGGTGGTAAATAGGAGTCTGGGAAACCTGCTGTTACACAAAAATATCGTCATCATGATTATTTGCAGTTATTATGGGTCTATCATCACTTGTACTATCCTCCTAAGCAAGTCTTAGACCTCAGCTCTTCAAATCAAGCTTTGGACATGAGAGAAAGACATTAAAAATCAATGTAACTCTGGTTCTGCACTTTCTCTCATGGTCACCTACGGTCCTGCACCTTTTGTGTACAAAAGCTGCGGACACGCCCGCTCTGTCCCTAACGGTGTAGGTGCGGACCCCTGTGAAAGTCAAAAGGTGCAAGTTTTATCTTAAAAACCTGACTTTGGGTTAATTCTAGAGGTTTCTAGAAGGAATTTTGACGTGGATTGTTCGCTCTGAGGTGGTTCATGCATGCCAAAAGAGAAGGAGCTAATCCCTTGATGAGAGGAGCTATTCCTTTGAAGGAGGGCTTTATCCCTTTGAAGGAGGACCTAGTAACCTCCCTCCATTGCACTATAAATACAGGCATTGGGCTCATTGCTAGGTAGATTAGAAGCTGAACATTTTTGAGGGTAAATGCTGGTGAAATCAAGACTTCCTAGTTAAGCCTAAAGAGGAGAGATCACATACCTTTTTGGTTTCATTGGGGAGTGAGTGAAACTTGTCAAAGTAGAGGAGACTTCTTGCTGGACCCTGGGAGGAGCTTGTACAGCGTCAAGGCAAAGGTTGTAAACTTCTTCTTATTTTGAATTAATACAATCAAACTCATTTTTCTCAACAAGTATCTTATGTTATTTGTTTCATGGACTCCTTGACTTTCATGTTAAATATGTTTTATGCAATTGGCTTTTCAGGTGCTATTTAATGTGTTTGCCTTGTTTGTGTTTGCAGATTCACGAAAAGGAGCTCATTTGGATCGGAGGAGCGAGGGCATCCACAAGCTAGCGTTGGACCTAAGGTAGGCCCTAAAAACACTTGTTTGCTATTGTTTATAAAAGCATATTTAGAGAAAGATAGTGTCTGGTTGGTTTGCTTGTCATTAGGTCTTCTTTAGATTCTAGGAAGGTTTATCTTGTCCGCAAGATCGACTTATTCCGTGCGAGAAAATGGCGACCATACTGGGGACTTGATTGTTTTCCTTGTTTATACTTTGACCTGAGAAACTGTATTTTTTGTTTCTGTTTTTGGCTTGATGATTGTGGGATTGGGTGATTTAGTTAATTTTGAGTTACTTTTTATTTTTAATAGTTTTGGGAGAAGTATGCACCCTCTGAGTTAAGCATAGTGTGTACCTGTACGTGCTTTTGCTTTGTGCACAGAGCGTGAATGCACCTATGTAAACAGGCCGCCTGCGTACCCTGTCAAAATTTTGAGAAATTTTAAATTTTTCTCTTTTTTATCAGTTTAGAATTTGTTTATAGGTTTTAGCCATTGCCCAGACCTGTGTGTACCCTGTCAAAAACTTTCCTTGGATTGATTTAGATGAGCCCCAATTTTGGTACAATTTGGGCTCATTTTGGCCTATTCTACTTGCTCAAACCATTCATCTTTTATTGCTTATGCATGCATTTCTTAGTTTGTTCGTGTTGTTTGTAGGAAGAAGGGTAGACATATTATCTACGTGACTAATGCATGATGCTTTCAGGTTTTTTGCATTAAAAGGGAGAAAAGACCACGAGAAAGGAGACAAGGAGACAATGAGGTGGCACTGCTGGTTTTTAGGAGAGGATGTCCACAGTCTTGGGGACCTTCCTCGTGATTCCCACCGTAGCTCCGAGCTCCAACCAATCTCCCCACCGAGCATAGAGGCAGCCAACTGTTCTACAGGAACAGCAGTTATAACTGTTCTACAGGATCACCAGTTTAAACTTCAGTTGGACAGCCGAGTTCCTAAAATCAAGGAGACCTGTTGGATTATCATTTTGCATAAATACTGAGGCCGTAGCCTTGATTAGAAGCTTTTTGACTTTTGCATTACTCTTGTAATTTTGAAGTACGAGCTACAGCTCGGTGCTAGTTCTTGTTGTAAGCCAGTTTTGGCATGACATCTGATTTTTGGTTATGAATAAAGAAGGCAGATTTTGATCTCATTCTGAATTGCTAAGGAGACTATAGCTCTCAGGTTAGGGCCCAACCTGAGAGCCATAGATCCCCTCTGTTGTAGTGTTGTTTGCATTTCGTTTCAGCACTTTGAGTTTTTACTTTCACATGCAATTCGAATTTACAGGTTGTTAATTTAGTCTTTTTCATGAGCTTAGATAGGATTAGTTTATGGTGAATTTGTTTCAGTTGCTTAGGTTCGATAGGAGGATAGTTATAAATTATTGGAGCTCCAACAAAAAGGTTTTTAAGGCTCACTGCCATCTCTGTTAGGGATTGGGGTGCAGTCCATAACCAACCACCAAAAATACGCATTTCTTTACTTTATGATTGCTGCAACACAGTCACGGTTATGTTAGATGCTTCCATGTAATTCACACCTGCACCACACACCTTCATCACAGCTTCATGCACATTCCTCTTCGCGTTTTGGATTGCTGTTCATTGAATTCATAGCACAGGTAGTCTAGGTTAATGCATTTTCGTCTTGGTGACAGTCATAAGCATTTGTTTCATTTACACTGCTCTCCCTCGTTCCATTACCTCCTCCTTCGTCTTGATCACACATGCAACCACATCCTTGACCTCTGCTCCGCTCTGTTATCTCCCAAATTCCTCCACTCCTCACGTAACTTCATTCTCTAGCCCTTTCGTTGACATAGCCCTCTATCTTCCAACCTACTCCCTACACTCATTCCCCATCCTATTCCTCCACTTCTGAGCCATCACCAGCCTTATTCCTACCTCACATATCTCCCCCTACCATTCCATCACTCCTCCATCACTTCAAACACCCACGGTAGGTCATCCTGTAGCAATTTGTAGACTTCCTGTAGAAACCTCTGAGTTTCCTGTAGGATCCCCTGCAGACATCCTGTAGGAGGCCACTCACTCAGTTGCTGAGCTTCTGAAAGTGAGGAACCTCTGTGGATGGATGCTAAGGATCCCTGGGGACCTCTTCTAGCCTCCCCAACCTTTCCCACGCTTTCCTTCCTTCTCCATCCCATCTGCACAACCAAACCCTAATAAGCACAAAATCACAATCACTCCATCCACTTAAAGAAAAAATACAAAAACATGCCTTTTAAGATGCAAGCAGCTTAGATTCATGCATTTTCACTTATTAGAGGTAATGGCAGCATTGGTAGAAGTTTCATTCACATTCTTTGCATTATAGAGGTTAGACTAGTCAAATTAGGGTTTCCTAGGTTTACATGCTTTGATTTGCTTTCAGTCCATTTTTGTCAAGTAAAGTAGCTCTCCTTTGAGAATAGCTTTCATCCATCAATTAGCAAGCTTCTTCTGAGAGCCTATAGAAGTTGGCTTGAGCCCTAGCGGACTTGTGCCAGCTGACCAAGTGACAGCTGCGACAAGAGCTAGTACTTGTGCATATAGCACCGTCGCTTCCAAGTTTGTACGAACTACCGGGTTGATAAAATTAAGAGACAGGAAGCCCCAGGAGTTGTAGCATTATTGCTACAATACTGGAGCTCACCATGTTTTTGGCGCCATTGCCGGGGAAGCGTCAGAGTATTAGTAATTGTTGCTTTTCTTCTACTTTCGTACTCTTACTTCTGCTGAGTAGTTTATTTCATTTCCATTCTGCAAAAGTAGCTTAGTATTTCCTGCTTTCATAGATTAGCATTTCCTGCTTTCATAGATTAGCATTTCCTACTTTCATAGATTAGTATTTCTTGCTTTCCTAGATTAGCTTTCCAATTCCGCAATTTCATTTGAGCAAGATAGTTAGTTGTAGATCACTCTGTTTTAGTTTTGCAGGTACCAGAGAAAAAGCAAAAGCAATCAAAAAGAAAAGTCCTTTCCATTTCATGCCTCGTAGGAACCGAGATAAATCAGGAAAATTCCTACCCAACACCCCCACCACATCACTAAGTCACCCTTCTCTCTTCTTTGGTGACAGTGACCCAGAAGAACCTATAGGTGAACATCCTGAGATATACCAAGACCCTATAGAAGAAGAAGAGTTAGAGACCACTCCATCTGAAGCCATGGCTGATAATAGAAGAGAAGATGAGAGAATAGAAGGTGCTTTCCCCATCCGAGAGACCAATGGAGAGATGAAAATGAAGAACATTAGCCCCTCCGCCTTGCCTCACTTCCATGGACTGACCACTGAGGATCCTGATACCTTCTTGTTTGAGTTTGTTGTCCTTTGTAGAACCTATGACTATACTGAAGATGAGCAAAAGCTGAAGCTTTTCCCTTCAACTCTTAAGGATGCAGCACTACGCTGGTTCATGGGATTACCTGGGAATAGTATCACTACTTGGGCTCAGATGCAGCAAGCCTTCAATACCAAGTATATAGATTATTGTAGGTCTAAGGAAACCAAGGCAGAGATCTTTTGGATGACCATGGGGAATGATGAGTCTTTAGAGGATTATGAGGAGAGGTTCCAACTTAGCTATAAGCGGGCCAGGTGCACACTTGACCCTGAATCCCTCAAGTTGGTTCTACTCCGAGGAGTCCCTGAAGATCTCTTAGACACCCTTCACATGTTAGCTGGGGGGGACATTTACCAACTGCCTTATGAGGACATCAAGACTGTGTTTAGAAATCATTCCAGGGCAGCTAGGAAACGAGGTAGAGGAAATCTCCTCTCCACTGGTGTCCCTTTCTCCAAGCATGAGTTTACAAACCAATTAGAGGATCTTAAGAGCGAGGTGAGACAGACCATTGCCATGCAGCTGGACACATTCAGGATCCAGCAGAAGAAAGAAGAAGCTGAGAGAGCCTTGGCTCTCTTCTACCCTAGGTGCACCAGAAGACACCCTAAGAACGAATTCCCATTGCATTCGGTTGAAGTGTGTTTCGTTTGTGAGGAGGACCACCCAACAAATCAGTGTCCAACCTTACCTCGGTTTAAAGCCATGTGCCAAGGAACCGAAGCCCCCACTGAACCTCTCTACTTCATCAACCAAAGGAGGCCACAAGGATCTAGACCTTATCAGCATGGAATGCAAGGGCCACCACAAGCTTATTATAACCCCAACCAATCGACTCCCATGCCTTCTTGGGGTCCCCCTGCTCATCCTTCTTGGTCCATGCCTCCTCCATGGTCTTATCCACCTCAGTACCCTACTCAACCTACTTCTCATTCATATCATTCACATGCCCAGTCACAGCCTCAATGGAGTGCACCTCAGTCGGGGTGGAGGCCCCAATACAACACCCCTCCTGCCATTTTGCCTCCACCACCAGTTCAACCTCAGCCTTTACCTCCTACTCCTCCAAGGAAACCTCAAATGCCTGCTCAACCGAACCCGAACCCCAACAATAGACAGGCTCAGTAGGTATACACTGGGGAAACATCATGTCCTACCTATGCTGTGGAGATCCAAGAGATCAATCTTCGATCTGGGAAGATCCTTCCAGATTGCCAACCTCCTCCCCCAGAGGATGAGGAAGATCTACAGGAAAGTGAACCAAAAGCTATTCCACCCTTTCCTGAGAGACTAACTGCCACCACACAACCCAATCCAGAGGAAGATGAGCTTCTGGGTGAGCTCAAGCAGTTGTGTGTAAAAATGCCACTTCTCCAAGCCATCAAGGATGTGCCCATA
Organism: Pinus tabuliformis; assembly: GCA_031772625.1. Taxonomy (NCBI): domain Eukaryota; kingdom Viridiplantae; phylum Streptophyta; class Pinopsida; order Pinales; family Pinaceae; genus Pinus; species Pinus tabuliformis. The sequence goes on from CM062806.1 coordinate 364,940,309, forward strand.
TACAACAAACTGGTTAAGGAAAAGTGCTTTAAACACCCAGGCATGAGAAAGAAAGATGCCTCAACCATCAATGTCATAGGACAACTGTCTGACCTTATGTTAGGACAAGTCATCTGCCCCAAGTATCTAGATCCTGGAAGTCCTGTAGTAGATGTTCACATCAATGGCACCATCATACCTCACACCTTGATTAATCTGGGGGCTGCCATTAATGTGATGACCAGGGACACCATGCTCAAACTCAATCTTCAGGATTCCTTGAGGAAGACCTCGACAGTACTGCAACTAGCAGATCGCTCCACCATGACTCCCGAAGGGATTGTGGAGGATGTCTTGGTCTCTGTTGACTCTTGGGAATACCCTGCAGACTTCTTGGTTCTGCAACCAAAGGCAAAGCTTACTGGATATCCTCTCATTTTGGGAAGGCCTTTGTTAGCTACTGCAGATGCTTACATAAGTTGTCGTGCAGGAAATATGACCATCAAAAATGGTCCCATGTCCAAGTAGCTAGTCCTATACCCTCCTGCCCAACCCTCCTTAGAGCATGACTTACCACTTTGGCTAGAAGAAGGAGAGGAAGACGAGGTGTACTCAGCACCTCTGTGCACCCTAGATACCACTAGAAGAGACCCTCGAACCGAGGATGACTTGATTGAGACTCTGATCCAGAATCCACCTTCCAGTGCACTATCCTTAGAGAAGTTGGTGGAGGATGCCCAAGCTAGCACCTTAGTGGACCTTTGTACAACCAACCCTGTCACTCCCAGAGTAAAAAACGTGGAGTTCAGCCTTGAGAGAGCATTAAAGATCAGCTCCTCCCTATCTCCTTCCCAGGAGAAGGAGTTGTGTAGCCTGTTGGCCAGCCACCTAGATGCTTTTGCTTGGAGCTATAAGGAGATGAAAGGAGTCCATCCCTCGGTCTGTACCCATCATATATACATCAAAGAGGATTGTAAACCGGTTAGGCAACCCCAGAGGAGAATGAATCCAGCCCTTAAGGACATTGTCAAGGAAGAATTGCAGAAACTGTTGGATGCCGGATTCATCTACCCCATCTCAGATAGTGAATGGGTGTCCCCTCTGGTCTTGGTTCCCAAGAAAAATGGGAAATGGAGAATCTGTGTGGACTACCGGGAGCTGAACAAAGCTACCAAGAAAGACCATTTCCCTCTGCCTTTCATAGATCAAGTGTTGGATGGACTGGCAGGAAAGAAGTTCTTCTCTTTCCTGGATGGGTTTAGCGGGTACAACCAGATTCAAATCAGCCCAGAAGACCAAGATAAGACCACCTTCACTTGTCCTTGGGGTACCTTTTCCTACCGTGTCCTTCCCTTTGGGCTATGCAATGCTCCTGCTACCTTCCAGAGAGCTGTCTTGAGCATCTTCTCAAAGTTGGTCCATGATGCAGTAGAAATCTATATGGATGACTTTACTCCTTACGGGGCTAACTTCCAGGAAGCATTGTCCAACTTGGGAAAAGTCCTAACCAAATGCATCGAGATGAACTTGTCCCTTAGCCCTGAAAAATGTGAATTCCTAATGACTGAAGGGACCGTGCTAGGCCATACCATCTCTCGCCAAGGGTTACAGGTGGATCCTAACAAAATCGCTCTAATCAAGAAGGTTCCACCTCCACAAAAGGTAAGGGATTTTAGGAGTTTCTTGGGATTAGCAGGATATTACCGAAGATTCATTAAAGATTTCAGCAAGCTAGCCTCGCCATTGTTTGGCCTGTTGGCAAAAGATGTGGAGTTTAATTGGACTGACGATTGTCAGAAGAGTTTGAATGAATTAAAAGACAAGTTAGTGTCGGCTCCAATCCTGAGAGGTCCAAACTGGGCCCTACCTTTCCACATCCACACTGATGCCTCAAACAAAGCCATAGGTGTAGCCTTAGGACAAGTTGAGAAAAAGCTTCCATATGCCATTTACTTCGTTAGCAAAAACTTGTCCAAAGCAGAGCTGAATTACACTGTAACCGAGAAAGAATTCTTAGCTGTGGTCCATGCACTGAACAAGTTCCGACATTACATCACTGGCTATCAAACATTTGTACATACTGACCATGCTGCAATCCGATATTTGATGAATAAACCAGATGTGAATGCTCGTATTATTAGATGGTTACTTTTATTGCAGCAGTTTGATTTAACCATTGTTGACAAACCAGGTAGAGAAAATGTTGTTGCTGACTTTTTATCTAGATTGGATTTATCTGCAGGTGAGGATGGAACAGTGGATGACCAGATGCCCGATGAGCATCTGTTTGCTATCTCAGTACTCTCTCCATGGTTTGCTGATATAGCAAACTACCTTGTTTCAGCACAGTTCCCTCCGCATCTCTCTTCGAGAGAAAAGAGCAGAATCATCAGAAAGAGTGCCTCATTTACCTGGATCGGGGGCAATCTGTTCAAGCTTGGCCCCGATCAGATCTTAAGGCGTTGTGTAAGGGAAGAGGAAGTCTTTGACATCCTCCTCACCTGTCATGATGGGCCTTGTGGAGGACATTTTGCAGCAAAGAGAACTGCCTTCAAGATCCTGCAGGCAGGCTACTATTGGCCCACACTTCATCAAGATGTCAGAAGATATGTCAGCCAGTGTGACCAATGCCAAAGAATGGGGAAACTGACCCAAAGGGATGAGATGCCTCTCCAACCTCAAGTGACTCTTGAGCCATTTGAGAAGTGGGGTATGGACTTTGTGGGCCCAATCAACCCTCCTTCAAGGCAAAGGTCTTACATCATTGTGTGCACTGACTACCTGACGAAGTGGGCAGAGACCAAAGCCATCAAAGCAGCAACAGAAGAAAAAGTGGCCGAGTTCCTAAGAGAAAACATCTTCTATAAGTTTGGCTATCCAAGAGAGCTGGTCACCGATCAAGGGAGCCAGTTCACCTCCAACATGGTCGAAGATCTACTAGCTCATCACAAGATCAAGCATAGGACTTCCACCCCCTATCATCCTCAAGCAAATGGGCAGGTGGAAGTCACCAATAGAGCATTAGAAGGGATCTTGACCAAGGTGGTGAGCAGCAGTAGAAAGGACTGGGCAGATCGCCTGGTTGAAGCCACATGGGCTTACAACACCACTTGGAAGACCACCACCAGCTTCACACCTTATGAGCTGGTCTATGGGAAGAAGGCTTTGTTGTCCATTGAGTTCGAATACAATACTTTGAGGATGGCAGCTCAGCTGGATCTAGATCTCAGCCATGCACAATAAGAAAGGCTATTGCAGCTGAATGGACTGGATGAGCGCCGCATGCAGGCCCTCCTTCACTCAGAAGTGGTTCAACTTCAGAGAAAGGTATGGCATGACCAACATCTCCATGACAAGCAATTTCAGCCGGGAGATTGGGCTTTGTTGTATGATTCCAGATACAAAGATTTCAAGGGGAAGCTGAGAACCAGATGGCTAGGGCCATATTCAGTGGAAGAATGTCATGACAATGGATCCGTTCTTATTCGGACCATTAATGAGGAAGCCATCCCCATACTTGTTAATGGGCATCGATTGAAGATCTACAGGAAGCCTCCCTCAAGACAAGAGTTCATCAAAACTATGGAGAAGGCAGTATTGGTCATAGAGAAGGGTTCTGCCCCTGCTTTGGGGACACCCTAAAGCATCTAGAAAGAAAAAATAATAAATAAATAATAAAGATCCTTGGGTGAAAACCTTTCTGAGGCGCCCAAGGCAGGTGGTAGGGGTGAAAACCTCATTTGAGGCGCCCCTGCTATCTTTCAAAAAAAAAAAAAAAAAAGAGATAAAGATCCTTGAGTGAAAACCTCTCTGAGGCACTTAAGGCAGGTGGTAGGGGTGAAAACCTCATTGAGGCACCCCTGCTATCTTTCAAAAAAAAAAAAAAAAACACAAGATCAACAAGTTTCTTATGTGGAAGTTGCATGTAGATTGCAGGTGTTCTATGGAGGAGAGGAAGCCTCTCAACTCAAGGCCAAAAGTCCTTATCATGCAGCCAGGACACCTCACCAGCACCTCCTCCAAGAATGCTTATGTTCTTCAAGGTATGTGCACTTTCATTATAGATTGAGTCTCCTACAGGAAGACGCAGATTTTCTACAGGAAGGTGCAAATTTCTACAGGAAGGTGCAAATTTCTACAGGAAGAGCTACCTGTCTACAGGAAGCTCTGTATTTCTATAGGAAACTTCTTGTAGAAGCTCAGGACGGCCCAGAATGCATTTCATGAATAGATCTGATGACTACGGGTTGGTTTGGACGCATGCAAGCCTCTTTTTGGCCCATGCACGACGCTGTTACCTTGCTCCACCATCCTCGTCGACATGCACCCAAGTCCCCTGCACCAACAAAGCAGATCAATGAGTTCTCGCGGGAAAAGCCATTTTCAAAGATAAACAAATGTTGAGATCTTATACCACAGGCATCAGAAGCTCTGGAAGCATGATTGGAAGGCCAGATCCTCCGTCGTGCAGCATGCACCCAAGGAGGAAAGACTGTTACGAGACACCCGTGGGAATCCTGTAACAGTTCAACCTGCTGGAGTGGATACCGTTCACAACACCACCATCTCCAATGTAATGCGGGCGCATGCAACCACAGCATTCCCTCCATCGTCAGCAGCCTGTAACCATGAGCCTCCGGGTCTGTGTAAGTGCGCATGCAGCAGGTAGATCCGCTCACCATCATCGAAAAACTGGAAAAATCGTGTGCAGCCACGCAGGTAAGCGTCTAAACCCTTCCTTCCATCAAATCGCATGAATTTTACTTTGATTTGTTTGCACAGCGTAAAAGTGAATGGTTGAGCAGCCGTATGGCCAAGTAGACTGGCCACGTCGGCTAGTTATGGTATAGTTGGATGTTCGGGTGGCGGCCACGACGAAAAGAATCAGCAGCACGCACATGAGAACACTCCCGTCGGCAGCAATGAGTTTAACAGAAAAAGGCGGCGGCAGATCTGTGGGAATGGATGTGGCAGCAAGTGAATACGCAGGTGAATGATGGATGACGTCGCCCAACGGTCCGACGGGGGACAGCTCATCCCCCGCGCCACGGATCGCACCGATTCAAAATCTAATCAGCTAGATTTTGCACATGCATTTATCAACCACCACCTCAAACTCGAGTGGTTATTCTGATCGCCTCTGCACTTTGATACACCGAGATTTTGGCTACTAGAACACCGGTGAAGCGCACCTCAAACGCGATCCAATTACAGTCCTCCCGGAAATTTGCGCACTGCTCCTACAGGAACACAGTTCTACAGGAACGCAGTTCTACAGGAACGCAGTTCTACAGGAACGCAGTCTTCTACAGGAACGCGGGTGCTCACGTAAAAAAAGGTGGCCGAGTAACGAGGTAACCCTGGACTTCTCATGCAAATGGTCATTAAAGGTGGTAGGATTGTCAGTCACTGTCTGGGTATAGAGAAAGTGGTGAAATTGCTGTCTGTAGGCCTATACTGTCATTCTACAGGATTGTTGAGTAATTAGACTGTGTTGTAAAATTTTGTGGGTTATGCGCATTGTTCTACACTCTGTCACCGAAACTAAACTCTCTTCCACCATCACCACCTCCGGTTAAGAAAATTGTGCCATCATGCCGGGTGGATTTATCAGGCGAGAACCCACGGATTCAGATAAACTGAGGAGAAATCAGGCAGTGGTAGAGCTCTTTACACGAGCACAGTGGATGTCTTTTTGTGATAAGTTGCAGGGGTACGATGAGGAAGTGGCCGAGGAATTCTTGCAGGCCCTGAGGCCAAAATCCAAGGTGCTGGCCACAGTCAATTTCAGAGGCCTAAGCCTCAAGATCACCCCGCAGTCTATCAGTAGAATCACTGAGCTTCCTATGGGTCTTCCGTGGGATAAAGAAGAACGAAAGCTAAGCCAGCAAGCCAAGAAAGAGTTCTTCCCACCTGAAGAAGAATTAACGAAGGAAAAAAATGGGGTGAGAAGGACAAGCCTGTTGCCACCATGGAACGAAGTCAGCTTGCAAATCATGAAATATATCACCTGTGAGGGTCGTTACAGCATCGTGTATGCATATCACTTCCAGCTGCTCAATGAACTAAGACACCGGATTGATCTTCCTGCAGAACAGAGACTGAGCATTCCTTACTTTTTACTACAGTCCTTGATGGAGTGCGCTACAAAGCTCAAGGACGGCATTCCAGATCAGGTAGCCCACCATGGGTTAATCAAGCTTCTTGTGGAGGATGCTCTCCACTCATATAAGGTCCCCCTCTCATGGGAATCATTTAGAAATCTAACAAGAGAAGGGGACATAAAGATGCTGCTTGAAGAAATGGGGTCCTCTAGCGGTGAGGAAGAAGAGCCAGTAGCCGAGAATAAGAAAGGGAAAAGCCAAAAGATCCCGACTCCAACACAGAAGAAAGAACGAAAGGAGAAGGAGGAGGGAAAGGATGACAGAGCAAAAGAGGACACCCCCATCCTGTCAGCAAGAGAAAAGAGGTTGAAAAGTAGGACGGTCAAAACTGAGGTGGTCCCCGTCAGCCCAAGCACCTCGTCAGCTCCTGCAGCCAAAGCCAAAAGCAAAATCCATGCAGCCAAGCAAGAAAAGGTGGTGACAGTTGCATCTACAGGAACGCAGAAACAGGCTTCTACAGGAAGCCCGGAAGCAGTCCCTACAGGAAAACAAAAGCAGGCTTCTACAGGAAGCCCGGAAGCAGTCCCTACAGGAAAACAAAAGCAGGCTTCTACAGGAAGCCCGGAAGCAGTCCCTACAGGAAAACAAAAGCAGGCTTCTACAGGAAGCCCAAGAACAACGCCTACAGGAAAGCAGACGAAGGCTTCTACAGGAAGCCCAAAAACAGAGAAGGGGTCTTCTACAGGAAGCCCGGCAGTGGTCAAAACCGGGTCTTCTACAGGAAGCCCACAGCTCGTAAAGAAAGGGTCTTCTACAGGAGGGCCGAAAGTGGATAAAGTAGGGTCTTCTACAGGAAGCCCGAAAATAGAAAGGGAAGGGCCTTCCACAAGGAGCACCGGGAAAGTAAAAAGCAAGGGAGAGAAGGCTGATCTTCTCGAGAAGGAGGCGGCAGCTGCGCTGGCCGCCCTCAGCACACCTGCAAAACCAAAAGAAAAGAGAGAGAGGGAGATCCCTCTACCTTCCGAAACCAGGAGAAGTCAGAGAATGAAAACAGACAAGTCGCAGCCTCCTCCCAGCAGCCAAACCACTTTAGGGAGTGTTCCTACTTCACCCAGTGAGAAATCTCCCTCTAAGACACCGGCCACCCCCGAGAAGGGAAGCCCGAAGGTCACCTCCTGGACACGAAAGATAGGCCAATCGCCTTCCGAAGCCCGGCTCAAAGAAACAGGAAAGAGGGAAGAAGTTCCACCCTCGTCACCACCAGGGGCAGAGAAGGCAGGGCCATCAAAAGTGGAAAAGAAAGAGCCTGTTCCGGTCCTGAGTCCTCGGCCAAGGACAAGGAGCAGGAGCAAGGTTGCTCAAGGATGAGCAAATGGTTCAGCTGGGGGGTGATGATGAGCCCCAATTTTGGTACAATTTGGGCTCATTTTGGCCTATTCTACTTGCTCAAACCATTCATCTTTTATTGCTTATGCATGCATTTCTTAGTTTGTTCGTGTTGTTTGTAGGAAGAAGGGTAGACATATTATCTACGTGACTAATGCATGATGCTTTTAGGTTTTTTGCATTAAAAGGAAGAAAAGACCACGAGAAAGGAGACAAGGAGACAATGAGGTGGCACTGCTGGTTTTTAGGAGAGGATGTCCACAGTCTTGGGGACTTTCCTCGTGATTCCCACCGTAGCTCTGAGATCCAACCAATCTCCCCACCGAGCATAGAGGCAGCCAACTGTTCTACAGGAACAGCAGTTATAACTGTTCTACAGGATCACCGGTTCAAACTTCAGTTGGACAGCCGAGTTCCTAAAATCAAGGAGACCTGTTGGATTATCATTTTGCATAAATACTGAGGCTGTAGCCTTGATTAGAAGCTTTTTGACTTTTGCATTACTCTGGTAATTTTGAAGTACGAGCTACAGCTCGGTGCTAGTTCTTGTTGTAAGCCAGTTTTGGCATGACATATGATTTTTGGTTATGAATAAAGAAGGCAGATTTTGATCTCATTCTGAATTGCTAAGGAGACTATAGCTCTCAGGTTAGGGCCCAACCTGAGAGCCATAGATCCCCTCTGTTGTAGTGTTGTTTGCATTTCGTTTCAGCACTTTGAGTTTTTACTTTCACATGCAATTCGAATTTACAGGTTGTTAATTTAGTCTTTTTCATGAGCTTAGATAGGATTAGTTTATGGTGAATTTGTTTCAGTTGCTTAGGTTCGATAGGAGGATAGTTATAAATTATTGGAGCTCCAGCAAAAAGGTTGTTAAGGCTCACTGCCATCTCTGTTAGGGATTGGGGTGCAGTCCATAACCAACCACCAAAAATACGCATTTCTTTACTTTATGATTGCTGCAACACAGTCACGGTTATGTTAGATGCTTCCATGTAATTCACACCTGCACCACACACCTTCATCACAGCTTCATGCACATTCCTCTTCGCGCTTTGGATTGCTGTTCATTGAATTCATAGCACAGGTAGTCTAGGTTAATGCATTTTCGTCTTGGTGACAGTCATAAGCATTTGTTTCATTTACACTGCTCTCCCTCGTTCCATTACCTCCTCCTCCATCTTGATCATGCATGCAACCACATCCTTGACCTCTGCTCCGCTCTGTTATCTCCCAAATTCCTCCACTCCTCACGTAACTTCATTCTCTAGCCCTTTCGTTGACATAGCCCTCTATCTTCCAACCTACTCCCTACACTCATTCCCCATCCTATTCCTCCACTTCTGAGCCATCACCAGCCTTATTCCTACCTTACATATCTCCCCCTACCATTCCATCACTCCTCCATCACTTCAAACACCCACGGTAGGTCATCCTGTAGCAATTTGTAGACTTCCTGTAGAAACCTCTGAGTTTCCTGTAGGATCCCCTGCATACATCCTGTAGGAGGCCACTCACTCGGTTGCTGAGCTTCTGAACGTGAGGAACCTCTAAGGATGGATGCTAAGGATCCCTGGGGACCTCTCCTAGCCTCCCCAACCTTTCCCACGCTTTCCTTCCTTCTCCATCCCATCTGCACAACCAAACCCTAATAAGCACAAAATCACAATCACTCCATCCACTTAAAGAAAAAATACAAAAACATGCCTTTTAAGATGCAAGCAGCTTAGATTCATGCATTTTCACTTATTAGAGGTAATGGCAGCATTGGTAGAAGTTTCATTCACATTCTTTGCATTATATAGGTTAGACTAGTCAAATTAGGGTTTCCTAGGTTTACATGCTTTGATTTGCTTTCAGTCCATTTTTGTCAAGTAAAGTAGCTTTCCTTTGAGAATAGCTTTCGTCCATCAATTAGCAAGCTTCTTCTGAGAGCCTATAGAAGTTGGCTTGAGCCCTAGCGGACTTGTGCCAGCTGACCAAGTGACAGCTACGACAAGAGCTAGTACTTGTGCATATAGCACCGTCGCTTCCAAGTTTGTACGAACTACCGGGTTGATAAAATTAAGAGACAGGAAGCCCCAAGAGTTGTAGCATTATTGCTACAATACTGGAGCTCACCAGATTTCGTTAGTGTTAGGGTTTTAGGTGAAATTCCTAGGAGTTTTGCTTGTTGGGTTTGTTTTTCATTTTGGTTGTTTAGTGGCTCTGAGCTTAGAGGCTGTAGGGACTTCAAATCACCTTAGTGTCTACCAGCTTTCTTATGAGTCTGACCATTAATGAAATCTCCCCTTGTTTGAGGAATCTGCTTTGAGTTTTCTCTTTACAAAACTTCGAAAAGCTTGTGTTTGAGAGTTTGGATTTTCATTTTCAAAAAGAAAACGAAATTGGTTGTTCTTGACTGATTTGTGATTCTGCATGAATTAGTCCTTAGTTTGCATCTAGCTGAGTAAAACATCCTTAAAAAGACTTTTAGTAGGCTTTGACTTCAAATAGGTTTTTATAGTTTGTAGCTCTCAAAGTTAGTCATTTTCATTAGTTTTGAGTGTGTTGCAAAAAAAATATATAAAAAATCTCTTTTGGAAAAAGTTTGTTTTTTGTAGTGATTGAATGCTTTGAAACGAAAAAGGGAAATTTTTGTGAAATAACTAGTTGTCTCGTTTTGAGTGCTTTGGAAAGGAAAAGCTCTTCTTTTAATTTGTTTAATTGAGAAAGATTTGTGTTTACAAAGTATTTGCATTCTCAAACTCTTTCTTAGTTTAGAAGTTCATCGAAGAGAAAAAGATTGTTTAGATCATCTTAGGTGCATTTTTAGTGATTTTGAGTCGAGTCTTCATACCACGAGTTTCATCTTTGCACCTTTGGACTTAAACAAAAACCACTAAAATTAACGCTTAAAGTAAAATTCACCTAGTAACATTTTTATTTCTAGGGATCTGATACACCAACTTAGCTTAGGCTAGTGTCTTGGAGTAGGAGAGTAATTAACTCTCCAAGACAGTAAAAACAAACAAGTAGCTATATCTTGTGGTAGGGAAGAAATCCAATTGTTGCATTTATGCTCTGGGAAAACTCCTCTTAAAGGAGAAGAATGAGATCTTGTCCGAACCAGTGTGGGAATCAATCCTTCCTCATTGGGAACGACGCCAGATATTCACGTATTAAAAATGGTAAACCTCGGATTAACCATTGTCGAGGAGCCTGGGGTCACTTGTTGGTAAACCTTGGATTATGTCAAGGAGCCTTCAAGGGGATTGAGCTTTCTACTCTGCCCTTGCGTGCGTATCAGATCGTACACTGTTCCCCCAGGCGTATTTGTCTTAGTTGTTAACCTTAGTGGCCATATTCTTTAGGACTCTTCCTGAGGTGACAGTGGTGGGAAGATCCCACTGTACCTGGAGCAGACGTCGGCTAGACTCACTTGGATTTTCTGGGGGTTCACTTCACTCGAGACGGTTAAGTGGAGGAACTTGTGCCAGTCTATTCATTAAGCAGGTTTCCGGGGTAACTATTCCAACCGCCATTTCTGTACTGAACTCTGCGACGTTGGATTTCATCACCAACTAGTGTTTTCGGTCCGAAAAGTTACTGTTTGTGTGTGTTTGATCTCCTAGATTCTTTAGGTATGTGATTCAAATTTTTTTGGTTCTTTAGAGACTTTAGGTGCTTTTCATTGAGATTTTAATTTGTTTGCGTGTGAAGTAGTTAAAAGTCTATAACTGTGGCTGAATTACCAAGACAGTCCCGTAGACTTCGGGGCCAGTCTCCTGAGATTATAAATGTGGCTGAGTTACTGAGGAAGTCCCGTAGACTTCGGGGCCAACCTCCTGAGGAAGTACCGAGCCAACTTGAAGGCTTAAAAGTCCTCGTAACTCCTAGAGATAGTAGAGTTGGGTCACCGGAAGAAAGAGAATCTTCTTTGATTTTACATCCTGATTTTCAAACGCCAGTAGCAGAATATAATCCACAGTTAGTGTCTGTCTCCAAAATCGCTGGTAGCTTTTCATCTACTAGTGATATAGGTGAAGAACCCGAAATATCTGAGCCTGAAAGTGAATTTGCTGCTACTCCGACATCAGGGTTTGTTTCTCCAACTTTTAGTGGTCCTGGTTCACCTAGGGTAGAAAGAGTAATCACTCAAGATCTTCCTTCTGGACTTATTTCTATTGAAGAACTTGCTCCAGAAGAAGAAGAAGTAGGCATCCCTATCCCTGAAAATCAACTTGTTATTGAACTAAGGGAGCGTGAATCAATTTTTTACAGTCCACCAAGAAGTAGTTCTTGGTATCTTTCTTTGACTAATTATCTAGAAAACTCAGGGTTAAGCTTTTCACCACCTCGTGCTCCTTATCACTCAACACCTAAAGGTTTTTATACTCCTGTCAATATGTTAGCACAGTCATCCATGTTTACTCAATCGCCCGAATCCTTTTTGTATGGCGGTCCATCTGTTCCCTCTGGGTATCAGTCTCTTTCTGGTACTTTTCTGGGATCATCTCCTCAACCCATTGAGCAAGGGTTATTAACTGGAAGCAATGGTAATAAGCCATTGAGCGTAGAAGACATTCTTATGATGTCAGGTTCTATTCCCAATCCTCAACCTCAAGGTGGCCAGTTATCGCTTGGGGGGCAGCCTCAATTAACACCTGGGGGGCAACCTCAAGGTACACAATTTGCATCTAGGGGGCAACCTCAAGGACAGTACATACCTACGGGACAGTACGTTCCTCAAGGTCAACCCCAAACTCAATATGTACCCCAAGGTCAACCCCAGTATCAATTTATACCTCAAGGTCAACCCCAGTATCAGTATGTGCCTCAAGGGTATCAACCCTAAGGTGAATACTCGAACCAAGGTTTCCAATCACCCCAAGGTCAAACGTATGTTCAAGGAACGGGAAATGTACCTTTCAATTATCAATCCTACCCTCAACCCAGTTATGGTCCTCAATATTCTCAACCAGTTATGGGTCAGTACCCCGAAATGAATATATTGTGGGATCCATCGCAAACCCAACAGGTGTTGCAGCCAAGTGTACAGTTGTCATCTCAAACTGGACAACCCTTAGTTTCTGGTACACCCCAGCAATCAGTCCAATCTAACATTCAAACTTTTGTACCTTCGGTAGTTTCTCAGCCTGGGCCTAGTACACCTCGTACTTCGCCTCAAATGACTGCTACAACTACCGCTACATCTGTTCAATCTACCCCACCTACTTCTGGAGTATCGATAGCTATGGTTTCTACTGTTCCTGTATCTACTCCTCAGACATCTTTACCACCATCTGGATCTACGATTCAAACTTAGGTTCATATGCCTGTAGGACAACTTGGTTTAAGTACGGCTGTCACAAGTTAACCACAATTCACATATCAACCGTACCAGGGACAGTACCAATTTGGTCCTGCTGTCCAGCAGCCAGTTTATCAGTATCAACCGTATCCTGGGTACACTTATCAACAACCTCAACAACCCCAGTGCGCTCCGGTTAATCCTGGTTTTCCGGGAGGATACAATATCTCGAACGCGATTCCTATTCCTAGTTATCCTGGATATCCTCCTCCTGGGGCTAGTCTCATGACCCATAGTTTTAGGGATCCTAATCGGCAGTTACCGTTTATCGCAACTTTGGATTTACCTGATTTGTCGCGCCTAACGAACGATCCCATTAATTATCTTCCGTTTTGGCCGCCAATGCTGAATAAGTTGCCCAGTGACATTCCCAAGTTCGAAGGTAAATCAGGAGAGGACCCGTCAAACCATGTGATGACTTACCACCTCAGGTGTGCGTCTAAGTCCATCACAGATGATTCGATCCGTCTTAGACTTTTCCAGCGCACTCTAATTGGTCTCACTGCCAAGTGGTACATTGAGTTACCGCGAGGCACGTTTTATAATTTTAGTCAGTTAGCTACCTCATTTTTAACTCATTTTCAGTTGCCAGTCTGATATGACAATGGCACGGAATTATTAACTTCGCTAAAACAATCGACATCCACTTACATTTCAGATCATATTCATGAGTGGAGATGTTGACATCGTTTAGTGAAGGTATTTATTCCGGATCAGATCCTAGCTGAGTGGTTTGTAAAATATTTATTGCCAAAGATCACTGAAGATGTTACTAAAGCCGGAGTGGTTACTCAGGAGCAAGTCATTGCTCAAGCACAATACCTTGACTTGGTCTATACTCAGTCGGGTACGTTACACGAAAAAATCCCCGATCTTCCCAAGCAAAATCAAATCGCTACAGCTCCTTCGGGATCTCATGCCACTGATGGTATGATTGGCACGGTTAACACTAAAAGTAAGAAGAAGTCTTCCAAGAATTCTTCTCCTATCATAACCTTGCCTGATTCCCCAACAAGAGATTCTTCTGCAGATATTTCCGTCGATATTCACGTTGTAGAGTCATCTACAGCCAAATCAAAATCCGGTGGGAAGAAGAAAGGAAAGAAGAAGAATAAAACGGACAAAAGTTCAAAGGAGAAACCTGAAAAGGCGGAATCCAATGATGAAAAGTGCAAACCTCGTTATCCTTGTCTCATTTGTGACGATGAACATTTTACAAGAGACTACCCTCATCGTGCAGAGGTTGCGAAGATTGTCAAGGGTTCCCAAACTCCTGTTGTTTTGAAGGATCCTTTTCCGGCTCAAGACAGCAAGATGATAGGTTCATCCCCGAGTGCCAATGAAGAACCCATACTGATGATGTCCCATGTAGGATTGCCACTCGATCGCAAGATTATGGTAGTAAGAGTCCTGTTGATGGTAAAGAAGCAGAATCTTCTCATTCTAATCCATCAACCTCAGCTCCCGGTTCCGATCCACTACAGATCGAGAAACCTAATCCAGACTTGGTAATCAAACCGCCTGCCAAGGGTATACTTTGAAAGTCAACTTTCAATCCACATGCGAGAGCGGCTCAGAATTATAACTGTGTTGAGGATTTAGTTGTTTCACCCTCAGCAATGTCAGCTTTGGAAGTGTTGCAATCATGCCCAACACAACGTAAATTACTTTTGTCGGCTATAGGAGCTGTTGATGTTCAGGACCCAAACCTAATAATTTTCGATCTAGAAAATAGTACACCGTGTTTGCCTCATCAAATGGCTTTCCAGATTCCAGTGATAGTCAAAAACAGGCCTATTCATCGGACTGTAATTGATGAGGGAGCCTCAACGTGTATTATGTCGATACAGTGTTGGAGATCGCTTGGTTCTCCTTCACTAAATCAATCCCCAACGATTCTAAAGGCCTTTGATGGCCGTGGGTTTCATCCTTTTGGCATTCTACAGGATTTGCCTATAGGGTTGAAGGAAAAACCGTTAGTCTAGATGTGGAGGTGGTTGATGCCCCTCTAGACTACAACCTTCTCTTGGGTCGAAGTTGGTCTTACGCTATGACAGCGGTCGTTTCATCGGTCTTCTGAGTAATAAAGTTTCCACACAATGGAAAGATCGTAACAATAGACCAGCTGGCTTACTTTTCATCCGACCCAGCCTCTTCGGAGAGTATTCAGCATGTTGGTAAAACGACTATCCCATATAAGGATGTTGGAGTAGGATTAGTTAAAGATGCCGGTTTACTGGGAACTTTTCCTTTTCCTCCAATCAACGCATCATCTCCATTTGCAACCATTCATATGATTACATCAGACACCATTATTTATGATGATCCTTGGATCATCCCTTCTGAATCTAAGATAGACTCATTTGGTAATTCCATGCCATTGAGTCCATATGAAATTGCCTATGAAGCCGTGCAGTCGTTTGCCAACCTGTGTTCAACCGAAAATGACTTAATGAATGTGGTCCGTGAAGAATCACTTTTCACATCAACCTCGGATTTAACTACGTTTTGTGAACTTGTTCGCTCTGATGAGCAAATTCGTGAAATCCTATGCGTAGATGGTTTACGATGGGAAGATCTCCATCACAGATCTTTGTTTTTACCTGAGGATGATCGTTTTGAAAATGATTTCTCGTCAATTTTTACCACTGAATATGTCAAGGAACCTCAGAATCCAATGAAACATCCCGATTCAGAGTTAAATTTGGGAAACATCTCTCGAACTATTCCTATTGACATTTCGGTTAAGCTCGGAATTGTTGAGAACATTCATATAGGTGCCTCGTGTACAGATGACGAAATTCAATTATATAAGGCCCTATTTCAAGAATTTTGTGACGTGTTTGCCTGGTCCTATGAGGAAATTCCAGGAATTGATCCCGCGATTATTGTTCATGAGATCAAGACTTACCCGGACGCTAAACGCGTCTCGCAACGTTTGCGTCAGATTCACCCACGAAAATTTGTTGCAATTAAAGCAGAAGTTGAAAAACTATTGAAAGCAGGTTTCATTTATCCGATCCCGTTAATGAATTGGGTATCGAATATTGTTTCGGTTAACAAAAAGCAGGGAACAATAAGAATATGCATCGATTATAGGGACATTGAGCAAGCCTGTCCAAAGGACAATTACCCAACTCCCTATATCGATCAAATCATTGATGATTGTGCCGGCAGCGAAATATTCTCCTTTATGGACGGTTTTTCCGGATACAATCAAATCAACATTCTACTTGCCGATCAACCAAAAACGGCTTTCATTTGTCCATGGGAGACATTTTCTTATTGCAAATTACCTTTTGGGCTTAAGAATGCTGGAGAAACTTTTCAAAGGGCGATGTCTTATGCGTTTCACGACATCAAGCACATTGTGCAACCGTATCTCGATGATTTGCCTACTCATTCATTACATCGAGCTGATCACCTCGTCCATTTACAAGCAATATTTATGAGGTGTAGGCATTATCGGATTCGGTTGAATCCACACAAATGTGTCTTCTGTATAGAAACGGGTCGATTGCTGGGGTTTGTAGTTTCGAAAGCCGGCATTCGCATTGATCTCTCGAAGGTCGAAGCTATCATCAAATTACCTCCTCCTTCGAGTCTTCGCCAACTCCAAAGTTTGCAGGGGAAAGCAAACTTTTTACGACGATTCATTCCTAACTACGCCGAGGTTACAAAGGGTTTTACCCGGTTGTTGAAGCAAAACACTCAATTCTATTGGGATGAGATAGCTCAAAAATCTTTTGATGCACTCAAACACGCGTTGACCCATGCACCGTTGTTGCATCCTCCCAACTACAACCAAGATTACTTCTTGTATCTCGCCGCCTCTCATTCCACCATTGGAATGGTCTTAGTTCAGGAAGATGAATCAGGAACTGAACATGTGATATATTACCTTAGTTGAACGTTAAATCCAACTGAGCTAAAATACTCACGTGGAGAAATTGGCATTGGCAGCCGTCCAAGCTGTCCAACGTTTTCATCACTACATTCTACTATGTAAAACTACGGTAATTTTGGATTGCAACCCTATGATCTACAATTTGACCAAGCAATTGCTAGGGGGCAAGTACTCTAAATGGATCGTTATCCTACAAGAGTTTGACTTAGAATTTGAGAAATCTAAGTCTAGGAAATCTTTAGTTTTTGCGGAGTTAATGTGTGACTTCGCGCGTGCTGACACGGAAACTGTGGCGGAGGAGCCCATTGCCAATGAATCCTTGTTTCTAATCAGCACTTTAGATCCGTGGTATGGGGATATCATCGTTTATCTCCAGACCCAATCCTTTCGGCTAGAAATTTCAAGGTCAGAACATCGGAAAATTCGATTCCAGTCCCAACAATTTAGAATTATTGGAGACACTCTTTATCGCCGTGGGGCGGATTCTATTTTTTGACATTGCTTAACTCGTGAGGAAGCTGAAAGGGTTCTAAATGACTGTCACTCTAGAGCGTGTGGCGGTCATATGTCCGGGTATGCCACAGCCCAAAAGATATTGCACGCTGGCTACTTCTGGCCGTCTTTATTTAAA
This sequence comes from Pinus tabuliformis, assembly GCA_031772625.1. Classification (NCBI taxonomy): domain Eukaryota; kingdom Viridiplantae; phylum Streptophyta; class Pinopsida; order Pinales; family Pinaceae; genus Pinus; species Pinus tabuliformis. The sequence goes on from CM062806.1 coordinate 364,957,669, forward strand.
GATTGTATTACGGCGGTCTGAAAATGCCACAACTGCCAGATTTTTTATCGTAAGATGCGCACTCCACCTGCTCCTCTCCACCCTATAATTGTCGTTGGTCCTTCTGCCAAATGGGGTATCGATTTTATCACATGTAACCATCACTCGGCCAGGGGGCATGCGTGTATCATCCTTGCGGTAGATTATTTTACTAAGTGGGCCGAGGTGATGCCTACATTCGAGGCAGATGGCAAGACAGCTGCAATTTTCGTGTTCAATCATATAATTGCTAGGTTTGGTGTCCCGCAAGCGATAATCATTGATCATGGGCGTCACTTTCGAAACGTTATGATGACCGAACTTACAGGCCAGCTTGGTTTACGTCATGATAGTTCAACCCCTTATTATCCATAAGCGAATGGTCTGGTTGAGTCCATCAACAAAGTTTTAGTTATCATGATCCGACGAATCATTGGGATTCATCGATCGAATTGGCACAACATGCAATTTTCAGCGCTTTGGGCATATCGAACTTCAGTAAAAACATCAATAGGGTTCACTCCTTTCCAACTAGTCTATGGTTTGGAAGCTGTGTTACCCATTGAATGCAAAATCCCGTCACTGCAAATGGCCATCGAGTTACTTCCAGCCACTTCCGAAGAGGAAAAGCGTTTGTTATACTTAGCTCAATTAGATGAGAATCGACGTGATGCTGCATTGGCGATCGAGACTCACGAAAAATGAATGAAAGCTCAGTATGATCGAAATGTGACCGCTCGAAATTTTTCGGAAGGAGATCTAGTCTTAGTGTATGATCAAGCTAATGATAAATTAGGCGCTGGAAATTCGTTCCTATGTGGCATGGTCCCTATGTTGTCAAGCGAAAGCTAGCCAAAGGGGCTTATGAATTGGTAGACTTTGATGGGGACTCTTTCGGTAAACCCAAAAATGCCCTTTACTTGAAGAGGTATTATGCTTAAAAGAATGGGTATGGAGATTTTTAGTTAGGATAGTTTTTCTTTCTAGCTGGTGTGTTTTAGTTTAAATAGTGTGCTTAGCTTAGAGAGTGTTTTTCGTCATTATTCCTACTTATCTTGGTTTTACTCTTGATATTGCAGATGTCGATGCCTCTCCAAACATACATTGGGTTCGTTGATGGTGCTTGTCGTAATACACGGAACATCTCTTCCGCAGCTTGGGTTATCTATTCGCCCTTTGACGAGTTAGTATCTATGCATGGGGTAAGCCTCGGTCAAACAATGAACAACATTGTCGAGTATAGTGCAATGATTGAGTTATTGTCTGAATCTATTTCATTTGGGATTCGGAGTTTGATAGTGAGGTTAGATTCTGAACTCGTTGTATTACAGCTTAATAGAGTGTATGCCATTAGAAATCCAGTGTTATTAAGATTATTTTTGAGAGTGCGTCTCTTAGAACGTGAGTTTGATTACATTGAATATCAGCATATTCCAAGGTCTTTAAATACATTAGCAGATGCAATTGCTTCTCGAATGTTAAATAGACATTTGCAATAATCATACATGTGAATCTAAAATCATTCCATAACATGATTTACAAGATAAGCCGGTAATAGTGATATATATATAGGAGTGTGTCAAAAAATACATCGTCTTTGATCATAGGTTGAAAAACACCTTATGATCGGCAAAAATGATAAGTACAAAAAACAAAAATGTCACATGTGCCCATAATAGGCAATCATCCTATCACTGGTGATGATCTCTATAAGAAACCACTACACAGGCCACCTTGCAAAGGAACCTCCTAAAAGGTCCCGGGACTCCAATCACATAGCGCTGAAGTCGACGAGGAATGTCGTCTATAGTGGTCTCAGGAATATCTCCTGTCAAGCGCTCGAGATGACCCTCCAACTCGGCCAAAACCTCTGCTGATTCGTCCTGTGGGGCTGGCACGGGTGCAACTGGTTGCCTCCTCTCGAAAGGCCGGAGAGCAGCTGGTCGCTGTGGACCCACATCTGCATTTTAAAATTTTTACTATCAGTTTTGAGACGATGGAAAAATAAAAAAAAATTAAAATAGGAAAAATGTTGGAAAGGATTTTACCTGACTCGTCCCACTGCTCTCCTGGTGGAAGAACCATGTCTGGGTCACCACGAAAATCTATCCCAATGTAAGGGAAGTCCTGAATGGAAAAGACCTAGTTTTCCAGCCATTGGAAATACTCAGGTTTGAATCGAGCAACCTCTATCCTCTCGTCCGGGTGATGGGCCATGACTGCGACCCATCGCATCAGTTTATGCTCTCGAGGAAGCCCAGATCCAACAATAAGGTGTTGTGGGATCAGCATAGGAACCCTCTCCAGGCCAAAACTCACGACCAAAGCCCCAGAACCAAAGGTCTTTAGTCGTCCGTTCTTGGCCCTGGTCGATTGGCCTTTCACATTGGCCAACACGGCATTGCACCAGTTGAAGATGGTGCCTCGAAAGCAATCAACTGCCATACGCATCTGGGATCCGGTGGCAATATGTAATGCGGCAGCTCTGCAAAGTCTGGTGACAGTGAATGCAATCACCATGAGTTCAGGACGGGATATGGTCTCTATGTCTATCCCTTTGTCTCTAGCCTGGCTATTGCAGTACTCTAGCCGGAGGCTATCGACAGACTGGCCACCTAGCCTAGTCCTGTGCAGAGTCAAGTCTTCGCCTCTCTTAGGCAAACCAGTTAAGAAATAAATGTCCGCCGGCTCAATTTCGAGCTAGTGGCCGCCAATGAAGAGGCACTGGTCCTGTATGCTCCATCTGTCAACCAGCCACTGTAAGAAATCCACCTGAGCCCTCATGCCAGGAATGGCCCAGAATTTGTACAGTCTGCACGCCCTCAAAGCATCAAGTGAAGGCTGATGATTCCATGCGGCAGCATCCACGTCCTCATGCACTCATTCATGCCAATCTAGCATGATGTACTCTCTGCATCAAGTATAAAGATTAATTAAATTGCTAGAAAATATTTTGATTGGTCCATTTTTGAGAATTTTTGGGTTCAAAACCATTGCAGCGGGGTACGCACCCTCCAGGTTAGACACAGTGCGTGGGACCGCACTTTGTCTACACCGAAGGTGCGGACCCCGAGCTTTTTCCCAATGGAGAAAAAGTCGGGGTCCGCAGGCCCGCAATGGTAAACCTGCGGGCCCCCGCACGCGGGTTTTGCGCCTAAAAACGCTCCAAAAAATGAATTAAAGGACTAAAACAAAACATTAAACGGTTAAAAATGAAGAGTAGGATGATGTGTATTACCTGGAGAAGACGGCGCTCGATTTCGACGGTTGGATTTTCCGCAATCTTCACGGGAAGTTTTCTGAGCAAAAGCACTATTTTATCACCCAAACTCAAACAGTAAAAATGAATTGACAAAGGCCCTTTTTATAAGTTTTTTGAGTAAATAAATCACAAATTTGTTTATGTTTCACTTTGAAAAGGTATTTTGCGTCGTTTTTATCCATTTTAAACAGGTATGAGTAATGTTTGTGTTTTTGTGCAGAATAAAGGATTATTCAGGCGAAATCTATAATTTTCAACAGAAAAGTATGTAGAGTCATCTTTAAGCTCTTTTCTGACTCCTAAAACATGAAAAGATTGCCGAGTGTTTCTTTTAAACTTGTTAAAACGGAATTAAAAGGCGGTCCACTTACAGCTCTTTTCCGACCGTAAAAACATGAAAAGATTGCCGGATTTTTGTCGTTTCAAATTCGATATTAGTTATAAAACGATGTGTCATTGATCGCTTTTTTACTTTTTCAGGTCAAAGGCACTAATGACGAAAAGTACTCCTTGGTCGTAAAATATCAAGCGGTTCTCTCAAGTATTATTTTATACTTTTTCGGGCTTGGGAGACACAAAATTACGAAAAAGGTCAACCCTGGAGTCTTCTTAAGTTTTTTTCAGACTCTCTAAAATTGAAAAACGTCGAGTTTCTCCTATACTGGACTCGTTAAAATTTCACAGTAAAGGACCTGTTCAATTACAAACAGGAACAAACCACTCCTTCTTGGGGTTCGAATTTAAACTAAGTTGGACTCATCCGAAGGATGAGCTTATAATCAAGCAAATGCTATCCTCCTCAAGCTTGTCAAAAATAAAGAGGTACTTGCTAGAAATGGTGGGGGAAAAGAGAGAAAAATGAGCCTATTTGTCATACTTTGTAACCACTCTTGAACACGACACTTTCATTCATCTGGGTTGGGAAATCCTTTGCCTAACAGTTGATCAAACCACATTGAAAGCCTTCAGCTGGTTTCTGGGTATTAACCTTGGGTCAATTGTCACCAAACCATCTGTCATGTCGTTATGTATTCAAGAAGTCACTGCCAATAAGCCATTCATCTGCAAAATATCTGTCATCCATCTTGACCATCCCTGAGTCAGTTCTTGCAACTAAATTTCTTCAGCTTGATCTTTGATTTTGTGTTGTGGGCTTGCCTATGACGGATCGCTTTCTATCGACATCAGCTCATTATCTAGAAATATGATCTAGGAATCGTGAGTACCTTGAGATCTGCATGCATCAATGGCAGGTTTCTCGCCTTTGACGACAGTTTACATCACTGACTTTCGATCAAAGGATTCCGTGGCATGCTCGACATCAACACATTTATTCACATCTCATGGACTGTACTGGGTACTTTGAGAGCCATTGACATTACTGGTGGTTTCTCTCACACTTGTTAACAGTTTACATCATTGACTGGTAATCAAGTGGTTTCTACCATGTTCGACATCAACACATTCATTCGCATGGATAGAATCGTACTGTTTCGGGAAGTAGAAATGAAGACCCTGGATCTAGTTTCCACAATCCAGGCTGCGAGGAATTTTGTATTCATTATATAATGGGCTATTCATAAACAGATGGCTGCGTCCATACTGTGTCCACATGAGTCTATACTTGTGATGTTTTACAAGATCATTCCTGTATCAGAACAGTAGTTAGTTTTTCTAGTCAGTTTTGATCTGAGCATGGGAATGGCTACCTCAGCGATGATATGATCTCACATATATATTTTGTTTTGAATGTTTTTATAGGTTCCAACCGGGTTCTCCACAAGATGATCCTCGAAATGATAAAATACTTCACTCTTCCTAAATGATAAGAAATCCTCATCTACTACAGACTTCGCACTTTAGGGGGCAATCTGTTACACAAAAATATCGTCATCATGATTATTTGTAGTCAGTATGGGTCTATCATCACTTGTACTGTCCTCCTAAGCAAGTCTCATACCTCAGCTCTTCAAATCAAGCTTTGGAAATGAGAGAAAGACATTAAAAATCAATGTAACTCTGGTTTCGCACTTTCTCTCATGGTCACCTGCTGTCCCACACCTTCTGTGTACAAAAGCTGTGGACCTACCCGCTCTGTCCCTAACGGTGTAGGTGCGGACCCCTGTGAAAGTAAAAAGGCGCAAGTTTTATCTTAAAAAACTCACTTTGGGTTAATTCTAGAGGTTTCTAGAAGGAATTTTGGCGTGGATTGTTCGCTCTGAGGTGGTTCATGCATCCCAAAAGAGAAGGAGCTAATCCCTTGATGAGAGGAGCTATTCCTTTGAAGGAGGGCTTTATCCCTTTGAAGGAGGACCTAGTAACCTCCCTCCATTGCACTATAAATACAGGCATTGGGCTGGTTGCTAGGGAGGTTAGAAGATGAACATTTTTGAGGGTAAATGCTGGTGAAATCAAGACTTCCTAGTTAAGCCTAAAGAGGAGAGGTCACATACCTTTTTGGTTTTATTGGGGAGTGAGTGAAACTTGTCAAAGTAGAGGAGACTTCTTGCTGGACCCTGGGAGGAGCTTGTACAGCGTCAAGGCAAAGGTTGTAAAGTTCTTCTTCTTTTGAATTAATACAATCAAACTCATTTTTCTCAACAAGTATCTTATGTTATTTATTTCATGGACTCCTTGACTTTCATGTTAAATATGTTTTATGCAATTGGCTTTTCAGGTGCTATTTAATTTGTTTGCCTTGTTTGTGTTTGCAGATTTGCGAAAAGGAGCTCATTTGGATCGAAGGAGCGAGGGCATCCACAAGCTAGCGTTGGACCTAAGGTAGGCCCTAAAAACACTTGTTTGCTATTGTTTATAAAAGCATATTTAGAGAAAGATAGTGTCTGGTTGGTTTGCTTGTCATTAGGTCTTCTTTAGATTCTAGGAAGGTCTATCTTGTCCGCAAGATCGACTTATTCCGTGCGACACCTACTACGAAGCTTGATTGGTGGAAATTCGTGGATGTTGGATCAAGTGCTTGCATAGGCAGAGTTCACTTATAACGACGCGCCTAATTGCAGCACAAGCTACAGTCCATTTTAGATCCTGTACGGCATGCATCCTCATGGAGTGCATGAGTTGAGGGATCTTGAGCTGCAAGAAAGGCGAAACACAGATGGATACGATTTCACTAACGAGATGAGAGATTTTCATGAGTAGGTGAAAATTAAATTGTGGGGCAACAACCAAAAGTAAAAACGACGAGCAAATTTGAAAAGAAGGGAAGTACAGTTCAATGTAGGAGATGAGGTCCTAGCGCATTTGCGCAAGGAATGCTTTCCTAAAGGTGTGTACAATAAGCTAATGTATAAAAAGTTAGGTCCCTACAAAGTCCTCCGGAAATTTTCAGTGAATGCCTATGAGATACAGTTGCCACCTAGGATAGGCATTTCACCCATATTTAATGTAGCAGACCTATTCCCTTACATTGCTGGCCCAGAAGAGGAAGATATAACTACACGGCATACACGGAATACCTAGGATGGAGGAGAAACTTGGATGAGGCAGATGCCTTACGTTCAGCCTCCTGAGATCGAGAGCATCCTCGATACTCAGTTGGCCAAACGAACTCGGCAGAAGGAGTATATGCAATACCTGGTCAAGTGGAAGAACCATCCTATTGAGGACAGTTCGTGGCTTGATGCCAGGCAGGTTGAGTAGGTGGGTTTTTCAGTCGAGAATCTCATGGACCGGAGTCATGATTTCTTTTTACCCTAGGAGCCTGATGCATGAGCATCTAGCTAGGGCACCATGACCGAGTGTCAGTCTCTGCCAATATGGAAGTTGTCTTAAGCAGTTGTTTTTTTTTATGTTAGTTTGTCAAAGTAGGATGTAAGTTTTTGTTTTACTTTTAATTTCAATACTAGTTAATGGACAATTTGGTCAGTTAGGGTCATTAGGTTGTTTGTCTTTAAATAATAGAGATTTAATAATGGTTTCGTCATTTGAAAAGAAAAACAAAAAATGTATTTGATGTAAAATCTTGTCATACAACAAAATCGAATACAAGCATTGTTATGTAACTAAATAGAATTACAATTGACAAACAGTAGCTGCACATTTCAAGTAACTGTGAACAAAGACTACAAATGTACATGAAAAATCCATTGAAAGGGTTCAACATTTCTTTTCATTCAAGTAATAATAATAACAGAGTAGACAATTCAATCCATCTGGGTATTCTATTATATATTTTCATTTTGCTTCCTAATTCAACGAATATCATAGTAAACGATACAATGCTCGTAAACAAATTTGTTTAATTCTTTTGTTTTCCTTAGAGACAGTCCAGACAGTGAGACAGAAATGCAAATGCCAGAACAAGGGTTTGTATTTCCATAGAAGAAAACGACATTGACTAAACAAGAGTGAATGCAAACAAGTAACCAGACAAGTAAAGCATATACAGGCCATACAATATCTTTTAATTTCGAAATCGACCACCAGGACAAATTATCAGAACAACCACAGAATTTCCTGTTCGTGGAAAAGCATTACAAACACAGTTGCAAATCAACAATTGAAATTCGAAGGCGTTGAAGCCGGATTGAAGAAAGTGACAGTCAAATCACCATCATTAAAACTAAGGTAAAACGAAACCAATATTTCTTCCTAAAAGTTTTCTTCAAATTATGAAATGAAATGTATGAGAATATACAGCAGAGTTCCAAAATAATACAAGGACAGTCACATAAGTTGACGGTCGACAAACCCTAGGTGAGGGTTTTGAGAAACGGTTCCCATACATAGAAAGTTACAGCCAACAATCACCAGAACGTGAAAGCCTAAGACAACAAAATGGCCAGAATGCTGGCTACAAATGAGAGCCACATTGACTACGCATCGAGGGGAGACAAACCCTCATAATCACAGGCCTGTTCTGAAAGCAAGAAAAAGACTAAAGAGTAATTACGTTGGCAGAGCCTACGAGGCAAAGACCGACGTGTTCATTCCAAGTATAACCAACCGCATACCCCAACACCTACAGAGGAGCCAACACATAGTTGTTAGCACAGATTAATAGAGGAAAATAGAAACACAGTGCATGAATCCAAATATAAAAAAGATACATTTTCCATACCTGAAGGATTTGTAGCGAGAATAGAGAATGGACCTTTAACCCATGAATTCCAACCAATGGTTGAGACAAAGGAGTGGTCGCGTTAGACACAGAGGAATGGAAGCGGAAAATTGAATCAAGGATAGAGGAGGCTACCTACATTGAAGCCGAAGACTAGAGAATGCCACTGTTTCGAGACTTGAATGCATGCCAACCACTGAGTTTCGCAAACAAGACAACCTCATACCAGAACCCGAGCTCATGGAACAAAGACTGGTTGAGACAATAGTAGAAAAGGCACAGAAATCTACTTACACAAGCGGCCACAGAACCATTCTTGGTTGCCCAATGAACCATGGCCGAAGGCTATCCACACAGGCATAAAAACTAAGCACGAGAGTCACATTGTCGGACCAAAAAACAAACTAGAAGGCGCGCTCAGAAGTGGCAACGTAGCTACATGCAAAAGTAGCAGAACCACACCAAAACAAACCCTCGGCGAACAAATGCAAAATGACTGAATGAGTGACATAGGAGGAGTTTTGGTGAAATGAGGAGCGGAAAACACGACCCGAGGTTAGTACATCACATTGATTGTAGACATAAATGCCACCTACCATTTTCCAGAAATATCTGAGAGCGTTGGCAATCATAAACTAATCCATAGTTAAATCATACTTTAATTAATTTTAATTATTGTTTAGTCCGAACAGTGTTGGGTTGTTCCCATAAAACTTTAATATATATCTCATGGAATTTTATTTTCATGTATGAGCATTGTATTTGCGTAATTATTTTATAGGAAATTTTGTTGTGGTAGACACGTTTTTTACATAAACGTGTAACCTCTCTATATATTTCGCAGGAAGGGATCCAAGATGTGTTTTGATTGTACAAGCTACACATGAACTCAAAAGCCCCTCTGCATCGCAGCATAATTTCGAAGAGTCTAATTGCTACAACATGGCAGGTGTGACCTCTACCTTTTAAATCATCTGTAGATATGGATCCGATGCTTGTCATTTGCCTATTTGATTTACCATGCGATGAAAATGTGAATTCACCCATATTAAGGTTTAGAGGTGAGTGTGAACTAGTGTGGTTGAATGATAATAATGCATTAGTTATATTTAAAGATCGCACAAGCACTGCAACAACTCTTATGATTGTGAATCATGCATTTACATACCAGGGGGCTAATTAAGCACTTGCAACAAATGTAATGCCCAATTGTAGTGTATGGAATACAAAAAAAATATCAGATAGGTGAACCAACTCATGGATAGATAAGAAATGAGCAAAATTGAAGTGATGGTTGAAACACTTAGCAATTTTCTTGTATTGAAGATTTAAGGAAGCCCTCACAACATGTATATTTTAAATGTAAAAAGGCGATATAATCATATTGCATAAAAATCATGTTTCCATGGAAACTTTTATTATGAAATATGTTAAAATTTGTTATAAATTACGTAATTGATAAAATTATTTGTTTTATCTTTCATCCTAGCCAACTCACAACAAGCAAATCTAGAGCACAATCACCCATTTCAAGAAGAAATATGGAGGAATTGTACCAAAACAAACTCTCATTTCGAAGATAGAAAATCATGATCTATTTCTTTATCACGAGGCATTCATGTTGGCATAATTAGACATCATGTTTAACTTGAACATAGGCCTCATGATTTGTAAGGCTCATGGAAGCAACTGTGAGATATCATTGTAGCATGGTTCTTGCCTTTTGTTGATATTTTCATGTCTCTCAACAGTTGTCAAAGAAACATTAATTAGTTTTATATGCTATCACCTGAGGGTGTTTCCTTTGTGACATCTAGTGAAATTGCTAGTTGTATCAAACAAGTGCTACATAGTAGCTAGTCCTACAACTTAGTTTAATTTAAGATTTACTAATTGGTAAATTGAGGTATTTGGTAATTGTAACTATGCATTCTTTGCATATATTAACAAGTATGTTAATACTTTCATTTGTTGAAATATGAATTTGTGGCATTTGACATGAGTAAAAGTTCACCACCGTAAAAACTACCAACAAGATATTTTAGACATTAAGAGAAGATAGATGAATAACATTTAATATTATAAATTTATTTTTATTTAAAAAGAAATGAATAAATGAATAATTAAATAACTATTGAAATAAATGAAGAAGCATATATTTAAATCTAAGTGATTAATAATATGATTGAAATAGTGCCAACAAAATTTATTAATTTGATTTTAAAATTTGATTAAAAATTTAGATTTATGAAAATTTCTACTTTTGTACAGTTAATTCAAGATAATAAATAAATTTATGATATAAAAAAAATAGTTATTATAATATTGTATCATTGATTTATCAAAAAAAATAGAAAATTATTATAATATTACATGGCTTCAAGAAATTTTATAATTTTGTTTTCTTTTCTGTTGGAGTATAATTATTGTGAGGTTTTTATTATAGGGTATTGTTAATTAGAAATTTTTAATTTTTATGAAAAAAAGTTAAATTAAAAAGAAATAGTTTTAATTATATAAATAATATGTTGTAATTAGATGATTAAATTTTGACCAACTAAATATTTTAATTTTTTTAATTAAACAAATTAAATATAATATAATTGAAATTGCATTCCTATGTTAAGTTATTTGTGATATAATAATAAATATTTTAATTTTTTTAATTAAACCAATTAAATATAATATAATTGAAATTGCATTCCTATGTTAAGTTATTTGTGATATAATAATAATAATTATAATTTGTTATTAAAGTAACTAAAAAAATGTAATATATATAATTTAATTTTTTCATTAGGGAAACGGCTTCTTTCATCTCATTATTAACCCATGTAATATATATAATTTAATTTTTTCATTAGGGAAACGGCTTCTTTCATCTCATTATTAACCCATGCCTTCATTGGTTGACCTTGCTTTGTTTGTATAATCTCGATGGTCAATTGATATATCCTCCTAGGCTGTATTATCGAATCAAACTGTCCCGTGGCTTTCCAGTATCAGTACCAAACAACATAGAAACCTGACAACTTAACATAAATACATGACACAAATTTTAAAGCATTGAACAATAAATTATATATTTTGAAACGCCCACAAGATAGGAAGACAGGTTTCCATCTCTTCTGCTCCCTATAAATTGAGAGCGTTCTGCGTCTGATTGCATCGTAGAGTGAGAAGAAAATAGGTAATTATATCAGGTTTTCACTTTTGGAATATATGTTATAATTAGTCCGACTGTAATCTGTTTTAAAAACGACCGACCTAGTTGTTGGGAAGGTTAATGATAATTTTTTATCTCTGTTCTAGTGATAAGAAAAAACTTTTACACACTGCTCCCTACCGCTGAGTTTTTCCATTACTGAAAAAAAAAAAAGACCTTCACTTGAGGTAACCTGCCATAATCTACCTTATACTTACTCTGAAGTAAAATAATAAAAGCCACCTTCCCATGAATAATTAAGTTGATATATTTTTTATAAATTTAATATTTAAATAATTTAAATTTAAAATTTAAGAAATATACATTATTATACATCCAGTTTTGTCTTGAGGGCCTATTAATTTGTTTTTACCAAAAACAATTGTCATTTATCTATAATTTAATATTTGGAATTGATTTTTTTATTATTATTTATTATTATTTAAATTCATTTATTTGTAAATTGATTGGTTGAGGTCTTATGAACTTTTTAGTAATTTCTTAATTTATTAGTTACTATTTTTTTTTAGTTTTATTTCCCTTTTATTTAATTTTATGATTTTTTTTTTTAAGTTTATGATTGATGTTTTTTATTTACCTTTTAGATTTTTTTAGAGGTAAAGGAGAAATAAAAAAGCCTATGATTTTTATGATTTTTTATTTAATTTTATGACAAAAAAAATCTATAAAAAAATCAATATTAATTGTGATTTTATAAATGGTTCCTTATCTAATAAATTTTATTACAAAATTAAAAAGATGTGGTAAAAAAGACAAAAAAGAAAAATGTAGTGACAATAAAAACATAGCAGGCCAAAAAAAGTTTCATGGTGATTTTTTTCTTCTGCTTCAGATCTCTGTAAAGTGAGTTGTGTGCTTAGTAGAATCTGTGGAGATTGGTGTTCCTCGATGAGCATCCATCTAGTTGTTGAGATCAAGTGAGTGTTATTATTATGGAGGATTTGGTTTAATATTTGTATTTTTTTTGGGACTTATATACATTCTTTTTGGGATTTTCTAAATAGGATTAGCTTTAACAATTTGCAGGTATATATGGATATAATGAGAGGGGTGTTGAGTCAAGAAAATAATTCTAGAGGTAAGCACATTTATCTCATTTTTTGCTTGTTTAATTTCATTGTATCAATTGTTATCACATGGAGTTACTTAGAATGGCTAGCTGATTACTATTTTTCATTATCTTTATGTCTTTTATTTCACATTCTGGTCTTTTCACATTGTAGCCTTTTTTGAAAATAATATAAATAGTTTATTAGGCAAAATGATCCCGCCGTGATTTTGGGACCCAACACAAGTTAAATGCCCCTAATCATGAATCAGCCAATAAATTAACTTAATATATAGTAAATTATATTAAGTTAACTATATATTTCTCAGAAAGGGAGCGATGTTAATATGAGTATATTCCTATAATAATAGTTATATACTATATTAGTATTGATAATTTTTTATTTTTTTTCACTGAAACGGGTTTGGATTTTTATTAATAAAGAGCTTCAAATGACCGAAGCCTTACAATTTTCAGTGCAAGACTTTTACGTTTTCTTGTTACATGCTGGTGTCTTTTTCATGGGATGCAAATTTTTTCTCGTTCTCCCTCATTTATGCTGATGTCTCCTTGGCTCAAAAGACATCCTTTATTGGCATAATAGTGTGCTTCTTTATTTGATTCTCTAAGAATATGGTAGCATTTAAAGGAAGTGAAGTCTTGTAGGATATACCTCAGCCTTTGCAAATTCTTATTTAAACCGACATCATTAAATTGACCTTTTGAATGTATCATTTTGATCAGGATTTCTAAATCGCCGAATGCTTGTAGCTCCCAGTGTCCTCTTTCTTTAGCTATTTGACATTCTTTTGTTAAGCTCAAGATTTTTGCTTGATTGTTGGATCATTGTCCTAGTCCCCAACAAAAGGTTTCTTTGGTGCTTCGGTCAGAAGAGTATATGAGTCCTCGAGCTCTCGCTATCCCAGAGCTCCCTTTTGAGGCACCATCAAAGAAGACTGTAATTATTCCTTGCTGCCTCCACCAACTCTGAAATATTTCGTCCTTATCTCTTAGCCTCCACTCAGGATTGAGTTGGGGTTTTCCAATACTGTGCATCCGTTGGGTTAATGCAAGGGTTCCAAGCCAGTTCTTTCCCTCCTGCTACACCGAAGAGTCATCTTTGAGTTTTTGGGAGTTCAACGTTTCGAGGAGAAGGCCTTTTGCTTTTGCTGCTACTATGTTGGGTGTCTAGGCTACATTGTTGAATATCTGCTGATCTCTAGCTAACCATAGCTTCCAACACACAAATTTGGGAATGGTGATCCAGATTCTGGCCCATGAGGAGTTGAGGGAGGACAAAGGATAGCAATCTTTCCATGATAAAAATAAGTCCACTACTGAACTTTTGGTGGGGATTGCCGCCTTGAGTCCTTGGAGTATGAGTGTCCAAACTTTATTTGCAAATGAGCAATCTACAAACAGATGATCCACGGTTTCCATGGCCTCTTTTCATAGTGAGCGTCTATGTGGACTTGCTATTTTCCTTTTCAATAAGTTTTCACGAGTCAAAATCCTTTTGTGCACTAATATCTAGAAGAAGAAGTTAACCTTGGGCAGCGTTAATGGATCCCATACCTCCATCCAAAACCTTGCAGGGAGAGATCTATCTCTGTGTGATTGCAACAACTCATAACGTTTGGCTAAGGAGTATACTACTGTACGTCCCCAACCCCATTTATCTTTTTTTGTCTTGTGCACCGGAGCTACTTCACGAAGTTCTTCTTTTAGCATTTTTGTTTGCTGTGATACATGATCTTGTATGTTACTAAAGTTCCAATCAATCCAGATCCTGGATTCATCCCATTTTGAGATATCATATATTGTCTTGTCTCCTCTGCTTTCAAGAAGCTCACAGATTTCTTGTAGGCTATCATTTGATGCTAAGGGCGACTGCCCCATTATGCGATTTGTTCTCAACTTGACATGCTTACCATTCCCAGGGATACGATACAGATTTTGGGAGAAGAATCACAATCCTTTGATACACAGTTGCCATAGCAGCGTGCTCCTTTTGCTGTTTGCATTTTGCAGGTTTCTGAGTTTTGCATTTGGTATATATTTATGCCTCAATGTTTTGTTGACAGGGTGATTGGGGTCGCTGTGGAGCTTCCATAGTATCTTGCATCCCAGAGCTGTATTGGCGAGGTCTACATCACGAATTTGAAGGCCACCTTCTCTCATGGTTCTCTTTGTTGTCTCCCATTTAACCAAATGGAATTTGTTATGATTTCCTTTGCCTCCATGCCACAGAAAATCTCTCATGATTTTATTAATTTGCCCTGAAATCGACTTTGGTGCCATGAGGTAGGACGCTTGATATATTGGCAGAGATGAAAGAACGGATTTTATCAGAGTTAATTTGCCACCATGAGTTAGCCATTGACCTCCCCATGCAGCGATTTTGCCTTTGATTTTTGTTATTACTCCTTCCCACAGATTGACTATGTTTGTGCCCAGTGTTAATGGCAGTCCAAGATAATTGATTTTGTCCCATTTTGAGTATCTATTGAACCCCAAATTGCGAGCTATGTTTTGAGTTTCTTCCTCTTCGACATTCCAACTATAGACTATGCTTTTTCTTTCACTGATTAGTCCTCTAGTTGCTTTGCAGTAAGCTTGGAGAGTATTTTTGAATGCAGAGGCTATTCTATTTGAAGCTTTGTCCAACGTGAGGGTATCATCCCCGAACAGGGCATGATTTATTACTTTGAGATCCTTAGTTATTTCCAAACCTGGGGCAGCTCCTGCTATCATGTCCTGCTCCAACTTTTTCCTCAACGTATCTGCCATTAAAATGTAAAGAAATGGAGAAAGAGATCATCCTTGCCTCAGCCCCCTTGTGGCTTGGAAGAAATTAGCTAGCCTCCTATTTACCAAAGGCACAATCCAAGGACTTATGGTACAAGATTGGATCAGTTTGACAAATTCTTAGTCTAATCCAAAGGAAAGTAGAACTTGATAAAGGAAGGACATCTTTACTCTATCGAATGCATTGGCCATGTATAACTTGATTAGCATGCCTTTCTCATTTCTAAGGTTTTTGGAGTGCGTGGCTTCCTGAACTTGAATTACGTTATCTAGAATGTGCCTCCCATCGACGAAGCCTCCTTGCGAATCTGATATGAGTTTGTTTAGCAGTGGCTTTATTCTATTTGCAAGGAGTTTTGCAATTATTTTGTATGAAGCATTGCATAAAGAGATTGGCCTAAACCTGTCAAAGGAAGCAGGGTTTGACTCTTTCGGTATTAAAGCAAGGAATGTTCAGTTGGTGTTGGCACCCCGTTTTGCTTTTTGAAGGAATCATTTTATCATTCGAATAAGATATGTTTTGATTATGTCCCAACATATCCTATAGAAGTGGATGGTGAACCCATCAGGCCCAGGGGCTTTCAGGGTTCATGGACCATATAATTTTGTTGATTTCTTCTTCATTGGTTTGCTTCAAAAATGCTGCATTGTCCTCTCTAGTGACCAGTGTTGGAATGTTCATTAGGAATTCTTTGTTTTCTTCTTCATAGTCATCATTCTCTTTACTATAAAGATGGTAGAAATGTAATGCAGTAGAAGATTTTATTTTATCTATTCCTTTGCATGGCCTCTGATTGGAGGTGGTGATCTCTGTGATGTGATTCCTGGAGAGACGGGCTCTACATTATCGATGGAAATATGTTGTGTTTCTACCTCCGGCTTCCAGCCAAAGGCTCCGGGACTTTAATCTCCACTATTCTTCTTCATTTATAAAGGAGCAAAATGTTTTGCATTGGGCTTCTTGGTCCTTTTCTAGCTCTGTTTTAGTTATATCTGTTGTATCCATTTCACTTTACAGATTTTCTAGGTGCCGCACTAACTACATTCTTTGATCTTTGGGAGTATTTGATGGGAGTTTACTCCATTCCTTGGGGGCCTTTTTTATTATTTTTAATTTTTGTTCCCATACATAATTGGGGGAGCCATTAACTGAGGTGGACCATGCTAGTCGTACCATTTCTGGAGAGCCACTCTTTCCATTCCACAATGGGTTGAATCTAAAAGGGATTGGACCTAGATTTTCTTCCGCCTCTAACATTAGCTAGATGGGTTTGTGATCAGAGGTAAGCTTGGGAAGAATGGCTAATGAGATTAGCCTCCTTTCCATCAACATTGTGATGGAATTTATAATGCATGCACCTTCCACCTTCCTTGACACTGCAGCAAATTGAATGGAAAACTACAGCAAAGAATAAAACAAGAGGGGCAGGTTGTCTCGCAGGAGGCTTGAATTTAAATAATCAATATTTAATTCAAGGGAAATCATTAATATTTAAAAATATTATTTAATTCTCAAATACAGATAATTATATTAATGCAACCACAGCCGGCCACGTTCTAACATCAAGCAGCCTCTGTTGAATCTCTGTCTACCACATCCTACTAACTGGAAGCCACGTCATCTTAGATGAAGTCATCCGGGATGGGTTCCTCGATGATTGGGCCATCCCACTAATCTGCCATGTCGCTGGAAGTGCTGCCGTGTGGCTCTCCACCACTGCCATGAGTCTCTCCCCCATCGCCAGATGTAACCTGCATAGCTGAACCTTCATGACTTGAACCACCAGAGGGGTGCGTGGCAGCAGAGTTGCCCCCTTCACCATGCTGAATGCCACCGATGTTCAGTCCAA
Source organism: Pinus tabuliformis (assembly GCA_031772625.1). Classification (NCBI taxonomy): domain Eukaryota; kingdom Viridiplantae; phylum Streptophyta; class Pinopsida; order Pinales; family Pinaceae; genus Pinus; species Pinus tabuliformis. Next base: position 364,974,961 of record CM062806.1, read on the forward strand.
GCGAGGTGAAGAGGCTGTCATCCATCCCATTCTTACCAGTATCCCTACGGTTGCTACATCTGGGAGCACCCTCCCGCAGCAAGTTGGAATTGTCAACCTGAGAGACTGATTGAGTGTTTTCTTCAGAGAAGAAGATGGAGATAGAAGCGGTAATGACAAGCCTGTTCAGGGAGCTACAGAACTTGAATTGGGTAGAGTGGGGAGCGGGTTGAAGGGGTGGAGGAAAATTATCAGAGTGGACAACAAAGTCATCATGAACAACACCGGAAGAATGAGCCCAACCTCACCCACGTCTAGTACTAGGATATCTACCCTCCCCAATAATTGGAGGATGATGCATTTCAAGGGAAGGAGAGGAGGTGGAGCGCTCAACCAAAAGACGAGAACTTCCTCCCCTGGTTCCTCCCCTACGACTTCTCATACATTGCCTTACCATGCTGATGTCGGTAGCTGAGCACTCAAAGGGAGCAGAGACAAGAGGGACAATGACAGAGGGAGCACTAGCATTGGAAATGTGAGGTGAAACCGGGTTGTTTTGAGTAGAGATTAGGATGCAGAAAGCTGAATGAGAATGATGAAACACATTATCAAAATCCACACAACAAACAATCTAGCATCGACGACTAGTTGCAGTGTGAAGGCTGGGCTCAAAGGCCTAAGGCGGACAGATGCTACAGAGCAGAGGAGACGGTGAAGGAATGAAATGAGGTATCTCCATAACCCAAAAATGGATAACTTTTTACCGATCAGACCTATATTGAATGCAGCCTGCAGAGAGTTATGAAGGTGCCTCAGGGTGATATGGGGAGGGGTGCCATCAGAAAAGTGGCCCGTCCCCTCCCTGCCATATTTGAGTGAAATCATTAGTACCTTAATGTGTCACCCGCATCCGGGTGGGTTAAACCATAAATTAAGAAAGATGGTCATTTGAATTAATCTACATGATAAAATAATGAAATTAACACAAGGATTAATAGGTTAAGTGTTGGCATCTAATATACAATTTATTTATTGATAAGTAGGAGACTGATTTTACATATGTATATATATCAATCATTCTTTATTTTGATTTGAAAATATTTAAGTAAAAAGTTAAGAATTTTAAATTTATATAAGTAATATTTATTATAGAAGAAATTATGAAGACTTAAAGATATTATCTATATCTTAAAATAAGAACAATCTGATTCTATTAGCTAAATAAGTATTTGAAAATATTTAAGTAAAAATTTAAGAATTTTGAATTTATATAAGGAATATTTGTTATAGGGGAAATTATGAAGACTTAAGGGTATTATCTATATCTTGGAATAGGAACAATCTGATTCTATTAGCTAAATACTTATTTAGCATTCCACAAGGTTTATCAAGCTTATAAATTCCTTAAAGGTGAAACCATAAGTAAAGAGAAAGGATATTTCAATTAAGCCATATATTTTTCCTTAAAATAATCCCATTTGACTATGTTTTCATCATCAATGAGGTATTATTCATTCCCAAAGGTGACACGATACAATCATTTACATCTTAATACATCACCCACATGGGATCTCGATAAGAAGTAATTAGAACTAGTATACAAAATATCACTTTAATTATCCATATTAAACTGTGTAAGTATATGCATTCAAAATATGAAACAAACCATTTCAATGGAAAGCTCTAAGAAAATCCAATATTTAAAAACAATGAAGCCGAAAACATAATTTACCTACAAAAGTTAAGCCCGTTTAAAAGAATGTTAAAGGGTGATCAAAGTGCTATGATGTATGAAACAAACCATTTGAATGGAAAGCTCTAAAAAAATCCAATATTTAGAAATAATGACGCCGAAAACATAATTTAGCTAAAATGTTATGCCCATTTAAAAGAACGTTAAAAGGGTGATCAAAGTGCTATGATGTATGTAGAAACTTGTGCATATGGTGATAGATGTACAATGAGTTTGTTGATTAAAAGATGTTCTATTCATTCTCTATATTTGGCTATATGATCACTTTTACAAATAAGTTACGTATAAAGTGACCTACTTTTTTAAAATGAGTAAGAATCACTTTTGCAATGAAGTTACTTTATAAATTAAAAAATGTAGCTTAATAAAGGAACATTAAGGTAATTGTAGAGTGATTCAATTTTATAACTTGATTCAAATACAATTTACAATAAAATTATTAATTAATTCTATATGGCATGAAGTCTTCTAAACTGTAACTTAAAAAAAATGGGCACTTGAACTTGAAATCTTTCATTAAAAAAAATATCTTTCAACTAATTTAGCTACTAATTAGTAGATTGTAAGTTCACTAAGGTTGGAGGGTTTTTCTTTCTTCTTTTCCTTGAAGTGTGTACTTATAGAAAACTTTTTTGTTCTTGCATGCGAAAAGGATGTTACCTAGTTGTATATGAAAACAAATCAAATTTTAGAACCAAATTTTTCAAAACTCAACAATAATGTTTTAGATATTTGTTGCTTATAAAATTAAAAATTTATCACTATTTCTAGGTTGTTGTGATTGTATAGAGTGCACAATAAACATCACACTTAAAATAGATAACACTTTTTTTTTGTTTTTTTTTTTCTTAAATTTTTTATATTGCATTGAGGAGATAGAAAGAGCACATGTAGACTAGAAAGAGTAGGAAAATGAGAATGAGAATAGAAAACTAGAATATTAAATCTCTAAAAACTTTAATAAGCACATTTAGCGTTTATAACTCTATCTATAACAAATAGGGTTGTATCTTGGGCAAAAAGAAACATTTTCAAGTATAATGAAAAGTGTTTCTAATTGGAAGTATCACATTGAATGCAATGTAAGAGTATATTTAAACAAAATGTATGTTAATGAACGAACATAGAAATGTAGCAGTAGAAGTTTAAGATAAAGATCAACAATGGGGATAGCTCTTCAAATGGGTTTTGATAGCATGTTGCTAAAAATAGAGTATTTCAAACTGGATGAACACCTTAAGTAACCACTCAAAAAAACCATATCATGGATCACAATGATATTTATTTTTCATGATTAAAACCCTCCAATAGTAAATTAGTTGATAGCCCAAGCCAACATGGCCACATAAGGAAACTTATTAATTCGAAAGAAAAAATACGCAAAAGAGTTTCTAATAGGTGATTATAAGAAAATGGCCTCCCATGCTCTTTAACTAAAGATAGTGGAGAAATTGCATGTTAATCCATAAAAAATAGTTATTAGTTTTGAGGAAAAATTATGTCATTTGATTACTCTATGTGTAAAACATATTGTGACCATCAGATTTAATAACTACACAACGTACTAAAGAAACACACTAGTAACCAGGAATTTACCTATTTAAGGTGGATTTGACCAAGTTGATCTTAAATAACTCTTATGTAGCTAAATATATTAATGTCATTTTCTTGTTAAATGTGTAAAAATAATGCCCATTTTTAGAACACTTATTTACAACATCGTTATTTTGCATCAACAATGTTATTACTCGACTTTTGGTATCCACTTAACTCATATTTGATCACATGAAACACTTTCTAATATGAAACCATGCATATATTAGCCTCTTATTCAAGGTTTAAACTTAGGCTCTAAGTTCCTTACATAGGTTCTATAGGTTTTATGGTAAAATTACACCTTTAATGGGTCACCCTCATTTATCCCTTATAACATTTTAGAACCCATTATTCTATTTCTCATTAGGAAATGGGATATTTGAAGCCTATATTTATAGTATTATCTTGATACATCTCCCTCATAATTCCCTAACCTTCCTTGTGGAGTTGTTAATGGTTACCATTATGTTGATTCTCTACTTATCACTGTGAGCCTAAACAAATAAAGTTGCCTCATTCATATCCCAAAGATCCCTCCATATGGAACTTCGCTTAATTCACTTGCAAAAATAGAACACCAAGTAATTTTTAGAAACTAGTAAAGGGGGAAGGAACGTAGAATTTTTTTATTTAACAACCATGTTTTGACTGAAAAATTATCTCTTATTCTATTTAGGCAGCATTTAGTTGCATGTTTATTACAAGGATTTTGACTGAATCGACTACGTCCATCCACTCATAATATATGATCATGATCATTATATTGGTTTGCAATATTTACACCTACAATTAGTTGGCTCTTATCACTACAACTTCTAAGTTACGTTGTGTCATTATCATTCATTTATTTCCATGGCTTGAAAATAAACTTAAGTGTTACACTTTCTCATTCACCTTCTTTGACTCAAGTAAAGTTTTCATGTTGAATTCTTTTTTATTGCTTAGGTGTGCCATATTTTGTTTCTCATTCAAGGTATATCTCTAGTTTGTTGCTCATTTATATCTTATATCTTTTTGTCAAGTCTATGCCCATCACATATATAAATTCTCTATATCTCATGTTAGTTTAAGGAACATTCCCTTTCCCTTCATATAATAGACCTAACCCAAATGAATCTGACACATGTACTCTGTTATCACAAAATATGACCTTGATAAGCTGCTGATCAAGTAGACTCTGAGTAACTCTTTCAAACCAATGTTTTGGTTGAGGCTTAGCCTCCTCAACCTGAGAGGGCTCTCTCACTAGGTTTAGGGTTTTTCATTAATGATTAGATGGCTAACTCTATGAAAAAAATGAACAAAAATATAATTGGTTGATTGTTTGAAACTATGATTAGTAAATACGTATTGGGCTATGGAGTCAAAATGGTCTTCAACAAAACAACACGATCAACAAAACATGGAAGTAAAGGCACTTAGAATTTAGGTTTATGGATAGAAGAGTAACACAGTGAATCAACATAGTTTACAAGAATGTGAAGGAAGTTAAAGCATCTTCCAGTGAATTCTAAGTAACACAAGCTTACACCACTGCAAATAAGTAATTGAATAGAGCCATAATAACATCAAACACATAAACTCTTTGTGAATCTTGAGTAGTCAAATTGATCTCTGTATTAACTATGAAAACAACAGTCTTTTACAATAACACAATATTTCCTCTACTAATGAAATTTCCAACCTTCAAGGATTTAATTTTCAAGCTTAATATAGAAATTTACATCATTGGATAATATCATCCACCTTTTGAGGAATTTGAATTCCTAACTTGGACACCTATCTATTCAAAAGCAAACTATTTAGTTAAAACTTGACAACTAGCTATCTTTTAAGAGTCCTAATACAAATAGGAGTAAAACTCCAAGAAACCTTCAACACCCTTATCTGATTCTTTAATATGTTCTTTATTCAGCTTCCAACCCTGTCCTTGAGTTTGATGATGACTATGATGCTGTTGTAAAACCTATTATATTATGCCTTAACTGCCCTAAAAATTAGGAGACAGAGTTCCTCTTTTTTAGGCCCTTAACCCTTTGTGTTTATCTTCAAATAGTTTTCTGATGGTGTATATGTGTCATGCATTGTGTTGAAACATAATTTTCCACTTGTGCAAAAGGGAACTTGAGCATGTGGATGATAACATGACTGTGCTTACGAAAATACTCTGTTTCCATAGCACAATATTTATTTTACCTATGGAGTACTCCTTGAAGCTTTACTACCTACAACCCTACCATTGGAGAGTTCACACATGAGCCCATATCCATTAGAAACTTCAAAATTTGGAACTGATCTAGCATTCCCTCCACAATGCATCTATAAGAGCCAAATGATCATCTTCAGTAGTTTCATAGTGCGCTACGAAACTGCTGTGTGTGTTCTTTTTCAACACGGCCTTCAAAAATTAGTGGTTTGGGAGATTTTTCAAAAAATTTTAGAAGAACGATGTATTAACCAAAAATCAAAATCACATCCCTTCAAATATTTTCTTCTTCACAGATGTTCTTCTCTTTTATGCCAACAATGTCGTATAAATTTATCATTTTCTGCACTGTTTTTATTTGAAAAATAGCTGTTGAGACAGAGCCTATATCTTTGGATACCTGATAGATATTACAAAAATGGAGGTGGTTTTTGTAGATAAGAAAGTTTTTAATAAAAACCTCTCTCATATTTTTTAGAACCAGCATCCGTTGTCCATAATCTACATTATAAAATCATGTATAAAACAAGAAAATTCAGAATTTTGCAAATAGGTCTCAAAGGAAACTTCGAGTCTCCTAATTGGTAGCACTTAGAAGAAATTTGAAAGAGGTTTTGGCTCCCTGTTATTCTCTTAGAAGAAACCTCCTTCAGATTTTTGAAACTCATCTTCATTTTCTTGAAAATTCCTTTTGAAACTAATGGCTCAAAACAGTCTAAGGAACACACAAATCCCCTTGCAGCTTCTGGTAGTAATACATGTTACCTATCTAGATGAAAGATTGTGTGAAGCTGATGTCATCAATGATAGCCTTATTTTTATCCTTTCATCCTCATGGCAATTTCCCTTTATAACCCAAACTTCCCTCTTAAAAATATGACAGTGGTGAAGAACTTTTTGGACAACAAGCTATTTGTCAAAAAGTTAGCTTTCAAAGGTGACAGCTGACTCATACATGCAAAGGTGGAAAATTAAATGACAGAGAGGAGCTTGGGTAACTTGTTTAAGGAATTATATTTGAATGTGGAGAGAAAGGTTAAAAAATGAGGGAGCGGAAAGCAACAACCACTTCATCAACCAATAAAAATAACTTTGTTTTTCTTGAAAATGAAGGCTGCACTCCTGAGCTCTTATCTCTTGATATGTGATATTTTTTACAAAAATGGAGGAGTTTTTTGTAGATAAGTATGTTTATAAGAAAAACCTCTTTCAGTTTTGAAAAATAGTTTACAATTGCTCAGGAACCGCCTTGGAAGTTGACTACTAAAAACAGAAAAACAAGGTTTTTGCCTCATAGTGCACTACGAAATTAGCTTGTTTTCGTAGCAGACAATGAAATGGTTGATTCTTGTGTATCATATTTTTTAAACATAGTGGTCAAATGGTTAAAGATATGGGTTCTAAATAGCACGTGAGACTTCTAGGACATGGAACAAGGTCGATTTAGCTTTATTTGGATATGAAAATGAGACTCTTAACCTATCACCTACCCAGTATCAAGACTAAAATGACCTTTAGACCTCCTTGAAATCATGACCAAAAGCAGAGTTGACACAATGATTCTTTTGAAAAATTTTGGGTGATGACAATGGCTCCACTAGGGATAGTGTGCCCCAGTGGTGCACTAAGAACCGACAGCTCCAGTGGTGTTATCCATCCTTTATAATAAAACTCTAAAATTCTGCCCAATCTACTCCTTAAGCTTTAATGATTTCTACAAGAGGAACTCAAACCGCAACTAAAAAATTCCCAGTCAACCTATCTTGAGCTTATTTGCATGTTCCTACCTACCCTATCAGCTGCAACTTCCATTTGTAGCTCAAGGAACATGAAACTTCCAATAAAGCCAGTCATTGATCTGATCTGACACTTGAATCTCTTGACTATGCTTGAAGCAAAAATAAACATGATACTGAAATAACTAAGGGAGCATAAGATGTAATTGATCTTCAAGATGAAAATATGACTGGAAATCTGAACAGTAAATATTTTCCATGTAGTCAGCTATAGGGTCAAAAAAGACGTGATTAGTTTGATGATCATCATAACATTTTATATCTTTAGACAGTTGATTCTTAGCCACACAAGATTCCTTTGATATGCTATCCAACTGCTTTTCTCAATGATTGCCACAAACAATGTATTTTTCCTCATTATTATAATCATTCATTGATGTAAGCTACTGCAAAGTATGACAAAAAAACTCAACCTTTTCCTCTACCTAAGGGTTATAAAAGCTATCTTCCAGTATTTCTTCTTGGTGTTTGCAATGATTTTCATACTCTTTATGATCAAAAGACTAGCAAGTTTGTTGCATATTTACATTAATCTCAGAGGTTGTAACATGGTTTTCATAAGTAAACCCCTGCTAATTTTCCTATTGCATTTCATGGGATGTTATCCTTTCTTCTTGGTGTTGAAATGTATTATTATGAAGAGCCTCTAGAATTTCTTCATCCATGAATTCATCATCATCATGAAAATCCTCCAAATATTGAATAAAACTCACATAATGTTTACAACAATCTTTGACCAGAAATAAGGAGGGATGACACTCTATACATCTCATAGAATATACATCATGGAAATCAGCAAGAGAATATAATGAACCATTTTCCAAGCTTTTATACCAAGACTATGCTTTTCCTTCTAAATTAGTCATAAACATCTTCATGAGACAATCTTCAGGGAACTGAACGTTAAGACTGTGTACATGCATATGGAACCTAACCAAATGAAGAGCAACATTGTCTTTCTTTTCATCTTTGAATATTGGAAGATCATCTAACCATTCGACCTTTGGCATAGGATTTGGAAAACCAGGGGTATGAGACCGATTCATAGGGGCATACCTAGCATTCATTCTTGCAATGGCACTCATCTTGAAACTTCATCAAGATACTGATATTCTAGTAGTGGAGTCACCTTCCAATTTGTTATTTGATGTCTGGAGTCACCAACGTAGATGCAACCTCAAATAGCTTCCTGAGCTCCTGCTACCTTCAAAAGTTTAGCTTCTTGATTTCAGGAATGAGTGATCTTCAGGCTCTCGGCAGACACACCAAAATGTTATCACAAAATCTGACCTTGATAGGTTGTTGATCAAGTAGACCCTGAGTAACTCTTTCAAACCAATCTTTTGGTTGAGGGTTAGCCTCGTCAACTTGAGAGGGCTCTCTCACTAGGTTTGGGGTTTTTGGTTAATGATTAGATGGCTAACTCTACGAACAAAATGAACAAAAATGTCACTAGTTGACTAGTTGAAACTATGATTAGCAAATATCTATTGGGCTATGGAGTCAAAATGGTCTTCAATTAAACAACATGATCAGCAAAACATGGAAGTCAAGGCACTTAGAGTTTAGTTTTATGAATAGAATGGTAACACAATGAATCAACATAGTTTACAAACACGTGAAGGAAGTTAGAGCATTTTCCAATTAATTCTAAGTAACACAAGCTTACACCATTGCAAATAAGTAATTGAATAGAGCCATAATAACATCAAACACAAACTCTTTGTGAATCTTGAGTAGTCAAACTGATCTCTGTATTAAGTATGAAAACAACAGATTTTTACAATAACACAATATTTCCTCTAATAATGAAATTTCCAACCTTGAGGAATTTGATTTTCAAGCTTAATATAGAACTTTACATCATTGGATACTATCATCCACCTTTGGAGGGATTCAAATTCCTAACTTAGACACCTATTTAATAAAAAACAAACTATTTAATTACAACTTGATAGCTAGCTGTATTTTGAGAGTCCTAATACAAATAGGAGTAAAACTCCTAAAACAAGCCTTCAACACCCTTATCTAAGTCTTTAATACATTCTTTATTCAAATTCCAACCCTGTCCTTGAGTTTGATGATGACCATGATGCTGTTGCAAAACCTGTTATATTATGCCTTAACTACCCTAAAAATTAGGAGAGAAAGTTCGTCTTTCTTAGGCCCTTAACCTTTCTGTTTATCTTCAAATAGTTTTCTGCTGGTGTATAGGTGTCATGCATTAATAATTTGTTGAAACATCATTTTCCACCCATGCAAAACAGAACTCAAGCATGTGGATGAAAACATGACTGTGCTTACGAAAATACTTTGATTTCGTAGCACAACCTTCATTTTACCTATGGAGTACTCCTTGTAGCTTTGCTACCTACAACCCCGCCATCTGAGAGTTCACAGATGAGCCCATATCCATTAGAATCTTGAAAATTTTGAATTGATCCAACATTCCCTCCACAATGCATCTATAAGAGCCAAATGATCATCTTCAGCAGTTTCATAGTGTGCTACGAAACTATTATGTGTTCTTTTTCAACACGGCCTTCAAAAATAAGTGGTTTGGGAGCTTTTTCCAAAATTTTGGGAAGACCAATGTATTAACCAAAAATCAAAATCACATCCCTTCATAGATGTTCTTCTCTTTTATGCCAAAATTGTTCTATAAATTTATCATTTTCTGCACTATTTTTATCTGACAAATAGCTGTTGAGACAGAGCCTATATATTTTGATCGCTGATAGATGTTACAAAAACGGAGGACATTTTTGTAGATAAGAAAGTTTATAAGAAAAACCTCTCTCAAGTTTTTGAAAGCTAGCTTCAGTGGTCTGGAATCTGCATTATCAAATTGTGTATAAAATAGAAAAATTCAAAATTCTGCAAATAGGTCTCAAAGGAAAATTTGAATTTCCAAATTGGTAGCACCTGGAAGAAATTTGAAAGATATTTTTGTTCCTTGTTATGCTCTTAAAAAACCTCCTTCATATTTTTTAAAATCATCTTCATTTGCTTGGAAATTCCTTTTGAAACCAACGGCTCAAAATAGTCCAAGGAACACACAAATCCCCTTACAGCTTCTGGTAGAAATACATGTAACCTGTCTGGATGAAAGCTTGTGTGAAATTGAGGTCATCCATGATAGCCTTCTTTTTATCCTTTCATCTTCATGGCAATTTACCTTTATAACCCAAACTACGCTCTTAAAAATATGACAACTGTAAAGAACTTTTGGGACAACAAGTTGTTTGTCAAAAAGTTAACTTTTCAAAGGTGATAGCTAACTTATACATGTAAAGGTGAAAAAGTAAATGAAATAGAGGAGCTTGGGTAGCTTATTTAAGGAATTATATTCGAATGTGGAGAGAAAGTTGACAAAATGATGGAGTGGAAAGCAACAACCACTTCATCAACCAATGAAAATAACTTTGTTTTTCCTTAAAAATAAGGTTTCACTCCTGAGCTCTTATCTCTTGATCCTTGATATCTATTACAAAAATGGATGAGGTTTTTGTATACAGGAATGTTTATAAGAAAAACCTCTTTCAATTTTCAAAAATGAGTTTACAATTGCTCAGGAACCCCCTTGGAAGTTGACTACTAAAAACAGAAAAACAAGGTTTTTGCCTCATAGTCCACTATGAAATTAGCTTGTTTTCGTAGCACAATACGAAACTACGGATTCCTGTGTATGCTATTTCTTTAACATAGCTCTCAAATGGTTAAATATATGGGTTCTAAACAGCATGTGAGAATTGTAGGACATGGAACAAGGCTGATTTAACTTTATTTGGATATTAAAATGAGACTCTTAACCTATCACCTACCCATCATCAAGACTAAAATGACCTTTAGACCTCCTTGAAATCATGACCAAAAGCAAAGTTGACACAATGGTTCTTTTGAAAAAATTTGGGTGTTAATATACTCTATAGGATTGATTTAGAGGTCCCAACACCTTCATTTATCTTTGTTTGTAGTGCATTTATGTCTCACAATTATCTGAGATTCGCAAAGAAGCATTGATGTCTCATTACAATCTCTGCATTATCATATATTAGGCCATATATTCATTGTTCATTCATTTACTAAAAAAAACATGATGAGATCCATATATCACAATTGCCATAAAAAATATTCATAACTTGCATATAACCAAGATAAATATCAAGGATACAATAACTATAAATATCACATATGCACTAGTACATTTTCACATGACGTACCAGTGAGAAGAAACTCTTATTAATGAATGGATAAGCAAACTAGGTTTGGGACTTTTATGAACCATCCAACCATAGATTGGATGGACCAAATATGTCTTTCAACCAATCACCCGCATGCCATATTCCAAGCTTGAATGTGGGCCTAATAACAAAAATCAACCATGGATTTCTGTGGATAAAACACAACAACCCTCATCAATAGAACCAGGACTTACTGCAATCCCACCTTACCATAGGCCTTAAACAAGCATAGATTCCTTTGGATGCCTCCACCTACACCGTGATGAATTTTCCTGCCTCCTAGACTCTAGGCTTTATTATAAATCCCGCCATACAATGGTTGAGGATTCCTAAGCCTAATCAAGACTACACCCTTTAGGATTTACTATACATCCGGGCATTCACCAATCGAGAATTCTTATGCTTAATCAAGGGAACACACCTCTATGATTTACCATATATCTCACCATTCACTAGTCGAGGATCCATAGGCCCAACAAGGCACACAAAATAAAGCTTTACTGAAATCCCACCTACACTGGTCCAAGGATTCCTAGGCCTTGTCTTCTTTATTTTAGAGACCATCCCACTCAGCTTTGAGTCCATCTGGCAATCCAACTCAACCAAATATAGTAGATTCCACCACACCATGGCTATGCAAAGATGTTAAGGCAAGGTTGAAGAACAATGTCACAACTGGAAAATCGGATGCCAATGACAACAATAGAACTAGGAATACACATGCCTAACCATGCATGCCAAAACTAGCAAGAAAATCATACATGAAACTCGATACCTATAAATAATCCAGTTGTAGATGGTTGATCTTGATCTTTTCTTCCCTTGGCCTTATTTTATTTTCTTGATCTAATTCTAAAGTGCTCCAAGAAAAATATAACTGTCGAAGAGTGAGAGAGCGAGAGAGAGAGAATAGAGAGAAAGAGCGCTCCAAAACTGAACTAACAAAAGGTACCAACTGATCCTCAGCAGCCTTTTTATTAATGAGGCCTCTATTTTCTTCAATTTTCCATTATTTTTCCTTCATGTTCTCGCTGACATGAAACATGTGATCTTTCACCTTCTGTGTATCCTAATATCCATTATTTTCATAAATAAATTGCCAAAAATGCCATTTTTTCTTTCCAAATCCTTTGTCATTGTCTTTGCAAAGTTCCTTATCCATAATAACCAAATGAACAACCACACTAGGATGTCTTTTCCAACATTCAGCTTGGAATAATTGTCCAATGATTGTGGTTATTATTTTACCTTTACTAACTTTGTTTACAAGGAATTTTCACCATGGTTGTTACAAAACCCTCCCCATTGGGGAACACATTCCATGGTGTTCAACAATAACTACAACCAACAAGACAGTTCAAAATTAAAACAAATTGGCCATGGATCTTTATAACTTAGCTTGTTGCAGTATTTACAATGAACAACCCGTTGAGAAGCAACCAACATGATAACATAACAACATGACAACCACACCATTTATTGGAGATTTATAACATAGGTCATGGTGATATTTATGTTCATATACATATATACATATACCAAGACATCACACCCAAACATATGCAAAAATCATTCACTCAACTAACGAATAGATATGGTTATATAGCCCGCATCTGATATTCCATATCCCATGTCCCTTAATGGGGCCCAAAGTGCTTCCACTGTAATTTTACTTACTCAATTGCTTGGTTTCTGAGCATGAGCATATTTCCCTGCAAAATACATTCAGGTTCCAGCCAGAATTACCCTTTTGGCTCCACCTGTAATACATACCATTCAATCACATGATGAACATATTTAACATACTTCTTAACAAATGAAAGATGTAAAACATCATGGATTTTCACCGTCGAAGGCAGTGAAAATCCAAGGGAAACTGGTCCAATCCTCTTAAGAATCTTGAAAGGTCTAGAAAAATGAGGTGCCATCCTGGCATATGATCCACTCCTCAAGGAGATCTTATTTAGCTTGATATGTAACTAAACTTGTTCCCCAACCTGAAACTCCTTAAACAACCTATTCTAATATGTATAAGTTTTCTGCCTATCTTGTGCTACCTTCAAATTCTTTTTTATTTCCTACATTTCGTGCTCCATCTCTACCAACATGTCCAGTCCAATCAATATCATGTTCATGTTCATTGAATCACTACAAATGATGGGAATATTACAACTCTGTCCATAGAGTTCCTCAAACAAACTCATCCTCAGTGACTCCTAGTACCCATTATTATAAGAAAACTCAATCAACAGAAGGTACTCCTCCCGTTTCCTCTGTTCATGCATCACATACATCCTCAACATGCCATGTCATATCCTTTTGACCTTCTCTGTTTGTTCATCTATCTGCGCATGATAAGTTGTGCTAAAGCCCAACACTGTACTCAAACATACAAACCATTCCTTCCAAAACTTGGAAGTGAACTTGGAATCCCTGCCTGACATAATATTCCTCGGAACACCATTCATCCTCACTACATATTTTGTGAAGACCTATGCTACATCACTAGATAAATAAGTAGACTTCACTGTAATGAAGTGCACAATCTTTGTTAACCTGCCTACCACAACCATGATAGAATCATGTTGCCTAGATGTCCTCAGAAAACCTGTGACAAAATCCATGGAATTCACATCCCACTTGCACTATGGAATTAGAATTGGCTATAGTAACCCACTAGGATTCTTACACTCTGGCTTCATGTGCTGACAAGCTAAGCACCCCAAAAAAAACTTTCCCGCTTCCTTCTTCAGTTTCAACCAATAATAAAACTTCTTCACTATTTTCAATGTCTTATGGTATTTTGCATGAACTGAATAAAATTTTGCATGAAAATATCTCAAGATAGTATTCTTGATATCACTACTATCTAGCACATATATCTTGTCTCTAAATCTGATCAAACTATCTATCGTGAGATGATAGTCCACATCCTGATCACCTATACCTTATTAAAACATTCGATTAAGCTCCCCGTACTGGTCATCCTGCTGACCTACCTACAAGATCTTATCCTGTAAATATGTCCCATAAGAACTCATAGTCGCTATATAATGTACCTGATCTCGAAGTCAAACTTGTTCATCGTGGCCAACCATCTAGCTTACCTAGTGTTATACAGGATTTACGATTGCAGACAAAAGTATCTCCCGTAAGTTGGTGGATAACCTAGAACAACAGAGAGACAAGGAACACAATTATTTTCCTTAAACTAAATAGATGATGAATTGAGGCCTACCTGGAATCCTTCACATGCTTCGCTCCTTCTTTAGCTTGGAAGCTTTGATTCTAGCTCCAAATGCCAAAACAAAACCTTCAAAGATAGATAACACAATCCAAGAAACTACGAGATCTATGTAGTATCATATATGTACTTCATTCAATAGATCAAAATGTTATTGAAATATATGAAATAACAATATCAAATATAGGAAAAGAATGAATTATTTGCATTAATAAAAATGGAAGGAGATTACAACCGTAATTAGTAGTCGATCTTGTAGAAGAGCTCTTCCGAGTTGTTGACCTATCCTTTCCTTGTCACACTATGCACCTCCAATTACCCTAAATTCATGAGATGATGACCACTCAGTACAATAGTATAAGGGAAGAATCACTCTCCAAAATTCAACTCCCAACGACATAGAAGGATGGGAACATATAAAGAAGAAGGGTAAGTTGGTAGTTCGTATCCAATTACCAAACTAAGGTTAGAGATCCACATTTGATGGAGGGATACGATCAAATGATAAGTGGTGAAAACTCCTATGTAGGGAAGGATCAGATCCAAATGTTTTATCCAATCTATTGGGTAGCGAAGGACCCGCGTAACAATTTTTGGGCTCAAAGCCCACAATTCTGGGTAAAAGTATGGTAAAGGCTCCACGAGGTGCGTGGAGTGCGAATTTTAATGAGTCAAGTCAAAGGGTTGTCCGCCCAAAAATAACGTAAGAAAATAGAAAGTGAGTCGGCCTGCCCATGGTCTGCATACCATGGAAATGTATAAATAGAACAAGGCTCTATGGTTAGAAGTCAGTTTTTGGTTTTGATCTTGCATGGAATGTGTTTATGAAGACAATAGTCTCTCAGCGTCTATAAGCCCGAGTCAAGGATGTTAGTAGATAGATAAAGGCTCTGATGTGTGCGTAGAGGCCTGATACAGCCCATAGCTATGTGCGTGGACCCCTGTAGCTGAGTGCGCAGGGAAGATTTGGTTGTATTGGCAGAAGATAAATAAAGATAAGAATTTATGATTCATTGTTTGCTTTATCATGAATATATATGTTGCTTATGTTCAAAATTTACGCACTATCTTTAAGAATTATGATTGTGTGCACTAGGTTTTATTGTTAAATGTTTGATTAAAGAATGTAAGAAGAAGATTAGATCTGTAGTAAATTCATTAATAAGGAAGTGCATATGCACAGATCTACCTGGAGCCCAATAGCAGTACAGAGTGGCGCAAGGCCGCAGATGATTCGCTACCCCTCCAGTCCACATCAAGACATCCCAAGGGTGTGGAAACTTGGTTCCAGCACCCTCCCATACTACCTCAGGTGAGACTTTAGTCTGCGCTCTGTAGATTGTTGCCGAAAGGGCCGGTAGTGATTGATTTTTTCAGCTAAACCACTTCTAAAACTTGGGTCAGGACCTAACAAGCCAACAAATGGTTTTGTTGCCAGGACTGGGATCTGCCTAAGGGATGTCTGATGTTGGAACACTAGAACCCTATGAAGAAAGAGCTTGAAGATTGGTTGGATCAGAAGCTTCACAAGTTCGTGGTTCAGGAAAACAGAAATCCACGGATATCTGACGAAAGATGGTTGGATCGCTACATATACACAAAAATCCACGAGATCTTCTTTGCGTCTTTCTCGACAAAATTGTACGAGTGGATCACGAGGCTAGCTGATAGTCAGGGAAGGTTTAGACTAGATCAACCCATTGTGTGGATGTCGGAGTTGGTGTGTAGGCTGGAAGCATATGAAGAAAAAATTGCACAGGAAGTATATTACTAGTTGGATCAAATAATAGGAGGATTTATTACCGAATTCACGATAGACACAACTATGAGTTACAATGAAGCAGAAAGGCAATTTCTCCAAGGACCATGGGGTAAGTACATTAAATCATTGAATGCTTGGATTAAGACGATGTTATGTGAAGAAAGGGTTATGCACATCCATTGATGTCTGGGGTAACGAGGAGCGGAAGAGGCTATCGAGGACCGAAAGATTAAAAATAGTCCTCTGATTTCACTTTTGCAAGAAAGCGACGATGAGCTCGCAGGGTTCTCTCCAAGAAGTGCAGTTTGATTGATAAAGTAGCACATTCCACTAATACCACCACTTTCCATGCCATCACCTACTTCACCTACATCAAACCCATCTTCACCTACCCCACCTCTGCCACCACCGAAGGTTGGGATGGCGAGTGTGGTGAAGCTGCCATTATTTAGAGGCATAGGAAATGAGGAACTAGATTAGTTATGGTTCATGGTAAACGATGTATGGGAAGCCCAAGGCGTAGTGGATGATAACATCAAAAATGCTACTCTGGTTAGAATGCTGCAGGACTCCGAGTTGACATGGTATATAAAGTACTCTAGCGATCACCTGAATGTAGGAATAGTGGTGATTCAGGATGCATTGAATAAAGAATTTAGCCAACCAAAATCAGAAATGCAATTGATCATCGACTTCAAGGAGATCGTGATGCTGCCTGGTGAAACCCCGTGTAATCTGGGCTAGAGATTGAAGAGTACAATCCATGAGGCTAACTTAACGCTGACGAATGTACAACACTGTGTGTGGTGTGTGGCATCTTTGACACCACATATGAGGATGGTGCTATCATAGTAAAAGATCTCAACCCATGTTGAAGTATTAGAGACAACAATGAGGTTGCATGAAACTCCAATATAGGATCCAGGTTTGAGAGTTCAACATATCCACGCATTGATACAAAACCTATGCTTAGAGATGCGAAGTTTGAAACAAGGTCAGGTGCCTCAGTCAGAGGTGCATAAAGAGGCATGGTGCATCAAATGTAAGGGCCAGGGCCATGATAAGGATCATTGTCCACTCTTCGCACTTACTTGGTGGGGGGCACCAATGCCATTGCGAACCAAAGGCACAGGCAGGGCCAAGCATGGCACCCACACTCTGGTGTGCAATCTATCAGGTGGGAGGAATGCATGCCACGGACAACTATCATATATTGAAGAACCTGAGACAACCCCCCCAGTAGTTATTTTGCAACTTTTGTAAGACGATGGGCCATGACGAACGAAATTGTTGAAGTGATGAGTTGTTGATGGATCGGACACATACTTATAGGATGCAGACAGAGGCACGAGGTCAGGATCCAACTACAGCAATAGCGCAGGGCAAATTCCAGGGATGTCGACGGGGACGAGCGGGAATGGGACCTAGACAAGGACAAGGATAATTAATCTACTATAATTGTGGAGGACCTGGGCACTACTTGCATGATTGCATGAACCAAACCAGAACATGTTGCCCGTACTGTTACCAGTTTGACCATGAAGCAGTAGACTACCCCAAACTAATTGCACAGATGTGGGAAAAAGGGGTGCTTCAGGCTACTCCCACTCAGAACGTCCAAATGATGAAGGCTGAACTGCGCGAGGAAGATCCCAATGTGAACATGATGCTCAAAAGTGGTACAAATACTGGAGAAGATAAGGGGAAGCAACCGGAGAAGGATGCAGGGGTTCACAAGGCCCCTACAAAAGAACTTGAATTTGATTTTGAGCGCACGAAGGAAACATTTATGGAAGCTAAGAAGAGCTTCGCGGAGGCTTCTATGTCGGGTAGCAAGGATCAGACTGAGCCAGAGATGGATAATTCTATGTTAACTACCTTTTTAGAGACATTCATGAAGCTACTACGGGACACTAAAGTGGTGAAGGGTTTTCAAGAGTTGATAACTAGGTGCACAGGGTCGAATGAACCACGCATGGTCTGGAAACTAGGAAAGCATGTGTTGCACAATAGGTGGGAAATGTAGTTGACTACCCAGATTTGGGACTATGAGATGGATGAGTTCGTTCTGGAGGTGGGGTCGGATACGAATGTCCTACCTAAATAGACCTGGGAGCACATGGGCAGGCCCACAATACAATGGTCCCCTATCCAATTACGAATGGTGAACCAACTGAAGAGCTTGCCTATGGGGAGACTGCAAGGAGTTACAATAGACATTGAAGGTGCAAGCACATAAACCAATTTTGAGGTAATAGAAATTGTGGATGACAATAACACATATCCTGCATTGCTAGGGATAGACTGGGCCACAGATATGAATGGAGTCATCTACCTAAAGAAACGAAAAATGATATTTGTGAAAAAATCTCTCCACGTAGTGGTTCCGCTGGACCCAGCCAAAGGGGCATGCTACACTGAGTCTGTGTGTGATGAGGACAATGACGATGAACTAGACTATATCTATCAGATCATAGCATAAGATTAGGATCGGGTGAATCCAATAGTAGATGGGAGAATCTCATGGGAACACGACAATGCATGTCGGACTCAGATGAAGAGATTGAGCAATGGCAGAACTAATTGCATGAGGTAACAATGCTAAATTGTAATATGATGGTTAGATCACTCCGCAATGTAACAATAGAAGAATCGGAGCTAACAACCGATGAGGGTACAATGAGAACAGAAGAACATGTAGACCCCTGCGAAACAACAATTCTGGAACAAAAACAGCACGGTGTGCAAATGAGGGTGTTGTGCGCAACCACTGCACAAGGGTGGAGTACACGCCAACAAACTAGGAGGAAGTGGCATGAATGTAGAAGACAAGCGCTCGTATGGTTTGGAGGACCAAATGGGAAATGCACTCCATTATCTGTTTGCGACAAAGCCCGCATAAAACCTAGGGGGAGCATGAAAAGCACCCGTCTGAAAAGACGACCCATTGGGAATCTATAGATACCAAGGATTCAAAGGGATTATAAGACCCTCAGCATCAGGAGGGGGCATAGGTGATCTTATCAATGGTGAGACAAGAGGGAACCAAGCATGGGTGCAGTAGTGGCAGGCCTTGCGAAGTCAATGAAGAATGGGTGCGGCTAAGAAGAAACAACGCAATATTAGGGGACAAAATCAGCAAGAGGGAAAGTGGCGATGCCCAAGTGGGCCGCGCGAATATGCACATAAGGGAAGTAGGCCTGCCCAAGCCTATCGTGGTACTAGAACGAGCTGCGGCCCTGCTATCATGGTTGTGATTGCACCAACGGAAGACTATACCCGATGCAGTAGTGTACGAGGAGATAATGGATACGAAGGCACTCAGAAGGTGCCCGTAGCCCAGGCTAGCAGGAAAGCCGATACCTTGCACCTGGTGTACAACCACCTGACTAGCTGTGGAAAGCACAGTCTTAGCGCCTCAAGTAGTTGAAAGAAGGTGCGGGACTATAAACAAATTTGTGGGAGGCTGGCGTAGAAGGTAGGTGTCGTGCAGGGTCATTCGGTCAGCAAGATCGCGGCTGTGCCGCAAGGGTTTTGCTGCCATGTGGGAAGGGTAGGAGGTGACCATTAATGCCACTATTCCTGATAAGGAGTTCGAGTTACAGCAGAGAGGAGTGGGCTACAGGCCATTAAGACAAGAGTTCCGAGCTAGCTACGAAAATATCTGCCACTTAGAAGATATCAATGAATTGGAAGTGGAGGGAAGGGATACTTTCAAAAACCTGTGGACAACACTGGAATATTTGAGATTAGAACCAGTAAAGACCAACAAACACCCAGCTACTAGGCATCCCATGAGTACCATGGTGAGAGCCTGAGCATCGTTCATGGAAGAGTTGTATCCAACCCAAGAGGAGCCAGATGAAGCGGTTGCATCGCCCAAGGTTCCATAGTCACCATGCACATCACGGCCCCGAAAAAACAAGTAGATGATGGGGCCAGTCATGGTATCACCAAGATTTAGCAAATTATTAGTAGTCAAAATGGGCAAAACAATCACCATTGAACTCGAGGAGGACAACGAAGATTTGCAAGCCCTGATCGCTCAGATTGAAGCATAGGATGAGGAAGAAGAGGATGCTTTCCAAATCCCTTCACTACCCCCATATGTCTCTCCATGGAACGGGATGGCCAAGATACCAAAGGACCTAGACACTGCGAGGAGTGCGATCTAGACCCTGCTTCTTCTAGATGAGATAAGGTTTGATGGTTTGCCGTTGGGCCATGTACTGAGTATCAAGTTCGAGGATTGGGATCTTTCAGATAGTGAAGAGTTCCCCCAATTGGTCGAAGACAAATTACTGTGTGAAAGTGGTTACTAGGTGTGGAGAAGGCATGCTTACTTAATCTAAGGTGGATACCCCACTATCACCATGCGGTCAACACCACTTTTGTTATCCGACAGTTACTATGTCTGGTACATGATGGGTATCTCTGGTTGGAGGAGTCAATCCATACCACAACCGATTTAGTACAATGGATTACCCACCTACCTATTAAAGGGAATGACCCCACAAGCATAGCTAGAACAAGTAGCGATGTGGGTCTCGCAGAAGCAATGAAGGCTAAATATAAGCTAGAAAAGCGAAAGCTTTGGTATGTAATAGCAAGAATCAAATACTGAGGGGTGTGAGTCACCACCCAGCTACTAGCCAATAAACTCATGAGGAAATGCTGAGCAGATGAGGTGCCAACCCCTGTTATTGTGCTTGCGGAGCAATGTGCAGAAGGGGTTTAGTTCAACTAGGTGCAGTTCTTATGTGACAAATTTTTGGAAAATTGTAAGGAAGCGCAGGAAAAAGGTAAGACTTTCCATTATTCATGGTCGCTACTATCAATCCTTCTGGTTTCTAAAGAACTGTCGTAGGGTAGCCAGTTTCCCAGCATTGAGAACAACCTACCTGAAGCAGTGTGGTATACCTCGCTCTGGGCTACAAAGGACGCCACGAGGGTTCATGAGATCGAGGTATTTTTGATATTCATGGAGGTGATTATCCGGACATGGATCACTCACAGACTACGGATGTCCCCAGTGGTATACAAAAATTTGCAAAGCACGACGGAGTTCAAAGCGGACATGCATAACCTATATATCTGGGCATGGAATGATCCAAAGTGAACATGGGTCAAGCTTCCATTCATTGCAACAGACGATGCAATTCACGAGTTATTGGCAGGATGGCCTTCGAAGTGGTGTGCCCCAGGCAAGGCCGTTTTAGAATGAATGGCAGCACAACAGTAAAAGAAGGAAATCCAGTTGTGACTCACTAAACTGGCAGAAAGGAAATGTCAAATGGCCCCTTCGCAGTTGGTGATGACCTAGGAAGTACTCTCTGAGAAGATCATGGAAGATCAGGAAATGTCCTTGGAATAGGACATGCAGAGGGAACTAGAGACATAGGAATGGCCAGGCCTTACCCAAAAATCGACCCAGGGTAAGAGACTATGCAGCAAGGAATCGCCGCATACATGCAAAAAGTAAAAAACAACAAAGAATTTGGAGAAGGAATTTCTTGCTAGCAGTGAACCTATGTGTAATATCGCTACAGGTGCATTAGAGGAGCTAATGACAGAGCAAACAACTATGTTGGGGGAGCTCAGAGCACAACTACAAGCATTAAAGGTGCGATCCCTGGGAGGTGCGATCCCTGGGAGGGATGATAATGAACCTCGCAGAGGGCATACTCAGAGCCAAGCCGATGGTGCGCACCCACATAATGAACACTTTAGTGTTGCTAGCAGGTGATGTCTCGGCAGAAACTGGAGGTGACATGCAAAGTTGGGGATTGAATTTGGCCGCCCTTCATAGAGAAACACTATACCAATTGTAGGATGGGGTAACCGCCAAGCTTCATGCCTAGGAAGCCCGCACTATCTAAATCTTAATCGAACAGAAGCAAAATCTGGAGCAGGTTAGTGTATAGCGTGATGACTTGGTCACACACAACCAGGAAGTGGAACAAGCCATGGCAGAGGCCTCCAACAAGATACCAGAGTTGACTATTGGTGGGCCCCAGTATTGTAGCAATAGTGCTACAACTCCTGGAACTCCCTTCTTTAATTTTATCAACCCGGTAGTTCGTAACAAACTTGGAAGCGACGGTGTTGTATGCACAAGTACTAGCTCTTGCCGCAGCTGTCACTTGGTCAGCTGGCACAAGTCCGCTAGGGGCTCAAGCCAACTTCTATGAGCTCTTAGAAGAAGCTTTTTAACTGATGGACGAAAGCTAACTCAAAGGAAGCTAATCTACTTGGGAAAAGAAACTGAAAGCCAAAAAGAAACACAAACCCTAGCAAACCCTAGCAAACCCTAATTCTACCAACTAGTCCTACTGATGTAAAAATGAGAATGCAAACTACGAAAAGAAATGCCATTACTTCTAGGAAGGTAAAATGCATGTGTCTAAGTTATCACTATCTGAAGAAAACATCTTTTTGTATTTTTGATTAAGTTGTTGAAATTATCATGCATGTGCTTCTAACTAGTTTTCCACTGTGCAGGGATGGATCAAGGGATGAAATATTGTGGGAAAGGTTGGGATGGTACAGAGAGGTTCTAAGGGATACCTGACATTCTCTCTAAGAGTTTCACAAAGTCTGGATGACATGCAACCGTGTTTATGAACTTCTACAGGAAGTCTGTAGGGGTTTCTACAGGATGTTCTGCAATTCTTCTACAGGATGTTTCGAAATGGGATGTTTGAGGACGGATGGTTGATGGAAGATGCATGGATGGTTATGGAGGTAGGATGGGGGTCTGAAGTGACCCAGGAACTGATGGATGGAGTGGTGAGATGATGTGGAAGGCTGACTTGCATCAACGAAGGTTTAGGCAATGGAAAAGCAAGAAGGTAGGGTTACGTGGCAAAAGAGCAGATGGGAGATGAGGAAACAGACTTGGTGATGGAGGAGCTGATCTGGATGAGGCTCAGATGAACGAGGAGGTGATGAAGGTGATAGAGATGCCCTGCACAATGCTCATTCAAACAAATCAATGAATCCTTGCAAACAAAACAAGTCCTAGCTAACTTAATCCAACTGTCAATGAAATGAATAAACAGCAGCTTTGTTTGGAAAGAGAACCATGTACATCACGTGAGTAAGAACATTCAAAATTATCTAAATGCATGACAAACTCCTACCAATCGATTCTAACCATAAAAAGCTACTTTAACCATCAAAAACAACCAAAATAACAAAGCAAGATCTAAAGAGCAGATTTCATTTTAAGAACGCAGCAAACACATAAAGATAAACAAGGGAGGTACTGAGCGCTTGAGATGGGCCCAACCCCAAGAGCTACAGCCTCCTAAGAGAGATTGAGAGCTGGTGCAAAGCTGGATTCATCTTTATTAATCAAGAATGAAGAGTTACATCAAAACTCTCCACAAGGAGAACTTGAAAATGAGCTGACAGCAAAACTAATCTATTGCCTAAAAATCAAATTACAAAATGACTACAACAAGACTATGAAATGACTAACTACCAGCTACAGAATGACTAACCACTAGCTCCCCAAAATGACTAACTAAAATGAGGCCCTCAGCCCTCTTATTTATACAATTTGAGGACCCAACAGTTGTAGAGCGATAACTAGGGTCTCTCACACCACCAATTATTCCACATTATTAAGTCAATCCGGGATCGTTTTGTTCTTTCAAGGAGTAACTCAATCCGAGGCTGTTCTGTCCAAGTAGTGCTCGGTAGTATAGCGTTCTAATGACTTGAAAGGAAACAAACACTAAGCTGTAACTAAACCAATTCAGAAAATGAAATCACACAAGGCAAATGATCAGTCAAGGGTACGGAACCAATAACCCTTCCCTTTAGAAACTGATAAAGAAAGAAAACCAAAGCATGGACTTATAGGTCTGGGAGCTAGGCAGCGTCTTGCTGGGCTCACGACAGCCTTAGGCCTGCTATCACGCGAAAGCAATAAAGGCAGATTAGCGAAAGTGAAATGAAACAGCAATTCTTAAAATGGAACAGCAGTAATCAAATGGAACAGCAGTAATGAAATGGAACAGCAGTAATGAAATGGAACAACAATCTTTCATAAACGGGAAACGTCAATCATATAAAATGGAACAGCAACTCAAATAGAACAGCAAACCCAAATGGAACAGCAAACCCAAATGGAACAACAAATCCAAATGGAACAGCAAACCCAAATGGAACAGCAAATCCAAATGGAACAGCAAATCCAAATGGAACAGCAAACCCCGAAGTATGTACACGGTCTATACTACTGTAGCGATCCGAGAGTAATGTGTGATGTGACTATGTTTCTGAACAAAGTGATATTATCTTCAAGCCTCACAAATACTTATTTCATATGAATCCAATAATGATAACATTCATACCAATAACTTGCTGTAGAAATGGATGCAATTCAAATAGATTCAGTTTGTGTAATACAGAGACGTGAATTACAGAACTTATTCAGATTCAGATATTAATTAAGAAGCATAGTCTATCATATAAAAGATGTATCGGATCACTGAAACAAGAGAAATAAACAAACCACACCAATCACCGTATGATACAACAGCAAGTGACCGTCGGAGCTGGGCCCTTGGCTACGATGGTACACTGCTTAGAGTTACTTCAGATGTAGAAACGAAGTGAACACCAAGTCCTTTATATTGATTGCATTAACAAAAGTATACAAAATCAGATCTTACAAAGCTCAGTGATCAAAATCGCTCTGAGTTTATAATTATAACAACAGTCGTCCCCCACGCTCGATGGCGTGGTACCTTTATATAACAGAAATGACGGAGATGTCTAGATACAAAAGATAAGCTTAAAGCAGCGATCCCTCAGGATCGAAGATCCTGAGGGATTCGCTAATCGTTCAGGTCTTCTCTTTCCTTCTTGCGTTCTCCATCACGGTATCCTGCGTTCTTTTCCTGGATTATTCGGCTCCAATTTTACTTAATCTTGTCCGCATCCGGTTCCCTGTCGTCGGGACAGCAGTTACTTTCCTTGCGCTTCTTGTTTTCACTCGATAATTCCCTATTTCCGCGTCCTTCTGCATAGAAATCATCGATTATTAGTGATTGAGCTTCGTTTGTCCATTTTCACACAATTTACCAAAACCCTTATATTTTTAGGCTCATAATGCAGAAAAGATTAGAAATAGTATTGAAAAACCACTAGATTGCTTATCAAAAAGCATACCTTCCAGGTGCTCCACACACCCCCCTGCTTACCCTGTTTCATGTCCTCATGAAAACGTTGTAATTGACATGCAGGGCTGTGAGAGAGTAGGCCGGAGAAGGGATCTCACGAAGAGGCCGACAACCATGATTAGCAACTAGATGGTCAAAGAACTGATCTAACTGATATGCAGGCATCTCATATAGGGCCTGATATCCAGGTGCAGGATGCCAAATAATTGGGCTGCGAAACCGATACCCCAACCAAAATGGTCCTGCTCACAGAATCCGTTCCCCATAGAGACTCAATCGACTGGCAGCCAATTCAAAATTCTCAAAGTTAAAGGGTTCCCTGAGCTGGATGTTTGGGTTGGAGGTTCGGTATCGAAACTTTGCAGCATGGAAGGCCTGGTCTTTAATAGTCAGGAAATACTCCAGACCATTTCGGATCAAGTCTCCATGCATGGGACCTAATATCTTCATGACACCTGGGATCCTCATCATACTCCTATGCTCTCTCCATAATACTGCTGGGTCCCTAGGTTCAGCTCGTACCCAAAGATCTAAACTATTTTCTTGCCTCTGAAAGATGTTGTAAGCTTTAAGCCATTTTAACTGATTCACTCCAAATGAGATAAAGGCTTGAAATTGTATATCGCCAACGAAAGGGCCAGGATTCAAATCAGTTTCCTGGTCTAAGACAAGATTGTGCAGGTAGAATTCACATAACAACCTTTGAACTTTAACTCCATAATGCTTGCAGCAATCTATAAAATCATTAACAGTGTTGATATGGATAGGTGCTCCTGCCCTAACAGCTTTTATTTTTAATCTCAAATAACGTTCAAGCAAAAACAAAGCATAATTTTTAGCAGGGGCTCTACAAGTGAAAACATCAGCATACAAGGAACACAAGGTGTCCATCTGCTTAACAACACTATCTAGTCGACGAGTTACCTTAGCAACCTTTTCCTGCTCCTTCTGCCATCCTTCAAAGGCCTGTCTCTCAGACTGACTGATGTTTCGAAGTTGCTGTTGGAGCTCTTCGTGTTTTTCTTTGGGGACGGTCTGTTCTCGCAACTGCTCGGCCTCCTGCTGAGCTTCCTTCATCATTTTATGCAAGGTTCTGGTTTTCGGGTCTTTCTTCCACACAGCCGTAGAAGCTGGAAGTTTAACCTGGACCTTCCTATTGCGTTGTTTGGAATTTTGGACCCGAATTACACCCGAGGGGGGTGCTTCTGTTTGAACCTCTTTGCTATCCATTTCCTTTTTAATGCGAACAAAGGGTTGCTGCGTTCTTCCTACCATCGGAGCCTCTTGCTGTTCCATTGGAATGTCCATTCGTTCCTCCGGGCCAAATGGAACAGCAGTTTCTATTGGAACAGCACCCTGTTCCTCATTATCATTCGGAACAGCGGACTGTTCCTCAACAGTAGGTCTCCTGATGGGGTTTCGTCCATCAAAACGAACCCTAACCCTCGGGGTTCTTGGTGCCGTGGTCCTTTTCCTCTTCCTTGCAGTTTTTTGTATTCTCAGACTGGCTTTCAACATTCTAATTTGTTGCCGAAGTCTGGCTATCGTGCCCAGCATCCTCTGGTGCTTCTTTCTCAATTTTTCAATTTCCCTAGCCTCAGCAGAGGGTTTGGCCTTCAGTCTTACTTCTTCTTCCTCTCCTGGAACATCTTCCGGCGCCCTGGGGACAGATTGTCCCAAATTGATGTCTTCTGCTTCATTACCAGGCGGGTTTTCTTCCCCTGCTTCTTCTGCATGCCCTTCCTTAGGTAATTCTTCTTCTGCGGGACCATCAAGGATGCCTCCTGGACTGGAGGCTTGACCGTATTCTCCCATATTGGCCAGAACTGCTGCCAATTCCTCTTCTCCTGGATGGTCTTGCAACGGACTACCCATGGATTGTGCGTTTTCTTCTTCAATTCCTCCTTCTGGCTGGTTAGTTCCAGCCTCTAATTGCTCAGCATTTCCTTCGGGTAATTCACCTTCCTCCTCCGAAGGTTCGTCCTCAATTTCAATTGGTTGGGCCGCAGTTTTCTGAATCTTTTCCAACCTTCCCCGAATTCGAACCGATCGAGCTGACTTCCTGGGTCTTTCAGGCAGGTTGGGAGTGCCAACAGGTTCTCTAGGTTCTTCTGGTCGTTCCGGCGTATCGGAGGGTCGCTTCCGTTTCGAAACAGCATGCTTCTCTGCCGCCGACTTCTTACGTTTCTCTGATTGTTCCGGCGTGCTGGAGGACTGCTTCCGTTTTGAAACAACACGCTTTTCTGCTGCTGGCTCCTTGTGTTCTTCTAAACGTTCCAGTGTGCTGGAGGTTCGTGGTAAAGCCAGTCCCATTTTAACTGTTTCGACCAATTCCTCCCAGGTGTCTTGCTGTTGGGCAAGACTGTGGCTTATTATTAGCCGAATCAGTCCGTGGTGGCTAACAACCGTCTCTGTGTGCTGAGCCTTCTTTAGACTTCGGGCCGCATCATGTAATAACGAATTTAAAAAGGCAGGGAGATTTACAGAGCATTTTCCCTTCAAAACAGCTAGAAGTTTTAAGTGACGAGCCCTTACCACATCTTTTCTCCCTTCGCAGGTGATATAGCTTTGCACTATCTTCACCAGCTCGGTCCAGGGTTCCCCCAGTGTTGTCGGCAGAACTCCTTTCCCTTTGACTGTCAGACTTTGGCCTTCGCTTTGGAAAATTTCCATTGCTTTCTGCAGTCTTTCCTTCTTCAGCTCCCATCTGGGTCCAACAGCTGGTAATCCTGAGGTTTCTGCAATAATGTCCTCCGTGACTTCTATCCGCTTTCCTCCGACTATAGAGTGGTTTTCCTGCAGATTTTGCAGGAATTCCAACGCTACAACCTCGTTCGATTCTTGCAGGCGGTTGAAGTAATTCAACCATCCTGCATTTTCCAGAATTTCGCGGGCAGCAGCAGACGCGATCAGCTTGTGCGGTTCGCTTCGGATTGTCTTCCCGCCCATGGCTTACTCTCAAAAACAAACTCGGGAATGACACAGCAACTGTCCGCAGTATTTACCGAACAGAGAGGATACTCGATGCTATTTTTAGGAAGGATTTTCGCAGAGCATGCAGCAAAGAGAAAGATCGTGGATGGAAGTCCGTAGAATGAGATCATCATACCGTTAAATCGTGTTATTATTTTTCCCGAATGGTGTGCAGCCACGTAACCATTGGAGTAATGAGGTCACCTCCCCCCCCGCGATCTGATAGGCTACCCCCAGCCGTCAAAGAGAGGAGAAGCAGCCAGTCGGGAGTCAAATCATAAAGTACAGCAGGTGGAAATTATGCCATGTTGTAAAAAGACAATGAAGTACCGAAACCGAGGCAGAAAAATGGATCGCTTTTAAGATAAGCCAGTGTGATATAATGAGGAACCAAGGGTTGGATGTCTGTCAACTGTACCAAGTCTCTAGTAGTCATTGTCAATTCCGTTGCCATGATTGGTGATAATGTTCATGCGATAATTATATCGGGGTGTGACATATGATACATGCAAAGGATATAAAAGACAAACAGACTTAATATCATACCTGTTGGTGTAAATATTACGACTCCAATGCCATTAACAGAGCTCTGCTGCCAACAGGTGTTCATAACCTTGGCAAAGCTGTTTATCTCACCCTCCGGAACCATTATCCTTTGTGTATCTACTGAAGAGTGCTTCGTCAAAATGCAGGCCATTATGCTGGCTTGGTGACCAGATAACCATAATGCCATTCACAAGGTAGGCACGAAACGTGGTCAGGCCGGCTCGTGATGAGACCTCCTGTTCCAAGGTTTGCTTGTTATTTTACCTTTGGACCATATCCCTGGTGTGGTGGCCGTAATGGGAATGCCACTTCGCTTCCATCCTTATGATCATGGTAGGCTGGCTCTGAATGAGACCCCCTATCCTGCATTTGACAATTTGATATCTTGTTTTTATTGTTTTCTTTTATTCTTCTTTTGCAGCACACTTCTTTTTCTTTGTTCAATTACACATAAGGGTGGTTCCGCACTCCTTAAGAGCGGGGAATGGTGGAAGAAGTCTTACAATCCCAACAGACAGATATAAATCGTTTGCTCATATTCCTCAGTAATGATCAAGAAAGTTTTTAGGGAAATCGACATGATAAAAATTACCAAACCATGGTTCGGGAACAAGATAATGACAGTAAAGACGAAAGTTAATGTCCTTCCTCTTGTCTTCTTATATATGCTGACTGTTAAAATAATAGCGATTTATGATATGCAGGTTTCGGTGTATCATGCTTTTATGTTCATTGCATAATGTCATTGCTATATCTAAAGGATTTAGGAGAGCATAATCGCAAAACGTCCAAATAGAAGCAGAAAGGTTCTGATGGTGTCTTCTCTGAGCGAAGCATGCGAATGACTCATCTTGCGGAAAAGAAATAGCGGAATTAACCAAATTCTGCATCTTGAAAAAAAGAAATATGCGAGTGCTGTTCCTTTTCGCAAAGGAACAGCAAAGCACAAAAAGTGTTGTTCCTTTTCGCAAAGGAACAGCAAAAATCCTCACGGGTTGTTCCCTTTCGCAAAGGAATAGCAAAAATCCACACGGGTTGTTCCTTTTCGCAAAGGAACAGCAAAAATCCACACGGGCTATTCCTTTTCGCAAAGGAACAGCAAAAATCCACACGGGCTGTTCCTTTTCGCAAAGGAACAGCAAAGCCAAAAAGTGCTGTTCCTTTTCGTAAAGGAACATCAAAACCAAAAAGTGTTGTTCCTTTTCGCAAAGGAACAGCAGAACAAAAGTGTTGTTCCTTTTCGCAAAGGAACAACAAAAATTCCAAAACGCCAAAGTGCTGTTCCTTTTCGCAAAGGAACAACAAAAATTCCAAAACACAAACGTGCTGTCCCTTTTCGCAAAGGAACAACAAAAATTCCAAAAGACAAACGTGCTGTGCAAAATAAGGTAACCAAAGTGCTACAAACAAAGATGAAAAAACATATGTACAGGATGTTATGTACAAATTATAAAAAACAAATTGCTTAAGTTATGGGTGAGGAAGATTTCACTTCCTCTGCTAGGATCTCCAAATCAGTGTCTTGCTGAAGCTGTTGACAAAAGGATTCCCGAGTAACAGGTCTTCGATAGAGACGAACTCAGTGTCCATTTACTTTAAACGTATATCCAGAACCGTCAATTGTGATCAGAGTGAGGGTCCCATTGTCGTGCACCTTCTGGGTCTCATATGGTCCTAGCCAGCGAGTCTAGAGATTCCCCGGGAAGTCCTGGAACCGAGAATCGTATAACAGAGCCCAGTCTCCTTCATGGAAGACTTTATTCTTTATAAGTGCATCATGCCACTTAGCTCGTTGCTGTTGGATTAATGCTGTGTTTTGTAATGCAGAGAGCCTAATCTCATCCAATTCGTTGATTTGTCGTAGTCGATTGATCTGTGCCTCATTCAGATCTAGGCCGACCTCTTGTGCAGTTCGTAGTGTTTGGATCTCAAATTCGATAGGAAAGATTGGTTGTTTCCCAAACACCAATTGATAAGGTGAATAGCCTGTGGTACTTCTCCATGTGGTTCTATAAGCCCACAGTGCTTCAGGTAGCCGAGCAGCCCAATCACGCCTGTGTGATGCGATGGTCTTTGTTAAGATTGACTCAATTATCTTGTTACTGTTTTCTACTTGTCCATTTGCCTGCGGATGGTAGGGGGTAGTAATCTTATGTTGGATATGATAATTATTAAATGTTGCAGCTAGTTTGTTTCCAACAAATTGTGGTCCACCATCTGTAATTACTTCTCTCGGAAGTCCATAACGTACAAACAAATGGAACAAAAATTGTATTACCGAGTCTTCTGTAGCCCTAGCTAATGATTCAGCCTCAACCCATTTAGTAACATAGTCTGTTGCTACCAGGATGTATGTCCTTTGGTTTGATGGTGGATTAATGGGCCCGACGAAATCGAGAGCCCATCGCTCAAATGGCTCAATAACCACTTGTGGTCTCAGAGGCATTTCATCAGCTTGACCAGGTTTTCCTGCTCGCTGGCAGCTATCACAGGCCTGCACAAACTTTTTCGCGTCCTTAAAAATTGTAGGCCAATAGTACCCTGCCTGTAGTATTTTATGTGCTGTTCTCTTGTCGGCAAAGTGCCCCCCGCATGGTCCACTATGACAAGCCTTTAGGATGTCTAGGATCTCATCCTCCCGAATACACCTTCTGATTTGCATGTCTGCTCCTGTATGGAATAAATGGTCTCCAATCCACGAAAATCAAGTGCTTTTCTGAACAATTTGCTTTCGTTCCTGAGGGGTTAGGTGTTTTGGTAACTTACCCACTGCAAGATAATTGGTGACGTCAGCATACCAGGGTGTTCGAATGGCAATGGAAAACAGATGTTCGTCAGGGAATTGATCTTCCACGGCTGCTGCTTCGATTGATTTGGGTATTCTTGAGAGGAAGTCAGCTACAGGGTTCTCCTTGCCGGGTCGATCCTTAATTGTGATGTCAAACTCCTGCAACAGGATCAACCATCGAGTTACTCTAGCATTCGTGACAGGTTTGTTTGCTAGATATTTAATAGCAGAATGATCTGTATATAACACAACAGGGTAACCTGTAATATAATGCCTAAATTTATTAACAGCATGAATTACAGCCAGAAATTCCTTTTCAGTAATAGTATAATTGAGTTCGGCAGAGGATAAATTTTTGCTAATATAGTAAATAGCGTATGGTTTCTTATCCTCTTCTTGTCCTAGGACTGCACCGATTGCTGTATCCGAGGCATCCGATGAGATCTGGAATGGCAAATTCCAATTTGGTCCTCGAAGGACTGGAGCTATTGACAGCAACTTTTTCAATTCTTTAAAAGCCTGATCTCATTTATCTGTCCACAAAAAATCGACACTACCTGTCAAAGCATATAGAGGTGCTGCAATTCGTGAATAATGTTCTATAAAGCGTCTGTAATATCTAGAAAATCCAAGGAAACTACGTACCTCTGTTTGAGTAGTGGGGGTAGGGATGAGCAAAAGAATCTAAATTTTAGCAGGGTCTACCTGGATGCCAGCTGCTGAAATGTAGTGCCCTAGAATGAGCCCTTCCGTCATCATCATGTAGCACTTCTCGTGGCTCAGGCAGCGTCTGGTAGCAATGCAGCGTTGTAGAACTTTTTCCAAGGTATCCAGAGCTGGATCAAATTCATCCCCATATGGTGTGAAGTCGTCCATATACACCTCAAGTCCATCGTTTATTAGATCTGCAAAAATACTAAGAATAGCCCTTTGAAATGTAGCAGGGGCGTTACATAGGCCGAAGGGTAATACGCGATAGGCAAACGTTCCCCAGGGGCACGTAAAGGTAGTTTTATCCTGGTCTTCAGGGGCAATTTGGATTTGGTTTTATCCACTGAAGCCATCCAAAAAGGAGAAAAATTTCTTTCCTGCTAACGTGTCCAACACTTGATCTATAAATGGGAGGGGAAAGTGATCCTTTTGTGTAGCCATGTTTAACTCCCTATAATCGACGCAAATCCTCCATTTTCCATTTTTCTTTGGTACCACCACAAGGGGAGAGACCCATTTACTGTCAGAGATAGGGTAAATAAAGTTAACATCTAAGAGCTTCTGAAGTTCATCTTTTACTATCTCTTTTAGGTGAGGGTTGAGTCTTCTTTGTGGCTGACGGACAGGTCTTGCATCTTTCTCTATATAGATGTGATGGGTGCATAATTGAGGATCAATCCCCTTCATGTTGGGGTAATCCCACGCAAATGCATCCTTGTATTTTTGTAACAGATTAACAAGTTTTATTTCTTGATCTGGTGTAAGATTGGCGTTAATATTCAAAGTTTTACTAGGTTCAATTTCCACTACTTTACTATTAGCAACAACAGTTACTGGTATTGTCTGGTCATGTGGATCTTTTAAGGGATCTTCTTCTAGCTCACTGTCAAATGCTGCCTCTATCATAAGACACTGCATATGTGTTCTAGCTTCAGCTTGGCTAATAAAATTGTTAATGGCGTCGTCTTCTGTTTGATCCTTGAAGTCTAACGCCTTCTGTATAGTTAATGGAGATCTGATGTTGTTAGCAAGATATGATACAGGATAAGAGTTAGTTTTAATCATTGGCAGGCTTGGCTGAGCTGGAGGATATAGAATTAAATTTTTAACATCGGGTCCTTTAGCTATAGTCATGTTTCCCTGCCGGCAGCCAATGTAGTCATTGGCAGTAGCAAGCCAGGGTCTGCCTAGGATTAACGGATGTCCATCTAGTCGGGTTTTAGGATTAATTACCAGGAAGTCTGTGGGATACTCCCATGAATCTACGGAAACCATGACATCATTCAGAGTTCCTTCTGGTCGAACTACAGATCGATCTGCCAATTCTAACAGAGTAGAGGTAGGTTCTACTGACGTGATGCCAAGCTTTTGGCAGGTGGAGGTTGTCAAAATGTTGATTGCAGCTCCTAGGTCGACTAGAGCGTTCGTCAGGGTTTGGCCATAGATTTGAACGGTTACAATTGGGTTCCCGGGATCTTCATATTTGATAGGTGTCTCTTTTCCTGATAATAGGTCGGATAAGGTACCAACTACTTGGACTCTAGGGTTAGTATTTGGATTCCTCCTTGATTTTTTGATGCATAATTCCTTTATGGTTTTCGCATATATAGGAATATCTTGTATAGCTTGGAGGAATGGAATCTTTATATACAAATTTTGTAATTCTCCCAAAATGTCAAAGTCTGGAGGTTGTATAGGTCGAGATATGACTAATCGTTCTGGGAAAGGAGGAGAGGATGTACTTGCTTGTTTATTGTTTTGCTCTTTGTTTTCATCCTCCCGTTGTGGGGGTTGTTCTATTGGTAACTGATTTTCAATATGAACCGTTTTGTCTCCCTCTGTTTCTATTATTCGCCCAGATCTTAACTGAAGATCGTTGCACTCCCTTAGGTCAGACTCAATCTCTGATGTGTCTATGATTTGGATGGATTGGACTGGCCTATTATTAGGATTGGGGTTGGGTTGGGCTGGGAGTTGCGGTCTCAGATTAGACTGGGGATTTTGTTGTAAAGCTGGCAGAGTTGGTTGAGGGAGTGGGATTGATCCTGCTGGCTGATATGTCGATCTTGGCCAGCTTGTCTGCCAGGATGAGCTTTGCGAAGTGGAAGGGGTCCACTGTGGAGGATAGGAACTATTCTGCCAATATGGTGGAGGATAAGGGTAGTTTGGCCAACCAAATTGGGACATCCAAGGATTCGGAGTAGGAAACATCTGAGGTGACCAATTTGAAAACGGGGGTTGGGACTGATTTTGCCACATGTTCTGCTGCTGAGTATTGAACTGCGGGGGTTGAAAAGAAGAGGAGGGGTCTGAAAACATACCTGATTGCCTAGGCTGCCATTGACGACGCTGGTTAACAAAATATGCTGGTTCTGACTCCTCTTCTGCTTCTTTGTATACTGCCTTCAAACCAGGAAGTGAAGGGCAGCTTTCGGTCAGGTGGTCCTTGGTGCAGATAGCACATATTTGGACTGTATCCAGCGGGCATTCCTTGTGACTGTGTTTCTTCCTGCATCGTGGGCAAAAGATGGCTAGATTCTGCTCTGCCTCCGCTTGCTTCTGTTTAGCCTGCACAATGTCAAGTTGTGTAGTTAATGTTCCCAGGATATCAGTTTTAAAATTTTCTAGCAAATTTCCAAGTTCCACCCGAGTTACTCCCTCTGTTAATGTTCTGTTATCTCTGGGGAAGCGATCATATTCCGCTGGTTTTATCCTCGTGCTGCCTCTTGAGCTCCTGATACATAGATCAATGATATCAACAAAGTTTTCCTGATAAATGTCTCCTTTCCCCATAATGTTTAACGTTTCGATCCATTGTTCTTTCATACCTCTAATTAATGCAGTTTTCAACACGTTATCAGGCAGAGGTAGCGATGCATAAGGGGATCTTTGCAAGTTATATTGGAAACGTTCCACATATTCTTCTAAGGTTTCGTTTGGTCTGGCTGACATTTGAAAGATTTCATCTTTTAGTTCCCTCGATCTACAGTAATCTTGGTATTTCTTTAAAAAGGCTTCTTTCATTTGATCCCAATTGTTAATAACCCCACCACCTAAGCCCATAAACCATCTTAACGCAGCCCCTTTTAATGTAGAGGGGAACAATTTCAGTTTCTGGGGATCGGTGGTGTAATCGTATCCTCTACATAATACATCAAATTCGAACAAGAATGCGTCCGGATCTTCTGATGTAAGGCCATGAAATGTGGGAATATGTTGGAGAGGGATGGCTTTCATGGGCGCATTTGCTGCAGAATCTACTATCGGATATTGCAATGTGGAGGTCTGGGTGTTTGGCTGATTCTGCGCCATGGGATCGAATATATGCCAGTAATATTCAGGAATTTCCAAGAGAGTGTTCCTTGGTTGAGGAGGGGTAGTCTTAACAGGGATTGTCTTGACACCACTCCCTTGATCAGGGATGATAATGGCCCCAACTGTCTGCGGTGAATGACTTCCTTCAACAAGGATTTTTACAGCGCTTCCCTTGTCTGGGCTATTTAAAGGCTGGTTTAATTCAATAGGAGATCTAGGTTCCTCAATTTCCCCTGTTTCTCCTTCTCCTTCACAAAGGTTACTTTGGGTCCCTTCGTGCAATGGTCCAGGAGTCAAATTTTCAATTTCTTGAAAATCCTGCTCCTCTGTTCGACTGTGCACCTCAGCAAAAGCTTCGGATGGTGATCCCGAGGCTTGAAGGGAACTAGTAGGCTGTTTAGAATTGACTTTCTTATAACCTACTGATGGCTGAGAGTCGGCTTTCTTATAGATTTCGTCTATGAAGGTCGTTCGTCCAAGGGTCACCGGCCCCTTAGCTTTGGATGGAGGCTTTTGATCTTTCTCTAACTTTTTCTGCTTAGTCATGCACTCCAATTAAACTGCTAAATCTTATTTAACCAGCAATTCTACTAAGAGAGCGGACGGTGGAGCATGGCTTTTACATGCTCCGTACGCAGGTTCTTACCTTCCGTTTTTAAAATCCAACTCCCTCCTAGCAGATTTGCGCACTACTCTATAAAGGACAAATGGCTATTACCCCTTCCCCGGCAACGGCGCCAAAATGTAGAGCGATAACTAGGGTCTCTCGCACCACCAATTATTCCACATTATTAAGTCAATCCGGGATCGTTTTGTTCTTTCAAGGAGTAACTCAATCCGAGGCTGTTTTGTCCAAGTAGTGCTCGGTAGTATAGCGTTCTAATGACTTGAAAGGAAACAAACACTAAGATGTAACTAAACCAATTCAGAAAATGAAATCACACAAGGCAAATGATCAGTCAAGGGTACGGAACCAATAACCCTTCCCTTTAGAAACTGATAAAGAAAGAAAACCAAAGCATGGACTTATAGGTCTGGGAGCTAGGCAGCGTCTTGCTGGGCTCACGACAGCCTTAGGCCTGCTATCACGCGAAAGCAATAAAGGCAGATTAGCGAAAGTGAAATGAAACAGCAATTCTTAAAATGGAACAGCAGTAATCAAATGGAACAGCAGTAACGAAATGGAACATCAGTAATGAAATGGAACAACAATCTTTCATAAACGGGAAACGTCAATCATATAAAATGGAATAGCAACTCAAATAGAACAGCAAACCCAAATGGAACAGCAAACCCAAATGGAACAGCAAACCCAAATGGAACAGCAAATCCAAATGGAACAGCAAACCCAAATGGAACAACAAATCCAAATGGAACAGCAAATCCAAATGGAACAGCAAACCCCGAAGTATGTACACAGTCTATACTACTGTAGCGATCCAAGAATGTGTGATGTGACTATGTTTCTGATCAAAGTGATATTATCTTCAAGCCTCACAAATACTTATTTCATATGAATCCAATAATGATAACATTCATACCAATAACTTGCTGTAGAAATGGATGCAATTCAAATAGATTCAGTTTGTGTAATACAGAGACGTGAATTACAGAACTTATTCAGATTCAGATATTAATTAAGAAGCATAGTCTATCATATAAAAGATGTATCGGATCACTGAAACAAGAGAAATAAACAAACCACATTAATCACCGTATGATACAACAGCAAGTGACCGTCGGAGCTGGGCCCTTGGCTACGATGGTACACTGCTTAGAGTTACTTCAGATGTAGAAACAAAGTGAACACCAAGTCCTTTATATTGATTGCATTAACAAAAGTATACAAAATCAGATCTTACAAAGCTCAGTGATCAAAATCGCTCGGAGTTTCAATTATAACAACAGTCGTCCCCCACGCTCGATGGCGTGGTACCTTTATATGACAGAAATGACGGAGATGTTTAGATACAAAAGATAAGCTTAAAGCAGCGATCCCTCAGGATCAAAGATCCTGAGGGATTCGCTAATCGTTCAGGTCTTCTCTTTCCTTCTTGCGTTCTCCATCACGGTATCCTGCGTTCTTTTCCTGGATTATTCGGCTCCAATTTTACTTAATCTTGTCCGCATCCGGTTCCCTGTCGTCGGGACAACAGTTACTTTCCTTGCGCTTCTTGTTTTCACTCGATAATTCCCTATTTCCGCGTCCTTCTGCATAGAAATCATCAATTATTAGTGATTGAGCTTCGTTTGTCCATTTTCACACAATTTACCAAAACCCTTATATTTTTAGGCTCATAATGCAGAAAAGATTAGAAATAGTATTGAAAAACCACTAGATTGCTTATCAAAAAGCATACCTTCCAGGTGCTCCACAACAGTCCTCCTACAATTTAGGGACTCAGTTGCCCAAGACTTGGAGTTAACAGCAGTCCTACTTGACTTGCTTGGCTGCCCTTGTGCTGATTGATTCGGTGGCCCTTGAACTCCGAGCTGATGGTGGAGAATTCGAGGTAAGGGCCCATAAATGAAGGGGACACCTTCCTACAAATCCTCTAGCTTGTTCTCCCACGAATTCGGCTGCCAAGTGCTCATTAAGACCTTCAATTTTGTCTCCAAGTTGACCAAAAAGGCTACACAAAGCACCCATTAGACTTGTTGGCATAATGACTAACCAAATTCACTCTATTAACATAAAAATAATCAAAAACATGCAATAAACCAATGAGAATGGTGGATTAAGTCAAATTAGGAGGTTGAATGAGCCCAAATAATTGTCCATTTTTGGGGCTCATCAACTATCCCAACGGAACTTCAAACAACTAAAAAGATTCATCACATGGCCACAGGATTCCGTACGGCCCAAGAGGAGGCCACGAAAGCTCAGTGGGAACTAAATTTACAAATTGCAGAGCTAAGACTGAAGGAGCAGCCACCCACACCCCCGGATGTTCAAGAGTAGCACCGCGACACAATTCAAGCAAGATTGCATGTGATAAAGTGCGTTGTCCAAGAGTGCTTGAGATTGTTGGATCAGTCCCTCCTTACGCTAACATCCCTCTAGAAAGACCCCCCATTACAACAAGTAGAGACAGAAGTGTGGGAGTTACAGCAGGCTTATGACACAACCCGCGAGATTGCCCAGACAGTCGCCATCATGCAGCGGTTGGCTAAAATGAGGGAGGCCCATGTTGTCAAGGCACAAGTTGACGCAGCTTGATAGAAGGAAGTAGTCTCAAAGAATGCATCCGGCCTTGGCTTGATGAGGCATTCGCAGTCTCCACCACCATCGAGGGAAAGATAGCACACATGCAGGCTGTCTATGAACCTAGACAAGCAACTAAAACGAACACGGATGCATTGGTAGCTTGTGTACAATGGGTACAAAAGACCACAGAAGACTTAGTTGCGAGTGTAAGCAAAGCGTAGAAGTTGTTGAATGACCTTCGCGCAAAGATTTCTACCCCAGGCGAGTGACTTGGGACGAGTCATGATGATTGTGTCAGGTGCCTGTTGGGTAGTGGAGGACCCGCGTATCAGTTTTGGTGCTCGAAGCCCATAATTTTGGGTAAAAGTATGGTAAAGGCTCCATGAGGTGTGCGAAGTGCGAATTTTAGTGAGTCAAGTCAAAGGGTTGTCCACCCAAAAATAATGTAAGAAAATAGAAAGTTAGTCGGCCTTCCCATGGTCCGCGGACCATAGAAATGTATAAATAGAGCAAGGCTCTATGGTTAGAAGTCATCTTTTGGTTTTGATCTTGAATGGAATGGGTTTATGAAGACAATACTCTCTCAACGTCTGTAAGTTCGAGTCAAGGGTGTTGGTAGATAGATATAGGCTCTGCAGCTGTGTGCTCAGAGGCCTCATAGAGTCCGCAGTTGTGTGCGCTGGCCCCTGCAGCTGAGTGCCTAGGGTGGATCTGGTGGTGTTGGTAGAAGATAAATAAAGGTAAGAATTTTTGAATCATTGTGTACTTTATCGTGAATCTATCTGTTGCTTATGTTCTAAATTTATGCACTGTCTTTAAGAATTATGATTGTGCGCACTGGGTTTTATTGTTAAATGTTTGCTTAAAGACTGTAAGAAGAAGATCAGATATGTAATAAATTCATTAATAAGGAAGTGCATCTGCATGGATTTACGTGGAGCCTAATAACAGTACAGAGTGGTGCAAGGCCGTAGAAAATTCGCGACCCCTCCATTCCACATGAAGACATCTGTTATAGACAATTTTGTGCCTTGCAGCATCAGGCATGAATTGTCAATAATCCAAGGGATCCAAAGTCCCTAAACATGATGTTCCTACCCCTAGAGAAACAAGGTCAGCAAGCCAACAGCTCTCAGATCAGTTCTCCACCTGAAAACACTAAAAAACAAGCAATCCTGAAATCAATGCAGGTGCTCCACTAGGTTTCTGCGCTGAAACTCAGCTGCTCCATGGTGTACCTGCGTTGCAAAGCAAGTGGAACAAAGGCCACCTGCGCTGAGCGAGATGGGACAAGTGGCACAATGAGTCATTGCTCTGGAATCTTCCAAAAATGACACTTGGATCAGGGATTTCACCTTGTGATGAGTCAGAGGCTCTGTTTCTCCAAGTGGAAGCAAGGTTCTCCAAGTGGACTCAAGAACTGAAGATCAACTGAAGAGAGAGAGGACACAAGGTAGCTACACATCAGTTGCAAGCTAACTCATCCTTTCTCAATTCATCTATATATTGAGCTCTCTCCTATGAGCTCAGGAGGCTGCAATTTTGTGCAAAGTAATGATATGCTGTTGGTTTCACTATAGAACTATTGGGTGATTGCTTGAAGGAGGTGAAGAGGAGAAATTCTTTCTGCTGGGAGGTGTTGCTGGATTGGGGCCTTCAATGGTTGTAACCTTCTCAGATTTTTACTTCTTCTATTAATAAAAGCTATTGAGGTTCTTCTATATGCACTTGTTTCAATGATGTGTTGTGATAATTGTATATTTGATTTATGCTAATCCTTGAATCAGTTATGATTACATGCTTCTTGTAGTCTCCTTCTTGGTTATTTTGCAGGATCTCATTGTAGCTAGGCCAGCAAAAGAGCAAGGAGCTGGGAGCAAGCAAGCAAAGAGAAGAGTTTGGATTCGACATTAAGCGCAAGGCAACGGTTAGTGCATTTCTTCATTCTCTCTTGCTTTCATAAAGAAGTAAACCTTAAGTAGTTTTCTTTACAGTTGTTGCTGAGGTACTATCACCCTTAGAGTGGGATAGGGTCATCCGAATCGGATACTTTTCCCTACAACAAAATGGAGACTCCGCTGGGGATCGTATCTGTTTGATTGTTTGTAGTATTTTTCTATTCATTTCCTGAAAAAAAGAGTACCAAATCGAAAAGCTTTTGACTATATCAAAAGCGAAGTAGAGGGCAGCTACTCTAGCTCATTTCTGAGCATGTTCGTGATTTGAAGAGCTGATCTACAAGGATCCTTGTAAGCTCTTAGTGATAGCTTTTCACCTTCCTTGTCATCCCTTAGTGTGTGCTTGACTGATAGCTTCTGATTTGAGCAAAAACTGTGAATTTTTTAGAAAATTGTGACCCGGAAACTGTGAAAACGAAACTTTCATTTTCCAAAGCAGGTAGTACACAGGCTACCTGCTTTGCAACGTAGGTCCCGAAGGGGCTACCTGCGCTGAGAGCCAGATTGGCTGTGCAGCACCTGCGTTGGCCCAATTTTGCCTTGTGCAGTTGAGGTTTCCTCCCTTTTTCCTGTCTGTTTTCACTATATTTTTTGCAGCCAGTTACCAGTCTTGCACCTATCTGAAACCAACCTTACTTGCAATCATTCCGCCTCTGTTATATAACGAAATTGTACTTGTTCTTTTGTATTTCTTACGTCATTTACAATTTCCCATAACGAAAGTGAACTAGTCTTGCTTTTGGCCTCTTAGATCTGAACCTGTGTTAGGCATTTTGCTGGTCTAAAGAGTTAGCTTGTTTGCTGTCCATAGCTGATTGGTCTTTTTACTTTCGTCATTATGGTTTGATTTCATGTATTTCCAGTGATTAAACAAGTAAATCTTAAGGTGTCTTTTGATTTTGGACTAGCTTGTTTACTTTCGCTTTAAATCGAAATCAAAGTTATATAACAACTTTATTTTTGTAACACATCAACATTAAGAAAGGGAAAAGAAAATACATGCATTGTGCATTTTGCATTTGACTGCTTGCATGACGATTTAGGAAATTTTGCATTAGTGTGTGCTCTATGATCTGTGAGAAAAGATTTTCCTTTCTTCTCCCTCAGTAGTTAAGATTTTTCAAAGTTGAAAGATTGAAAAGTTTGCTTCTCATCTTAGACTGCATTCAGGAATTTGTTACATACATCTCGTGGTG
Organism: Pinus tabuliformis; assembly: GCA_031772625.1. Lineage (NCBI taxonomy): Eukaryota > Viridiplantae > Streptophyta > Pinopsida > Pinales > Pinaceae > Pinus > Pinus tabuliformis. Next base: position 365,017,430 of record CM062806.1, read on the forward strand.
ATCCTTAAAGGCAAACTGCTAAGCAACATCAACATTAAAATAAATTCAATTTACATAACAACGCTTTGTAACATAACGCAAACACATAGAGGTCTAGGTAGAGACGTGTTCCGGCGTCGTTAAACTTAGTGACTGTCGATCTCTACGAAGGTGGGTGATTCCTCCTGAGAGTCGGTGGCACTAATACGGACTTGTGCTCCCACGTACCGTCGCGTATATATTGGGAGACCCCTATAGGAACAAAGCCTTTATCCATAGGAAGTCGTGTCGGCCGCCCTACTGATCGCAATGCAGTGAACACAGCATTCACGAAGATTGACCACACGTACCATAAAACGTATTCCGTGGTTTTGCGAAAGGTTTGGCACACCCTCTGCCTAGAACTCCAGAGAAGTTTCTTTTGGCCTTTTTCAAACTCTATAACTGAAAAAGTCCAACCGAGCATTTGTCACTTCGGGCTCGTTAATACATTGAAGGAGACTAGAGTCATCTTTAGCTTTTTCTCGACTCTTAAAACATGAAAAAGCAAAGTTGTGTCTAAAGCGTCGTTAATAAAATTTATTTTAATCGGAACATAATCACCTGTTATTCCCACGTTGATCTTTCAGTTGAAAAGTATGGAGCCCACCAACCAAGGAAGTCACCTTGGTGGAAATCCCAATCCCTTCTCCTCTTGGGGAGATGTTGGTGCGCCTCATATGGCCACATTGTCACTTCCAGGATTGACAATTGGCCTACCTGTATGGCTCTTTTCAACTAATGTAGTTCAAATCGCCACTAATCCTGAGCAGTCGAATCAACAGTCAGATCAGTCTAGAGCTACCCACCAGCCTTCCACTTCTTACAATTCTTCCTCTGATCCTTCATCTTCGCAAGGTAGAGCCGGCAAAAGTCAGCCTCCCAAAGAGAAGAAGGAAAAGAAGAAGAAAGAAAAGAAGCAGAAGGGGCCTATGGCGAAGGCGACTGGGGGCAAGCAAAAGACATCTGACAAAAATCCACACACTGCACCGACCGGGCCTAAATCGCCATGTGTCATTTGCAAAGGGACCCACTTCCATCGTGATTGTCCTTGTATTCCCTGGATACTAAGGGACTGGTCCCCCAGGTTGCACAATCCGGTAGCATCAACCTCTGGTAGTCATGTTGATTGCAGTCCATCAACTAGCGAGAGTGAAGGACGAAAAGGGAGACCAAGATCACCCTGTATGTTGTGTGAAGGCGATCACGCCATTCACCGATGTCCATTCTTAGATGAGGCGAAGAGAGTTTTGGAAGATCGTCCAGTATCACCGTTACGACTTCCTCCTGGATACCAAAAACTCGTGCCTAATCCCTCGATATTTGAAAATCCAGCTGGCCCGCTCAAGTGGTCAGCTGAAGAGTCTGTCATTGAGAATGAACCTACTGAATCTAGACCAAACGAAAGTCTAAAGGTCGAAACGGCAGTTGACCCGGTTCGTCCTTCAGAGGTTTCATCCTCAAATGACACCGTCGTTGAAGATTCATCTTCAAATGACACCCTCACGGAAGAGGATAAGGATGACACCGTCCATATTCTTTTCATCAACACAGACTCTGATGATCATCAGGGCAATGCGCCCATTCCTTTATCGCAGGAAGGAACATCGTCAGGGTCGTATCGGGCCGTGTATTCGGTCCCACCGCCAAGCAACCTAGTTGTATCCTTTGATTGGAATCAACTAGGCAGACCCCGGTTACCAGCCAGTATCCCATTCAGAATCATTGTCCAGATCTACAGAATGGTGATGGCTGGAACTATCATTGATGAAGGGGCATCTGTGAGTATCCTTTCCTCTATTGCTTGGAAAGCACTGGGTTCCCCGACGCTTTTACCTGAGATGAGAAATTTATCAGGTTTTGATAAAGGAACCAGTCGCCCGTTCGGGATTCTCCCCAATGTTCTAGTTACATTGAAAGGGAAGACAGTTCATATGAACATGATGGTCATCCAAGGACCCTTGGTTTATAACTTACTCCTTGGACGAGACTATATATATTGCATGGAGGCAATAGTGTCCTCACTCTTCAGAGTTATGTGTTTTCCGCACGAAGGAAGAATGGTCAAGCTCGTAGACCAACTTTCATTTCCAGGATCACACATCGCAAATAGTCAAATACCATCCCTTAACGGTTTATTCACTCAAGGAATGCCTCCATCCCCGGTTCTACTTCCCGATGAATGCGAGTGATTCGGAAGAAAGAACTGGGACCCAGGGGGCATGCACCCTGGCCTGCCTTGGGCAGAGGAAACCTTGGGTATAAAGTTGATTTCCGCAGAAGAATATGACTAGTCCGTACCCCGTCCGAAAGAAGGAAGAGAGGGTTGTTCTAGAATAAGATTCTTTTGTCAAAGTTATGTGAGCAGAAGAATCGCTCCCTTTGTCTAAAAAAAGTAGGCTCTCCTAAGGAGGAGATCCATTTGTGGTGGCAAGTAGCCACCATCTTTGAATGTCAAGCCTCACCCATTAAAACATATGTTTTGAAGGATAAGTAGGGGTAGTCTCCAAAGAAAGAGATGAAATTGCTGCAACAAGTAGTCACCATCCTTAGCAACCTAATGATAGACATCGCCGAGAGAAAGAGTTTAGTTTGCGGCAGCAAACAGAACCATTTTTCGGATAATAAGTAAGAGGAAAACCTCCCTCCGTAACACCAATGTTTTATCTCTTGCGATCTTGCGAAAATATAAAAGTGAACTGACGAGAAGACAAGTACCATCGGCACCGAAAAATAACGAGAAGACAAGTATCGTTAAAAATATAGCAAGACGACAAGTAGAAAAACAGAGGTGGGACAGAGGAGGGGTAACCTTGAAATTATACTTTATACCTGGGGGCATGCGAACCTTTTGGAGTGCAAGCACGGGACGACTATTTATTTTTTAAATTTTTAGGTCCTCCCTTTAAACCTGTAGGTCTAACCCGTTAAACTCGTAGGATTAGCCGTTTCCAGCTTGCACAAAGAAAGGATGTGGGGCAAAAGTTAAAACTTGCCAAATTGGAGTAGCTAATGAGGTATAGCTCCTTAAATAAGAATACCTCACCTGAGGCGTTCCTTGTATTATGACTGGTATAATCGAGCAGTTTTAGCAATGTTCATGCTCGTTAAAAAATAAACGCGAGATCCGAGCAGTTTTAGCGCATAGTTCATGCTCGTTAAAAAATAAACATAAGTTGTGAGCAATCTTCCCCTAGAGTTCAAGCTCACTCAGAAAAATGAACCGGTAAATAACCTTGGTAAATGTACCCTTTGACTGCCATATTAAAAGCCCTTGGTCGTGTTTATATGCCATCACCTCCATCCGATCATTTGGCCAATCGTTCATCTCCATATGATTGTTTACCTTCTTTTGAGGAACAGCTGCGAAGAGTGATTTTACTAAGCCATCCTTGTGATACTGCCGTGATTGGAATATTCCAACCTGTACCTGGAATCTGCTGCTATCCCTGTTTATCACTCGTTCCTCAAAAGACGAGTCTTCTTTGAGCTCTTTTCACTGACTCGTGAAATATGAAAAGTTTGCCGAGTGTTGGCCTTCCAGCTCGTTAAAGCGACCGGAAAGCTATCCCTCCTCTAGATTTTAATCTTTTTGGACCTGAGGGATTATTGCACAAAAAGATCGAGCGCTTGTTTGATCGGCTCGTTAAAAGTACCGAAAACTCATCCCTTCTGTATTTTTTTATACTTTTTCGGACTTAAGGGATTAGATGACGAAAAAGGAATTCTGGAGTTGACTTTATGTACCTTTTCAGACTCTCTAAAAATGAAAAGGACCGAGTTATCCTTGTCGTTAGACTCGTTAAATTCATTAAATAGCGACAAACTTGTCTTTAGACGAGAACGAGTTTCCCTATCCCTAGGCTCGTTAAAACATAGAGATGGGCTTGCCCGAAGGGCAGGTTATAGAACAAGCATATGTTATCCTCCTCAAGCTTGACAAAAATAAAGAGGTACTGGTCAGCAATGACTGGGGAAAAATTGGGAGAACCTCACAGCTTTAATGGTAGCAAGTCACTCTTGAACATGACACTTTGTCCTCCGTACCACATCGGGTTGGGTTGTTTCATTCACCGGTCTCATCACCATGGTCCTCGCCACACCATCCACATTTGGGGTAATGCTACCGATCCATCACATTAGTGTCATTATATGTTCAAGAGATGTTGTTCTGCAAAGAGTCAACCGTGTCCCATCCACTGCCATACATTGTCTTTCATCCATTTCATGACCGCCACCCTGAATCATACATCACAGTTTGTTTTCACCTCATCACAATCACTAGCTCCGTTCCATGTCAATGATGTGGGATTCATTAAGGCCCTCCTTTGACGGATCTCTCCTTGTCGACATCAGCTCATTATCTAAGGAGTTGATCTAGGAACAACCCCTTCAGTACTTTGAAGCTTGCATGCCTCAATGGCAAGTTTCTCACTTCCGGCGACAGGTATACATCAATGACCTTCGGCCAGAGGATTTTGCATGGTGGTCGACGCCAAGTCCTTTATTCCCACCATGTGAATTGTACTGCTGTACCTTGAGGGTCATCATCCTTATCGGTGATTCCTCTCGCGCTTGTTAACGGTTTACATCATTGACCGGTAATCAAGCGATGTCTTTCCATGTTTGACTTCAAGAAATTCTCACATGGATCGACTTGTACATCGAGTGAAGATCGGAAGAGATTGAAGACCCCGGATCTAGTTTCATCCATCCGGGCTGAGATATATATTCAAGATATAAAGACATTTGATATGTACATCATTGCAGCAGATGATCATCCTTCTCAAAGGATGATAATTTCAGCAGAGAATTATCAGTCTACCATCAGACGATCGTTTGTTCTATGTACCAAAATGAATTTATAAAGCTGAGCATGGGAATGCCCGCCTCAGCTAGATCATGAAAAAGTATGAAAAATAATGTATTGTATTGTATCTTATTACAGGACACTTCTCAGCAGATTGAATGAACTTCGGATCCTCCTAATAAAGCATTTCACCCGATAAACGACCTCATACTTTAGGGGGCATCTGTTATAGACAATTTTGTGCCTTGCAGCATCAGGCATGAATTGTCAATAATCCAAGGGATCCAAAGTCCCTAAACATGATGTTCCTACCCCTAGAGAAACAAGGTCAGCAAGCCAACAGCTCTCAGATCAGTTCTCCACCTGAAAACACTCAAAAACAAGCAATCCTGAAATCAAAGCAGGTGCTCCACTAGGTTTCTGCGCTGAAACTCAGCTGCTCCATGGTGTACCTGCATTGCAAAGCAAGTGGAACAAAGGCCACCTGCGCTGAGCGAGATGGGACAAGTGGCACAATGAGTCATTGCTCTGGAATCTTCCAAAAATGACACTTGGATCAGGGATTTCGCCTTGTGATGAGTCAGAGGCTCTGTTTCTCCAAGTGGAAGAAAGGTTCTCCAAGTGGACTCAAGAACGAAATATCAACTGAAGAGAGAGAGGACACAAGGCAGCTACACATCAGTTGCAAGCTGACTCATCCTTTCTCAATTCATCTATATATTGAGCTCTCTCCTATGAGCTCAGGAGGCTGGAATTTTGTGCAAAGTAATGATATGTTGTTGGTTTCACTATAGAACTATTGGGTGATTGCTTGAAGGAGGTGAAGAGGAGAAATTCTTTCTGCTGGGAGGTGTTGCTGGATTGGGGCCTTCAATGGTTGTAACCTTCTCAGAACTTTACTTCTTCTATTAATAAAAGCTATTGAGGTTCTTCTATATGCACTTGTTTCAATGATGTGTTGTGATAATTGTATATTTGATTTATGCTAATCCTTGAATCAGTTATGATTGCATGCTTCTTGTAGTATCCTTCTTGGTTATTTTGCAGGATCTCATTGTAGCTGGGCCAGCAAAAGAGCAAGGAGCTGGGAGCAAGCAAGCAAAGAGAAGAGTTTGGATTCGACATTAAGCGCAAGGCAACGGTTAGTGCATTTCTTCATTCTCTCTTGCTTTCATAAAGAAGTAAACCTTAAGTAGTTTTCTTTACAGTTGTTGCTGAGGTACTATCACCCTTAGAGTGGGATAGGGTCATCCGAATCGGATACTTTTCCCTACAACAACATCCAGAGGGTGCAGAAACCTGGTTCCAGCACCCTCCCATACTACCTTGGGTGAGACTTCAGTCTACGCTCCGCATATTGTTTCGGAAAGGGCCAGTAGTGTGGGATTTTTTCAGCTAAACCACTTCTAAAACTTGGGTCAGGCCCCAACAAGCCAACACAATTTAAGTATTTGTAACAATTTCTGGAAAATCCTTGAAGGAGAAGCTTTTGGAGACCTGACCATTCTCTTGGATTTCTAGAACCAACCTAGGTGAAAAGGGGAGCAACCTGCTGGTGACCAACATAGTCCATAGTGGCACAACTTGTTGGTTAATGCATCACCCTAAGGTTAGACGGAGTGCTGGTCCTCAAACTAGCTTAGATGATGTAGTTTAGGGCTGAAATTCTAGGAAATAAAAGGTACATGCTTAGGACTTTGTGCAATATGGTGAAAAGGGGGAATTAGATGTTGATTGATCCCATTAGGAGGCTCACTGATTGGATGTGACAAAATGGCCTATAATAAAAATATCCCTAAGTCACAAAGTCAGAGATTATGAATGGTGACTCAATTGATTTACCTTGTGACAAGTAGGGATCAAGGACAACTGACAAGTTTCATTTGTTACAATCCATTTACAACTTGCCATGTTTTCTTACTAAGGAAGCCATACCCATACTCAAGTCATAAGTAACATTACATGTACAATGATCATAACATGTACAATGATCAAAAGACACATCCACATATATAACCGGTGTACCCATGACTGGATTACTGTCTATATGATCATGACCATTACAGATTGTGATCTTTGTATATGTCCCTAAATGCGATCCTCTATGGATGAAACTAGATACAGGGTCTTCTATCTTGTTCACATGACCAACCAATGTACTTGTCTAACCATGTGAATAATTGAGATCGAGTCGAACATGGTAGACTCCATCTGATTACCATATAATGATGTAAGTTGTTAATAGACACAAGAGAAACCACTAATGATGTTAATGACTCTTAAGATACTATAGTAAAATATGTATGGTGTGAATGAATGAGTTTACGTCAAACACCACACAGACTCATTCGATTGAAGGCCATTGATGTAAACCTATTTTTGAGAGTGAGGAAACTTTCCATTGATCTATGCAAGCACCAAGGTACCAAGAGGTGTTTCTAATTCAATTTCTTGAATGATGTGTTGATGTTGATTGGAAGCGACCCATCGCAAGAGGGCATTGATGTATCCCTCATCAACGACACGAAATAGGTATCATGATTCAGACATAATGATCAGAATGATGCTGACATGGAATTTGATCAAGAAAGTTAGACATGAAATGAAGGCTTAAGGGTATTGTAGCGGAGATCAACTGAATGACTTCTCTTGAACACACCAGTGGCACTGAATGGAGTTGTAAGCATTGACCCAAAATCAAAATGGAGGCTCTGAAAAATGGTATGATAACAAAAAGTCAAGAATATTACCCAATCCAATAGCCATGAAGATGAAGTGGAAGAGTTTAATGTTCAACAATGACTCCCTCCCATTAGAAAAATGGAATCCGATGTTTTCCCAATTTACACAACCATACTGGTTAGTACCTATTTATTTTTTAAGAAGATTGAGGAGGATAACATATTTTTTATCTATAAGTTCATTCTTTGGATGAATCCCTTTGAGTATGTTTAACGAACCATCATTAGGTTCGACCTTGTCATGATCGACAATTCCATAATTTTTTGATGTTTTTACGAGTCCAATGAAGTTAAAACTCGAAATATTTTTTATCTTTAGAGAGTTTAAGAAAGAGCCGAAAAAGAAAAATCCAAATGTCCCTTTTTGTAGGCAGTCCCTTAGGTCCGAAAAGGTGTAAAAAATACCCTAGAGAACCTCTTCGCCATGTTTGACTAAGGTATTCCTTTTTTTAGTTAATCTATATTATTTCATAAAATGGCTAAACTTATACTAAGTAGTCATATTTTCATTTCCTTTAATGAGTTATGAAAGAGAAGCGCTTGAGAATCTTTTCATATTTTTGGAGTCTGAAAAGAGCTAAAACAACAATCCTCTTGGAGGAATGAATGGTATAAAGGGTAGCAAATGGTTCTGGTCATGATGGAACTACTCAAAACACTCAAAGGTCATGAGGGTGGCTAATATGATCACACATCACACCTGTTCCTTAGGAAAGGGTAAAAAGAAGTGAAAGTGTATAATCAGTCATGAATATGGTGACGAAGGAATGAAAAAGACCAAGGCTCGTCTATAAGAAATAGGCTAATAAAAATGAGAATCACGAGGGAAAAAATGGGAATGGTTTAATTCTTACAAAATCTTCAAACATGGCAAACTATGCTAGAGATTGGTTTCATTTTACACAAGCTTCAAACAGACGAAAAAATGTGCTTGAAATAAGTTTGAAAGAATGGCTCAATTCAAGGTACATGACCCCCAAGTTTCATTTCATGCACCTAAGTAGACTATTGGGTACTAGAAAGTGGATGTAATGAAGGTTCATTTATTAGATCAAGTGAAATACTCGATTGAGAATTTACAAGATATAATCAAAGAATCTAATCGGAAGGGGATTTGTTTCATTTTTTAAAGAGCTTGACATAGGAAAAGTACTATGCTCATGGGACCTTCTTTCATTTTTTAATGAGATTAACACAAGAAAAGGAATTCTGCTACAAGAACCTTGTTTCTTTCTTTAAGGAGCTTGATACAAGAAAAGAAACTCTCCTCGAAGGACCTTGTTTCCTTTTTTAACAAGCTTCACACAAGACAACAAACTTTTCTTTTAAAACCTAATCATGGCCTCCAAGAGACCATGGCTTCCGAGAGGTTCTCATAAGATGGAAGAACAATGCTCTGGAAGAGATATATATCAAAGGATCCAATGGAAAGATCTTGAACGCCCCTAATAAATGATTCACCATATCACCTACCAGATCTAGATCAAAAGAAGTTGAGCAGGCAGTGGCAGGCTCATGTTTAGCAGTAGGTACGTAAATGGGATAGGTTGACACATAATTAGCCTGAGGTGGGAAAGATACCACTTGTGCATTCATAACACTTAGGGAATTAGGATGATTGGTTGTCAGGACCAAAAAATTAAAGCTGATCGATAGTCACAATTTGTCAATCATGTGAGAAGCACATCACTCAAAAGAGTGTGGATAAAACAACATTCATAGCATGAACATAGTCTTGTCCCATGAGCAAATTAAAGTCCAGAGGTTCTATGAAAACCATAACATCAATATTTTTTCCTCCCAAGCTAATAGGAAAGTAAGGAAGGATCCCTTAGTGTTGACTCGTTCTTCTGGTAAAATCTAACAGATTCACTGTAGCAGACACACACTTTGGGGAACCAAAATATAACCAAGAAAAGGAGGATAGAATACTAAAATAATCTCCCTTATCTATAATAGTTTGATGGATGTCCTTATTATAAGCTATTACTATGATCTTGAAAGGCATGTAATAAGGGAGACGAGGTTTTTTCAATTGACTCCGGTCAAAGGAAATGACCCGTTTCCTTGGAGGGGGTTTCAAAAGGATGGGGGAAATCCCCCCTTGTCTGATATAATAACAAGAAATAAGAAGAACCTGAGTGGTATGATCCTTACTCTCTACAGGAAAAGTATGATCGACTTAAGGTGGAATCGGGTCAACCATTTTCTCACCCAATGGTTGGTTGAGAATTGAATCATGGGATTCACGTTCAGAGAGAGTGAGATTGATGGGGTTTGAATTCCAATCAATCACTTCATCAAATAGATTAGGATTGGGAGAAAGATTCTGGTAACCAAATGGAAGTATAGGCTAAGAAGTTGTAAGGTTTTCTAACACTTTTGAGGCTTCATCCATATAAGGACAAAAGTGAATAGGATGATTCCCTTCATATAAGCTACATGGAAATTTGACTTTACCCTTTTCCTGATGGACCTTACTATCACTAGTTGAAGGTTTGGCACTAGCATGATCTCCATAATCTGATGACAAAGGCCGATGTGTCCCTATGGACCAAACTTCTAATACTTTCGTAATACATGGAAAATCTCTAAGAAGGTTGTCACCCTTACATAACATGGAAGAGAATTTAACTTTAAGGGGATGATTGAAAGGTTTCTCAACATCATGCACATTATTAGAAATGGTTTCTTGTTTACCCCCTGCTTATTTTTCTTCTTATTAATCTTCCTTTTCTTCTTATTCCCATCCGCCTGGTTACAAACTTACAGGCTTCCATCAGATGAAGAGGAAGACGTGGAAGAAGAAAAGGTGAAGAAGGAAAAGCATGATCCGGATTTGAACAGGAACGCAATAGATTACAGAGATAACCATAAATACAGAGATGCAATAACCATAAACACAGAGATGCAGCGGAAATAATGCTTCATTTCATTAATGGAAAATACTGAAATATGCTTACAACCAGAAATGGAAATAAACCAGCTAGGGCGATGGTAGCTTATCTCTGAGAAGAGATGTGCGGCTACATGCCTTTGAACTGTTCCGAACTGTGTTACAATGAGGCTCGAAGGCCTATTTATTGTTGAGAAACAATGGAAAACCCTTCACATCCCAAAACCTTACCCTAGAAGATGAAACGCCAAATTGTGGGCGCCGTTTGGGTAAATTGGTACATCAATTTCCCGGGGTCGTAACTTTGGCATACGATCTCTGTTTGACGCGCACGATAGCTTGTTAGAAAGATCTATCTGAGTACTACCACTTTGGGAGGCAACATGGGTCCATGGACCCCTGTTGCCCCAGATTCCCAGGAAAACGTCGTTTAGGGCCTCAAAATGGCTCCGGAAGTTCAGGACCCGAAAAACTGCTAAAAATAGTAAACTGTGCTACAATTTAGGAAACTGAAAAGGCTGAAAGAGACAGTTGTGGGTGTCCAAATGGGTTGGTGGGTGGCCACCAACATCCACCTGGATCATTCCTCCCCCCTAGGAAGTAATGGTCCCCATTGCGTTGAGTTCCTCCCTGAGATGAGGAAGCTTTTGCTGAGTTGGTTCTCTGGTGAGCTGTTCTGCAATCTCTGATGTGTCCAGAAATGGTAGAAAGCATGGTCGACGATGGTCCACATTGAATACTCGGTGCAAGCGAAGGAATGGAGGAATGTTGTGCTTCAAAGAATTGTTGCCCATAGCCTTGGTACTGGTGTAAGGACCATGTCGGAGTTGCCTGAGTTTTTGATGGGTTCTGGTAAGGCGTTCTCTCTGCAGATGCAACCAAACTTTGTCGCCCACCTGAAACTTGTGTGGTACCCCTATGGGTGAGGAGAAGTTGTTCCTGTGTTCTGTCATGACCGTATCCCTTTGCTGCTGCTACTGCGTGGAGGAACCCTTTGCAGGGGTCATGGATGTAGCAACGATCTTACCCTTATTTTGGGAGTGAACCAGACAGATAAATTTCCTGGTCTGTGATATGAGCTTGCTGCCTTTCTTGGTAGTGATCAAGGATGTGGCAGTAGGTGGGGCTACCTCTGGTATCCTGTATAATGAATTATTCAAAGAAATAATGACATCGCGAGGCCTTGACTCATACACAGCATGTCGCCTCCACAAGTATGGCTGGCCCAATAGTACATCACAAACATCCAGAGGTGTAACATCACACAATACCTCGTCAGTGGAGGGCTTGATGTTGTAGGGAAGGCGGCACTGTTGGCGAACTTTGAGATCTCGTCCTTCATGAAGCCACCCGATACTATACAGCTGCGGGTGCGTTGTAGTCGGTAGGCCCAACCGCTTCATGACCTCTGCTGAAACGAGGTTCTTTTGGCTGCCACTGTCGACAATGAATTGTAGCGGCGAACCCTTCACCCACATCTGTGAGTGGAAAAGACGCTCCCCTTCCTCTGGATTTTCGGGCTCCTCTTTCTGGATCTTGGCGGTGGCAACAGTGGTGCTGGGATCCGCATCAATGATCTGCTTCCCTTTTCCATTCCCCTTGTCGGGTTCTGGCTCAAGGTCGGAACATGCATCTAATTCGGAAGCCTTCAATTCCGCCACCAGCGACTGCTTGGTCCGACACTCACTTGTGTTATGAGTGGGACTCTTGTGGAACTCACACCACTTTCCTGTGTCCTTCTTCGGCTTCACGGTGTTGTTCTTTTCTTGCGGCTTTGACGAGTTGTCTTGGGTCACCCCGCCTTGGCTTTGTCCTTTGGGCTTCGGATTTCCAGATCCAAAGTCTCGCTTCTTCTGTTTGAACTTTTGCTCGATTTTGACAGCATATCGGTACGCTGTGCCGAGTGAGGAGATGTTCAAGAACCCCATCTCTTCCTGGATGTATCTGTGTAGGCAGCCACGGTATTTGAGTACCAGATGCAGCTCTGAATATTTGATACCCAACTGTGTGCGAAGGGTATGAAAAATGTTTGTGAACTCTGGCACATCTTGGTCTCGTCCCTGCCGCAGTGTGGTCCATTTGATGTATTTGTCCTCATAGCTTCCGACAGGGTAGTACTGCTCCTTGATGGCATCCCGGAAGTCATTCCAAGTGGGTGCAGCTGAAAATAGTGAGCCTGTACTTTCATCCTTTTGCTCGCAGTAGGTTTCCCACCAGTCCTTGACGTGGGGGGCTGCTTTGAGAAGAGCGAAAATGATCTTTTCCCAACTTGAAAATTCATGAACAGAAAAATACCCATCTAGCAGATTTAACCATTTATCTACGGCATCTGCGTCTATTTGACCCTCGAAGATGGGGATTTCAAAATTAACTTGTACCTTAAACGGCGTGGCGTTTCCAGAGTCGCTGTTGGAAGCCGATGCGTCGCCTCTGGGTAGCTGCTGAAGGATCTGCGCAAAGCTATCCATCATCGTGTTCCTTTGTCGCTCGAGCGCTTCTTCGAGCAAGATTTTGATAGGATCTCCTGCTCCCTCGTCTTTCTTCTCATCCGCCATGGGAGGCCGTCGGGATTTGCGAGGCTGGTCTTGCAAAGGTTCGACCAGTTCAAGCCCTAACTCCTTATATCCCAACCTCGTTGGGGACATGCAAAGAAAAAAAGAGAAAAAGCAAACCGCTCTGATACCACTGATTCGGATTTAAACAGGAACGCAATAGATTACAGAGATAACCATAAATACAGAGATGCAATAACCATAAACACAGAGATGCAGTGGAAATAATGCTTCATTTCATTAATGGAAAATACTGAAATATGCTTACAACCAGAAATGGAAATAAACCAGCTAGGGCGATGGTAGCTTATCTCTGAGAAGAGATGTGCGGCTACATGCCTCTGAACTGTTCCAAACTGTGTTACAATGAGGCTCGAAGGCCTATTTATTGTTGAGAAACAATGGAAAACCCTTCACATCCCAAAACCTTACCCTAGAAGATGAAACGCCAAATTGTGGGCGCCGTTTGGGTAAATTGGTACATCAATTTCCCGGGGTCGTAACTTTGGCATACGATCTCTGTTTGACGCGCACGATAGCTCGTTAGAAAGATCTATCTGAGTACTACCTCAAAATGGCTCCGGAAGTTCAGGACCCGAAAAACTGCTAAAAATAGTAAATTGTGCTACAATTTAGGAAACTGAAAAGGCTGAAAGAGACAGTTGTGGGTGTCCAAATGGGTTGGTGGGTGGCCACCAACATCCACCTGGATCATTCCTCCCCCCTAGGAAGCAATGGTCCCCATTGCGTTGAGTTCCTCCCTGAGATGAGGAAGCTTCTGCTGAGTTGGTTCTCTGGTGAGTTGTTCTGCAATCTCTGATGTGTCCAGAAATGGTAGAAAGCATGGTCGACGATGGTCCACATTGAATACTCGGTGCAAGCAAAGGAATGGAGGAATGTTGTGCTTCAAAGCATTGTTGCCCATAGCCTTGGTACTGGTGTAAGGACCATGTCGGAGTTGCCTGAGTTTCTGATGGGTTCTGGTAAGGCGTTCTCTCTGCAGATGTAACCAAACTTTGTCGCCCACCTGAAACTTGTGTGGTACCCGTATGGGTGAGGAGAAGTTGTTCCTGTGTTCTGTCATGACCATATCCCTTTGCTGCTGCTACTGCGTGGAGGAACCCTTTGCAGGGGTCATGGATGTAGCAACGATCTTACCCTTATTTTGGGAGTGAACCAGACAGATAAATTTCCTGGTCTGTGATATGAGCTTGCTGCCTTTCTTGGTAGTGATCAAGGATGTGGCAGTAGGTGGGGCTACCTCTGGTATCCTGTATAATGAATTATTCAAAGAAATAATGACATCGCGAGGCCTTGACTCATACACAGCATGTCGCCTCCACAAGTATGGCTGGCCCAATAGTACATCACAAACATCCAGAGGTGTAACATCACACAATACCTCGTCAGTGGAGGGCTTGATGCTGTAGGGAAGGCGACACTGTTGGCGAACTTTGAGATCTCGTCCTTCATGAAGCCACCCGATACTATACAGCTGCGGGTGCGGTGTAGTCGGTAGGCCCAACCGCTTCATGACCTCTGCTAAAACGAGGTTCTTTTGGCTGCCACTGTCGACAATGAATTGTAGCGGCGAACCCTTCACCCACATCTGTGAGTGGAAAAGACGCTCCCCTTCCTCTGGATTTTCGGGCTCATCTTTCTGGATCTTGGTGGTGGCAACAGTGGTGCTGGGATCCATATCAATGATATGCTTCCCTTTTCCATTCCCCTTGTTGGGTTCTGGCTCAGGGTCGGAACATGCATCTAATTCGGAAGCCTTCAATTCGGCCACCAGCGACTGCTTGGTCCGACACTCACTTGTGTTATGAGTGGGACTCTTGTGGAACTCACACCACTTTCCTGTGTCCTTCTTCAGCTTCACGGTGTTGTTCTTTTCTTGCGGCTTTGACGAGTTGTCTTGGGTCACCCTGCCTTGGCTTTGTCCTTTGGGCTTCGGATTTGCAGATCCAAAGTCTCGCTTCTTCTGTTTGAACTTTTGCTCGATTTTGACAGCGTATCGGTACGCTGTGCCGAGTGAGGAGATGTTCAAGAACCCCATCTCTTCCTGGATGTATCTGTGTAGGCAGCCACGGTATTTGAGTACCAGATGTAGCTCAAAATATTTGATACCCAACTGTGTGCGAAGGGTATGAAAAATGTTTGTGAACTCTGGCACATCTTGGTCTCGTCCCTGCCGCAGTGTGGTCCATTTGATGTATTTGTCCTCATAGCTTCCGACAGGGTAGTACTGCTCCTTGATGGCATCCCGGAAGTCATTCCAAGTGGGTGTGGCTGAAAATAGTGAGCCTGTACTTTCATCCTTTTTCTCGCAGTAGGTTTCCCACCAGTCCTTGACGTGGGGGGCTGCTTTGAGAAGAGCGAAAATGATCTTTTCCCAACTTGAAAATTCATGAACAGAAAAATACTCATCTAGCAGATTTAACCATTTATCTACGGCATCTGCGTCTATTTGACCCTCGAAGATGGGGATTTCAAAATTAACTTGTACCTTAAACGGTGTGGCGTTTCCAGAGTCGCTGTTGGAAGCCGATGCGTCGCCTCTGGGTAGCTGCTGAAGGATCTGCGCAAAGCTATCCATCATCGCGTTCCTTTGTCGCTCGAGCGCTTCTTCGAGCAAGATTTTGATAGGATCTCCTGCTCCCTCGTCTTTCTTCTCATCCGCCATGGGAGGCCTTCGGGATTTGCGAGGCTGGTCTTGCAAAGGTTCAACCAGTTCAAGCCCTAACTCCTTATATCCCAAATTCGTTGGGGACATGCAAAGAAAAACAGAGAAAAAGCAGACCGGTCTGATACCACTGATCCGGATTTAAATAGGAACGCAATAGATTACAGAGATAACCATAAATACAGAGATGCAATAACCATAAACACAGAGATGCAGCGGAAATAATGCTTCATTTCATTAATGGAAAATACTGAAATATGCTTACAACCAGAAATGGAAATAAACCAGCTAGGGCGATGGTAGCTTATCTCTGAGAAGAGATGTGCGGCTACATGCCTCTGAACTGTTCCGAACTGTGTTACAATGAGGCTCGAAGGCCTATTTATTGTTGAGAAACAATGGAAAACCCTTCACATCCCAAAACCTTACCCTAGAAGATGAAACGCCAAATTGTGGGCCCTGTTTGGGTAAATTGGTACATCAATTTCCCGGGGTCGTAACTTTGGCATACGATCTCCGTTTGACGCGCACGATAGCTCGTTAGAAAGATCTATCTGAGTACCACCACTTTGGGAGGCAACATGGGTCCATGGACCCATGTTGCCCTAGTTCCCAAAAAAAACGTCGTTTAGGGCCTCAAAATCGCTCCGGAAGTTCAGGACCCGAAAAACTGCTAAAAATAGTAAACTGTGCTACAATTTAGGAAACTGAAAAGGCTGAAAGAGATAGTTGTGGGTGTCCAAATGGGTTGGTGGGTGGCCACCAACATCCACCTGGATCAAAGCATCAACTTTAGGATGAACATGAGGGTGATGTTGTTCAGGTGGAGGAGAACTTGATTGAGAAACAGTTTAGGAATTAGAACCATAGGGGCGAAAAATAACCAAACTAGAAACACAATGGTAAATCCAGGAAGTGATAACATTTCCATATAAGGAGCACCAATATTTCCAGAATAAGGAAAAGGACCAGGATTCTTGTCAGAGGGATTCTCTTGATTGGTATAGTTTGAAACTATTTCCATTAGTCTCAAGATAAGATCTACTAAGGAGTTGTTCCACAGGGAGGATGTTGTTGTGTGATCAGTTAATTGATTTTAGAAATTAATAAGACTAAATAAAACAAAGGGGTAAACTAGGAAAAAGGCTTACCATGCAACCGTGAACTACAATCTACACCATCGAAAACCAAGGACTTAATGTATGTGCAAGAAATCTCCCCGAATGTTTTGTTTGGTGAATCATAGTATACAAGGTGGCTGACTTGGTTACCTATGGATGCATCACAACCTATAGGGCGCTCCAAAAATATACTCGATTGTACATGGGAGTGATGTCCGTAGTAGTGCTATCTAGTGCATAATTGTCTGATGAGAGCATTCCCATATACTGATCATACATGGAGTTCCATCTGATATAACCAAAGGTACGTGGAGAATAATCATATACACTTACATACGTCGAACGAGATTTCACGCCCAGGATACAAAGCTGGCAAACAACAACAAATCCTACATTTAAATACATGGGAGAACATATCTAGCCTAGACCCCTATGTGTGTCATTAAGTTTCAAATGCTCCTTAGGTTAATTGAGATGAATTTTGCTTTTGATCTCGAACAATGTCTCAATTTCAAGGCTCAAAACTTGATGTCACCTGAACACACCTATGATGCAACTAATATGACAAAAAGAACTCTTTTCATTTTCAATGAAAGCTATCTAGTGTAGGAAAGAGGTGTAAACAGTGATACAACAATCAAATATGCAACCTACAAGAGATTCCTAACTGTTGGGTTGTGTTATATTCCTTCCACGGCTAGCTCATGTAGTTAACTGGGGTTTAGGACGGGGGCAGAGCCCCCCCTTCGTTGTGACGATTGCGTGACGAGGGGGGACACAGGGGGTTTGAGGGGTGCAGGTGACCCCACTCTATGGGGTTTGGTTTTGGACCCTATGTTAGGTTGGGCAGACCTACCTATGGTTTTGTGCATGATTTTTGCACATGGTTTTGGATGCGATGGTTTTCTGTCCATGGTTTTGGATGTGATGGTTTTCTGTCCATGGTATTGGATGTTTTGGCATGTATAAATATGTATTGTAACATTGAAAGGAAAATAATGAAAAATCAAGCTGGTAGTCGCGGTTTTGGGATCCAATGGAAAATCTATGTGTATGTGTGTTTTACGTGTTATGCTCTCACATTGTTTATTTTCAATGTTTTAGAATTCATATGCAGGTAATTTTGTACGGGGTTAAAACCTACAATTGGTATCAGAGTTGTTTTGGCTTCAAGGGGATGCCTTTTTGCTGAGGGATTTGGCTTGGGCCTGCAGTAGACCCTGTTCAATGGGAGATTTGTGAGATCAATTCTGGTGGTGAAAGAAGATGGCGAGCAGTCGAAAGGTGGAGATCGATAAATTTAATTGTTAGGAGTTTTGAGTTGTGTAAACTCAAGATGTAGGATATGTTGGTGGATAAAGATCGGTGGATTGCGGTAGATCTGGGTACTAAATCAATGGGAGTGTCTGATGAAGAATGGAAAAAGTTAGATCAGAAGGCAAAGAGCACAATACGATTGTGTTTCTCAAATTCAGTATTGTTGAAAGTATCATGGGAAGCTACAATTAAGGCTTTGTGGGACAAGTTAGGGACTTTGTACCAATCTAAGTCTCCAGTGAATAAACTGTTCCTACAGAAAAAGCTATATAACCCAAGGATGAAAGATGGAGACTCGTTGACAAAGCATCTGAATGAATTTAATATTGTGATAATTTAGTTATCATCTATTGATATCAAAATTTCAGATGAAGATAATTGCATTAGTTTGTTGTTTTCTCTACCAGATTCGTGGGATAGTCTGGTTATTGCAATAGGTAGCAATGCAACTACCTTGCAGTTTGATGCAATAGTCTCATCCTTACTAACGAAGGAGATGAGACGGAAAAATATGGAGAGATAGAATGGTGATGCCTTGTCTATACGAGGATAGTCCCAGAACAGAAACAAAAATAAGTCATCGAGTGGGAGATCTAAATGTAGAGAGAGATCTAAATCTCTAAGAAAACCTGTAAATATGGTGTGCTAGAAATGCGGAAAGGAAGGGCACTACAAAAGGGACTGTAAATCTAAAGCTCCTGATAAAAGAAAGGGATCTGATGATGCTCTTTTTGTAGAGGGGAAAACCACCTCAGATGAAGGTGGGGATGTGTACATGGCTTCTTCAAGTACACATGTAGATCATGAGGCATGGTTGATTAACTTAGGTGCATCCTTTCACTTCACTCCCCATAGAGAGTGGTTCTGCGAGTTTGACAACTACGATGGTGGTGATGTCTTCTTAGGGGATGATAAGAAGGCTAGAATTTGTGGTCGCAGAAAAGTAAAATTGAAGTTGCAAGGTGGAAGGGTTAGAACACTTTTGGGTGTTCTGCATATTTCTGCATTGGCCATAATTCTGATTTCTGTAAGCAAGTTGGATGATGCAGGTGTAAAAATATTGTTTGAGAAGGATACTTGCAATATGGTTCGAGGAGCACTAGTATTGATGCGGGGAGTTTGGATTGGAACTCTATACAAGATGCAAGGTAGCGTTGTTGTTTATGGGTTCAACATTTCCATGGTTCCTAAAAGTGGAGTAGAAAATCTAGTGGTCTCTGGAGAGAAGACCATGTTGTGGCATCAAAGGCTTCGACATATTGGAGAGAAGGGCCTTCAAATACTTCATGGTAAAGGTATAAAAGAAGGTATAAGTAATAGATCTCTGCATTTTGATTTCTATGAAAATTGCATATATGGGAAGCATAATCAGGTGAGTTTCCCCTTTTGGTGGTAAGAGGGCGAAACAGAGATTAGAGCTTCTGCACAGTGATATGTTTGGACCTGTGAAGGTTCCATCACTAGGTACGTCTGTGTGCTATGTATCATTTATAGATGACTTCTCAAGGAATACATGGATATATTTCCTTAAGAAGAAATCTAAAGTCTTTGATAGGCTTAAAGAATTTAAGGCTCTGGTGGAAAACCAGATAGAGAAGAAGATAAAGGTGCTGAGGACAAATAATGGTGGAGATTTTTGCAGTAAGGAATTTGAAGAATTCTGTAAGAAGTGTGGTATAGCATGGCAGAAGACTACTCCATATACACCTCAACAAAATGGAGTTGCAGAAAGAATGAACAAGACATTGTGGTGGCTTAGCTTCAAGTGATATAGACAATCTTCCAAATCCGGTTACTAGTTCTTCAATCTCAGGTTGACTTTCTCCTTCTTCTTCAATTGATGTACCAGTCATCTATTGATAGACTGACTGCTTCATATGTTTCCTTTTTTTCCTAAAATCATCATGTTTTCCTTCCAAATCACCCCGACGCTTATTAACAGGAACAAATCTTATTTTCCACTATCGGAACCATAATCCCTTAGAAACTACAAAATACACAGTCAATAGTTATAAGCGGTCGTAGTGCGAATTCCCAAGAATTATGCTATCAGCTCGTTTACAAAGGGAAATATTAACCCCCAGACATACACTATCGGTTTGAATTTCAAATAGATGCGCTATACACATCACCATTATCGCCACTTTAACTATCAGCCTTCCGAAAACCTTTTCCCTGATGCGATAACACGTGAACTCTCATGTATCGCTATCAGGGATTTCAATACACCAATGTTAGGTTCCTCCCATTCCAGGCTTGCGATGCGATAAGCCTTGTGGACCCAACAACCTTTCCACTCTTCTCTATAGTATTTTGGGTCCGAGTTGTCAGAGTTTCGGACTTTGGCGGTTCCAAAGGTCCTTCCCACTCTATTGTGGTTCTGCGATGCGATAATGGTTTAGACTCGATATGGGTATGAACTAGATTCAATAATATTTCAAGTCTAGAGCTTCGTTCAAGGTAAGTCTTTTCATAGTTTTCCTGTGTAAACAAAGTTTCTGCCGTGGAACTCAACAACACATGTAAGAGGAATAGACGTGCCAATATATCGAAAAAAACCACACCATTGAACTTAAAGCAAGTATCAATAAGAAAAATAGAGCCGAGTCATCATTAACAGACTTCAAAAGTAAAGGACTACAACCAATACACATAGAAATTCCAGTTGACAGACAACCACCAATTTAGATGCACAGAGAGAGTTTCAATATGACAATGTCTCCAGGATCGACTAACTCATAGAAGTCTCATTATTTCCTTTCAAAATAATAGATAAGGCCTTCTTGGTACTTATCGCTTACAAAAGCATGGTAATTACATAGAGCGATTAAAGAAAGTATCCATAAAGCTTGCTACAACTTATCCATAAAGCGATTATTACGATATCATCTTATTCTTAAATTTTATCCTTATCCTAAGCTAGAAATTCATGGAAATCAATGGCTAAAGGACCCCACTCCTTTTCCTATAGATTTTTTTTATTTTTGGAGTAAATTTGAAGATTTTTTCCTCCAAGTCGCATGCTCTTGCATTAGACTCTTGAGGACAAAATTGTTCATGGGCTCCTGTCCATGAGCTCATCTACAGAATGTCCAAGTTTCTATAGCATGTCTTCTGTAACCCAAGTAGATTCAGCAGTTGGCTGATCCTTCCATTTCACCAAATACTGGAAGTACTCTCATCCCCTTGTTTTCTTAAACACCTTCTTGTCCAGAATTCTTTCTGGCTGCAATTCCTTTGTTGTGGGAAATTGTTTTACCCAATGAATATCTTGGGTCTCTTGATCCTTTTCTGTATGATTTGCAGTTTCACCTTCATACTTGTAATGGCCAGCAACATTTAAAATTGGTGATATTCCAACATCAGGGGGTAACTCAATCTCATAGGCATTTTCTGAAAATTCCCTCAGTACTCTGCATGGTCCAATTTTCTTGAACTTCAATTTGTTATACTCCCTTTTTGGAAACCTCTCCTTTCTGAGGTGTGCTAAAACCAGATCACCAACATCAAATTTCACCTCTCTTATTTTCATGTTTTCTCGGTTTTGTACTTGATGTTGCTATCCTGCAGCTGTTGTTTCACTTTTTCATGTACTGCTTGCATTTCTGAAGCAAAATCTTTACCCTCTACACTTCTCATCTCTTATTTTCCCAAGTTTCTTAACTTAGATACTCTTCTTGGATGCATTCTATAAACAATATCGAATGCACTCTGTCCTATACCCCTATTAGGTGAGTCATTATATGCATATTTAGCTTGTGTCAACACTTGATCCCACTATTTTGGATGTTCTACAGTAATACTCCTTAAAGGATTGCATAAAAGCCTGTTCACAACTTCAGTTTGTCCATCAGTTTGTGGATGATAGGCAGAACTAAAGCTTAGTTTAGTTCCCAATTTCCTCCATAGTGTCCTCCAGAAATTTCCAACAAACATGGAATCCCTGTCTGGGACAATACCCTTAGACAACCCATGCAATCTTACAACCTCCTTAAAAAACAAATTAGCAATGTGAGAAGCATCACTAGTTTTATAACATGGAATAAAGTGTGCCATTTTTGAAAATCTATCCACTACAACAAAAATTGAATCATTACCGTTTTGAGTCTTTGGTAAGCCCAAAACAAAATCCATACTTAACATATCCCAAGGCATATCTAGAGTTGGTAATGGAACATACAAACCTATTTTTTGGCTTCTTCCCTTTGCATATTGACAAATTTTACAAGTTCTCACATACTTTTCCACATCAGATCCCATTTTTGGCCAGAAATAAAATCTGTTCAACTATTCAAAAGTCTTCTCTTTGTCAAAATGTCTTGCAAGTCCTCCACTATGTTTTTCTTTGATTAAATTATCCCTCATTGAACATTTTGGTATGCATAGATGATTTCTCTTAAACAACAGTCCATCTTGTCAGAAATAATCTAGCCATTTACTCCTATCCATCAAAACAAGATTTTTACAAGCTTCAATGCCTCTTTAAAATCTAGATCTGTTTCATATAATTCTTTAAGAAAATAAAACCCAACACTTGTATTTGACTCTCTTGAAATAATGCACTTCACCTACTTAAGGCATCTGCAACTTGATTTGATTGGCCATTTATATGCTTCAAGACAAAATGGAAACCTTCAAGATACTCTACCCATTTCTCATGTTTCTGGTTAAGCTTTGACTGCTGCATAATATGTTGTAGTGCATGGTTATCTGAATAAATTATGAACTCCTTTGACATTAGATAATGCCTCCATTTCTTCAATTACTGCATAACTACATAGAACTCCTTATCATAATAAGAATACTTTTTCTTTGAATCATTCAGCTTTTCACTAAAATAAGCTATACGTCTGTCTTCCTGACTTAAAACACCTCCAATTGCTTCTTCACTAGCATCACACTTCACCTGGAAAGGTTGACTAAAATTAGGTAGAACCAAAATAGGATTTTCAGTGATCTTCTTGTTCAATAGCTCAAAATTCTTTTTTGCTTTAACAGTCCATCTAAATGGTTTCTTATCCTTCTTTATGGTCTCAATGATAGGTGCATTGATCTTACTAAAATTCTTTATGAATTTTTTATAAAAACTAGCAAGACCATGAAACTTATTACCTCCAAGACACTTTTAGGTGAAGGCCACTCCATGATTGCCTTGATCTTCTCTGGATCCATCTTCAGTCCTTCAGCATAAATAACAAAACCCAAGTACACTAGCTCTCCTTTCATGAATGAACACTTCTTCAAATTTTCAGCAATAATTTCTCCTACTGTAGCCTTTGTAAGACATAATTCAGATGTCTCATGTGCTCCTCCTTAGGCCTACTGCAAACTAATATATCTTCCATATATACTATTACAAATTTATAAATGAACTCTTTAAGAACTTCATTCATGAGTCTCATAAACGCACTTGGTACATTTGACAACCCAAAAGGCATTACTCTCCATTCGTACAATCCTTCATTTGTCTTAAAAGCGGTTTTCCACTCATCCCCTTCTCTTTTCCTTATGTAATGATACCCACTTTTAAGATCTAGTTTTGAAAAATACTTTGCTCCACTCAAGCAATCAATTAAATCTTTAATTCTAGGAAAAGGAAATCTGTACCTGATTGTGATTTTATTGATGGCTCTTGAATCTGTACACATTCTCTAGCCTCCATCTTTTTTTCGACTCAACACTGTTTCTACTGCATAAGGACTCAAGCTTTCTTTGATCAACCCTTTGTCAAGCAATTATTGCACCTGCTTCCTAACTTCTTCATTTTCTGTAGGAGTCATTCTGTAAGCTACTTTGTTAGGTAGACTTTCTCCAGGAATCAAATCTATATGATGGCTAATTCTTCTAATGGGTGGTAAATCATTAGGCAAATCATCAACAATAATATCACAATATTTCTGCAACATTTCTTGAATTTCAATGGATAAAATCTGAAACTTTATTAGAAGTCATTATTACTTTGGGCTTGCAAATTACAACAAAATTTACCACATTTTCTTCAATCTGCTTCAAGTATTCATTTCCTCCTAGTAACAGAGTTTTTGGATCAGTCTTCTTTCCTGGTGCATCTTCTTCTTACAGAGGTAGCAACGTATGATTGACACCATCCCTTCCAAACTTGTAGGTGTTTCTTTTCCCATCATGCATGCCTCCTCTGTCATATTTCAAAGGTCCTCCAAGCAATATCTGACACACATCCATTGGCATCACATCAGATACAATTTTGTCTTTATACTTACCCAACTGAAACTCCGCTTCACACTATTCATTCACTAACAGTTGATGTCTCTTTTGTAACCATGACACTTGTAAGGTGTTGGATGTTTCATTGTCTTCAGCTTCAATTTATCCACCACTTTTGTAGACACCAAATTATAAGTGTTGCCACCATCAATGATCACGTGACAGTGTTTCCCTTGAACCTTACACACTGTTCGGAATAAAGTCTTCCTTTGTGATGGTTCAAATATCTTCTTTGCTGGTTTGAGAAAAAATTTATTAACTACCAAAGATTCTCCTCTCTCTGGTATATTTTCTTCTTCCATCACTGCTGTTGCAGTTGTTTCTCCCTCAGCTTGAGAAACAATGTCATTTCTTTGATTTTTTTTTCTGCATTCTCTGGGCACTCAAAAGCTCTGTGTCCCAGTTTGTTAGATCTGTAACATCTTACTTCTCTTCCACTTCCTCTTTCTCCTCTTCCTCTAGAAAAACTCCCTCTGCCTCTTGCATCACCTCTCGTGGGTGCATGCTCGGTTGAGCTACTGATAGCTCCATATTTAGGTGTTGTAGATATTCCTCTACCACCTTGACTTCCCCTTCCTTAGAAAGCATCTCTCCCTCTGGTAGACTACTTCCTTGTGAGTTTTTATTCATCTTTCAGTGCCATCTGATAAGCTCCTTCTACTGTTTTAGGAGACAGTATACTTATCTCATCTTGAATGTCCATCCTAAGCCCAATCACATATATGGCCACCTTCTCATATGTATCTTGAGTTTCTCCAGCTCTTATGCTTACCTTATAGAATTCCTATGTGTATTATTTCATTGTCAAAGACCTATTTCTAAGATTCTACATCTGTGTGAAAAAGCTTAACTGATAATTACTTGGTAGAAACTTACCTCTTAGCTTCGCTACCATCCTACTCCAATTCTTGATAGGTTGCTTGCCAAGTCTCTTTATTTCTGCCTACAAACCATCCCACCAAAGTGCTGTATGGCCTTTTAGCTTGGTGAGAACATGTTATAGCCTAGATTTACCTTAGGCTGAAAAGGTAAGATTCTAGGTCCACATCAAACCATGCTCAACCTCGTAGCTAGTGCTACGAGGACAGGAGAGGGCTCTCTCCGGGTCAATCTCAGCAAAAGACAATCGATGGGGCATGAGATGATTGATTTAACAACTGATCTTAGGCTAGGTATGAAGTGCAAGGATTTGATTTGATTTTTCGGGGTTTTGTTGGAATCAAGGGAAAGGAAAATTAGGGTCCGGGGATGAAGGCCAGTTTTACAAAGTTCCAGTTGGGGCAAGGTAGGTAGTATTTTTTATGCTTTAGATTAAATGAATGGATGGAAAAGACTACTGAGGAGCTGAATAGGTCAAGAGGCTGCAAAAATCCTCTCCAAACAGATGAAAACATGTAAAACTAAACAAACGTTTAAGGCAGAGCATAGCAAGCCAATGAATTCTACCTTTGTCACTCAAATTTGTTTGATTTCAGAAGCAAAGAGAAGGGAAATGGCATACATGAAACATCAATGAACTTATAATTTCATGAAGAAAAACACCATCAAAACATAGAGCCACAAGGATCCCAACAAGTGTTGCAAAACCCTCGTCTTTCCTTTGCCAAAAATACTGAAATGAATGTACAATGAAGTGCCAAGCAATCCCAAGTGTCCAACCCTGAAAATGGCTGAGAAATTACATGATATAGACAAGCCTAACTCCTTCCCATGCCTCTAGGGGTCGAGCTCATCATTCTAGTAGCTGTTTCAACCATATCTAAACAAGGAACTAAAAAATAGGCAATGAAACAACTTGCCTCTATATGCTAGGAAACTGATTCATTCACTCACATTTCACCTTTTGGTGAATGAATCTACTAAGACAAGTAAAAATGTGATAAAATTACATCATTGTCATGAAATTACATCAAGTTAGATCAAGAGTAACATCAAAAAGTGAAACTAATCAAAACTGGCTGAAATTCTGAGCTGAGGTGTGAAAAATAGGCCAAAATTCTCTATGCGTCGTGCCCAAAATCTCTATGCATAGCACAAATTTGGAGCTCATTTTTGGGCCCTTCCCGAAGTCCAAATTGAGCTCATAATAGCGTGTTGGAAAGCCCTACCTATCTACTTTCCAACCCAAGTGGAATTTCTAGATTTGTATGTAATTTTCCCCACCAAAGCTTCAATATCTCAAGATTTCTTCCTGTGGGTGCAAAAAGTGGCAGAAAGGCCATTTTTAGGGTGTTTTTGACCCTTTAGGCAACCCAGAACTTGATGAAATCCTTAGGTAATTCATGAGCATGCATAAATTTTCATAAAAAATCTAGAAATGCAAAGTTTTCCTCCAGAGGATCTCCCAATTATAAGCGCGCGCCAAGTGGCGCTATGCGTTGGGTAGGAAAATCTGTTTTGAAGCCAAAAAATTCAAAATTGACAAAATTTTCTCCAAATTTGCTGAAATTTGGACTGAAGGTCTATCATTGAGTATCATGCTCAGCCAAAGAAGCTTTGGCCCAGATTCAGAGTCTATCATCCCTTTGGCGTCATTTTAGTGCTCTCTTTAGTCTTGCCTTCAGGATTTTGATCCTTGCTTTGGAAACATGAGTTTGTGCCCAATAATGAGTTTTCATGTGCCTGAGCATGTCCTTGTCCTTGTTTACCTTCGCCGAAAACTTCTCAGGATGAATGTTGATCCTCTCAATCCAAGATTCCTGATCGGCGTTGATCTCTTGCTCAAGAGAAGTAAACTCCACCCTCTGCCTTTGGGCAGCTTGGTGGTTCTTCCGAATATTTTGTAACTCCATGACTGTATGCTGATCCTCCAATTGTTTGTTTCACTGCTCCAAATATTTTATGACCCATTGAGCTCTCTGCAACTTGTCGGTCAATGTATCTATCTCGGCCTTCTGTTCTTGAATAATCTCCCTCAGCTTTGAGCTAGGAGAGCTCACATCATCACCAACGAGTATGAAATCAGTGTCTTGGCCACCTGAAGTGCCCTCATCTTGCATAGGACTCTTGCCTTTGTCCTGTACCTGTACCTGTGCTGCTGACGACGGCAACGAGACCCCTTCCACCCTAGGTGGTGATAGTACTCGTCAGGCTACTGCAAACAATCCTCTCATGCCTCTCTAATAGGTGACATATGTCGGCACACTAGTAGCTTTTGCCTCCTGGCCTACATACTGATGTGAAGGTTCACCCACATCATGGACAACCTCCTGCTAAGCTGTTGAAGGTGTGAATAACTCACGGGAAATGAAGTCTTCCCATGTGATACCCTGCAAACCAAGCTGATGAACAACAATGATCTTGATGAGCGCATAGTGATAAATGTTATTGTACTGCTGTTCAGGAGTCTTCTTCTGCATAAGAGTAGTCATCCTCTCGATGTTTCGGCACATGAGATATGGAATGTTCATCATCTTCACTCTCGTGAAATGCATCAATAAACTGATATGGTATGCATAGAGGCATGAGAAACGACCTTCACAACTGAAATATCTGATAATGAGTCTCATCAACGGCGCATAGGATTCTTTCAAAAACTAGAATGGGAACACCCTGCTGAGTTGTCTCACATAGCTAGGCCTGATATATGTTTCATAATGTACTCTTTCTACCTGTTGTCTTTTGTTCCACTCCTCACCTACATTCGGTATTCTTGTTGCTTGAGAAATGGTTTCTGGTGTCAAGGTGAAATTTACACCAGCAAGAGTTACCTGACCATCATGCAAATGTAAAACAAACAACCGAGCCAACTCCGGATGATACTGAATCCAAGCAATCATCTCACAATACTGAAAGCATGACTATTGTTGGAAACATGCCATCGCAAGTGGGTAGGCTTGCAATTGAGTCAATGAGGTGGGCTCTTCTCTGACATGTCTGCCACGCTTATGAGGCCTTGTCGGTGCATGAAGTTCTATGGTAGAATCATTGTCTTGTTAATATGATGAATCAGTCTCCATTTCCATAATTTTTCAAGCATGGTGTATGTTTGGCTTGTTGAGGATGACTAATCGGTGCCTTTGTTTTCAATGCCAAATGTGTCAAAGTCAAATGAGGGACTGTGGAAAAAAAATTGGGCAGTGAGAATGATGGGGTTTGTTAAGTGAGATTTAAAATGTGAGGACAGTCACTCTACTGCTTGGGGACTTGAGGATTTTATAAGTGAAAAGAGAGAAGGAGAGTGATAGGGAATGGTAGGGTTTAGGGATAATAGAATTTAGGAATAAGTGATTTGGGATATTAGGGAATAAGGGATTGAGAAATTATAATATGGTAGTGAAGGGGAAAGGAACCATAGGAAAAGAATGAGATTTGAAATACTTGGCACCAACATCAAATTTTAACTCTCAAATTCAAACCCTAAGAGGCAATTTTTATCAAAATGAGAGGGTTTATGTTTTCAACTTTTAAACTTTCATATTCTTCCCTCCAAATAACACCAAACACAAGCTAATAGCAATTCACAGCCTTACAAGCTTACTTGGCACGAGGAAAAATGAGTTGGTTTGAAAGTTTTGGAAGCAATGATGATATTTTGCTTGTCGGTCCTGTGCACCGCTCGCACAACCCAGTGTGCCGCACGCGCTGTATGCATCGCGCAAGTTCAAATTAACACGGTTAACAATGGCTCTATGCGTCGTGACTTCCCGGTGTGCCACGACCTCCACCCAATGCGCCCCGCAACCTTCCAACACACAATCGGCCTTCAAAATCACAATTTTTGCTCCTCCACAATTTTCCTTTGGCTCTTTGACAACTTCTTTGAGTGCAAATGACATTTGAATGGTGAAAATATTTTGTATAGTCATGGATTTGATTTTTGTTTTGCAAAAACCCACTTTCTTATGTTTTGAATTTGGCACTTTCCACCTTTTAGTACAAACTCTGTTTTTTGGTTGTTTCCTTTAATTTTTTGACTGAAATGATGAAATTCTTGGAAATTTTTTGCAGGAATGATGGCATTGGATTTCAGCAAAGGATGACTAGGGCTGCACTGAAGAACTGTAGAACTTGAAAAACCTTAAAAATTACATATTTATTACAAAAAATAGATTTGACGATTTCTTCTTCAAAACAGAGTTTTGAAGAAGAATCATTCTCGAGCATTATTGGCAATAAAAAATCTGGAATAAAAACTTATTAGGAACATCCTCAGGTCTTGTTGGCATTATTAGACACTTTGAAGACAAAATTTATGAAACCCTAGACCTAATGACTGACATGACTCTTGGTTGACCCAAAAACCATCTATAATGACTGTAAAATTGATTTTGATGAACTTTGATTATCAGACACGAACCATCAGGTACATGACATGAGGGAAGTTTGGTGACAAGACCCTTCTGTCAAAAGATCAATGCTCCTAATGGAATGCAGATGATCGAGCTGAATGAGACACCAAAAATGAAATGCAACAAAAGAGGTTTTGATCTTTGACGAAGGGCTGAACAGACCGACTCTAACATTGGCTCCAATGGGGATGGTAGCTCCTTGGAGGTGCCAAGAACTACAGATCTCTGGAAAGTAGAGAGTGCCTCTTTCATTGGGCATGGATGGTCAAACAAATGCAAACCCAAAACAACTCATACCAATCCAAAAACATATACAAACTGCAACTTGTACATAAACAAATACTGAAAACTGAAATGCTGCCTCAGAAAGCTTATTTATGTACAAATATAACCCAATTTGCTACAAAATTGATAGATCAAGTAACGTTGTAATGCCAAATCAACCAATAAAGTAACTGTGACAAAGATGTTTCTTGGAAGTGCTTCAACCAAGACACAAATGTAAATACTGACAGCCATACATGCACATAACGAGTCTAGTTATGTAAAAGAAAATTTGATCTATCATTCAAACTAAAAAAAATTTGATGTATGTTGCAATAGGATAAAAAAAACCAGACTCTGTTTGCTGCCCCAACTCATCAATATTGAACTTCAACTGCAAACTGTCAATGCAAATATCCACGGGTAGCTCTATTGTTTCTTGTTTTGGAGGGAGAGTTTCCAAGAACTTTTTTGGATCTCAGAATTCATATGATTGGATCTGATAATTTAAATACTAAATCTCCTTCTAAAAATTTTCAACAACTAACTCAAAGAAACCAGTTTTAGCTTTAGGAGGAAACTTCGAAGATCTCAAACATTTAAGCACGGCAATGAAAAATACTTCATCAATTTCAATATCCACTAACTGATCTCTAACTTCTTTTAAAGCTTCACAAAACACAGTGTCTGCCACATACCCTACCATTTCATTTTAGTGCATGAACAGATCAGTGAGCGCTGGAATATCTGGATTGAGTTGGAGTCGCCAGGTGAATGTTTCAGCCTTCAATGTGTCTGACTATTGTCCACCATCAACAATCAGATCTGAACTTGATACATGTACTGGGACAATTCGTAAATTAGATATTCTGTTTATAAGACTAGACAGGAGATTGACTGAAGTAGCTTTTATCTACTTGCACTAATGCAAAGCAAAAGCATTTTCAAAGGCTACCTGGCTAATCTTTAGACTCCATCTGTAGTCTATAAAACAAAGAACACTAACAAACAAATAAACTTTTCTTCCCCAGTATGGTCGCCACTATGTTAGAGCCTAGATTTACCTCAGGCTAAAAAGGTAAGATTCTAGGTCCACATCAAACCACGCTCAGCCTCGTAGCTAGCCCTACGAGGACAGGAGAGGGCTCTCTCCAGGTCAATCTCAGCAAAAGATAATCGATGGGGCTTGAGATGACTAATTTAACAACTGATCTTAGGCTAGGTATGAAGTGCAAGGATTTGATTTGATTTTTTGAGGGTTTTGTTGGAATCAAGGGAAAGGCAAATTAGGGTCCGGGGATGAACGCCAGTTTTACAGAGTTCCAGTTGGGGCAAGGTAGGCAGTAGTTTTGATGCTTTAGATTAAATGAATGGATAGAAAATACTACTGAGGAGCTGAAGAGGGCAAGAGGCTGCAAGAATCCTCTCCAAACAGATGAAAACATGTAAAAATAATCAAAAGTTTAAGTCAGAGCACAACAAGCCAATGAATTCTACCTTTGTCACTCAAATTTGTTTAATTTTAGAAGCAAAGAGGAGGGAAATGGCATACATGAAACATAAATGAACTTACAGTTTCATGAAGAAAAACACCATCAAAACACAGAGCCAGAAGGATCCCAACAAGTTCTGCAAAACCTTGGTCTTTCCTTTGCCAAAAATGTTGAAATGAATGTACAATGAAGTGCCAGGCAATCCCTAGTGTCCAACGTCGAAAATGAGTGAGAAATTACATGATATCCACAAGCCTAACTCCTTCCCATGCCTCCAGGGGTCAATCTCATCATTCTAGGAGCTGTTTCAACCATATCTAAACAAGGAACTGAAAAATAGGCAATGAAACAACTTGCCTCTATATGCTAGGAAACTGATTCATTCACTCACATTTCACCTTTTGGTGAATGAATCTACTAAGACAAGTAAAAATGTGCTAAAATTACATCATGGTCATGGAATTACATCGAGTTAGGTCATGAGTAACATCAAAAAGTGAAACTAGTCAAAACTAGCCAAAATTTTGAGCTGAAGTGTGAAAAATAGGCCAAAATTCTCTATGCGTCGCGCCCAAAATCTCTATGCGTAGCACAAATTTGGAGCTTATTTTGAGGCCATTCCCAAAGTCCAAATTGAGCTCATGATAGCTCGTTGGAAAGCCCTACCTATCTACTTTCCACCCCAAGTGGCGTTTCTAGATTTGGATGTCATTTTCCCCTCCAAACCTTCAATCTCACAAGACTGCTTCCTGTGGGTGCAAAGAGTGGCAGAAAGGCCATGTTTAGGGTGTTTTTGAGCCTTTAGGCAACCTAGAACTTGATGAAATCCTTAGCTAATTCATGAGCATGCATAATTTTTCATAAAAAATCAAGAAATACAAAGCTTTCCTCCAGAGGATCTCCCAATTATAAGTGCGCACCAAGTGGCACTACGCGTTGGGCAGGAAAATCTGGTTTGAAGCCAAAAAATTCAAAATTGACAAAATTTTCTCCAAATTTGTTGAAATGTGGATTGAAGGTCTCTCATTGAGTATCATGCTCAGCAAAAGAAGCTTTAGCCAAGATTCAGAGTCTATCATCCCTTTTGCGTCGTTTTAGTGCTCTCTTTAGTCTTGCCTTCAGGATTTTGATCCTTGCTTTGCAAACATGAGTTCGTGCCCAATAATGATTTTTCATGTGCTTGAGCATGTCCTTGTCTTTGTTTGCCTTCACCAACAGCTTCTCAAGATGAATGTTGATCCTCTCAAGCCAAGATTCCCGATCAGCATTGATCTCTTGCTCAAGAGAAGTGAACTCCACCCTCTGCCTTTGGGCAGCTTGGCGGTTCTTCCAAATGTTTTGTAACTCCATGACTGTATGTTGATCGTCCAATTGTTTGTTTCACTGCTCCAAATAGTTTATGACCCATTGAGCTCTCTGCAACTTGTCGATCAATGTATCTATCTCGGCCTTCTGTTCCTGAATAATCTCACTCAGCTTTGAGCTAGGAGAGCTCACATCATCACCAATGAGTATGAAATCAGTTTCTTGGCCACCTGAAGGGCCCTCATCTTGCATAGGCCTCTTGCCTTGGTCCTGTACCTGTACCTGTGCTGCTGATGATGACAACGAGACCCCTTCCACCCTAGGTGGAGATAGTACTCGTCGGGCTGCTACAAACAATCCTCTCATGCCTCTCTGATAGGTACATATGTCAGCACACTAGTAGTTTCTGCCTCCTGACGTCCATACTGATGTGAAGGTTAACCCACATCATGGACAACCTCCTGATGAGCTGTTGAAGGTGTGAAGAACTCACAGGAAATGAAGTCTTCCCATGTGATACCCTGCAAACCAAGCTGATGTACAACAATGATCTTGATGAGCGCATAGTGATAAATGCTATTGTACTGCTGTTTAGGAGTCTTCTTTTGCACAAGTGTAGTCATCCTCTCAATGTTTTGGCACATGAAATATGGAATGCTCATCATATTCACTCTCGTGAAATGCATCAATACCCTGATATGGTATGCATAGAGGCGTTAGAAACATCCTTCACAACTGAAATATCTGATAATGACTCTCATCAACGGCACATAGGATTCTTTCAAAAACTAGAATGGGAACACCCTATTGAGCTGTCTCACATAGCTAGGCCTGATATATGGTTCATAATGTAGTCTTTCTACTTGTTGTCTTTTGTTCCACTCCTCACCTACATTAGGTATTCCTATTTCTTGAGAAATGGTTTCTGATGTCAAGGTTAAATTTACACCAGCAAGAGTTACCTGACCATCATGCAAATGTAAAACAAACAACCGAGCCAACTCCGGATGATACTAAATTTGAGCAATCATCTCACAATATTGAAAGCATGACTGTTGTTGGAAACATGCCATGGCAAGTGGGCATGCCTACAACTGAGTCAATGAGGTGGGCTCTTCTCTGACATGTCTGCCACCCTTACGATGCCTTCTCGGTGCATGAAGTTCTGTGGTAGAATCACTGTCTTGTTCATATGATGAATCCGTCTCCATTTCCATAATTTTTCAAGTAAGGTGTATGTTTGGTTTTTGGAGAATGACTAATTGGTGCCTTTGTTTTCAATGCAAAATGTGTCAAAGTCAAATGAGGGACTGCGAGAAAAAAAAGGGCATTGAGAATGATATGGTTTGTCAAGTGAGATTTAAAATGTGAGGATAGTCACTTGATTGCTTGGGGACTTGAGCATTTTATAATTGAAATGAGAGAAGGAGAGTGATAGGGAATGGTAGGCTTTAGGGATAATAGAACTTAGGAATAAGTGATTTGGGATATTAGGGAATAAGGGATTGACAAATGATAATATGGCAGTGAAGGGGAACGGAACCATAAGAAAAGAATGAGCTTTGAAATACTTGGAACCAACGTCAAATTTTAACACTCAAATTCAAACCCTAAGAGGCAGTTTTTATCAAAATGAGAGGGTTTATGTTTTCAACTTTTAAACTTTCGTATTCTTCCCTCCAAACAACACCAAACACAAGCTAATAGCAATTCACAGTGTTACAAACTTACTTGGCGCGAGGAAAACTGAGCTGGTTTGAAAGTTTTGGAAGCAGTGATGATATTTTGCTTGTCGGCCTTGTGTGCCGCGTGCACAACCCAGTGCGCCACGCAGGCTGTATGCGCCACACACTTCAAAATTAACATGGTGAATAGTGGCTCTATGCGTCGCAACCTCACGGTGCACCGCGACCTCCACCCAATGCGCCGTGCAATCCTTCCAACACATAGTCGGCCTTCAAAATCACAATTTTTGCTCCTCCATGATTTCCTTTGGGTATTTGACAACTTCTTTGAGTGCAAATTACATTTGAATGGTGAAAATATCTTGTATAGTCATGGATTTGATTTTTGTTTTTCAAAAACCCACTTTCTTATGTTTTGAATTTGGAACTTTCCACCTTTTAATACAAACTCTGTTTTTTGGTTGTTTCACTTAATTTTTTGATTGAAATGATGAATTTCTTGGCAATTTTTTGCAGGAATGATGGCATTTGATTTTGGCAAAGGATGACCAAGGCTGCACTGAAGAACTGTAGAACTTGAAAAACTTTAAAAATTACGTATTTATTACAAAAAATAAATTTGACGATTTCTTCTTCAAAACAGAGTTTTGAAGAAGAATCATTCTCGAGCGTTATTGGCAATCAAAAATCTGGAATAAAAACGTATTAGGAACATCCTCAGGGCCTTCTAGCATTATTAGACACTTTGAAGACAAAATTTTTGAAACCCTAGACCTAATGACTGACATGACCCTTGGCTGACCCAAAAGCCATCCATAATGACTGTAAAATTGATTTTGATGAACTTTGATGATCAGACACAAACCAGCAGGTACATGACATGAGGGAAGTTTGGTGAAAAGACCCTTCCATCAGAAGATCGATGCTCCTAATGGAATGCAGATGATTGAGCTGAATGAGACACCTAAAATGAAATGCAACAAAAGAGGTTTTGATCTTTGACGAAGGGCTGAACAAACCGACTCTAACACAACAAACATTACTTTCTTCTCATCTTTTGTTTCTTCATAGTCGAAGAATTTCTCATGCCATTAATCCAGTCTATCAATAACTTTAGATTCATTCCTCCTTCATATATTGAAACCTCAATCTTTGGCCTAGCTATGGATATCAATGTTGACTGGAAGAATCTCATCTCAGGAGTAATTGCTACAGCTTCCTCCTCTGCAGCTTCAACTTCAGGTTCACTAACATTTCCATCATCTATATTTCTTTCTGTTGTTAATGCATCCAATCTATCTTGCATCACTTGTACAACTTCCATTACTTCAGCATTTGCAACATGCCGTCCTCTTCGCCCATGTCATCATCCTCTTCCAACTCTGAAAGCCATATTAACTTTCCTTCTCCTGCTTTTGCGATTCAATTCAATGTCAACAGGTTTATGTGATAACAGTAATGGTGGCCTAGGTGTAGGCGATATAGACAATCTTCCAAATCTGGTTACCAGTTATTCAATCTTGGGCTGAATTTCTCCTTCTTCTTCAATTGGTGTATCAGTCATCTATTGATAGATTTACTACTTCATATGTTTCCCCTTTTTCCTAAAATCATCACGTTTTCCTTCCAAATCACCCTGACCCTTATTAATGGGAACAAATCTTCTTTTCCACTATCAGAACCGTAATCCCTTAGAAATTACAAAATACACCATCGGCAGTTATAAGCGGTCGTAGTGTTAATTCCCAAGAATTACACTATTGACTGGTTTACAAAGGGAAATATTAACCCCCAGACATATACTATCGGTCTGAATTTCGAAGTGATGCACTATAGGCATCACCACTATTGACGCTTTAACTATCAGCCTTCCAACAACCTTTTCCCCGATGTGATAACATGTCAGCTCTCATGTATCACTATTGGCGATTTCAATACACCAATGATAGGTTCCTCCCGCTCTAGGCCTCCGATGTGATAAGCCTCATGGACCTGACAACCTTTCCACTCTTCTCTATAGTATTTTGGGTCCGAGTAGTTGGAGTTTCGGACTTCCGTGGTTTCAAAGGTCCTTCCCACTCTACTCTGGTTCTGCGATGCGCTAATGGTTCAGACTCGATATGGGTATGAACCAAATTCAATAATATTTCAACTCTAGAACTTCATTCAGGGTAAGTATTTTCACGGTTTTCCTATGTAAATAGATTTCTGCCGCTGAACTCAACAACACATGTACGAGGAATAGACGTGCCGATATATGGAAAAAAAACCACACCATTAAACTTAAAGAAAGTATCAATAAGAAAAACATAGCCTAATCATCATTAACAAGGTTCAGAAGTAAAGAACCGTGACCAATACACATACAAATTCGAGTTGACAGGGAACCACCAATTCAGATGAACTCAGAGAGTTTCAATATGACAATGTCTCTGGGATCAACTAACGTAGAGAAGTCCCATTATTTCCTTTTAAAATAATAGATAAAGCCCTCTCGGTCCTTATCCCTTACAAAAGCATGATAATTACATAGAGAAATTAAAGAAATTATCCATAAAGCTTACTACAGGTTATCCATGAAGCGATTATTGCAACATGATATTATTCTTAAATTTTATCCTTATCCTAAGCTAGAAAAGCATGGAAATTGATGGCTAAAGGACCCCACTCCTTTGCCTGTAGAATTTTTTTTTTAATTTTTGGAATAAGTTTGAAGATTTTTTCCTCCAAGTCGCATGCTCCTGCATTGCATTGATGGAAAGCGAAAGAAGCATGCTCAGTGGTGTCGGGTTTGGACAAGAATTCTAGGCAGAGGTGGTGGAGACAACATGTTACCTGG
Organism: Pinus tabuliformis; assembly: GCA_031772625.1. NCBI lineage: Eukaryota > Viridiplantae > Streptophyta > Pinopsida > Pinales > Pinaceae > Pinus > Pinus tabuliformis. The sequence continues at coordinate 365,054,691 of CM062806.1, forward strand.
TCAATAGATGACCTTCATCAGCGTTGGAGGATAAGACACCACAAGAGGTATGGACTCATAAGAAACCCTCTCTTTCACATCTGAGGGTATTCGGATGTGATGCATATGTACATGTTCCAAAGGAGAAGTGAACCAAGTTGGATAGTAAATCTAAAAAGTGCATCTTTATTAGGTATAAGGATGGTTTAAAGGGTTATAAGATTTGGAACCCAGTAAGAAGGAAGGTTGTGTATGGCTGATATGTGGTGTTTAGAGAGGTGAAATATGTTATTAAACATGAATTCCAACCAAAGGAACTTGACAAGATAGAGTTTGAGCTAAAGGAGGAAGAATCAGACTCTACGACAGAGGAGGAATCAAAAGATGAATAACCACAAACTCCGGGGGTGAAAATATTAGTTTAAGAAAGAAGGCAGCCAGAAAGGTATAGTCCATCTACTTTCTGTTCAAATTTTTCTTTATATATTAGTAATGATGATCCCAGAATTGTGAAGGAAACAGTAGATTTAGAGGATGGAAAACTATGGAAAGAGGCCATGGTTGATGAAATGACATCTTTGCATAAAAATGAGCCTTGGGATCTAGTGGAGTTGCCGGGTGGAAGGAAACCCATTAGCAGCAAATCGATGTTCAAGAAGAAGATAAATGTAGAAGGAAAGGTGGAGAAATACAAAGCTCGGTTGGTGGCAAAAGATTATTCCCAGGTGTCGGGAAATGAGTTTGGTGATATTTTTTCTCCTCTTTCCAAGGTAGCATCTATTAGATTACTTTTATCTGTTGTTGCTGCTTTTGATTTTGAGGTAGAATAGATGGACGTGAAGATGACATTTCTTCATGGGGATCTAGAAGAGGAGATCTACATGAAGCAACTTGGAGGCTTTGCGGTGAAGGGTAAGCAAGATCTGGTATGCAAGTTAAGGAAGTCTTTGCATGGGTTAAAACAATCACCAAGGATGTGGTATCAAAAATTTGATACATTTATACGGGGACTTGGCTTCACCAGAAGCAAAGAAGATCACTGTGTGTATTTTAAATTAATTGGTGACCGTGTTATTTATTTGGTCTTGTATGTGGATGATATGTTGCTGTCTGGAAATGACAAAGAAATTATCTAGGATTTGAAGACCCAATTGTCCTCCAAATTAGACATGAAAGATCTTGGTGTTGCAAACTATATTTTGGGCAAGGAAATTAAAAGAGACTGGACAAAGAGGAAGCTTTGGTTAAACTAGACGAACTATGTCGAGACAATATTTTAGAGGTTTAATATGTAGGATAATAAACCGGTGAAGGTTCCTATTCCTGTAGATGTAAAGTTATCTGCTGAATAGTGTCCCAAGACACAAGAAGAGGAAGAGGATATGTCCCATGTTCCATATGGAATTGCAGTTGATAGCCTGATGTATGGGATGGTTTGTACTAGACCAAACGTTGCACATGCAGTGGGAGTATTGAGCAGGTTTATGTCAAAACTAGGAAAGGAGCAGCAGATAGCAGTGAAGCAGGTTTTCAGGTATCTGTGTGGTACAAGCGATTATGGTTTTTGCTACTAATGAAGACCATGATTGGACAAAGTGTTGGATATTCGTGGCTTTGTTGATGCAGACTAGGCTGGAGATCTAGATCAGAGAAGATCTACAAGTGGGTATGTGTTTAACCTATTTGTTGGAAATAATACTGAGAGGGGGGGTGAATCAGTATTATCAAATCAATAAAACTTTTTCATTTCCATACTTAGATACATATATGCTACTTCAATTAAGGGAACCCGCATATATACGCAACTGTGTCTAATGAAACTATCATATATCCAGAATACTTATGATTCAAATCTAAATCCTAATGATGAACCACAGAGGATGGTTCGAAACGTCAATGCATAAAATAACAAAATGCGATGGATCCGGAAGATATAACCACACATAATCCATTAAATGTTAGTGCATCAGAAATTATTTACCCATATGTATAGTAAGCAGGTGCAGTAAAACAGAACAGATCATCACACACAAGAAGCACACATGAACACCATGATATAAGGTGGAAACCCAATGTGGGTGAAAACCACCTGTTGCAAGCCGTCTCTATCTTCTTTTAATAAGAAACTTCTTTTACAACACTTTTGTACTGGTGTAGTCTTATACCAGTACACAGGCTTCTACCTGCAAAAGGCTACAACCTTCTCTCGTTCTCCAAACTCTCTTGGAAGGGAGCTACAAACCCCTTAGCTCTTGTACTAGCCGATCCACTTACTAGTACGTAGGTGCTAGCCTACTAAAACGCTCCAACCTTTACTCATTCTCCAGCTGCTACTGGAAGGGAGCTACCACCCCCTTAGCTCTTGACGTACTAGCTGATGTACTAGTACGTAGGTGCTGACCTACAGAAGGCAACAACCTTCTTTTTCTTCCTCAAGGCACCACGTTTCATACATTTTCAGAATGGATACTCCTGAAGCACAACACTATAATCTGAAGGCCACGTTTCATCCAATTTTCATACTGGACCCATTAATATCATTGAAGCACAAAACAATCATCAATTTCTGAGTCACTGAAACACTGAAACCCTGTCAACAACACAGTCACCAGAACACAGAGCAGACTACAAAGCTCTGCGATAACAATCAAACCCAACTGCAACTTCAAACATCATACTTTATCATGTATACACTACTAGAATGAATCAAACCTGCGTATATATGCGCTTTTGCCAAAGCCAACCCACGTACAGATCTATACATATTCAATCATGACTTTGAGGCTGTTTCAGACATCAACCATACCCAGATCATAACATGCGTACAATAAAACATGCATCAATAATTCAGATCTAGTCTATCGATGATCAAACCATATAAAGATGATTCATTTCAAACCATTTGATCCCGATCTATCCTTAGATCTTGTTCTCCATCAACCGATGAGATCCCTCCTTAGCTTAGATCAAGCAATGCATCATAACGCATATCCTACATACTGGATCTCATACTACATCAGATATTCAATTTTTTTTCATGCCTTTTCCTAATGATCTTCTTCTCCTTTTATAGTCTTAGGCCTTACTCAATACCATGCTCCAAAACCATAACAAAACAATACCACGGACCCAATACTTGGGTTCAATTCTTTTGGATGCAATACCACGGACCAAAACCATAGGATCAAAAACTGTCAAACTAATACCATGAACTAACCATAATATTTCCCATGTGCGTGTGCTTTTCTCGGCATGAAAGTGTGTGAACTATTCTCTACATGAAAGTGCATGAACTTTTCTCTGCATGAAAGTGTGTGAACTTTTCTCTACATGAAAGGAACTTTTCTCTACATGAAAGTGCGTGAACGTTTCTCTACATGAAAGAAACTTTTCTTTTCATGAAAGTGCGTGAAATTTTCTCTGCATGAAAGAAACTTTTTCTCTGCATGAAAGTGCGTGAACTTTGCTGCACTATAATTTATCATCTGAGATGATTTGCCATCAAGGACAACACTTGTCTCATAATGCCAACAATCTCCCCCTTTGGACTTGATGGCAAAGCTAACTTGTCATACTGAGAACTATCATCTGATTCCTTTGAGTTGTCCGGCATCCCATGCATTCAGTCACATCTGATATCTCTTCTATAGATTCATCTAGTTATAAATAAGTGAGATGTTCTTCTACAAGTGGGTTGCCATCAAGTACAACACATGCATCATAGTGCCAACAATCTCCCCCTTTGGACTTGATGGCAACAATACCAAATCACTCTCCCCCTTTGACATCAAGGGCAAAGGGCGGACCAAGATATTCTCTTCCTTTGATAAACATTCTGTTGTCCATACTCCCCCTGAGTGCCTGCTGAAATTTCTGAATGAGCTCCCCCTTTGTATATGCCAAGGCGTACCAATCTGTCCATGCTCCCCCTAAGTACATGCTAAGTCTCTGCACTGCTGAAGTGTGCTTTTCATGCTCCCCCTGACTGTAGGCAAGGTCTGCAAAATGATGTTCTACAAGAAGAACATGACTCTATCATAAATGACCTTCCTATCACCAAACACTCATACATACATCCATCTCTCAACCAATTGAGGATATACAAATATTGACTCATCCACCCAACCAAGTGGGCTTACGCCAGAAGCTTACTCATGATAAACAACTACATTACATCATTCATCCCAGGCATAGTCGGGAAACTAAAATAGGCCGTTACATGACCTTGATAACAAAAGACATATATGACATAGAGACGAAATATGTAGAGCAAGACTATGAAAGTCATCAATAATTAATACCAGCAACATCTATCAATCACTATTCAGATCAACAACCATGTTCTCCTTCTGCATTTGTTCCACTTCAAATCAACAACAGCTGAGTACTTGAACCAAAAGCTTCTAAGATAACGCCAACAATGCATTATCAGAAGTTTATCTGCTCCCCCTGAACCTGTTTCAGATGGTCTCTGTCAGACCCATATCAGACTTCCTTCAACCAGAGTCTGTCCCCACTGATTTCCTTCAAAAACACCATATACGTGACTACATCCACATAAACCTGCGTATATACGCGGATGTTCTTCATAAAACTCGCGTACAACCATTTCCAGATCAGCAACCTGTAAATGTCCTGTAGCAAGGTATGTCTGCATATAGATATCAACTCATCCTCTTGAAAGACATCATAGCCATCTCATCAAGATCTGCATGATCTTATATATCATCCATGTATCATCATTCGGGGACATCTGTATCAATCAACATATGTAAGTATCAATCTGTCATTTTATCATCATCATGTCTCCAACAATGCAATTTTGAGTAATCATTCATGTATCCAACATACTGTATATAGTACTATGTATCTTTAGCTCAAGATCATCAACCGCAGCAATCCTCATTCACATGAGAGCCAAGAACTATAGGAGACTTGCATCAACTATATTATATGATCTTTATGCATATGAGGACAACAGCATATGATAGACTCATCATCAAGTAATGAAGATGTGTATACAAGCTTTGTACTTCTCCTTATCCTTATGAAGATCACCATGTAAGCACCATATATGCATTATCAGAGAATCAACCACAAATTTGATCTGAACATCAACTATGTAACCCCAAGAAACATATGAGATTTTGTCATGGACAACTCATAACCATAGCAAGATATATCACTTAGCCATATAAGCATCATCACCAAGGACTACTAACCATAATGCCAACAATGCATCATTAAAAGCATATGCTCCCCCTGAACCTGTGCCATCTGTTCACTGTCAGATCTGATCATACATGTATCAGCAATAAGCATCAAGACTTCATCATCATCAAGTTAGGATAAAAAATACTTCTAAACTTCTTAGGAGTATCAAGACATTTCCACACATCATTAGCAGATTGTAACAATTATCAAACAGAGCAAATGGACTGCATCCTATCAAACCCTTTTCCTGAGCCCTATCCCTACTGCTTTTCCTCAGACTGACATATACGCGACTGCACAGTGGCCAACTCGCGTATATACGCGACTTCTATTTATGGAACTTGCGTATGAGATTCAGAACTCTGCAGTTTTATATTTTTAGCTCTCCCTGAGTTTGTTATGTCCGTGTTGTGCTGTGTCTCATGTTTCTGACTGTACTTCCTTCTTCTTCCATATCTTCAAGCGTGATGATGTTTTCTCCTTTTGCTATGATGCTTGTACTTTATTCCTGCATTCCTTTGCTATATGTCCAAGCTTGTTACATGCATAACACCTTACATGTTTCATATTCCTTTTGTAGCAATCAACAGCTTTGTGACCAAACATATTGCAAGAAAAACAATATCCCTGAAAGTAATGTGATGATCTTTCTGTGTGATGATCTTGAACCATTCTTCTTCTACATCTAGCTGCAACATGTCCAAGATTATGACATACATAACATTCAACATTATTCATTGGAGGAGTAAAAGATTTTCTTTGAAGTATTTCTTTCCTTGGCTGTTGATGAGGTTTTCCTCTCATCTCTTTGTTGAGCATTTCAGATTTCTCATTAGAGTTCCTTGCCTTTCCTTGTGAGCTAGATTCACCTTCAGCAGATTCATAAAAACCAAGACCAGTTTTGATAGCAGGAGACCTTTGACTACTAAGAATATCATCCAAAATTTTAGTACTGTCTTGAAATCGTAAGAGCTTATCCTTTTCTTCTAATTTATCATTTAGAATATTTACCTCAATCTGAAGATGCTCTTCCTTTTCACGATACTGCTTCTTTATGTTCTCCTCAGCTTTCCTTCCTTCTTCCAACTGATGTCTTAATTCAAGAACTTCATTCTCTTGTTTTTCAATAGCTTGGAGTAGTCCTTTATTCTGCTTCTTTGATTCTTCAAGATCTTCCTTTAGCGAGCGGATTGTAGCTTCAAGCCTTTCATAATAACTGGATCTATCTCTGAGTTTCTTGATGATTGTGCTCCTTTCATTGACTTCATTTCTTAATGATGTCACTTCATCCTGCAACTTTTCACATTTTTCCTTGAATAACTTCCTTACCTTATTTCCCTCCTCTAGTTGAGCTTTTAGTTTGGTAGATTCTTCTTTGAAGGCACATTCCTTCTTGCTCAACAGATCTTGTTGATCTCTAATTTTGTCTGTAAGCCTTTTAAATTCTGCCTCTATTTGATATCTTTCTTGTTCACCCATAAGCGCAAATTCAGTTGTTTCGCTATCACTTTCATCATCTTTAAGAGGATAAATAGATGTATCACCAGAGGATAACAAATTCATACCTGATAGATCTTGTTCATCTTCATTCTGAAGTGATTCTGAACCTGATGTGCTTCTTCCACATATTCCCCAATCCATACACCCACTGTCATAGTTCTTCTGAGATGTCTTCTTCTTCTTAGGTGCTTTCTTCTTAAGCTTCTTTCCCATAGTTCCACGGATCTCCTTCAAGCGATCAAGCTTCTACCAAAGGACCTGCTCTGATACCAATTGTTGGAAATAATACTTGGGGGGGGGGGGTGTGAATCAGTATTATCAAATCAATAAAACTTTTTCATTTCCATACTTAGATACATATACGCTACTTCAATTAAGGGAACCCACGTATATACACAACTGTGTCTAATGAAACTAGCGTATATCCAGAATACTTATGATTCAATTAATCCATTAAATGTTAGTGCATCAGAACTTCTTTAACCATATGTATAGTAAACAGGTGCAGTAAAATAGAACAAATCATCACACACAAGAAGCACACATGAACACCATGATATAAGGTGGAAACCCAATGTGGGTGTAAACCACCTGCTGCAAGTCATCTCTATCTTCTTTTAATAAGAAACTTCTTTTACAACAGTTCTGTACTGGTGCAATCTTATACCAATACGCAGGCTTCTACCTGCAGAAGGCTTTCTATCATTCTCTAGACTCTCTTGGAAGGGAGTTACAACCCCCTTAGCTCTTGTACTAGCCGATCCACTTACTAGTACGTAGGTGCTAGCCTATTGAAATGCTCCAACCTTTACACATTCTCCAGCTGCTACTGGAAGGGAGATACCACCCCCTTAGCTCTTGTACTAGCTGATGTACTAGTACGTAGGTGTTGACCTACAGAAGGCAACAGCCTTCTCTTTCTTCCTCCAGGTACCATGTTTCATACATTTTCAGACTGGATACTCCTGAAGCACAACACTATAATATGAACGCCACGTTTCATCCAATTTTCATACTGGACCCATCAATATCATTGAAGCACAAAACAATCATCAATTTCTGAATCACTGAAACACTAAAACCCTGTCAACAACACAGTCACCAGAACACAGAGCAGACTACATAACTCTACAATAAAAATCAAACCCAACTGCAACTTCAAACATCATACTTTATTATGTATATGCTACTACAATGAATCAAACCCGCGTATATACGCGCTTTTGCCAAAGCCAACATGCATACAGATCTATACATATTCAATCATGACTTTGAGGCTGTTTCAAACATTAGTCATACCCAAATCATAACATGTGTTGTTATGCTCTTAACCTGCAAAATGATACCCAAACACAGAATATCCGAAGAAAAGATACCCAGAACACAGAGCAGCAATGATTTTATTATTCAGAGAGTAATGTTCACTTGCCTCTTCGAGGGGGCAACCTCCAATAGAGTAGAGCTCGCTTACAAAATAAGACACGATGCTCCTCGGAGGGAGTCTCTATCCTTTATATATTACTCATACATGCAATACCACGGATCAATACCGTGGGTTTTATTAATACCATCTATCTAATACTACGGCCCATTTACAACTAACTGTGGTCCCGTCATTAATTATGGGTTAACCACTTACAAATATTAATATGAGCTTTATTGACTCTTGACTATGACGTGATCCCATTACATAAATAAGGGGGTTAGGGTGGGACCCTAACATGCCCTCCCCCTTAAGACTAGCCTTGTCCTCAAGGCTAAAGCTGCGGAAAATGCTGAAGAATAGTGGTCGGTTCCCAAGTTGCATCTTCCGGAGAGGTGTCTTTCAATTTGACGAGGACTCCTTAATCATGCGGCCATGCAGGTGCTTGTCTCGTGTGTCTAGGACCTGTTCGGGTTGAAGCCAAATTGACCCTTCTTCGTCCAATTCAGGTAGAGTGGTCTGGATTCTGCAATTGTTCCCAATCACTTTCTTGAGGCATGAGACATGGAAAACTGGATGGATTTTTGCAGTAGGCGGCAAGGCCAACTTGTAAGCCACTTCTCCAATGAGCTAAAGTACTTGATATGGTCCATAGAATTTGGGAGATAGTTTCTGACAACCCTTGTCTTTGAGTGATGTTTGCTTATATGGTTGCAGCCGTAAAAAGACCTGATCCCCTTCTTGAAATTGGCACTCTGAGCGATGTTGGTCTACTTGTTGCTTCATGCGGTTTTGAGCTTGATGAAGATTCTCTCGAAGATGGGCGAGCATGGTGGCACGGTGTTGTAGGAGTTGATCCACTGCTTGTACCTTTGAGCATCCCTTAATATAAGAAGTAGGGGAAGGAGGGAGTTGACCATAGACTGCTTCATAGGGAGTCATTTTGGTGGTGGCATGATAGTTGGTGTTATACCACCATTCAGCCAGAGGTAACCATTGTACCCAAAGATGTTTCTTTTCTGAAGTGAAACACCTAAGGTAGGTTTCCAGACATTTGTTGACAGTTTCAGTTTGACCATCCGTTTGTGGATGATAGGAAGTATTGAGTTTCAGTTGAGTGCCTTGTAGCCTGAAGAGTTCCTGCCAAAAATTACTTGTGAAGATTGGGTCACGATCGGAAACAATAGAAGTGGGCATGCCATGCAATTTGAAGATCTGATCCATGAAAGATTGAGTGACCAAAGTTGGTGTAAATGTGTGGGGTAGGGCGCAAAAATGAGCATACTTCGAAAGTCTGTCCACAACCACCATGATGACTGACTTGTTTCCTGACTTTGGAAGACCTGTAATGAAATCCATAGAAACCTTTGTCCATATTGATGCCAGGATGGGCAACGGTTGTAATGTGCCTGGTGTATTGACTGTCTCCCCTTTGTGTCGTTGACAGACATCGCATTCGGCTACGAAAGTAAGGATGTCCTTTTTCATACCTGTCCAAAAAATGATCTTCTGGTGTGAGAATATGTCTTCTGAAAGCCTGAATGTCCTGCAATGGGGGATGAGTGCAATTCTGCGAAAATGCGACTTTTGAGGGTGGAGGTTGGTGATATGACGATTCTGTCCTTATAGCGAAGAATCTCATCCTGCCACGAGTATCCCTTGTTGGAATTTGGATCCGTCTGCAATTGAGAAATGAGTTGGGAGAGCCTGGGATGTGAAAACCATTCCCAGCGAGCTTCTTCAATCCATTCTAGAATGGGAAGGGAAATTGCTAGCAGGGTACTTTCCTCCTCAAATTGGCGAGATAATGCATCTGCTACCTGTTGTTGGGAAAAGTATCCAATACAGAATGCCCCTATCCCACTCTAAGGAGTGATAGTACCTTAGCAACAAACAAGACAAAACTATCTGAGTATTCTTCTTTACGAAATGTAGATAGAGGAGAAGGATGTAACTAACCGATGTCTTCCGCTAGTTTGTCGATCGGATCTCACTCTCTTTTGTTTGCTTCCCGCTGCTTGTTCCTTCACTAGCCCAGCTACGCCAAGTTCCTGCAAGATCACAAGAGAGGGAAACTACAAAAAGCATACATTCATAACTAGTTTAGGATTAGAATAAACTAAATATGCAAATACAACAAAACATCATTGATATACATGCATATAGGAGAAACTCAAATGGTTTTATTGATGAAGAAAATAAAGTTCAGGAAGAGATACAACCAAGTGAGGCCCAATCCAGCATCACCTTCCCAGCAAAAGGAATCTCCTCTTCACCTCCTTCAAAGCAAATCACCCAATAGTTCTAGTCTCAAACCAACAGCAATTCTTTACAATAACAAAATTCCAGCCTCTAGATCTCATGGAGGAGAGATCTATATATAGATCCACTTGGAGGTTCTTGCTTCCACTTGGAGATTTGGAACCTCTTACTCATCACCAGTCGAATTCCCTGAGGCAAGTGTCATTTTGGAAGCTTCCTGGGTTTTGACACCTTGAGAAATGAGCTTGCCACATGTCCACTCTCGCTTAGCGCAGGTAGCCAGTGTTGGCTTTGACATTCAGCGCAGGTAGCCAGTGTTGGCTTTGACATTCAGCGCAGACAGCTAATGGAGCCACTGAATTGACCCTGAATTGACTTGTTTTTGAGCAGTTTCTGGTGGAGAACTTCTGTGAATTGTTGTGGTTTGTTAGCCTTGTTCCTCTAGGGGTAGGAACAACATGTTTAGGGACTTTGGATCCCTTAGATTATGGACATTTCATGCTCAATGCTGTAAGGCACAAAAATGTCTATAACAGTTGCCCCCTAAAGTATGAGGCTGTTTATTTGGTGAAATGCTTTATCAGAAGGATTCGAAGTTCATCCAATGCTGGGAGGAGACCTGTAATAAGATACAATACAATACATTATTTTTCATACTGCTTTCATGATCTAGCTGAGGCGGGCATTCCCATGCTCAGCTTTATAAATTCATTTTTCTGTACATAGAACAGACAATCGTCTGATGGTAGACTGATAATTTTGATGAAACTATCATCCTTTGGGTAGGATGATCATCTGCTGCAATGATGTACACGTCAATGTCTTTATTTTTCCTGAATATATATCGTAACCCGGATGGATGAAACTAGATCTGGGGTCTTCAAACTCGTTCGATCTTCACTCTAAGTACAAGTCGATCCATGTGAGAATTTTTCTGAAGTCGAACATGGAAAGACATCGCTTGATTACCAGTCAATGATGTAAATTATTAACAAGCACGAGAGGAATCACCGATAATGATGATGACCCTCAAGGTACTGCAGCACAATTCACGTGGTGTGAATAAAGGACTTGGCGTCGAACACCACGCAAAATCTTTCGGTCGAAGGTCATTGATGTATACCTATCGCCGGAAGTGAGAAACTTGCCATTGAGGCATGCAAGCTTCAAATTACTGAAGGGGATGTTCCTAGATCAACTTCTTGGATAATGAGCTGATGTCGACAAGAAGCGATCCGTCAAAGGAGGGCCTTAATGTATCCCACATCAATGACACGGAACGGAGATAATGATTTTGATGGAGGTGAAAATGATCTGTGACATATGATTCAGGGTGGCGGTCATGAAAGGATGAAGGATAATGTACGACAGTGGATGGGACACGGTTGACTTTTCTGAACAACTTCTCTTGAACATATGGCGACACTGATGCGATGGATCGGTAGCATTACCCCAAATATGGATGGTATGGCGAGACCATGGTGATGTGACCGGTGAATGAAAACAACCCAACCCGATTGTGGTACGGAGGAAAAGTGTCATGTTCAAGAGTGACTTGCTACCATCAAAGTTTTCTTTGAGTTTCTCCCAATTTTTTCCCTAGTCATTGCTGACCAGTACCTCTTTATTTTTGTCAAGCTTGAGGAGGATAACATATGCTTGTTCTATAACCTGCCCTTCGGGCAAGCCCATCGCTATGTTTTAACGAGCCTAGCGATAGGGAAACTCGTTCTCGTCTAAAGACAAGTTTGTCGCTATTTAATGTTTTTAACGAGTCTAACGACAAAGATAACTCAGTCCTTTTCAATTTTAGAGAGTCTGAAAAGGTACGTAAAGATAACTCCAAAGTTCCTTTTTCGTCATCTAATCCCTTAAGTCCGAAAAAGTATAAAACAATACAGAAGGGATGAATTTTCGATAGTTTTAACGAGCCGAACTAAACAAGCGCTTGATCTTTTTGTGCAATAATCCCTCAGGTCCAAAAAGATTAAAATCTAGAGGAGGGATAGCTCTTCCGGTCGCTTTAACGAGCTGGAAGGCCAAAACTTGGCAATCTTTTCATATTTTACGAGTCAGTTGAAAAGAGCTTAAAGAAGACTCGTCTTTTGAGGAACGAGTGATAAACAGGGTTAGCAGCTGATTCCAGGTACAGGTTGGAATTTTCCAATCACGGCAGTGTCATAAGGATGGCTAGATGAAATCACTCTTTGCAGCTGTTCCTCAAAATGGGTAAACAATCAAATGGAGGTGAATGATCGGCCAATGGAAAAGTGGAGGTGACGGTGCAAACACGACCAAGGCTTTAATGGCTGATAAGGTTACATTGACAGTGGTTATTTACCGGGTGGTGGTTCATTTTTTATTTTAAAATGAGCTTAAAAACTGGTGGAAACATTTGCTCATTGCTTATGTTTATTTTTTAACGAGCATGAAGTCCACGTTAAAACTGCTCGGATCTTGCGTTTATTTTTTAACGAGCATGAACTGTGTGCTAAAACTGCTCGATTAACCCAGTCATATGATAAGAAAGTCTCCTTAAGATTCTATTTTTTATGGAGCTTCATCTCACAAAGCTTTGCTCCTCATCCTTTCTTTATGCAAGTTAGGAAACGGCTAACCTAAAAAATAGGTAAATAACCGCTCTTTGCTTGCACTCCAAAAGGTTTGCATGCCCCCAGGTATAAAGTACGATTTCAAGGTTACCCCTACTTCATTTCCGTCAAAACTTTCGTTTCACCGAGAGAGGCCTACCTCTTTCAGGTTAGCCAAAGATTGTTCCATTAAGAGTTTAAATAGAACACTTCTTCGGCAATGTCTACCGAGGTAGACAAGGGTGAGTGACCCTGTTCCATCAAACACATAACTTTGACAAAAGAATCTTATTCTAGAACAACCCTCTTCCTAGACGGACGGGGTACGGACTAGTCATATTCTCCCGCGGAAACCTACTCTATACCCAAAGTTTTCTCTGCCCGAAGCAGACCAGGATGCATGCCCCCTGGGTTCCAGTCACATCTTTCCGAATCACTCGTGCTCATCGGGAAGAAGGACTGGAGGTGGAGACATTTCTTGCGTGAACAGACCATTTAGGTTTGGTATATGACTATTTGCGATCCATGATCCTGGAAATGAAAGTTGGTCTACGAGCTTGACCATTCTTCCTTCGTGTGGAAAACACATTACTCTAAAGAGTGAGGAGACAATGGCTCCCATGCAATATATATAGTCTCGTCCAAGGAGTAGGTTATAATCCAAGGGTCCTTGAATGACCATCACGTTCATTTGAACGATCTTCCCTTTCAATGTTATGGGCACATTGGGGAGGATCCCTAAAGGTTGACTGGTTCCTTTATCAAAGCCTGATAGATTTCTCATTTCAGGCAAAAGCGTTGGCGAACCAAGCGCTTTCCAACCAATAGAGGAAAGGATACTCACAGATGCCCCCTTATCAATGATTGTGCCAGCCATTACCATTATGTATATTTGGACGATAATTCTAAATGGTATGCTGGCCGGCAAGCGGGGTCTGCCTAGTTGGTTCCAGTCAAAGGACACAACCAGGTTGCTTGGTGGTGGGACCGAGTAGACGGCCGGATATGACCCTAACAAAGTTCCTTCCTACGATAAAGGAATGGGCACATTGCCCCCATCCTCGTCGGAGTCTGTGTTGATGAAAAGGATCTGGATGGTGTCATCCTTATTCTCTTCAGTGACAGTGTCATTCGAAGATGAATCCTCTGAAGGCAAGACCGGGTCAACTGCCGCTTCAACCTTTTGACTTTCGTTAGGTATGGATTCAGTAGGTTCATTTTCGATGACTGACGCTTCAGCCGACCACTTGAGTGGGCCAGCTCGATTCTCAACTAACGAAGGACTTGGCACGAGTTTTTTATATCCAGGAGGAAGTCGTAACGGTGAAACCGGACGATCTTCTAAAACTCTTTTCGCCTCGTCTAAGAAGGGACAACGGTGGATGGCGTGATCGCCTTCACACAGTCTGCAGGGAGATCTAGCTCTCCCTCTTTGTCTTGGACCTTCACTTTCGCTAGTTGACGGTATGCATTCAACATGGCTATCAGAGGTTGATGCCACCGGATTGTGCAAACGAGGAGACCAGTCCCTCAGTATCCGGGGAATACAGGGACAATCTCTATGGAAGTGGTCTCCTCTACATATGACACATGGCGATTTAGGCCCGGTCAGTGCTGTGTGTGGATTTTCGTTAGATGCCTTTTGCTTGCCCCCAGTCGCTTTTGGCTCCTTCTTCTTCTTCTCTCTCTTCTTCTTCTCCTTCTTCTCTTTGGGAGCTTGGCTTTTGCCGGCTCTACCTTGTGAGGAGGAAGGAGGAGAGGAAGAGTTATGGGAAGTAGAAGGCTGGTGGGCAGCTCTAGACTGATCTAACTGTTGACTCGACTGTTCAGGAATAGCGGTGTTCTGAACTACATTGGTTGAGAAGAGCCAGACTGGCAAGCCAATTGTCAGTCCTGGAAGCGACAATGTGGCCATATGGGGCGCACCAACATCTCCCCAAGAGGATAAGGGACTAAGATTTCCATCAAGGGGAATTCCTTGGTTGGCGTGTTCCATTTTCTCAACCTAAAGATCAACGCAGGAATAGAGGGTGATTTTGTTCCGTTTAAAATAAATTTTAACGACGCTTTAGACACAACTTGCTTTTTTAGTTTTAAAGAGTCGAGAAAAAGCTAAAGATGACTCTAGTCTCCTTCGATGTTTTAACGAGCCCGAAGTGACAAATGCTCGGATGGACTTTTTCCGTTATAGAGTCTGAAAAAGGCCAAAAGGAACTGCTCTGGAGTTCTAGGCAGAGGGTGTGCCAAACTTTTCGCAAAACCGCAGAATACTTTTTAGGGTACGGGCGGTCGATCTTCCTGAATGCTTTGTTCAGTGCATTGCAATCAGTAGGGCGGCCGACATGGCTTCCTATGGATAAAGGCTTTATTCCTATAGGGGTCTCCCAATATATACGCGACGGTACGTGGGAGCACAATCCATACTGATACTTATCGCTTCACCGTGGAGGAATCACCCAACCACTCGACGGTAAGATATCAGGCTTTACGACGCCGGAACACGTCTCTAGCCTAGACCTCTATGTTGTGCGTTATGTTACAAAGCGTTGTTAAGTTCATTCGATTTATTTTAGGTTGATCTTTTCTTAGAAGTTTTCCTTTTTGGATCACCACGAGATGTATGATACAACTCCTAAATGCAGTGTAAAGATGATAAGCAAGCTTTTATATCTTTTCAACAGATGAAAATCCTAGCTACAAGGGGAAAAGAAAGACATCATCTTTTCTCACAGAGCATAGAGCACACAGTAATGCACTTTTTCCTAAATCAACATACAAGCTGTCAAAATGCAAATGCACAAATGCATGTATTTCTTTTCTCTTTCTTAATATTGATGTTGATATAAAGAAAGATGTTGTATAATTTTGAATTCGATTTCAAGTGAAAACATTAACAAGTTCCTTTTTCAAAATCATAAGGCACCTTATGATTTACTTGTTTCGACACTAGAAATGCATAAATTCAAACCAAATGACGAAAGTAAAAGCTAAATCAACTGTGAACAACAAACAAACTCACTCCTAAGATCAAAACGACACTTATGACAGGTCTAGATCTAAGAGCCACATTAAGACTAGTTTACTTTCGTAATGGGAAACTGCAAATGATGTAACAAATACACAAAGAACAAATACAGCTTCTTTATACAACTGAGGTGGAATTTAGGCAAAGAGAGGTGGTTTCAGATAGGAACACTGACTGATAACAGGCTGCAAAAAACAGGGATAAAACTGAGCAAAAGGAAACAGGGAACCACAGCTTCACAAGGCAAAGACTGTTCAGCGCAGGTCTAACACAGAGGTTTTGACATTCAGCGCAGGTAGCCTTCACGGGACCTGCGTTGAAATGCAGAACCTCTTCACAGTCTCTGCGCTGAAGCAGAAACGAGAGCTGTTTCTGGGTTCTGGGTTACGGTTTGCAGTTAAATTCACAGTTTTTGGCCAAATAAAAGCTATCAACCAGGTACAATCTAAGGGATGATTCAAAGGAGGATGAAGATCTATCACTAAGAGCTGTTAGAGCACTTGTGGATCAGCTTTTCAGATCATAAATAGGCCCAGTGAATGGACTAGAGTAGCTGCTCTCTACTTTGCATTTGAAAAAGACAAATGCAGTTCGATTTGGCACTCTTCGAGTTTATGAAATGAATAGCAAAAACACAAATAAACCAACAAGATACTCTCCCCAGTGGAGTCGCCAATTTGTTGTTGGGAAAAGTATCCAATACGGAATTCCCCTATCCCACTCTAAGGAGTGATAGTACCTTAGCAACAAACAAGACAAAACTATCTGAGTATTTTTCTTTACGAAATGTAGATAGAGGAGAAGGATGTAACTAACCGATGTCTTCCGCTAGTTTGTCGATCCAATCTCACTCTCTTTTGTTTGCTTCCCGCTGCTTGTTCCTTCACTGGCCCAGCTACGCCAAGTTCCTGCAAGATCACAAGAGAGGGAAACCACAAAAAGCATACATTCATAACTAGTTTAGGATTAGAATAAGCTAAATATGCAAATAAAACAAAACATCATTGATATACATGCATATAGGAGAAACTCAAATGGTTTTATTGATGAAGAAAATAAAGTTCAGGAAGAGATACAACCAAGTGAGGCCCAATCCAGCATCACCTTCCTAGCAAAAGGAATCTCCTCTTCACCTCCTTCAAAGCAAATCACCCAATAGTTCTAGTCTCAAACCAACAGCAATTCTTTACAATAACAAAATTCCAGCCTCTAGATCTCATGGAGGAGAGATCCATATATAGATCCACTTGGAGGTTCTTGCTTCCACTTGGAGATTTGGAACCTCTTACTCATCACCAGTCGAATTCCCTGAGGCAAGTGTCATTTTGGAAGCTTCCTGGGTTTTGACACCTTGAGAAATGAGCTTGCCACATGTCCACTCTCACTCAGCGTAGGTAGCCAGTGTTGGCTTTGACATTCAGCGCAGACAACTAATGGAGCCACTGAATTGACCCTGAATTGACTTGTTTTTGAGCAGTTTCTGCTGGAGAACTTCTGTGAATTGCTGTGGTTTGTTAACCTTGTTCCTCTAGGGGTAGGAACAACATGTTTAGGGACTTTGGATCCCTTAGATTATGGACATTTCATGCTCAATGCTGTAAGGCACAAAAATGTCTATAACACTACCCTATTGTCTTGCCCTTTCTTGTAAATGATCTCATAATCATATCCCAGCATTTTTGCTAGCCATTTATTTTCTTGTGGAGAGGATAGGCGTTGCTCCAAAAAATATTTAAGACTGTGATGGTCTGTGCAGATTTGGAAGCATCACCCCAATAAGTAAGGTCGCCAGGTCTCTACTGCATGTAAGAGGCCATCATTTCCTTCTCATAGGTAGATTGGCCCAGATTCTTCCCACTGAGTTGTTGGCTGGAGAAGGCCAAAGGTCATCCTTCCTGCATTAAGACTGCCCCAATACCCGTACCCGAAGCATCACATTCAATGACAGAAGATTTGGTGAAATCAGGTAGTGCTAAGACTGGAGTGGAACACATGGCATTTTTGAGTGTTGTAAAGGCCTGTTGTGCTTCCTCATTCCAGAAGAATGAATTTTTCTTCAGGAGTTGAGTGAGGGGCTTTGCTATGTGACCATAATTGCTGACAAATTTGCAATAATAGCCTGTGAGACCCAAGAATCCTCTTAGGCTTTTCAAGGTCTGAGGTTGAGGCCACTCCTACATTGCCTGGATCTTTTTGGGTTCCACCTTGACACCTTCATGCCCCACAATGTGGCCCAAATACTCAACTTCTTCCATGCCAAACATACACTTGGACATTTTAACAAATAATTTATGCTTGCGGAGTAGTTGTAGGAGTAGATCTACATGCTGAAGATGTGCGACCCAAGTGCAACTATAGATGAGGATGTCATCGAAGAAGACAAGGACAAATTTCCTGAGATATGGTTTGAGAAGGTGGTTCATAAGGCTCTGAAAAGTAGATGGGGCATTACAAAGACCGAATGGCATGACTAGGAACTCATAATGGCCTTCATGAGTGCGGAAAGAAGTCTTTGGAATGTCGACTTCCTTCATGCGAATTTGGTGGTAGCCTGAGCGCAGATCCAACTTAGTGAAGAATTGAGCCCCATTGAGTTCATCCAGCAAATCATCAACCACTGGGATGGGAAATTTATCTTTGACTGTCAACTTATTGAGAGCCCTAAAGTCTGGACACATCCGCCACTCCCCATCTTTCTTGAGCACCATGACCACCGGTGATGAATAAGGACTAATGCTGGGACGAATGACACCTGCTTCCAAAAGTTCCTTGATTATTTTTTCTATTTCATTCTTTTGGGTGAACGGATATTTATATGGGCGCACATTTGGGGGTTGGGCCCTTGGAACCAAGGTGATGCTATGATCATGTTCCCCTCTCGAGGGTGGAAGCTCATGAGGCTTGTCAAAGACCGACAGATGGTTATTTAAAATCTAATGCATCTCCGGATGAATTGGCAGAGACTTGGTTGCGACTGCCTGGATGGCATTAAATTGAGCTATAACTCCATGATGGCCCTTTTTTAGCAATTTTTCCATCCTATGCGAGTTGATGATAGAGGGAGCTCCGCCTGGAGTCCCTAGAGGGTATGTGTGGAGTTGTTCTGCTTGAAACTCATATATAACTCCTGGAAATCCATTGTGATAGGCCCCAGAGTGTAGAGCCAGTCAGCGCCGAGGATAATGTCGCATCCTCCCATGTGTATGGCAAACATGTGGGTCTTCAACTGATAATCCCCCATTTGAAGTTTGACATTTTCACAGCGGCCTTCACATTTCATTGTGCCCCCATCCGTGATTTGAACTTGGAAGTTAGAAACTGCTCATACAAAACAATGCACTGCTTCCGCGACTTTTTGATGGATGAAATTATGTGTACTTCCACTACCAATCAAGACTACTACTGGGCGATGTTTAATAAAACCTATGATTTTGAGAGTTTGAGGTGAAGAAGTCCCTGCTAAAGCATGCAGCGAAATAACTGGTTCGTCAGGTACATTGTCATGTTGGTTGTCCTCTTCTACCTCCTCATGTTTCTCCAGTGGTGGATCTTCCTCTGATGAGCTATAGTCAGTGGCATCAATTTGAAAAAAATTAGGCTCCTTGCATTTATGACCTGGGGAGTGTTTTTCATCACAGTAGTAACATAATCCTTGCTTTCTTCTTTCGGCCATTTTTGCAGGTGACACCTTTTGCACCTTAAGTGTTTGAGTGGTGCTGTGAGCCTGTGGGGAGCGACCCTTGGCGGGGAAATTTGGGTGACTGTACTGGGCTGCTAACGCACGTTCCACGTTACGAGCTACCTTGCAAGCCTCTATCCACGTGGGAGGGTGGTGCAGTTAGACTTGGGCTTTTATGGCTTCTTTAAGACCATTGATAAAACATTTCGTGTAGAACGCATTTGAGAGATCCCAGGTGTGAAAGGCTAAGGCTTCGAAGGCTGTAATATATTCGTCCACTGTGCCAGTTTGTCGGAGCTTAGTAAGATGACCCAAGAAAGAAGATTCTTGGTCAAAGCGGTCTTGAAGAGATTTTTTGAAGGTGGTCCAAGTCCGAAAACGTCCACTGCAACGTTGATGCCATTCCCACCATTTCCACCTTTCATTGTCCAAATACATGCTCACCACCATAAGCTGAGTATCATCATCTAAGATGTTATTCACATTGAAATACTGCTCCATTTGTGCTATCCATGTTGTCATCTGAGACCCATCAAATTTATGCATATCCAACATGGGATGTCGCTGACGAGATTGGTGGTGGGTGCCCCAGACGTGAGGAGAGTAGCTAGACTCACCCTCACTGTGTCCCTTGCCATTATATGCCTCCTCGTGGGCTTCCTCCTTACCCTTCAAGATTAGTTTTGATAGGCTTTCAATTTGATTTTGGATGGATTGCAAGGTTGTTTCAAGGTTGTCCATCCTCTCATTGGCCATAGCTTGAGCTCTAGTTTCTACCATGCACCAATCAGATGTTCTTGAGATTTGGGACCGCCCAAAAAAAAATCATTGAATGGTACCACCTTGCTCAGCTCATCGTCCTGATTCTGATGGGCTAGATCACCAATAAGTGCCCCGGGAGATATCAATTTTATTTATTTATTTATTTATTTTTATTTATTTATTTATTTTTTCTGAAAACTCCTAACGGATTTTTACTCCTTCCTTATGAATACTGTAGTCGCCAAATCTTCAAAATGTCAATGCTGCAAAAAGTCCTGCGAAAATTATGCCCCGGTATAGAAACCCCACACACTACTCAGATCTGGTGGATCTGAGAGATATGAATGGCGGATCTGATGGCTCTGCGGCTCTGATGGATCTAATAAATCTGATCTACGAACTGGAGACTGCGGGATTGATGTCCGCTGCTGCTGCACCCCTTTGCACAAGCGGATCTAGAAGAGATGATGCGTGATCCCCCGACAGAAAAGGGAACTATGGTCTTGAGGAGTGTCAGGTGCTACAGATCGCAATATACATAAGGGTCTGCCAGTAGTACTCGGCCCAATGTTTCAGAGCTCTAACTAAGGAGGATCGACCGTGCCCTTAGCCGTACAACCCGACTACCCTATCATACGAGCGAGTAATCTCTCCGAGTGCTACTCTCGATGTACTGTAGTCGCAAGAAGGCCGACGGTTTATCTATGGCAAGGTTTCAAGGGAGCCTAGGGGGCTTTTGATATACCCAAAGGGTACGTGGAAGACAGTTCGTGCATGGTTATATCTAATGCGCTACTACTGGAAGGGGTACCCACAGGGGTTACAAGGGAGTCCAACGGACATGACCACCTCTTGTATTTCCTACACGCATGCCTCCCCAAATCTGCAGGTTTATGCGCTCAATGACAGATCCCGTGGTTTAAAGACGCCGAAACACGTCTCTAGCCAAAATTTTTTTTTTCTAAGAATTGGAGATCCCACCGGCCATGGAAAGTGCTCTGATACCACTTGTTATGCTCTTAACCTGCAAAATGATACCCACACACAGAATATGCGAAGAAAAGATACCCAGAACACAGAGCAGCAATGATTTTATTATTCAGAGAGTAATGTTCACTTGCCTCTTTGAGGGGGCAACCTCCAATAGAGCAGAGCTCGCTTACAAAATAAGACACAATGCTCCTCGCCGGGAGTCTCTATCCTTTATATATAACTCATACATGCAATACCACGGATCAATACCGTGGGTTTTATTAATACCATCTATCTAATACTACGGCCCATTTGCAACTAATTGTGGTCCCATCATTAATTGCGGGTTAACCACTTACAAATATTAATATGGGCTTTATTGACTCTTGACTATGACGTGATCCCATTACATAAATAAGGGCGTTAGGGTGGGACCCTAACATGTGTACAATAAAACATGCATCAATAATTCAGATCTAGTCTATCCATCAACAAACCATATAAAGATGATTCATTTCAAACCATTTGATCCCAATCTATCCTTAGATCTTGTTCTCCATCAACCGGTGAGATCCCTCCTTAGCTTAGATCAAGCAATGCATCATAACCCATATCCTGCATACTGGATCTCATACTACATCAGATATTCAAGTCTTTTTCATGCCTTTGCCTAATGATCTTCTTCTCCTTTTATAGTCTTAGGCCTTACTCAATACCATGGTCCAAAACCATAACAAAACAATACCACGGACCCAATACTTGGGTTCAATTCTTTTGGATGCAATACCACGGACCAAAACCATAGGATCAAAAACTATCGGACTAATACCATGAACCAACCATAAGATTTCCCATGTGTGTGCACTTTTCTCTGCATGAAAGTGCGTGAACTTTTCTCTGCATGAAAGGAACTTTTCTCTGCATGAAAGTGCGTGAACTTTTCTCTGCATGAAAGGAACTTTTCTCTGCATGAAAGTGCGTGAACTTTGCTGCACTATAATTTATCATCTGAGATGATTTGCCATCAAGGACAACACTTGTCTCATAATGACAACAATCTCCCCGTTTGGACTTGATGTCAAAGCTAACTTGTCATACTGAGAACTGTCATCTAATTCCTTTGAGTTGTCTAGCATCCCATGCATTCAGTCACATCCGATATCTCTTATGTAGATTCATCTAGTTATAAATAAGTGAGATGTTCTTCTACGAGTGGGTTGCCATCAAGTACAACACATGCATCATAGTGCCAACACTAATTGGAGGTGCAGTCAGTTGGATGAGTAAGAAACAATCTATAGTGGCACTATCAACTACAGAGGCAGAATACATGACAACCACTCATGCAAGCAAGGAAGCAGTTTGGCTGCAGAGATTGGGTTCAAGTATGGGGTTAGTACAGGGAGCTATAAGGATAGACTGTGATAGCCAAAGTGAAATTTTCTTGGCAAAGAACCCTGCATATCATTCAAAGACAAAGCACATTGATTTTCAATATTTATTTGTTACGGATATGATAGAAGACAAAAAGGTGTTGCTGGTAAAGGTGGACACTTTGAAGAATACTACAGATGTATTCACAAAATCTATGAGCTTTGAGAAGTTCTCTTGGTGTAGAGAAACAATGGGCATTGCAGGGCTAGATAAATGACTAAGCTCTCTTGTGCCCCCATGTGGAAAGAAAACAACAAGTGGGAGAATGTTGGGTTGTGTTATATTCTTTCCATGACTAGTCCACATAGTTAACCGGGGAGTTAGAAGGGGGGTAGAGCCCCCCCTTTGTTGCGTCGATTGCATAGTGGGGGGAGTCACAGGGGGTTTGAGTGGTGCAGGTAACTTGACTCTATGGGGTTCGGGACAATGCCTAGAAAATTTTGGGTTTGGATCCTATGTTAGGTTGGGCGGACCTATCTATGGTTTTGTGCATGATTTTCACACATGGTTTTGGACACGATGGTTTTTGGTCCATGGTTTTAGATGCGATGCTTTTTGGTCCACGATATTGGATGCTTCAGCATGCATAAATATGTATTGTGACATTGAAAGGAAAGTAATGAAAAATCAAGCTCGTAGTCCTGGTTTTGGGATCCAAGGGAAAATCTCTATGTATATGTGTTTTATGTGTTATGCTCTCACATTTTTTATTTTCTGTGTTTAGAATTCGTATGGAGTTAATTTATGTATGAGGTTAAAACCTATATTTGGTATCAGAGCTATTTTGGCTTCAAGGGGACACCTTTGTTGCTGAGGGGTTTCGCTCGGGCCTGTGGTAGGCCCTGTTCAGTGAAAGATCTACGAGATCGATTCTGGTGGTGAAAGAAGATGGCGAGCAATGGAAAGATAGAGATCGAGAAATTTAATGGTCAGAGTTTTGAGTTGTGGAAACTCAAGATGGAGGATTTTTTGGTGGATAAAGATCAGTGGATCGTGGTAGATCCAAGTATTAAACCAATAGGAGGGTCTGATGAAGAATGGAAGAAGTTAGATCAGAAGGCAAAGAGCACAATATGATTGTGTGTCTCAGATTCAGTATTGTTGAATGTATCAGGGGAAACTATGACTAAGGCTTTGTGGGACAAGTTAGGGACTTTGTAGCAATCTAAGTCTCTGGTGAATAAACTATTCCTATAGAAAAAGCTATATAACCTGAAGATGAAAGATGGCGACTCAGTGATAGAGCATCTGAATGATGCAACTAATATGACAAAAATAACTCTTTTCATTTTTTATGAAAGCTATCTATTGTAGAAAAGAGGTGTAAACAATGATACAATAATCAAATATGCAACCTACAAGAGATTCCTAACTAGATCTTTCAATTTCATTATTCTAATTCGAATCAAAGCATTGAAGGTGCCAAATCATGCAATGTAATCTATGCATGATTCCCCTGAAAGCTATACAAATCTAATATATGCACAATTTCCTTTCCAGCTATGAATATGAAAATTCTAACTATGAAAATGTGATGTATGAAAGATAATTCTTCAAAACAAATACAAGAGGATTCTAGTGAAATCAAAAGTAATCTCAAATTTCAGGAACAGTGGACTCAAACTGAAATTGGGTGAAAATTCCAAAACTCAAAAGAGATGTCACTCAAAGGAGATTAATTCTCATACACAATTCATCCCTCCTTGGCAATTGAGGGGGGGGATTTTTTTTTTGCAAAAATTAAAGAAAAATTATGCAATTTCACACTAGAGAATTCCAATTTCACACCCTAGATGAGAATGCAAAGTTTTTTTTTTGTCCACACTTAATTTTCAAAATGAAGAAAACTAAGATGCAAATTCTCAATTACCGATTCAATTGCACTTTTAGGAATGAATAATAAAACAACAATTCGTATAAGTGATCAAGAATCAAACCAAATTAGTTTGTGAGCGACCAAATGATAACAACAAAGAAAAATCAAAACCAACTCTTACCATAGGAAAACAACAGAAATGGAAACCAAATGGAGTCTTTAGAGAGACCACAAGACACTCAAGACTCAGGGAGCTTCCGCTGGAAGTAGGCTGACCAAAGAGAGGCTCATGAACCAAGGAAACATTTATGCAAAAATAAGGGCCAACACTGGTCCATAAGAGGCACCAGTGTGTTTGAATGCTGGTGTAGAGTGGGTCACGGTGAGGTACAACACTCTCTCAAAGGTACAATGGGTGCCTTAAGTTTGGGAAATAGTATTCTGACATAAAAATTGCAAAAAATGCTCAATGAAATCACTTCCTAGGTCTATTCTTGGTTGGATGATATAACAAAGGTCTATCAACGAGGTAATATAACACAATGGACAAAGACATCACCAAGGGAATACTCTGTTCTCTAGCAAAGTCACCAATTTCTTATACGAGATTTATGATTGTGGACAAAAGTATCTCCCCTAGGTCAGTGGATAACCTAGAAAAGCAAAGAGAGAAGGAACATAATTCTTTTCCTTAACGTGAGTAGATGACATAGTGAGGCATACCTAGAATCATTCACACAAATTGCTCCTTCTTTACCTTGGATGCTCCAATTCCAATTCTAAATGGAAAAATTCGAACTTTCATAGTCATATAACACAAACCAGGAAACTACGATATCTATGCAGTATCAACTAAATACTTCATTCAATAGATGAACATGGTATTGAAATATATGAATTAAAAACATCATATATAGGAAAACAATGAATTCTTTACAATGATGTAAATGGAAGGAGATTACAACCGTAAGTAGCAGTTGAACTTATAGAAGACCTCCTCCAAGTTGTTGACTTGTCCTTTTCTTGTCACAATATGCAACTCTAATCACACTAAATGCATGAGATGATGACTACTCACTACATCAGCATAAGGCAAAATCACTCTCCAAAATCCAATCCCCAACCACATAAAATGTTGGGAATATATAAAGAAGTAGGGTAAGTCTGGATTTCTTATCCAATTACCAATATAGGGTTAGAGATCCACCTTTTAGGGAGGGATAGGATCAAAGGATGAGTGGTGAAAACTACAATGTAGGGAAGAATAGGATCTGAATGTTTTTTCTAAGTAGTTGTAACATGTTCTAGAAACTCCTAGAAGGGGAAGCTTTTAGAATCCCGAT
Organism: Pinus tabuliformis; assembly: GCA_031772625.1. Taxonomy (NCBI): domain Eukaryota; kingdom Viridiplantae; phylum Streptophyta; class Pinopsida; order Pinales; family Pinaceae; genus Pinus; species Pinus tabuliformis. The sequence continues at coordinate 365,080,691 of CM062806.1, forward strand.
CATTCTCCCATATTTCTAGAACCAAGGGAAGTGCAAAGGGGAGTAACCTACTGGTGACCAACGTAGGCCATAGTGGATCAAATTGCTGGTGAATGCCCCCTACTAGGCTTATAGGGAGCATTGGTCCTTAAATGGGCTAAGATGATGCGGTTTAGGGTTGACATTCTGGGAAATGAAAGGTACATGCTTAGGACTTTGTGTAAGATGGTGGCAAGGGGGAATAGGATGTTGATTGATCCCATTAGGAATCTCACTGATCAGATGTGAAAAAATGCCCTATAACACCTGGAATTCATATTCAATTGGTAAAATATGCTCCTCAGCCCACTGTGATCGCTGATAAGTACAAAAATCCTACCAAGAAGATAGTGCTTGCACATCTTCAAAGCATTGATGATCACTACTAGCTCAAGATTAAGTACTTATGCTCATTCTCATTTAGTTTTTATGACTCATAGCACACTAAAAAATGTAATCTTTGAAATGGGAACTGTAAACTCAAAACAAGAACTCTACCAAAAAAACCCAGAGAAAACATGAAAAAAAGCCCAAAACCGAAAAATCTTCATGTTGGAATTTTTTTTTCAACATTTTTTAACAATGGCAGTAAAAACCAATTCTTTTTGTGCAAAAAACACCCTAAAAGAAAAAAGTCTTGATGTTGTAATAACAACTTTTTTTTTCGAGCTACATTTTCAACATTTTTTTGCAACGACGTTAAGGATAATATGTCTTGACTCAAAAAACCCATAAAAATTTTACAATTTTTCAACCATGGAATTAAAGCCAAATATCATGATTACAAAAAACCTTAGGTTTTAACATATTTCAACCATAGTATCAAGAGAATTTTGTATGACTATTTAAAAAAATAAAATGAATTCTTGAATGAAAGATTCATTATACGAAGAGCAATTTTTTTTTTCAAATGCTAAAACTATAATGACTTAAAAATCTTGCCCTAAGACAACTTGACACGTTGCAACAAAAAATTAAAAATAAACCATGAAATTGACAGATTCAAATGAAAGCTTGAAGACTAACCATTAAATTGACACATTGTGGGGTTGGAATCAATACATTATGTCAGAAACTTTAAAATGAACTATCAAATTGACACATAATGGGATCGGGTTGCTAGTCGAGGATCAATAGGAAGGTGTAGGAAAAAATAAAATAAAACAAAATATTAGATAAATAAAAATGAAAAACACAAAAGAAAATAAGAATTAAAACATTGAAAAAGCAAAATTCAAAAAACAATTAAACTAAAAGATATATTAAAAAATAAAAGAAAGAATCACTTAAAAAAAACAAAACAGAAATTAAGATATTGAGAAACTAAAAAACAAAAGCAAAAACAAAACAAATTAAAAAATAATAACAAAGAAACATATATATTAAAATATAATCAAATTAAAAACATGACAAAAAATATATAAAAAAGGACAAAAAAAAAAAAAAAGGAAAAAGGAAAAAAACATAGAATTGTAAAAGAGAAAAATTTAATACATTTTTTTTAAAATTATATAAAAAAACAAACAAATAAATAAAAAATACAAGAAATTATTTCTAAACTAAACTAAAAAATCATAAGAAAAGAAATTGATACGTGATAATTACAAAATAAGAAAACGAAATCAAATATCATTAAAAAGTTGTAAAAATTCTAAAAACTTAAAATAAAACATTAAAACATAAAAAATAATAAAAAACATTAAAACATAAAAGACATAAAAATGCTGTTAAAATTTAAATATTGAAAACTATTTTGAAAAAAATAATTAAAAATATTGGAGGCATAATTTTTTTATTAAACATAAATCTTTAAAAAGAATAAAAATTCAAAATTCAAAAACTGGCCCGACATGGCCCCTCTCGCCCGACCCCCATCGCCCAAGGAGCCCCAAGGAGTGGAGGCTCAATTCCAAAAATCGAGCCTTCACCCCGTGCCCCATTCGACTACTAGGGTGGGGCCTTGGAGTGCCCTTTTCTTAATGTTTTTTTTTTTTTAAGATTTAGGGTTTTATAAACTTTTTATGATTTAATTTTTCTAATGAATGTTTCCTTAAATAGTTTTCAATATTTAATTTTTTATGATTTTTATTTTTTTAATGATTTTTATTTTGTTTTTATTTTTTTCAATTATCTAGTATCATATTGTTTTGTTTATTTTTGAAATAATTTCTTGTATTTTAAAATTTTATTTTATTTTATTTTTTTATATAATTTTAAATTTATTATTATTTTTAAGTTAATTTTGTTTTTTTTTTACATTTGTATGTTTTTTTTCTTTTCCATTTGTCATTTTTAATATATTTTTATTTATTTTGCCATGTTTTTAATTTGATTATATTTTAATATATATTTTTCTTTGTTATTATTATTATTATTTTATTTTTTTTAGTTTTTAGTTTTCTAAATATTTTAATTTTCCTTTTTACTTTTTTTTTTAATGTCATCTTTTGCTTGTTTAATGTTTTAAGATATTTTTCTTTATTTACTTATTATTACTTTCTAAAGTAGTGTTCTTTTTTCGTTTTTTGTTTTGTTTTCAAACTGATCTCATTATTTGTCAAATTGATACTTGATTTTAAAGTGTCAAAAATATGCCTAAAAATAATGTTGATGCTTTTCAAAATCCACATGAAAATTACCAAAATTTTAAAAAAATTATTCACACCTTATACATTAGAACATTTAAAGTGTAAAAAATAAGTGCTCTAAAAAAGGGGTTGATGCCTCATCAACGCTTTTCCAAATCAGCATGAAAATCATTAACATTTTGAAAAAAATGTTCATAAGAAAAATTAAAGTGTCTAAAATATGCTTAAAAAAAGGTGTATTCTGAACCAACAAGTTTCAAAATCGCATGATTTTTTTGCTACCTCAAAAAAAGGGTAATCATATCAATTCCTATTTGAAAGTTTACATTGTTACTTCCTGTCCTTTCTGCATAAGGACTCCACCAAGTCCTATCTTGCAAGCATCTATCCACACCACAAACTCTTTTTTCAGATCTTCAATCTTTAACACTGCAGCATTTGTCAACAATTGCTTTAATTGATAAAAACTTGTTGCACATTCCTTTGTACATTCAAATTTCTTACCTTGCCTCTCCAGTGACATAATATGATATGCAATCTGAGAAAATTTCTTGATGAACCTCCTATAATAAACTGCTAACCCAATAAATGATCATACTTCTTCCAAATTTCTAAAAGCTTCCCACTCCATGATAGCTCTTATATTTTTTGGATACACTGCTATACCTTCCTTCGAGACCATGTGCCCCAAGTAATGTACCTTTGTCAAGAAAACTGTATTGGTTAAGGTCGGTATACCATTTATTCTCTCTTAGCAATTTGAACAGTCCTACTAAATGTTCAGAATTCTCTTCCTCATTCTTAGAATATTTCAATATTTCATAAAAGAATACAATAACATACTTGTCTAGATATGGACACAACACACTATTCATCAAGCACATAAAATTAGCTGCAGCATTAGTCAAACCAAATGGAACTACAACGAACTCATAATTCCTATACCGGATCGATAAAGTTTTCTTGTAGACGTCCTCTTCTTTAATCTGTACGTAATGATATATGGATCATAAATCAATCTTCAAGAACATTGCTTCTCACTTCAAATGATCGAATGAGTCATACATCTTCAACAATAGATACCTGTTCTTAAGGGACACCTTGTTCAACTAGCTATAATCAATGCATAACCTGAGAGTACCATCCTTCTTCTTCACAAACAATATTGGTGAACCCCAAGGTGATACACTTGACCTAATGTATCCCTTGTCAAGTATTTCCTCCAACTGCAACTTCAACCCTACTAACTTAATAGAAAATTTCACTTCCCTATGAGGTGGAAATTCTAAAACGTCTTTTGGAAACATGTACTGAAACTGTTGCAAGATCCAGTACCTACTCAATATGTCTGTATACTCCTCCTCCTTACCTTTATCGCTAGAAATATGCACTGCAAATAACACACACCCTTTTCTCTGACTGCACTTCACCTCCATAGCTGTGACCATTCTTACCTTGCAAGTTTCCTTATTCTTCATTATCATCCAAGCACTTAAAGGCTTTGTCATAAAAATCCACCTTAGTCTTGTGAATATACAACCAATCAATACGTAATAGAATACTATATGATCCCAATGGAAACATATTCAAATGCGCTGATGTAGGCATACCATTCAACTCAAATGCACAAGCTCTTACCCAGTGATGAACTCTTTTATTTGTACCTGTAGCCAACTACACTGACCAAGATTATGTGTGCACTTCTTTATTAAAACCACACTTATCCACCATGTCAGAAATAACATAACTATAATTAAATCCAAGGTCAATCCAAATAGAAACAACTTGATCACAAATCTTATCGTCCATATCGATAATTGATGCTTGGTGATCTTCCTGCCTTTTATCCAACGCTGCATAGATACAAGGAATGATTTTCCTAACATCCCCAACAGTATGTTCTTCATGTGCACTGTAAACACTAGGCCTACTACTCGCATTCTCCCAACAATCCCTCTTAAGATGTTCCTCACCACATGTCCAACACTGCAACTGTCTCGTATAGTCACCCCTGTTCGGCTTCCCTCTAGGCTGTGACCCATGTCCCTATCTATTTACATTGAACTTCTTGAAAGGTGCAAAACTCTCTTTCTCACCTGCATCTCGAGGTCTTGTACTTTGTAAATTCCATTTACCTTGAGCTTTATCTTCCCCTTTCCAACCTTATTGTGATTCTGTCTTATGCTTTTCATCCTCATAACCGTGCCCTAGTTTCCCAAAAACTTCCACAAGTGACCAAGGCTTATCATACTCAATCCAATCTCTAAATGCTAATGGAAACCCACTAATAAATTTATGAGCTTTAGCTTTTTCATCCATAAGATAAGGTACATACCTCAATAGCTCTAAGAACTTGGTCATATACTACATGGCTATCCTTGACCCATATTTAGCTCATAGAGTTCCTTGGATTTGTTATCATAGTACCTCTATGAAAAATACTTCTTGTTAAAGAGTTTCTTGAATTCATGGCAACTCAACTCCTATGTCCTGATGTCGTTGATCCACTTCCCATCTTCCCATCAAATTTCTCGTTTCCCTTTGAGGTTGAAGATAACTATTTTTACCTTCATATTCTCTCTCTACTCATGCAACTAAAAAAAATCTTCATCCCAAGTAACCATTCTTATACACCATTCGACTTCTTCAAATCCCCCTTAAAATTAGGTGGTTTTTCTTTCTTTAACTCATCTTATAAATATGCCCTTGTCACTCCTCCTGTAAGGATGATAATGATGACCATCATAGTGCCTATCAGAACAAGGAGTAGAATAGAACCTGTGTCCATCACCTCTTCTATTCAGAGTATCTAAGAACCTGCCATTTGTCATCATGTCCTCTCTATCTAACCTATTCCCACTAGGAGACTTACTACCATATGCCCCATTAGTCCTATCCTCCTTCCCATGGCTGATCCGAAGTGGTCCATGTCTCTGAAATTCTCATACACTCTAAAGGATTACTGCATTGAATTTTTCTTGTTTCTTCTGTGCCTAAATGATCGTGCCATTATCTACTTTGCAACTCCTTCTTTCCGCCTTCAAACTTGTCAAAGTGTTTGAATAAAATATATAGGAAATAATGTAAATGATAATAATAATAAATAATGATTAGTTAATTAGTAATTATGTTGAATAGACATGTCGGAATGAGACATGACTTTCCATGAAGATGAACATGCCTAGTATATAAGAAGATCACTCACTCTCATTTGTATCATCATTCTTACTCCTACATTTTAATATATATTCTTGTTATCTCAATGGAGACCTTTATGTTCCAAACCTTCTAGAGTATTTAACCTAAATAATGAAATTTGTTCGTTCCATTTGGTATCAGGGAAGTTTGATCCGTTGGCCACTCCACCGCTGCACATAACCTCATTCTTTGATCCAGCTCCTTGCCCATAAAAATCATCAACCTTGTTGACGTCGTGTCTGAAGCATTCACTACAGTAGGCTTGGAGTTTCTCTGTCACTGATTCATGAGGGCGCTTGGCCATTTAGAAAGAATATATATATATATATATATATATATATATATATATATATATATATATATATATATATATATTATGTATATATATATATATATATGTATATGTATATGTATATGTATATGTATATGTATATGTATATATATATGTATATATATATATAGATATATGTAGATATATGTAGATATATGTATATATATATGTATATATATATATATATATATATATATATATATATATATATATATATATATATATATATATATATATAAAAGAAAAAAAATAAAAAAGAAGTTAAAATTTTGAAAATAAATTTATTGAAAAAAATTATATATAAAGAAAAAAATTATTGAAAAAGAAAAAGAAAAAATTAAAATTAAAAAAATTATTTAAAAATAAAACCAACAATTTTTTTTTCACATAAAACAAAAAATATTAAATATATATATATATATAAACAAAACCTACGCCCCCCATGCTAACGAATAACATGTTTTCGGGCAGGCACACGAAGCACTGTGACACATCGACTAGGCTTGACAGCCGCAACCGTTGGCATTCAAACTGCGCAGCCCAATTTGTGGATTTTTCCTTTGAAACACTGTTGATTCCTGTCGGCCTCAACAATCCCTCATTGAATCGATCTCAATCCCATTCAACTGTAGTTCAACGCCACCAACAACCACTATAGTTTTTCTCTCTAATGTTTGTCGCTACTAACATTCTGTTTCTAAATACAACTAGAAACCATCGGCTAACAAAACCTACACTGCTTCTTCCACTACCATTTATTTCACTTTGTGTCACCAACAATAGCCTTCATTCAATTCCATCAATCCTCGCTACAATACCATTGCGTAGCTATAATTTCTCAATGATAAATTGTTGTAAAGCCACATTCAACAACTAAGTTGACCAACATCTAATCAGTATCTATGTTATAAAAAAAAGACATGTTGTTGAATAGATATGTCTATACATATTTGTTAAGTCGTATAATTCCATAGCCATCCATATGGCCTATCCAATGTTCATGCATTTTATCAACCGTATTGGAAGGGGATAGTGGCCATCTCAAAGGATTTTGAGTTGTGACCCTTCTTGAACCATTTTGAAGGGGTGCATGGTTCAAAATACACACACACACACACACACCTATAGGTTTTGATTACTAAAAAGGAAAAGAGAAAAGTAATAAAGTATATCAATAAGGTTTCATATTATATTAAAAAGATTAGAAAAAAAAAAGAGTTTAGTTGCGTAGGTTACCCAAGCACAAGTTACAAAAGAGAAGCATTTTTATTTTAATAAAAGTAATATATATATATATATATATATAGATATATATATATATATATCAAAAAAAAATTCATAAAAAATACAAAATTTAAATAAAAAAATTAAAAGGACTTCAAAAAAATTATATTAAAAAAAAAAATCCAAGTCTGCCTGATAAATGCAAATGGAGTCTAATTTTGAATTGAAGGAATTAAGATTTCCAAAAGCTTCACGTAATTATGCTCTAGTGATATTTAGAATTAACGAGTCCATTACGAGAAAAGATGTCACTATTTCTATCTCACCTACAAAAGTTAAAAATTTATAATGCCTAAAATCACAAACCAATTAGTGATCCTAGAGTTAAATATAATCGAAAAATAGACTGTTTTAGCAATAAAACATATGACCTAACCAATTTAGAGTTAAACATTGAGGATAATACATTTATACTACACTTCTCAGTTCAAAACCTATGGAGTGATCAAGGTGACGTTATTTTGTGTTCACCCTCAATGGAAACCCTCGGTTCCTTCAACCTATATACAATATATACGTTTTTAACATTTTTTACAAAAAGAAAAAAATAACTCTACAAGATCTTATAGTGAAGCTGAATTCAGTAATACCAGAAGACATAGAATATATTTCGAACGTATTTTTCAAGAAGGTAAAAAAATACTACAAGATATGCGAAATAAAATTCACAAAATCACTGCTAATAGAGATGAATAAGTTTTCTGACTTAAGGATCATAGCAAAAAATTACTAGCAAAAATTAAAAATCTTAAGAAAGACAGGAAGTCACTAAAAGTCAAGTTAGAACATTGTATTGAAGAGGAGGTATCAAAGTCACCAGTCATAACATCCCAAGTTGAAGATAAAGAAACACATACTAAACTAGTCAATATTAGAACTCAAGAAGAGGGTCAATCAGTTGAAGGAAAAACACACTCACATGTTACAATCTAGATGATGAAAATTCCAAGCGAAGATTGTGTACCTAACTCAACAACCATAGTAGAAGAAATAAATAAAAAAATTTCCACACACCTAATAAGGGAATGTCAAACCAAAAAGGTTCCCTATCAACATCTGAATCATGAGAGTAGACAACTCAACCAAGCTACCTATCACGCCCATTTAGAACAAAAACAACAAAATGATGTTCCATGAATATTGGTGTAACCCCAATCCAGTCCTATGATGAAAATTCATTACAAATTTCCAGTGATTAGAATTTTCCACAAAAGATTAATCTAGGATGGTGTGATCCCTTCTCAGTGCAACAATTTTATATATCACTCTAAGGATCATATCAACTTGTATCGATGAAGATGATTGTCTCAAGAAGAGAAGACATTCGAACCCAAAAAAGAGATCAAGAATTTTTTAGCAAGCTTTGAGGACAAAGCGGTTTTAGGAGGAAGGAAATGTTATGAATAAAATAATAGGAAATAATGTAAATGATAATAATTATAAATAATTATTAGTTAATTAGTGATTAGGTTGAAGAGGCATGTCTGAATGAGACATGACTCTCTAGGAAGAGCCACCTTCCTAGTATATAAGCAGACCTCTTACTCTCATTTGTAACATCACTCTTACTCATACATTTTAATATATATTCTTGTATCTGAATAGAGATATTTATATTTCAAGTCTTCTGGATTATTTAATGTAAAGAGAAAACTTTTTTCGTTCCAAGAGTGCCGACCACCACGCTACTCATATGATTCATAGGGAGAGTCTCGCGAATTGTAGTCTACCATCTTTCTAGTCATATTTGATATTCTTCCTACAAGTACACCACGTCACCTAAACCGAAATATAAACATATTGAACATACCTTAGTATAGTTCAGGGATGATATCTCATCTACTAGATTAACACAATATATGTATAAACATAATCATGTCATCATATAAATGTCATTTTAATCATTATCCGGTTATCGATGCGTGACCATACCAACCACATATCATGACCTCATGCATGAAAACTACAACCTTATCAATATATGCATAACAACATATAAACATTGACATGCATGACTTGTGCATAACTCACATACACTCATGATGACAACATCCAACAACACACCATCAAATTTCACATGGCGACAGCACTGCCACCATGACCACCACCATGCATGCACCACAAGTACACATACAACAAGCGTAAAGAACACATATGCAACCGACATGAATGCATGACCAACATACATTGCTCATCCAATCCAAGGGGTGAACCATGCTCTAATACCACTCTGTAACACCCTCCTCCCACATTTACTGAAGCTACCTAGTCCACTTTAGTAAACATGTCATGAGAGGCTACTATGATGCAATTCAACTCCCCATGTATAGTTAAATGAGTGGAACTGATAAAAAATAACCAAATTGACCTTCTGCACATGCTACAAAACCTTCAGGAGCCAACCAAGCCTTCCATGTGACCAACCCCTAAGAAATCTTGATATTTTACGAATATGGACCCTCATCTGCTCGCTTGATAAGCCATGCATATGACTGAGGCCTTCTAGTCACTCCCACAACAAGTCAATGATTGTGGAATATTTTAGCTAGTTATGAGCCAGTGAGCCCAGATTCTGAGCCACTTTTCCAGGACTAGGTCTCAGGCCACTTCCCATAAGTCCATGAAACCTTCAAGAATGATCAATAACACTGAGACAAGGTTACTAATGCAAAAAAATTATCAATGACTTGACTAGACTCCTACTATCCATGACAGGATTTTGTCAAACATGTCACAAATATGAATTCTATAGTTCACGATAACATATTTAAGCATAGGGGTCTCACACTTGTCATAAATTTGTATAAAATCATTGATGTCTCATCACAATAGCTACATTATCATCTATTAGACATATATTCTTTGTTCGTTAATTTACTAGTCAACACATGATTAGAGCCATACATCATAATTGTCACAAAACATATTCATAACCAACATATAACAAACATAAATAACAAGGATACAACAACCATAAATAACACATATGAGGCAATACATTTACACATGAAATACCAAAGAGAAGAAACTCTTATTAATGAATGCATAAGCCAACTAGTTTTGGGACTTCCACAAACGACCCAACCATAGATTGGCTGAACCAAATATTTGTTTTAGCCAATCACTCCTGTTCGATATTCCAATCACAAATTTGAGACTAATAACCAAAATAAACCAGGGATACTCGAGGCTAAACCACCTCCACCCTCATCAATAGAACTAGGCTTTACGGCAATCACTACTAGACCACTAGACCCTAAGTAAACATGGATGCCTTTGGATCCCTCCACCTAAATAGTGAGGAATTTTCTTGCCTCCTAGTATTTAGGGTTTACCATATATGCTACCATACAATGATTAAGGATTCATAAGCCTGATAAAGACTCCGCCCTCTGGGATTTACCGTATATCCTTCCATTTACTGGTCGAGGATTCCTAGGTGTGATCAAGGGCAGGCACCTCTAGGATTTATGGTATATCGAACCATTCACTAGTCGAGGATTCCTAGGCCCACTCTGGCACACAAAATCAGTCTTTACCACAATCCTACCTACATTATTCCTATGATTCCTAAGCAATCTATTCTTTATTTCATAGACCACGGAACTCAACTTCACTTCTATTCATAAAACCAATGCAATCAAATACAAGAGATCCCACCACACCATGGCTATCCAAAAATGGTAAGACAAGGCTGAAGAACACTCCCACTCTTGGAAAAGCCCATGCCCATGATAGTAAGAGAAATAATAACACACATGCATAACCATGCGTGCCAAAAATAGCAAGAAAATCATACATACAACTCAATACCTGCAATAATCCCATTGTAGTCACTAGATCCTTCTCTTCCTTGCTTGACCTTTGCTTGCCCTTTTCGTCTTTCCATCTCTTGATCCAATGTTGAAGTGCTCATAGAAAACTCTAAGTGTCTAAGAGTGTGAGAGAGAGCTCCAAAACTAAATTGACAAAAGATACCAACTAAGCCTAAGAAGCCTTTTTATTAATGAAGCCTCTATTTTTTTCAATTTTCCATTATTTTCCCTTGATTTTCCTCCTCACATGAAACTTATGACCTTTCACCTTCCTTTTCTCCTAATATCCATTATTTTCATAAATAAATTTCCAAAATTCCCATTTTTCCTTTCTAAAGCCTTTGTCATTTCCTTTTCACATTTCCATAGCCATAATAACCAAATGAGCACCCACACTAGGATGTCTTGCCCGACATTCATCTTAGAATAAGTATCCCATGAACATGGTTATTATTTAACCTTTATTAACTTTGTTTACATGGAATTTTCACCAGGGTTGTTACAATTTATATATTTTTTCCTTGATTTCATGGCTTCCTCTAGTGTTTGACCTTAAAAGATCCACTCACACCATTTTATTTCATACTTGTTCCTTCATACCCATCTTCCTCATTTGTGGGTTACCTTGCATTCTACTATGACCCCCATTATTACTCACTAACCAGATGATTTATGCCACTCTTAACAATTTCTTTTTATCACAACATGGAGAACTGTAATTAAGGGTATCAACATTTTAGGTCTAGGTCAATCTCCATAATACTAATGGCCCTTTCCCAAAACTAGTCATCAAATTTTAGTTTTAATTTTCCTTTGTCAACAATGAACATGTTTTAATCCCTTTTATAGCATGTCTCTTATATCAAAGTTATATGCCCTCAAGTATGGCATCATTTTAGATCATGTATTAGAGGAAATAAGGGTGGTTGCAAATTAATGGTCGTCTCTTATGGCACATTAATCAAAATTAAAACACACAAAAAAAATTATTTACTTGGAGTGACTATTATATGTGCTTAATTTGAAGATCATGTAAAAAAATGAAATGTAGGGAAATGAATTAGCTTTCCAAATGCGTAAGTAGTATTTATAGAAATTTTCCTAACTATCTGAATTTTGAGTTTCCCTAATAGCGGTATGTTATTTTGATGTGGGAGCATAAACCCCCAACTAAATATAATATGATATTCAAGAACCTCTAAAAGTTGTTGAATATGTTGTTTCATTGCATTGGAATTGATGTCAACCTAGTGGTCCTCATGATGTCAACCTAGTTGTGGTGGTCATTAGCATATTATTTGTTGACATAGTCACATGGTGATGGCATTGATGTGGTGCCTGTTGTAGGGAAAAGTATCCGATTCGGATGACCCTATCCCACTCTAAGGGTGATAGTACCTCAGCAACAACTGTAAAGAAAACTACTTAAGGTTTACTTCTTTATGAAAGCAAGAGAGAATGAAGAAATGCACTAACCGTTGCCTTGCGCTTAATGTCGAATCCAAACTCTTCTCTTTGCTTGCTAGCCCCCAGCTCCTTGCTCTTTTGCTGGCCCAGCTACAATGAGATCCTGCAAAATAACAAAGAAGGAAACTACAAGAAGCATGCAATCATAACTGATTCAAGGATTAGCATAAATCAAATATACAATTATCACAACACATCATTGAAACAAGTGCATATAGAAGAACCTCAATAGCTTTTATTAATAGAAGAAGTAAAGTTCTGAGAGTGTTACAACCATTGAAGGCCCCAATCCAGCAACACCTCCCAGCAGAAATAATTTCTGCTCTTCACCTCCTTCAAGCAATCACCCAATAGCTCTATAGTGAAACCAACAGCATATCATTACTTTGCACAAAATTCCAGCCTCCTGAGCTCATAGGAGAGAGCTCAATATATAGATGAATTGAGAAAGGATGAGTCAGCTTGCAACTGATGTGTAGCTGCCTTGTGTCCTCTCTCTCTTCAGTTGATCTTCAGTTCTTGAGTCCACTTGGAGAACCTTGCTTCCACTTGGAGAAACAGAGCCTCTGACTCATCACAAGGTGAAATCCCTGGTCCAAGTGTCATTTTTGGAAGATTCCAGAGCAATGACTCATTGTGCCACTTGTCCCATCTCGCTCAGCGCAGGTGGCCTTTGTTCCACTTGCTTTGCAACGCAGGTACACCATGGAGCAGCTGAGTTTCAGCGCAGAAGCCTAGTGGAGCACCTGCTTTGATTTTAGGATTGCTTGTTTTTGAGTGTTTTCAGGTGGAGAACTGATCCGAGAGCTGTTGGCTTGCTGACCTTGTTCCTCTAGGGGTAGGAACAGCATGTTTAGGGACTTTGGATCCCTTGGATTATTGACAATTCATGCCTGATACTGCAAGGCACAAAATTGTCTATAACAGATGCCCCCTAAAGTATGAGGTCGTTTATCGGGTGAAATGCTTTATTAGGAGGATCCGAAGTTCATTCAATCTGCTGAGAAGTGTCCTGTAATAAGATACAATACAATACATTATTTTTCATACTTTTTCATGATCTAGCTGAGGCGGGCATTCCCATGCTCAGCTTTATAAATTCATTTTGGTACATAGAACAGACGATCCTCTGATGGTAGACTGATAATTCTCTGCTGAAATTATCATCCTTTGAGAAGGATGATCATCTGCTGCAATGATGTACATATCAAATGTCTTTATATCCTGAATATATATCACAGCCCGGATGGATGAAACTAGATCCGGGGTCTTCAATCTCTTCCGATCTTCACTCGATGTACAAGTCGATCCATGTGAGAATTTCTTGAAGTCGAACATGGAAAGACATCGCTTGATTACCCGTCAATGATGTAAACCGTTAACAAGCATGAGAGGAATCACCTATAAGGATGATGACCCTCAAGGTACATCAGTACAATTCACATGGTGGGAATAAAGGACTTGGCGTCGACTACCATGCAAAATCTTCTGGTCGAAGGTCATTGATGTATACCTGTCGCCGGAAGTGAGAAACTTGCCATTGAGGCATGCAAGCTTCAAAGTACTGAAGGGGTTGTTCCTAGATCAACTCCTTGGATAATGAGCTGATGTCGACAAGGAGCGATCCGTCAAAGGAGGGCCTTAATGAATCCCACATCATTGACACGGAACGTAGCTAGTGATTGTGATGAGGTGAAAACAAACTGTGATGTATGATTCATGGTGGCGGTCATGAAATGGATGAAGGACAATGTATGGCAGTGGATGGGACACGGTTGACTCTTTGCAGAACAACACCTCTTGAACATATAACGACACTGATGTGATGGATCGGTAGCATTACCCCAACTATGGATGGTGTGGCGAGGACCATGGTGATGAGACCGGTGAATGAAACAACCCAACCCGATGTGATACGGAGGACAAAGTGTCATGTTCAAGAGCGACTTGCTACCATTAAGGCTGTGAGGTTCTCCCAATTTTTCCCCAGTCATTGCTGACCAGTACCTCTTTATTTTTGTCAAGCTTGAGGAGGATAACATATGCTTGTTCTATAACCTGCCCTTCGGGCAAGCCCATTGCTATGTTTTAACGAGCCTAGCGATAGGGAAACTCGTTCTCGTCTAAAGACAAGTTTGTCGCTATTTAATGAATTTAACGAGTCTAACGACAAGGATAACTCGGTCCTTTTCATTTTTAGAGAGTCTGAAAAGGTACATAAAGTCAACTCCAGAATTCCTTTTTCGTCATCTAATCCCTTAAGTTCGAAAAAGTATAAAACAATACAGAAGGGATGAGTTTTCGGTACTTTTAACGAGCCGAACAAAACAAGCGCTCGATCTTTTTGTGCAATAATCCCTCAGGTCCAAAAAGATTAAAATCTAGAGGAGGGATAGCTTTCCGGTCGCTTTAACGAGCTGGGAGGCCAAAACTTGGCAAACTTTTCATATTTTACGAGTCAGTGAAAAGAGCTCAAAGAAGACTCGTCTTTTGAGGAACGAGTGATGAACAGGGTAGCAGCAGATTCCAGGTACAGGTTGGAATATTCCAATCACGGCAGTGTCACAAGGATGGCTTAGTGAAATCACTCTTCGCAGCTGTTCCTCAAAAGAAGGTAAACAATCATATGGAGATGAACGATTGGCCAAATGAACGGATGGAGGTGATGGCATATAAACACGACCAAGGGCTTTTAATATGGCAGTCAAAGGTTACATTTACCAAGGTTATTTACCGGTTCATTTTTTTGGATGAGCTTGAACTCTAGGGGAAGATTGCTCACAACTTATGTTTATTTTTTAACGAGCATGAACTATGCGCTAAAACTGCTCGGATCTCGCGTTTATTTTTTAACGAGCATGAACATTGCTAAAACTGCTCGAATCTTGCGTTTATTTTTTAACAAGCATGAACATTGCTAAAACTGCTCGATTATATGGTTTACTTTTGATTTTTTACCATAACTAGCTTCTCTTTTTCACTGATAGCACTGCATTTTCAAATTGCTGCAACAAACTAGTTAGAAATGAGTAATATTTACTTGAAAATGAGATTAACACATTAATATTTACCTTGAACTACGTAAAAAAGCAAATAAAAAGGGTTTTTACCTCTCACTTTACCATTTCATTTACACTTTGCTTGTTGGAGCTTTGGAGGAGCCTCTTTCCCCTTGATTTTCATCAGCTGATTCCGGGAGATTCTGTGGACGATTTTCGGCGCCGTTTGGACCAGGTAGGAGCTAAACCTTAGCTCTTCATTTTCATGGTTTCATTTTCCTGTTTTATGCTTGTTTTGCTATTCTATTGAGCCTCTGGGGTTTTGCCAGGGCGCCCTCTGATCAACGCAGGTTCTCCATTCGAAAACTGCTTTGGGATTCAAGCTGCTTGAAGGCAGCTTGTCCCCCAATGCAGGTAGTACACTGGGCACCTGCTTTGGGGCATAAAAACAACAATTTTTCACAGATTTTGATGAAATTTTCGCCAGTTTTTCGTCAATTTCAGGAGCTGACTCATTCTCTTGTTTGTTTTGCAGGGATTCTTGATCAAGATGGCCCTCACATGGCGAGAACGAGAACATGAAGAAGAAGATATGATTGCCCTTCATGATCCTGTTACGGTGGGCGCGCTACGAGACTGTGGTATGCTGAAGTTTTTCCGTATCTCAAGCATGAGAGCACAGATTTCATTACTGCAGTATATGCTTGATGCTTGGGATCCTGTTAACCAAGTATTCCAGATCAGGAACAAACCTATTCCATTGACCGTGACAGACATTTACTTCTTGACTGGCTTGTCAAGGCGGGGTGCCCCCATTTCTTTATCTGGTACAGTTCGGGGGAATGATTCCGTGAGAGACTATGTCCGCCAGTATTGCAGGGAGGGGTCCCAGCCGAGCAGAGACGGCAAAGTAGTCATCCGTGATGTTACTAGTAGGCCTCTCAGGTCTATTCTGTATACTCTTGGTCGGATGGCCGGCAGCGCATCTTTACATGTTGCCAACAGGTCTCATATGCAGCATGCCTTGGAGTGTCTCCAACCGAAGATCTTCAACTGGAGTGATGCAGTGTTTACTCAGATGAAAAGTCAACTGAACAAGGTGAAGGACGGGAAGCTGAAGAACTTTGGTTTTGGTTCGATTCTGACTGCCTTCGCCTTGGAGAAGATCCCTCTGATGCAACCTCAGTACATTGATCTCGGAGTGCCTTCTCCTACCGAGCCACGTATGCAGCGATGGGTTGATCACATGTCCAGACATGCAGGTCAATCCCAGATTTCTTTCAGTGCCGCTTTCTTCAGGTGGTTCGATCGCCAGGAGATGGCTTTTTTCGAGTACCCATATGTTGGTATGGATTTCCGGGGTGATCCGGATATGGTACTGCCAGACGGTGCTCAGTGGGATGCTACTGGTAAAATTTCAACCATATTACTGTCCATTGTTTTCATTTATAATGTTCTTGTGCTTTATTCTATCAAGACTTTAATTGAACTCATGTGTGCTTGCAGATGTCGGTCCTGTTCGTCCGGCAGTTCGTCTGAGACCACCTGTTGCTGCTCCGGCAGATGAACCTGCTCGGAGAGTTATTATCCGTGATATTAGCGATACCGAGACCCTTACAGCTGTGCAGGGGCAGGTTGAGAACCTTACCCGTGGTCTTCCGGATGTACAGATTGACGAGTTACCTTTACCGATGCAGCAACATACCATCGGTGTACCTAGACGATGGACCCGTCTTCTGCGTATGATAGCACAGACTGTGGCTTACTATCAGGAGCATCACTAGGCTAGGGTGCCCCCTAGCACTTTTGAGTTTTTAGGTCGCATGACCAATTTTGTCTTGGTTACAGAACATTATGTATGAACTTTATAAAAAGTTTATATTTATTTTGATTTTCGAGTTTCATTCTGGTTGATTTGGATGATTTATATGTACACTCTTTTATGAGGTGTCCCTTTTATAAATGTTGCAAATGTCTATCTAACACATAGTTTGCTAATGAGTCAGTTAATGTGTTTAAATTTCTTGGAATATGTTGATATTGAATTGAATCAAATCGTCTTTCCAATATTTTTACTCTTAGGAACATGCGATAAATAGCTGGATTGCGAACAGAATATATACCATTGAGTTGTCGTATTACGAGCTGTCAGTCTAGCCTGACAATTAGTCGGCATATGCCACGTGTGATGGCATCAGAGAGTAGTTCTATCAACGCGCTATACTCAGCGATGTTATTCCTTGATTGCCCAATACATACACCTCTGAAACTTACTAACTCGCCCCTTGGGTCAAAAATGGCCCATGCCGCGGAAGATAGGTTCCGCGAACTACGACTTGCTCCGTCGGCATATCCAACACATGTCTCCATAAGGTTCGACATCTGCAACGAATGAAAAAAGGGGAATCACTCAACCAGAACACGAACTTTGGCGAAAACAAAATATAACAAAAGCATGCAGGTTACTATTTAAGCATAGTAACGCTTGAGGTACAGCCCGTTCCGGGGCTGCGCTAGTGGAATTCCGTCGTAATCAATTAACTCGTAGGCTCATTTTGCTAACACTCTTTTAACAATATAGGGGCCCATCCATAAGGAATTGAATTTACCTGCTCCTAATTTATCGGATTCTTGGTCATAAAGCAAGACCAAATCACCTTCTGAGAAGACACGGGGTTTGACATTTTTGTCGAACTGAGCCTTGACTCGTTTCTTATGGGCTTCGTTAGCCAAAGCGGCATCACGACGAGTTTCATCCAAGTGGATTAATTCCAAGAAACAAGCCTCTTCTTCTGAAGTTCCGGGGAGGAGATCAATTGCGAGTTTAAGCAACGAAATTTCGCACTGGATTGGTAAGACTGCTTCTAGGTCATACACCAATTGAAAAGGTGTGAACCCGGTTGCGTTATTTACCGATGTTCGGTAAGCCCACAAGGCTGAGTACAGGATTAGGTGCCATCTTCTTTTATGAACCCCGATCATCCTTTGCAACATACGCTTCAGGACCTTGTTGATTGCCTCAACTTGTCCGTTAGCTTGTGGATAATATGGGGTAGAGCTGTCGTGAGATAGCCCTAGTTTGGCAGCCAATTCGACCATCATGTGATTGCGGAAATGCGATCCATGATCCGTAACTATAGCCTGTGGTACGCCGAACCTGGAGACTACATGATTGAAAAAGAAAAGGGCAGCTGTTTCGCCAGTGTTATCCAATGTAGGCATCGCCTCGGCCCATTTGGTAAAATAGTCAACAGCGACTATAATATACCCATGCCCCCCGGTCGAGGTGGGGTTACATTGCATGAAATCGATGCCCCATTTAGCGAAAGGCCCAACTGCAACTATTGGTTGCAGTGGTGCGGGCGGTCTTCTGGTTTTGCTATCAAAGATTTGGCAGTAGTGGCAACTTCGGATTGTGATTATGCAATCTTTGAATATGGTTGGCCAAAAATATCCTGCTCTTAATATCTTTTGGGCTGTAGCGAATCCTGATTGATGCCCCCCACACGCGCCTGAATGACACTCATTCAGGGCTTTTTCGGCCTCTTCATGGATGAGACACCTTCTCAGAACTGTATCGATACCACGATGGTAAAGAGTATCACCGATGATCATGTAGTCTTTTGCTTGGTATCGTATACGTTTCTGTTCGGAGTGTGAGGTGTCTGGCCGAAACTTTTGGGTCTGGAGATAGATTATTATATCTCCATACCACTCATCGCTTGCAGATATCAGAAACAAAGTCTCGTCCACGATTGATTCCTTGGAGGTTTCATCGTTGGACGACGATGGGAGATCGCATAATAATTCTGCGAATACCAGAGCTTTCTTTGATTTGGATTTTACAAATTCCAAATCAAACTCTTGAAGGATCGCTATCCATTTGGAATACTTGCCCCCCAGCAACTGTCGCGACAGTATATAAGTCATGGGGTTGCAATATGACAGAATGGTAGTTTTCCTAAAGAGGATATAATGTCGAAATCTCTGTACCGCGTGAACAGCAGCAAGCGCTAGCTTTTCAACGTAAGAATATTTACTTTCTGTATCATTTAAGTTTTTACTTAAATAATATACAGGATGTTCAACTCCATCGACTTCTTGAACTAAAACCATCGCAATGGTTGTATCCGCTGCAGCTAGATATAGGTTAAAATCCCTAAGATAATCCGGGGCGTACATTAATGATGCTTTTACTAGAGACTCTTTCAAAGCGTCAAAGGAAGCTTGCGCAACCTGGTCCCAGTCGAAGGGTACATCTTTTTTCAAAAGACGTGTATAACCTTTAGCAAGTTCTGCGTAATTTGGAATGAACCTTCTCAGAAAGTTTGCTTTCCCTTGGAGTTTCTGAATTTGAAGCAAATTCGAAGGTGGAGGCAAATTGATGATTGCCTGAACCTTACAGGGGTCGAGGTGAATCCCATCCTTAGAGACTACAAAGCCAAGTAAACGACCAGAACCGACGCAAAACACACATTTGTGGGGATTGAGTCTTATCTTGTAGTGTCGGCAACGTAGAAATATCGCTCTTAGATGCTGCGGATGATCAGTCCACTTTCGCGAATGAGCCGGAAGATCGTCGAGATATGGTTGAAAAATGCTCTTGATGTCGTGGAAGGCATAATTTATAGCCCTCTGAAAAGTCACCCCTACGTTCTTCAAACCAAAGGGTAATTTTTGATAAGCGAATGTGCCCCACGGACATATAAATGCAGTTTTAGACTGGTCCTGTGGGCGGATATTAATTTGATTATACCCGGAGAATCCGTCCATAAAGGAAAAGATTTCACATCCGGCGCATTCATCAATTATCTGGTCGATGAAGGGTGTAGGGTAGTTGTCCTTTGGACAAGCTTGGTTTACATCCCTATAATCGACGCACACTCGTATTGTTCCTTGTTTTTTCATAACAGGAACAATATTCGATACCCAATCGGTTAGAGGAACCGGGTAGATGAATCTAGCATGGAGAAGTTTCTCAACTTCTGCTTTAATGGCAGCGGCTTTCTTAGGGTGCACCTGTCGAAGCCGTTGTCTTACTGGTTTGACATCAGGATACATTTTAATTTCATGTTCAACGATACTCGAGTCAATGCCTGGCATTTCGTCATATGACCATGCAAAGACATCTCTAAACTCACGGAAAAGAGCACCATATATTTCCAGTTCTGAAGGGGAACAACTTTTGCCGACATGAATATTCTCTACAACATCAGGCTTTGTCGAGATATTTATGGCTATGGTCTCTTCAATATTGGATAGGTTTCGCTCAGAATCCACCGTATTTACAGTATTTGTTAGGAATTCAAAAACTGAAGGGTGGTATAGGTCGTGTCGAGTATCTTCTTCATATTATGGAAGAAGGGAACGATGGTGGTGATCATTCCATGGTGCTCCCTCAATCAACATTGATTGTAAGATTCCTTCGTCAGTCCCATGTACTTTCGACCAAGGATCTAATGGGGTACCATATTCTCTAGATCTATCTACCCAAACGCTCGAAGAGCGCTGACTGGGATTTGCCTCCCAGGCATGAAACATTGATTGCTACAATATTTCAATGGGACTTGGTGGCAAAACCATTGCATGATCCATAGCGACTCTGCCTTCTGTGACTTTCAAGGTGGATACCATATTGCATGTTGCTACAAATGGTACATTTCCTATGCAAAAAGGAGGTGGTAGCGTGAAAGTTCCCATCATGGTGGGATCCTTCAACAGACCTACTCCAATATCTTGAATCGACCGGTCACTGTTATGGATCATGGGAACGCTTCCTGTAACTTGTGAACCATTAGGGAGGAAATTTTGTTGGTCGACGACCGTAATCCCTCCTTCAAAGGGGAATGTGATCTTCCTAAAATAAGTCGACACAACAGCTTGCATGGCATAAATCCATGGTCTTCCCAGTAGGATGTTATAGTCAAGATTGCCATCAATGACCTCAACATCTATTTCTATTGTTTTGCCCCCTAGTTCAACTTTCAAGTTACTAAGGATACCGTAAGGGGTATATATCCTTCCGTCGAATGCTTTTAATGTTGTCGATGATCGCAACAAGGTTGGAGATCCTAGAGTTTTCCAGCAACTCATCGACATAATACATGTCGATGCCCCCTCATCAATAATCGTTCGATGAACAGTTTTGTTGAGGGCTTTCACTTGGACGAGGAAAGCTAGTTGAGCTGGTAACTGAGGATCATACCCTTTGTGATCAAAGGATACAAGATTGGAATCTTTAGGATCCACCCCACCTATTGCTGATAACAATGCTTGCCTTTGGGATGGGCAATGCTGTAGTACTTCAAGAGTCGACATAGCGGATGGCGATTGCGCCAAATCTTCCACTATGTTGTAATGCTGTGCTGCTCTGGCACGAGGATTAAATGTCGACTTGTGTACTACTCCCTTTGGCGGTTTTATCGTTAATTCATGCGTGATGGGGGGTACAACTTCTGCCGAAGTTGTTGTCGAACTGCCAGGTTGATCATTACCTTTATCGTTCGACACCTGTGGATTTCCGTAATCTTTGTTCCTTGTCGAAATCAAAGCATCATTTTGCTGTTTTGAAATCGACAACATAAGCACTTGAGATGGGGAAGCGTTTCCGCTATCAACCAGATTTTGACCTGGGTTAGGAAATGGATCATTTGACACAGCTGAGGTATGCGGACTCTTAAAGAACCTCTTTAGCTCAGCTTTGAATGGGAAATTCTTAGTGTTATGATCTTTGTCATCGCATATTTGACATGGATTCTGTTTCCTATTCCCAGGAGGGTTTGAAGAATTTTTCCTAGGCGATGACTCACCTTGTTTTTTCTTCTTCCCTTTGTTTTGATTCTTCCTGCTTACTGGTTGATTGGTTTCTTTGCCCTTATCTGTCGATACGGCATTTACTTCCGAAGCAAGAATTTCCTCATGCGCATTTTGATTCGAATCCTTACGGGCTTTCTTTTGATTGGCCTTTTTCGGATTCGAGTTTGTTGTGCCAATCACGCCATCGCCGACATGAGAGTCACTATTCGATTTAGGAGGAGGAGGGATTGAAAACTCTGGTCTAGGGGCGTCTGGTATCTTGTCATAGAGCGTGCCGGACTGAGTATATACTAAGTCCAAATATTGCGCACGAGCAATAACTTGCTCTTCTGTCACGACTCCCCCCTTTGCCACATCTTCTGTTATGGCCGGAAGTAACGACTTTATAAACCACTCAGCTAAAAGCTGATCAGGAACATATGTTTTAACCATTCTTCGTCGACGTCGCCACTCATGTATATGATCTGATATATGAGTTGCGGTTGTCTGTTTGAAGTTGGTCAATATCTCTGTTCCCGTTTCATACCTTATTGGTAATTGAAAGTGGGTTAAGAATGTCGTGGCAAGGGAGCTAAAATTGTCGAACGAAGCTCTTGGCAATTCTATATACCATTTTGCCGCTGGACCTGTCAATGTCCTCTGAAAGAGGCGAAGTCTTATCGAATCGTCATTTAAGGTGTTCGATGAACACAATAGATGAAATGTCATCACATGATTCGAGGGGTCTTCACCTGGATTTCCATTGAATTTAGGAATGTCGGATGGAAGTTTGTGTGGAATCACTGGCCACCATGGGGCGTAAGCAATTGGATCGTTGGTTAACCGATGTAGATCAGGCAACTCTAAAGTTGCCACGAATGGTAACTGTTGATTCAAGTTCGGTGAAGCGTAACCAGGATACGATGGAATCGCTTGAACAGTTGGTCTTTGCATGCCAGCATAATGGAGTTGATGCTGGTATGACTGATACGGTTGGTGGACACTACCGCTATAAAGTGGTTGACTTTGACCATTTTGGATATATGGTTGTCCACTATTCGCAAAGACTTGCTGTTCAGAACCTTGGTACACTTGTTGGAATTGTGGTTGTTGGTACTGCACTAGCCACGGTTGCGAGACCATGGGTTGTTGTGCTATACTAACCATTGGACCAAGATGTGGGGTAATTGTGCCCGATTGTACTTGTGTCGCCCCACTAGTAGGCGATTGTGGTTCGGTCGCAGGGTCAAGGGGCTGTTGCATGAGAACCTGAGAAATCTGAGGTTGACATACAACAGGCATCGTTTGAACTTGCGACACGGTTACAATGGCCGGTGTAGTTGGGATGTTCGTCACAGGTACACACTGTTGCATAGAATATACAACTCTTGGTTGCTGGGGTAGCATGGGTACCCAACTACTTGTTGCAATTCCACCATAACTTGAATAAGGTTGAGAACTCCCGTATGGGTACCCTCCCGGAGGGGGTAATGAAAAAGCATATTTCCCCCCATACAGTGGTAATCCAGGACTCAAGGCAATTGATTGTCCTGGAGGACTGGATGGCCTAATTTGATTCCCAAAAGGGTCAATTTGATGAGTCTCATCGTAAGAGTTACCAGACATTACTCCGGAACAAACAGGAACAGACCATACCGTCGCGATAGTCCCTGGGTGGACTCCTTCTAGCAGTTGAGAGCTAGATGGGATAGATGGTATGCCGGCGAACATTGTCGGATTTGCAGCAGGTAATTCTGCTGTCGTCGTGTCATTTGACACAGTCCCAGATGTCGACGGTTGTTCAGACATTTTGAGTCTATCCAATTGATCGCCTAGTGATTTTACAGGAACTTCCACTGGTGATGGACAAACTTCTGTTGTAGCAGGAAATAGAGTGACCCCTACTCCAAAATGAGTTGGAGTGGATACTTGCGGTTCCTCTATAATTTCCTCTATCGCAATCAGACCAGGTGGAAGAGGAAGACCGTCAGGTCCGTAAAAGATTTCCGGTGCCGAAGAAGGGGTTGTATCGACAGCGATAGATGTTTGAGGAACAAAACTCTCTGGACCGGTTACAGATGGAACTGGTTCAGTTATGCAAGTATTTGCCCCCAGACTAGGATTAGTATTACTGTCCTTCTGCTGCGGTTGAACTTCTTCTATAGAGGCAGGGTTTCCGGAAATGTTTGGAGTCACCAGAATCTCAGATGTTGTTGGAACAGTTGTTCTAACTTTTAAAGGAGATTTTGAACTGGTTCGGCGCGCTCGCTTTGCCCGGATTGTTTTCGATTCCAGAGACAAAGACGGTTGGCTCGCAAGCCTCCGCGAACGACGGATATTCAATTGACTTTCTTCCACGATTGCGGATTACTCGATCAACTAAAATATAAAGGGGAAAAATTGTGTTTCTGATTTGAATGAATTTTATTAGACGCTTTTAGACATAACTTTGCTTTTTCATGTTTTAAGAGTCGAGAAAAAGCTAAAGATGACTCTAGTCTCCTTCAATGTATTAACGAGCCCGAAGTGACAAATGCTCGGTTGGACTTTTTCAGTTATAGAGTTTGAAAAAGGCCAAAAGAAACTGCTCTGGAGTTCTAGGCAGAGGGTGTGCCAAACCTTTCGCAAAACCACAAAATACGTTTTACGGTACGTGTGGTCAATCTTCGTGAATGTTGTGTTCACTGCATTGCGATCAGTAGGGCGGCCGACATGGCTTCCTATGGATAAAGGCTTTATTCCTATAGGGGTCTCCCAATATATACGCGACGGTACGTGGGAGCACAAGTCTGTATTAGTGCCACCGACTCTCAGGAGGAATCACCCACCTTCGTAGAGATCGACAGTCACTAAGTTTAACGACGCCGGAACATGTCTCTAGCTTAGACCTCTATGTGTTTGCGTTATGTTTCAATGCGTTGTTAGGTTCATTCAGTATATTTTAAGTTGATCTTTTTAAAGTTTTCCTTTCAAGGTTCACCACGAGATGTATATGACAAATTCCTAAATGCAACCTAAGATGAGAAGCAAGCTTTTTCAAATCTTTTTGACTGAGAAAATCTTAACTACTGAGAGAGAAGAAAGGCATATCTTTTCACACAGTTCATACAGCACAAACTAATGCACTTTCTCCTAAATCATCATGCAAACTTTTTCAAATGCAAAATGCACAATGCATGTATTTTCTTTTCCCTTTCTTAATGTTGATGTATTACAAAAAGAAAGTTGTTATATAACTTTTGATTTCGATTTAAAGCGAAAATAAACAAGCTAGTCTGAAATCAAAAGACACCTTAAGATTTACTTGTTTAATCACTGGAAATACATGAAATCAAACCATAATGACAAAAGTGAAAAGACTAATCAGCTATGGACAACAAACAAGCTAACTCCTTAGACCAGCAAAATGCCTAACACAGGTTCAGATCTAAGAGGCCAAAAGCAAGACTAGTTCACTTTCGTTATGGGAAATTGTAAATGACGTAAGAAATACAAAAGAACAAGTACAATTTCGTTATATAACAGAGGCGGAATGATGGCAAGTAAGGTTGGTTTCAGATAGGTGCAAGACTGGTAACTGGCTGCAAAAACTATAGTGAAAACAGACAGGAAAAAGGGAGGAAACCCCAACTGCACAAGGCAAAATTGGGCCAACGCAGGTGCTACACAGCCAATCTGGCTCTCAGCGCAGGTAGCCCCTTCGGGACCTGCGTTGCAAAGCAGGTAGCCTGTGTACTACCTGCTTTGGAAAACGAAAGTTTCGTTTTCACAGTTTCCGGGTCACAATTTTCTCAAAAATTCACAGTTTTTGCTCAAATCAGAAGCTATCAGTCAAGCACACACTAAGGGATGACAAGGAAGGTGAAAAGCTATCACTAAGAGCTTACAAGGATCCTTGTAGATCAGCTCTTCAAATCATGAACATGCTCAGAAATGAGCTAGAGTAGCTGCCCTCTACTTCGCTTTTGATATAGTCAAAAGCTTTTCGATTTGGTACTCTTTTGTTTAGGAAATGAATAGCAAAATACTACAAACAATCAAACAGATACGGTCCCCAGCGGAGTCGCCAGTTTGTTGTAGGGAAAAGTATCCAATTCGGATGACCCTATCCCACTCTAAGGGTGATAGTACCTCAGCAACAACTGTCAAGAAAACTACTTAAGGTTTACTTCTTTATGAAAGCAAGAGAGAATGAAGAAATGCACTAACCGTTGCCTTGCGCTTAATGTCGAATCCAAACTCTTCTCTTTGCTTGCTTGCCCCCAGCTCCTTGCTCTTTTGCTGGCCCAGCTACAATGAGATCCTGCAAAATAACAAAGAAGGAAACTACAAGAAGCATGCAATCATAACTGATTCAAGGATTAACATAAATCAAATATACAATTATCACAACACATCATTGAAACAAGTGCATATAGAAGAACCTCAATAGCTTTTATTAATAGAAGAAGTAAAGTTATGAGATTGTTACAACCATTGAAGGCCCCAATCCAGCAACACCTCCCAGCAGAAAGAATTTCTCCTCTTCACCTCCTTCAAGCAATCACCCAATAGCTCTATAGTGAAACCAACAGCATATCATTACTTTGCACAAAATTCCAGCCTCCTGAGCTCATAGGAGAGAGCTCAATATATAGATGAATTGAGAAAGGATGAGTCAGCTTGCAATTGATGTGTAGCTACCTTGTGTCCTCTCTCTCTTCAGTTGATCTTCAGTTCTTGAGTCCACTTGGAAAACCTTGCTTCCACTTGGAGAAACAGAGCCTCTGACTCATCACAAGGCGAAATCCCTGATCCAAGTGTCATTTTTGGAAGATTCCAGAGCAATGACTCATTGTGCCACTTGTCCCATCTCGCTCAGCGCAGGTGGCCTTTGTTCCACTTGCTTTGCAACGCAGGTACACCATGGAGCAGCTGAGTTTCAGCGTAGAAGCCTAGTGGAGCACCTGCTTTGATTTCAGGATTGCTTGTTTTTGAGTGTTTTCAGGTGGAGAACTGATCCGAGAGCTGTTGGCTTGCTGACCTTGTTCCTATAGGGGTAGGAACATCATGTTTAGGGACTTTGGATCCCTTGGATTATTGACAATTCATGCCTGATACTGCAAGGCACAAAATTGTCTATAACAGTGCCCCTCATGATCATGATTTTTCATAGATATGTTTGGCTACAGAAGCAACTATGGAGTCAATTTATAGGTGTCCTAGGTTTCCACTTGAGGAGTTAGGCTAGGAGTTGATTGTATTGTCATTATGTCAATAATTTTGAAGGACTTCACATGATGATCAGTTGAATAAGGTTTGAAGCCTTGAAATGATGGTTAAAAGGCTTCACGTGTGGTTTCAGGAGAGATATATAGGCTTGGGATATGTTTGGAGGTTTAGAGGATGAATTTTAGGAGGAATTAGAGTAGTTTATTTGAGATTTTGAGCTGAAATAAAGATAACTTAGATTGTGTTCATCAAACTTGTATTATAACTTGAGTTTTTCTTGTGAAGCCTGTGTTACCCCTCCTAGTAATTCTTTCCCCAAAGGGATAACCTTCGTTACCCTATCTAGACTTAGTTTTCCACATTCCTTTGCATTTGAGTGATTTCGACACGCATATACTTTGGTTTTTTCTCTTGGTTTTTTTATGGGCAGAGTCAAATTGAGTTAGTGATCATCTTGTTGGATTGTGTTATATTATTTCCATGGCTACCCAATGCATGAGGGGTTACAGGGGGGCCATTGGCCCCCCTGCATGGGGTTCGGAGCAGTGCCCCATGACAATTGTTTTGGATCCTATATTAGGTGGGCGGACCTACCTATGGTTTTGTGCATAGATTTTGGACATGGTTTTGGGCATGATGGTTTTTAGTCCATGGTATTTTGTAGATCAGGTGAACTATGGTTATGTTCTGATCCATGGTTAATTGTTTAGGGTTTATGGATGCTTCGACATGTATATATATGTATTGTAACATTGAAAG
Organism: Pinus tabuliformis; assembly: GCA_031772625.1. Taxonomy (NCBI): domain Eukaryota; kingdom Viridiplantae; phylum Streptophyta; class Pinopsida; order Pinales; family Pinaceae; genus Pinus; species Pinus tabuliformis. Next base: position 365,109,156 of record CM062806.1, read on the forward strand.
GAATATAATCAAAAATCAATTTGGTAGTCTTGGTTTTGGGATCGAGGGGAAAATAACTATGTATATCTATTTTATGTTTTATGCTCTCTCCATTTTTTATTTTATGTTTTTAGAATACTTATGTAGTTCATTTATGTACAAGGTTAAAACCTACATTTGGTATCAGAGTTGTTTTGTCTTCAAAGGGAATCCTTTGCTGCTGAGGGGTTTTTTCTCACACCTATGGTAGACAACGTTCAATGGGAGATATGTGGGATCGATTATTATGGAGAAATTAGATGGGGAGAAGTGGAAATATAGAGATCGAGAAATTTAATGGTCAGAGTTTTGAGTTGTGGAAACTCAATATGTGCAAACTGCTGGTGGATAAATATCACTCGATAGCGGTAAATCTAGGTACTAAACCAAGAACAATGTAACTAAAGATTGAGTGAAGTTGGGTCAGAAGGCAAAGAGCACAATATGATTGTGTGTCTCAGATTTAGTATTGCAGAATATATCAGGGGAAGCTTCAGTGAAGGATTTATGGGACATGTTAGGGACTTTGTACCAATCTAAGTCTTTGGTGAATAAATTGTTCCTACAAAAAATGTTGAATATCTTGAGGATGAAAGATGGAGACTTGGTGACAGAGCATCTAAATGCCTTTAATATTCTGGTAAGTCAATTATTATCTGTCGAAATTAAAAATTTATATGAAGTTAAGAGCATTTGTTTGTTATGTTCTCGACTAGATATGTGGGATAGTCTGGTTGTTGCAATAGGTAGCAATGGAATTGCCTTGTAGTTTGATGAAATAGTCTCATCCTTGCTATCAGAGGAGATGAGGTGAGAAAATATGGAGGGCCAGAATGGTGATGCCTTATTTTTACAAGGAAGGTCCTAGAGCAGAAACAAAAATAAGTCCTTGAGTGGGAGGTATAAATCTATAGGGAGATCTAAATCTCCAGGAAAACCTGTAAAGGTGTGCTGGAAATAAGGAAAGGAAAGCTGCTTCAAAATGGACAGTAAATCTAAAGCGCCTGAGAAAGGAAAGGGATATAATGATACTCCTTTTGGAGAGGTGAAAACTACCTTAGATGAAGGTGGGGATGTGTACTTGGATTCTTCTTCAACTACGCATGTAGATCATGAGTAATGGTTGATTGAATTAGGTGCATCCTTTCACTTCACTCCCCCTAGAGAGTGGTTCTACGAGTATGAGAAATATGATGATGGCGATGTTTTCTTAGGGGATGACTGGAAGGCTAGAATCGTTGGTCATGGAAACTTCAAGTTTAAGTTGCAAGCTGGAAGGATTAGAGAACTTCCAAGTGTTTTGCATATTCCTGCATTCACCAAAACTCTGATTTATGTAAGAAACTTGGATGATGTAGGTGTAAAAGAAGCATTCAAGAAATATACCTGCAATATGGTTCGAGGAGAACTGGTATTGATGTGGGAAGTTGATGTTGGAACTTTGTACAAGTTACAAGGTAGCACTGTTATTGATGGGTGCAATAGTATTGTGGTTCCTGAAAGTGGAGCAAAAAATCTAGCAGTCTCTAGAGAAAAGACCATGTTATGGCATCAAAGGCTTGGACCTATTGGAGAAAAGGGCCTTCGAATACTTCATGGTAAAGGTACGATAGAAGGTATGTCTAATTTCTCTCTATATTTTGATTTTTTTGAAAATTGTTTATATGGGAAGAAAAATCAGGTGAGTTTCCCCTCTAGTGCTAAGAGGGCAAAAAAAATATTAGAGATTTTGCATAGTGATGTGCTTGGACCTGTGTCGGTTCCATCACTCAGTAATTCTATCTATTATGTATCATTTATAGATGACTTCTCAAGGCATGCATGGATATATTTCCTCAGTAATAAATCTAAAGTCTTTGATAGGTTTAAAGAATTTAAGTCTCTGGTGGAAAACTAAACAGAGAAGAAGATAAAGGTGTTGAGGACAAATAATGGTGGAGAGTTTTGTAAGAATGAATTTGAAGAGTTCTGTAAGACGTGTGGTATAGCACGACAAATGACTACTCCACACACACCTGAGAAAAATGGAGTTTCAGAAAGAATGAACAAGACGTTGATGGAAAGGTCAAGAAGCATGCTTAGTGGTGCTAGGTTAGGACAGGAATTCCAGGCAGAGGCGGTGAAGACTAGATGTTTCCTGGTTAACAATTCACCTTCATCAACATTGGAGGGTAAGACTCCACAAGAGGTATGGACTATCAAGAAACCTTCTCTTTCACATTTGAGGCTATTTGGATGTGATGCATATGTACATGTTCCAAAGGAGAAAAGAACAAAGTTGGACAATAAATATGAAAAGTGCATATTTATTGGGTATAAGGATGGTTTAAAAAGTTATAAGCTTTGGAACCTAGTAACAAGGAAGGTTGTGTACAGCCGAGATGTGGTGTTTAGAGAGGTGAAATATGTTATTAAACGTGAATTTCTACCAAAGGAACTTGAGAAGATAGAGTTTGAGCTAAATGTGGAAGAATCAAAATCTACATTAGAAGAGGCATCAAAAGATGAATAGCCACAAACTCCAGCTGTGAGAATATCAGTTTGACAAAGAAGGCAGCCAAAAAGGTATAGTCCATTTTCTTTCTGTTAAAATGTTGCTTTATCTATCATTGATGATGATACCGGAACTATGAGAGACGCAATAGATTTAGAGGATAGCAAAATTTGGAAAGAGGTCATGGTTCATGAAATGACATCTTTGCACAAAATTGAGGCTTTGGATCTGGTGGAGTTGTCTGCTAGAAGGAAACCCACTGGAAGGAAATGGGTGTTTAAGAAGAAGATGAATGCATAAGGAAGGCCGGAGAATCAAAAAGCTCGGTTGGTAGAAAAAGGTTATTCCCAGTTGTCGGGAATTGATTTTGGTCATATTTTTTCTCCTTTTCCAAGTTATCTTCTATTAGATTATTTTTATCATTTGCTTCTGCTTTTGATTTTGTGGTAGACCAAATGGATGTGAAAGCAACATTTCTTCACGGGGATCTGGAAGAAGAGATATACGTGAAGAAACCTGAAGGATTTGCAGTGAACGGTAAGAAATAATTGGTATCCAAGTTAGAAAAGTCATTGTATGGGTTAAAACAGTCATCAAGGATGTGGTATCAGAAATTTGATACATTTATACGAGGACTTGGCTTCACCTGAAGCAAAGCAGATCATTGTATGTATTTTAAATTAATTGGTGACCATGTTATTATCTAATCTTATATGTGGATTATATGTTGTTGGTTGGAAATGACAATGAAATTATGCAGGATGTGAAGACCCAATTGACCTCCAAATTCGACATGAAAGATCTTGGTGCTGAAAATTATATTTTTGGCATGGAAATTAAATGAGATCGAGCAGAGAGGAAACTCTGGTTAAACTGGAGGAAGTATGTCGAGAAAATATTGTAGAGGTTTAATATGAAGGATAGTAAACTAGTGAACATTCCTATTCCTGTAGGTGTAAAGTTATCTACAGAACAGTGTCCTAAGACATAAGAAGAGGAAGAGGACATGTCCAATGTTCCATATGAAAATGTATTTAGTAGCTTGATGTATGCAATGGTCTATAATATACCAGACATTGCACATGCAGTGAGAGTATTTATTAGGTTTATGTGAAAAGCATGGAAGGAGAATTGGAAAACAGTGACAACTTTTCAGTTATTTGTGTACAACTAGTGATTATGGTTTGTGCTACCAATGGAGACTAGGATTGGATAGAGTTTTTGAAATCCATGGCTTTGTTGATGTAGATTGGGCTAGAGATCTGGATCAGAGAAGATCTAAAAGTGGGTATGTGTTTAACCTATTTGGAGGTGCAGTCAATTGGATGAGTAAGAGAGAGTCCATTGTGCCACTTTCAACTATAGAGGAAGAATACATGGCAACCACTCATGCAAGCAAGGAAGCAATTTGGCTCCAGAGATTGTGTTCAAATATGGGGTTAGTAAAATGAGCTATAAGGATAGACTGTGACAACCAACATGCAATTTTGTTGGCAAATAACCCTTCTTATCATTCAAAGACAAAGCACATTGATGTTCTGTATCACATTTTGATGGATATGGTAGAGGAAAAAAAGTGTTGCTAGTAAAGGTGGACACTTTGAAGAATACTGTAGATGCATTGACAAGGTCTATAAGCAATGAGAAGTTCTCTTTGTGTAGAGAAATGATGGACATTGCAGGGTTGGATCAATGAATAAGCTCTCCTCTACCCCCCTATGGAAAAAAAACAACAAGACGGAGAATGTTGGGCTGTGTTATATTATTTCCATGACTATTGCATGCATCACATGTGTGGGGTTTATAGGGGGGTGTTAGACCCCCTGCATGGGGTCTAGGGCAGTGGCCCGAGAAATTTTTTTGGGCCATATATTAGGTAGGTGTACCTACCTATAGTTTTGTACATGGATTTTGTACATGGTTTTGGGCATGCTGGTTTTTAGTCCATGGTATTTTGTAGATCCGGCCAAGGGAACTATAACTATGTTCTAATCCAGGGTTAATGGATTGCAGTTTATGGATGCTTTGGAAAGTATATATATGTATTGTATCATTGAAAGGAATATAATGAAAAATTAATCTGATAGCCCCGATTTTGGGATCTAGGGGAAATATCTGTGTATATTTTTTTATGTTATATGATCTTGCCATTATTTATTTTCTATTTTTAGAATTTGTATGCATGTAATTTCAGTACAGGGTTAAGACCTACATTTAATTTTTGGGAATTAGATAAACTAATGCTCCTCGTGTGTTTTTTAAATGGAATAACCGCCTCCCATTAATCCTTATCTCTGGTGATGAAATCATTAACTAACACCCATGGGTTTTGGTTTAATGATAGTCATGATTCCCAACAAGTGGTATCATAGTGTAGGTCACGAGTTTGATACACACCTAACTTGCGTTGGGTGGGAGATTGTTGGAAATTGGATAAACCAATGCTCCCTATGTGTTTCCTGAGATGTACTAACTGCTTCTAGTGGATCCTTATCTCTTGTGATGTGATCATTAAGTAACACCTATGGGGTTTCGTTTAATAACAATCGTGATTCCCAACACATCTAGACTGTTATCAAATCAAATATAAGGAGGTTTAGTGTTCTGTATTGATTATATTATCCGTCAATTATAAAATGTTAGAGAATGAAGAAGAAGGCATTAGAGAATGTGATATTTAAAGATAGTATATGCTACAAGTTTGCAGAGTTCGAGAGTAAATCGATCGTAATTCTAAGGACAATGGAGATACATTTGATCCACATTTATAATAGATTTTTGTTGCATATTGCAGCTCCCAGTTGCTATTGATATGGAGAGGAGAGAATTTGTTGTAGTTGTTGCAATTTCAGATCATAGTTTATATTGCTGATATATTTTTGTTATAAGGGTTTTATTGGAGAGTTCCTTTTTGTAGCTTCAATATATGAGTTGTTATATTGCTGCTTGATTTTTTGCTATGGTTGAGTATGTAGATCAAATTTCCATTATGTGCTTGTTGTAGGATTTGAGGTTGTTGAGGAGATTTTCTTGAGATTATGTTGTAGAGATTGCATTGAAGAGCATGTATTCAGATTTTGATTCACGAGGAGACTAATGTTGTGAGTCTAGTATGAAAACAAACGAAATGTGGCTCATAAGTGTTTCATTGTAGAAACCATGGATCCAATGGGAAAGATTGTGAAACATGGTTCACGAGAGAGCTTGAAGGTTGGGGCCTTGAATGTGGTGAGTGGTGGATTGCATATTAAAGGTGTAGCAATATCCTTCAGGCGATGGCCTAAGAATGTCGGATTGGTGGGTTCCCTTTAGTGGTAGTTGGAAAGGACTATTGGGAATCGTGGCTTCTTGAAGGTAGCATCATGCAAACTTGAGGGAGTTATGGCTTCTTGCAGGTGGTGGCCTGCAAATTTCATATAGGTTGTGGTCTAGAACGAATGTTTTCTTGCATGATATGCAAGTTTTGGATTACACATTGGTGGTGGCAAGTGATTTAAGTATGTAATGAAGAATTTATATAATAGAAACAAAGCAGAGTAGAACAATAGAACAATGGTTTTCACCCTTGTAATTTCCACCTTACATCCGATGTCTCTATGTGGGCATGCTATTGATTGATATGTTGTATCTTCCTACTCGTATGGTTGTTTAAAGTTTAGTTTCTCATGGTTAGATGGTTTTATGTTTATCTATGTTTTTATGCTAATTTCGCTTCATGGTTATGCATATATATTCTTAAATGTTATGTTGATAATGGATGAGTGAATCAAAGTTTGTGATATGAAGGAAAATAGTGGTAGAAATATATCATAAGGAACAATATTGATTCAACCCTCACTCTTAGTACTGTTCAAGGTTTCTAACATAAGTTGTAACATGATGAGAGGACATGATTTCATCATTTTATGTAAAATGTAAAAAATATATGGAAACCTCTAGAGGGCATGTCATGGTACAAAGGCATGATTCGTCATATTTTTTTAGGATTTTCTTGTTTAATTATATAGGGAACTATGAGAATGTCTAGAAAGGTGGCCAATATAATGTAAAGCAAGATGAAAGGGCAACCATGCCCTGGGAGGCCGTAATATGTTACCATGCTTTATTTTTGAATATATGCAGCATGTGCTTGTTTTAACTTGTCAGTGCTATATGTCCCCACAAAAAAATTATTTAGTTGATTTGTTGCCATAGTTTTCTTAGTATAGTTTAAAAAGGGAGTCGAAGAGTTGTCAATATGTCTAGTAGAGGGTTTCCCTAGGAATCTCATTTCATCCAATTTGACTGGGAAGAACATTTTGTGATGTTGTTATGCAAGGATGGATGTGAACATGACTCCTCCCAGGGGTGAGGTCCATATTTGGTGCACAACAAAAAAAACTAATTCACACGAATTTTTGACCCCAAACTAGTGTGGGACCAAAAAGGCTAATCCATCCCCACGAAAATATAGGTCCCTTGAAAAATTATCAGCCAAAAACTATCCTAGACAAATGGATTTGAGTTGGTATCTATGTTAATATGGATATTGGAAGATACATCTGGTGTGAGATCGTCAATTGATCTAGTTGCGCATTAGAATCACAAACTACTAGATTGTACCAGACTTTCAAACATTTCTAGTACTAGGTTGAAACCAAAACATTCCTGAATTAAATACCTCATGGGACTTCTATTCCACTAATGCTATGAATATGAAATTTTAACCACCACCATTAAGGACATTGGTTTTCTCGGTAAATGTGACCATTGAAATTTGAGCTCCCATTCTAAATGAGAGTTGTGATCCTCTACCAAGGTCATCTTGATGGTGCTTGGCTAGTACTTGAAATGTTCAAAGCTTGGGGGTTCAGGAGTTATGAGCTCTATTGCTACATAAATGTAGGGATAATCAAGTTTTATGTGCCAATAACCCATAGATTTAGGAATTGAAGCATCATGGGTTAAATTTGACCAAACCCCTGGAAATAGTTTTCATCGTATTTTCATTCAAATTATATTTCATATGTTTCTATTAAAAAGAAAATTTGAGTACCCAATTGATGTAATATAGCTACAAAAGTATTTATAGGTGTAGATAACATATTATTTTATGCATAACTATGTTTTAAAATTTTATAATATTGCTTATATACATATATATTGTCGGCATTGTTGTGTGTTGCATTATTGCAGATGTATTGCTGGTTGGGATTGTTGTCATCCTAGAAGCATGGGTTGCAGGAGAGTTGGTTAGCACTTCTATGTTTGGCTTCAAGTGGTTTGTACTTGGTTTATGTGTTGTATTGAGTTTGGGATGTCTACGAGTATGGAGATTTACATATGGATCTGTGATTTGTAGGTGTTGGATACAGAGTGTGAGCAGAGAATGTCATGGTCATCATGATCATGTTGTTGTGATATTTTTGTTGCATAGATTTGGATGGTGGTGACGTATTTGGTTATGCATTGGTTATGGATATGATTTTCTGGTTATACAATGTTACCAAAGATGGTTTCCATCATATTTGGTATGGAAAGTAAATGGTTTACCCTAGAATTTGATTGAGAATGAGTAAATATTGCCATGGTATAAGTATTCTTGGTATTGGTATGTGTGTGTGGAGTAGGTTGGCATGTGATATTTCCTTGGTGCAGATAGTCTTTTTATGGAAATAACCATGGTATTTTCCAATGGTATTGATTTAGGGATTACCATGGTACAACAGTCGTTGGTATTGACATAACCATGGTATTTTCCTATGGTATTGGTTTTGAGATTACCATGGTATAGGTGTCCTTGGTATTGACATAACCAAGGTATTGTCCTGTGGTACTGGTTGGAGATTACCATGGTACAAGTGTCGTTGGTATTGACATAACAAAGATATTTACTTGTGGTATTTGTTTGGAGATTACCATGGTAAAAGTGTCCTACTTATTAGAATAACAATGGTATTTACCTATTGTATTCACTTTGAGAATTGTTGAGGATATTTTGGCTTTTACTTATGTTAAAAAAAAAGTAGTGTTATTGGTTGGTTGGTTTTGTAACATTGTGAGTGTGAGAGTGATCCATTGAGAGGGAATTGAGAGTGAGTAGAGATTGCAACAGCAGCTCACATATTTTTTTGGTGTTTTATCACATTATTGTATGCAGAAATTAGAGATAGAACTGATGAGAAAATTTAGAATTTATGTGTTGTGGATGACAAAGAAGTGGAAACTTATAGTATGTTAGAGAGTAGAGTATTGGTGTGAGAAAAAGTTCCTTCCTGTAGGAATTTTTTTTGATTCAGACTTTATGTGCATAATAATAGGTCGTATTGGGTTTCTCGTGTCAAGAGGTTTGAGAACCCACTTTTAAAATATTTGAAACATAGTCCGCATGGAGGAAGTCAAGGCGTGGAGGCTTCATAGTAGACAGTGATTTTCCAGATTCATTAGAAGTACCAGATTTCTCTATCCAATAGGAGTTGCACAATATGTTGGGAGTTGGACAAGGATCATTGATCATGTTGGCCTTCAACGGATGGTAGTGCGTACATCCGTGACAGAAAAATATATCCTAGCTAATAGGTGGCAACATACTTTGAAGGAAGAAAATTGTTTTGGCTTATGGTTGTAAGATAATCCATGTAAAATATTGTTCAGCATGTTAACTGAAGAATTGAGTAGCACGACAACAAAAGGGTTGATTTCTCTCAAGAGGATTTCCAGCAGAAATACTTGTGTTCTTACATGTGCATGCTTGTGTTGAGGTTTCTCATGGTTCTTATCTTTTGAGTTTATTGCTTCTTTCCTATTTAGTTAATCTAATGTTGTGAATGTGCATGGATATTTTGTATTGTGGTAAAAATATTTAAAATTGATATAAAGGCCATCACTACTAATTCAGCCCCCTCTCAGTAGTGATCTAGATTCTAACAATTAGTATCATAGCCAGCGCTCTTTAGTGAAGTTTGACCGCTTAGAGAGTAGATTGCAGACCATGGCCAGAAGCAAGAAGAGTATGTACCAAAAGAAAAAGCGTTTGAAGAAGGAAAATATTTAGTCCATTGCAAGTGAAACAACAAATTTTGAAATCTCAATGAAAATAGTTATGTCATAAGGTAATATTCTAAAATATTTTTTTTAATTATGATTGTGATGATTCTATTGAGCTACATAATGGAGATGATATTGATATTTCTCTTGTTAAGGTTGAGTATAAATCAACAATGGTTGTAATAAAATAATTAGCTGATAAAGTAGAAGGATTAGACACTGCGTGTGAAGATCATAAAACACTTCTGCATATTTATGATGAAAAGGACAATGGGATAAGAGAAGAAATTAATGGATTGAAAAATTGACTAGAGGAGGAAAAGAAGATATAAGATGATATGAATAATAAATGTAGAGAAAAGGAAGGAAATTTTATATATTGGAAGAAAAATTGGTTTCACTAAGAAGCCATTTGGAGAAGAAAACCATTTAGTTTAAGACTAACCAAATTTCCTCATCTTGCAAATCAAATTTCACCATGGATAAAGGAGAAACCGGTTTTGTTGTAGCCACAAGTATAACCAATGATGGTAGTAGAAGAAGTAATAAGGAGATCCATCAACATGAAAAAAGAACCAAAGAAGGAACTTAAGGAATAAAAACCAAAGGTAATGCCAAGAAAATGAGCTAGAAAATTTTTATCACCTTTGGGTGATGGGAGATGCTATAATTTCCATACGCTAGGACGTATTGTAGCAAATTGTAGATCCATGTAGTATGAGAAGCATTGTTATAGATCAAGAAACCAAAGGCAAGACAATCTACTTCTTGAAGTTCAACCAAAATAAGGTATAATGGTCATTTTCATGGTTATTGTTACTCATGCAATGATTTTGGCCACAAGGATATTCAATGCAGGTTGCATGTAATGAGGAGTAAAAGGAATATCAAGAGATTCAAATATTTTCCTTCATTTATTGGTCATATCAGATTCTTCATATGTAATAATCTTGGTCATACAGCCAAGGATTGCAAGACTCCTAGACATTTGATGCCACCTAATCAAGGAATGATCAATAAGGAAAATATGCCAAATACGAGGACAGAAAAAGGCTTTCATGCAAAAGAGAAACCACTCAAAGTTTGGAGGAGAAAGGAACAACAAGGATTGGCAAGAGGAATTTGATGCTTGCATGGCCTCAAGGGGAGCTATGGTGCATCTTCTTTTTGCATGTAGAACATTGATGGTGTTGCCATAGCTAGTGAAGTGCATGTGAATAGATTTATATGTTGAGTTGTTTTTTTTATGCATACAATAAATATGTGATGTTGATGATGCTTACGATTTCATGATGATGGATTTTCCTTTTGGTACTAATGTTGTTTTTTCCAAAGCTTTTATGATCAAATTATGATAGAGGATTCTTGATGTGAGCTTGATCACAAATATCTCAGGGAGGGAATTTTGATAAAATGTGATAACACATGTTCAATGGGAGCAAATTATATGCTTCCAATATTTCAATGGTTTTTTATGGCATCATGAATTTTTGGAGGAGTTTATTATATGTTCCATGATATCTGCTTATTTGACATAAGGGTGTTGTGGGAGTTTGAAACTTAGTTGTGTATGGATTATGTGTTTCTTATATGATTTGACATGTAAATGGTTTGCATTATGAATTTTGGGTTGATGATGCTATGCATGTGTTTGTGCCATAAAACAATGATGGTTTATTGTTATAAATGCTTGCAATCATGCATTATTGATAATGCACTTATATGTAGAAAAACAACGTAAACCTCGAAATGGGAACTGAGATGATTATCTGTTTTTTGAGGTAGAAAAGAAATCAACCAATTTTGAAAAGTGTTGATTCAAAATACATATATTCTTTTTGTAGAAATTTTTTTGATAATTTAAATTTTTTTATGTACACTATTTTTTAGAATGATAGTGAGTTGTAGGTTGATTTTAAAAAGTGGTGATGTCAGATCAGACAGTGTTTTTAAAGACTTATTTTTTGACTTTAAATTTTCTGATGTATTAAATGTGAGTAATTATTTTATAAATTTAATAATATTTAAAGTAGTTTTCTTCTTCATAATTTTTTTTTTTGTAGTGAGATCTTTATTTTTTTTCATAGTTAAAGAAAAAGGTCAATATTTTAAAGTTTCAATATTCTACATATTTATGTATCGTTCATTAATTTTTCAATTTAGATCAAATAATTGTCTCCAAAAAAAAATAACTCTTAACAATTGACATAAAAATAAACATTTTGAACATATATATAACAAAAAAATTACACATTTTGATAATTTTTTGCTAGAAATGACATGTCAAAATCACAATTTTTATAGGAAAAAATTAGCAAAAAAAGGTTAAATAATAGTTTTTTTTATGAATTTCATGTCAAAAAATAATAATAATCACATTTTTTCAAAAAATAATGATTCACATAAAAATTAAAGAAAAAATTACGTAATACAAGTATTGAACATATAACAACATTAACTCAATACTTATTTTTCTCATAGAATTTCAAAGTTAAAACGTTACAAGTATAACTAATTAATAGTTACAAAAAATGAGCTTGATTTCCAAGCATAACTTAAATTTAATCAATAATATCATGTAATCCATACTCTTCATCTTCTAGAGTTTCATCATCATCGTCTTCCATAACATTTTCTACTTCATTTTGCACATTTTCCTCTTCTGATGAATCTTTGATGCCCGCAAATATCCGAATGTATATCTTTCCAATCATTCCATATAATGGTGGTTGAGGTTCCTTTGCCTTTTTTTTCACACGTGATTCATTAAAATCCACTTTTGTCAACCTAATTTCTTGCATTGTATCTGGAAGAAATTGAGGAACATTAATTATTTGTTGAATAAATTTTCAGTGTACTGGGTCTTTTTCAATGGCAATGCAATTTCTTCATTTTTGTCAGCAACATGCTAGTGTTGTACCTGTCAGGCCAGGCAGTAACTCCACAAAACAAAAAATGATTCGTATATTATTCCATAGGTAGGTCATTGTTATATACAATAGGAAGTGACTGTTCAGTTCATCTCCTGATGATTGTTCACATTCCTAATTTAATTATTTACATAAAATTCACCCAATCATGAAGATTAGGTGTCAACATTCCCCCCCTTAATCTGAAGGGATGTTGGTGAGTCCAAGCATGATTCTGAATCGTTCAAGCTTTTCCCTTCCAAGTGCTTTGGTGAAGATGTCTGCGATTTGCTCATTTGTGGAACAATGACGGAGATGGATTGTTTTGGCCTCAACATGATGTCGAATCAAATGATATTTAGTATTGATATGCTTCGTTCGATCATGGAACTTTGGGTTCTTGGCCAACTTTATTGCAGAGGTGTTTTCAATCATGAGTGGAGTTGATTGTACTTGTTTTACCTGCAAATCTTCAAGAATTTTCCTGAGCCACAAAATTTCTTTTGCTGCTTCAGCTGCTGCCATGTATTCTACTTTTGTTGTGGAATCTGTTGGAACTGATTGTTTGCGCGATCTCCAGGAGACAGCTCCTGATCCGAGACTCATAACATATCCTGAAGTTGTTACCCCAGTTTCTTTGTCTCCATCAAAGTCTGAATCAAAGTATCCAATCAAACTAAAGTCGTCCATGTGTGTATACTTGATTCCAAAGTCTTGAGTTCCCTTCAAGTACCTTAGAACCCTTTTAGCAGCAGACCAATGTCCCTCACAAGGCTTTTGCATAAACTTGGAGAGGATTCCAACAGTAAACAAAATGTCTGGTTTGATTGTATTTAGGTAGTTGAGACTTCCTACAAGCTGTCTATACTTTGTTGCATCCTCAAATTCTTTTCCTTCAATAGATGTGAGTTTTAAGTTTTGTTCCATTGGAGTAGTGAGAGGATTGCACTCTGTCATGCCAAACCTATTCAAAAGATCTCCAATGTATTTCTTTTGAGAAAGAAATATGGACTTTGGATGTTGGGTTACTTCAATGCCAAGATAGTAATGAACATAGCCCAAATCAGTCATTTCAAAACTTTTCCCCAATTCTTTCTTTATGGATGCAATGTAGCTTTCATTGTTCCCTATCATCAAAAGATCATCTACATATACCACAAGATATACAACTATTTTGCCAACTTTCTTGACAAATAAAGTTGCATCATCAAGATCAAAATGATTGAAATTGAGTTTCAGAAGATGCTCAATTAGTTTTTCATACTAGGCTCGCGGTGCTTTTTTGAGGCCATACAAGGACATCACAAGTTTGGATACTTTATGTTCATGTCCTTTCACACCAAATCCTTTAGGCTGGGACATAAAAACATTCTCTTTTAAATCTCCATTCAAGAAGGCAGTTTTTACATCCATTTGATGGACTTTCCAACCGTTCTAAGCTGCTAGTGCAAAGAGTGTCCGGATGGTGGCCCATTTTGCTGTGGGGGAAAAAGTTTCCTCATAATCGACCCCTTCCTTCTATGCAAAACCTTTTTCCACAAGCCTAGCTTTGTGCTTTTCAAGTGAGCCATTAGCTTTGTACTTGTTCTTGTAGACCCACTTGCAGCCAATTGGTTTGGTTCGAAATGGAGGATCAACCAGCTTCCAAGTGCCGTTCTTTATGAGGGAATCATACTCCTTTTACGTCGCTTCTTTCCATTCATCATGAGAAGCAGCTTCTTTAAACGAAGTTGGTTCAAAATCTGTAGACAAGTTCAATTCATAATCATAAGAAACATCCATATCAACAGGTGAATTAGAGTCATCTACATCACCTCCATTTTGTCAGTTTGAATTTCTGGTTCCTGTTTTTCCAATTTCATCAGGATGAACACTTTCAAGTGTCTTTGTCAGCCACTTTGCGGGACCATTTTGAGATGGTCCAGGCTTCTCTGTTGATTGAGTTGGGATTGAATCAAGATTGAGTCTCCCAATTCTATCAATTACATTACTTAAAGCATCATCCATTGTTGGAGTTTCATGCGGGGGAGAGTGTTCTTCAGAAGAAGATTCCACATGTTAATCTAGAATAGGAATCCCCCCTTCAAGATGTGGAATTTGATTATCGAATTCTTGAAATGATTTTGTTTTTGCGAATCTATCCAAGCGATCAAGTTGCCACTCAACAACATTGTCAGATTTGGATGATTCAAGAAAAATTACATCTCTAGATACAACAAACTTTTTATTTACTTCATCATAGAGGCGGTATGCTTTGGATGTGTTTGAATACCCCGGGAAGATACACTTTCAACTTCTAGCACCGAGTTTGTTTCAATGTACTTTTGGTATTAAAGAATAACAGGTGGAACCAAAGACCCTGAGATATTTTACTGAAGGAACATGTCCATACCACAATTCATAAGGAGTCTTGTTTCTTATAGCATTAGATGGACATCTATTCTTTATATATGCAGCACATAGAACAGCATCAGCCCAAAACATTATCTTTACATTTTTGAAGAAAAGCATGGATCGTACCATATTCAAGATTGTTCTATTCATTCTTTCAGCTACACCATTCTGTTGGGGATTATAAGGCACAGTTGTTTGATGTTTGATCCCATGTTGGCGAAGATAGTTTTCAAATTCATTTGATGTATATTCTTTTCCATTATCAGTGCAAATTGACCTAATATGAGATTGTGCATCATTTTCAATCCATTTATGAAAATTATTGAATGTTTGAAAAGCATCAGATTTGTTCTTCAATAAATAAACCCAACACATTCTGGTGTAGTCATCAATAAATGTCATGATATATTTATTTCCATTTGCAGAAGGAACAGGCATTGGACCACATAAATCTGAATGAATGAGTTCAAGCTTTCTATGTGCTCTTGAATGTGAATCATGAAAAGACTGTTTGCTATGCTTTCCTAGAATGCAAGCATCACATTGCTTAAGTTTTCTAGGAATTGTAGGCAAATCAACAACACCATTTTTCTTTAATAAGCGGAGATTGTCATAGTTAAAATGTCCAAATCTAGCATGTCATAATAAACTTGATGGAAGTGTACCTTCTTCATGATGAGAATTGTATGAGAAATGTTGTGCATGAGTAGATGTTCCTTGCAATTTGAGAAGCCTTTCTTCTTCTATTCCCCTCACGACAAGTGAGTCGTCAGACGCTTTTCTTACCTCAAGCTTGCCATCAAACATATGAATGGAGCGACCTTGTTGGCGGATGTGGAGCAAGGACAACAAGTTTCTTTTGAGCTTTGATAGATATAGAACATGATCCAGAAGAAAGTCTGGAAGATCAGGCAGTTTAAGCCTGATTGTGCCAAGTCCTGATGGCTTGATTTTTGATTGATCTGCAAAGTATATTGCTCCATCAACATTGTCAGTGAAATTTTCAAAAAAATATTTTGTATGAGTCATGTGAC
Source organism: Pinus tabuliformis (assembly GCA_031772625.1). NCBI lineage: Eukaryota > Viridiplantae > Streptophyta > Pinopsida > Pinales > Pinaceae > Pinus > Pinus tabuliformis. The sequence goes on from CM062806.1 coordinate 365,125,031, forward strand.
AGGTTGCTCCTGAATCAAGCAACCAATCATTTTTCCATGAAGCAAGTGAAGCGTTAAACAAATCTTCATTTACTCCAATGTTACATTGTGCCTCAATATAGTGAGTGGATTCAGGTGCTTTACCTTTGTCTGTATCATCAATTTTACCTTTCCGTTGGTTTCTTTTCTGCTCAATTTTGTCCCATGGTAGCTTGCATGTAGAGGCATCATGTGATCCATTTCTTTTGCAGCGAATGCAGTGCAAATCTGCCTTTTCTCCTTGTGAATGTCTGCCCCCCCTGCCTCTGAAATATCTTCCTCTTCCTCTTTGTCCACCTCTTCCTCCTGTAGAATCTTGAGCAGGATGCTTTTCTTTATGAGCAAGGCACACAGTCTCTTCAAAAGATTCAGGGGCTGTCTTCTTTCCAAAATATTTCTCTCTTTCAGCAAACTTATTCACAATAGAGTCAAAGGTTATATCTTTGAGATTTCCATTTGCTTGCAAAGACTCAAGATAATTGGAGTAAGTAGGATAAAGTGCCTTGAAAAAAGAAATAAGAGGGATATCCAGCTCAACCTTATTGGAATGGATATCATGCATTATAGACTTTACTTTAGAGGCAAGAGCAAGAGGATCATTATTTTGCAGTTCAAGAGTGAAGAGTTTAATCATGAGTTGAACAACTTCGAGTGCAGAATGTGAGTCATAGAGTTCTTTCAGCTTTTGTAAAGCTTCAAAGGTAGTTGAATATGATGAAATATGGCGACTCACCTCTTCATTTACAGATGCTGCGATTAATGCATAAGCTTTGCTATTCTTGTTTTCCCAAATGACGAGCTCTTTGTCTGAGGTAGGCTATACTCGATCATTGTCTCCTTCTCCGACACACACTCCTTTCCCCAAATCGTTGAAGATGAGGGTGTTTTTTATCATCTAGGACCATTTAGGATAGTTCTCCTTGCCAGTGAGAACTATTCCTACCATGGAGATGATTGAATGCATTCTATAAAAGAAAAACTAATGATGATAGAAAAATACTTCTGCCAATATACAGTAAAATTGCACTCAAAAGGGCAAAAAGATTTCAAATCTCTTCCTCATGCTACAACTTTATACAATATATTTTCTCCAAACTTATTTTCTTCAAATCCCTCCAATGTTTGATAAAAGCATCCAACATTTCATTCAAATATTATGTATTTCATATCACTTCAATGTTTTAAATGTAATATATTTACATATTACATATCACTTCAATGTTGTAATATACGCCCATTATATGACATTAACACTTTAAATGTAATATACACCCATTATATTACATATGACATATGACATTACCATATAATGAAGCACGCAGGTGTGATTGACTGCTGCTACAATTTTTTTTTTTGTTCAAATGTATGCTTTGCACTGTTCATATTCATCCTTGAAGACAACGTTCAAAAATACCAACAGTCAGCAACATGTCTGCTTGTTGTTCATGCAACAGTTAGCAAGAAGTCGTGGAAAACAGTGGGGCGATTGTGCCGAATCGGACAGAGGAACATGGAGAGCCAAGGGAAAATGTCGTCCTCCTACCAACGCTTCCCAACAATCAAGATTCGAGCTGAAGGATGATTACATGAAGTTCGAGCTGAGGAACACGGACCCCTCCATCGCCAACGCCCTTCGCAGGATGGTTATTGGAGAAGTACCCACCATCGCCATAGACCTTGTCGAAATCGAGAGAAAATCCTCTGATTCCTCGGTCCTCAACGACGAGTTTCGTGCACACAGGCTCGGTTTAATTCCCCAAGGGATTGATTTGTGTATCTCACAACGGCGCCATGGGGATCGATCCGCAGACAAGATCTTTGGAATAAAATGACTGAGTTTTAGATCAATGCGACTTGTTGTTGATCGATGGGGTAGGATTGAGGTGACTGAGCCTGCGGAATTCTCCGTGAAGGAGGAGAATAATCTCTGTCAAACGCTCAAGAAACAGTTACCCACTACAGTGACCATTTCGCCAGCAATTTGGAATATGGACAGATACTATGTCAGAGAGCATTATGTAAGGACAAAGGTAGCACTGGTGCGCCAGAGAGTATTATGTAAGGACAGAGGCATCACTGATGCGCCAGAGAGTGTTATGTAAGGAAAGAGGCAGATGCGTGGACTGAGGGGATATGGCAGACAGAGGAGTTACAGAAGCATAAGAACTAAAACAAGGAGCTGGCTCTGATACCATGTCAGGCCAGGCAGTAACTCCACAAAACAAAAAACTGATTCATATATTATTCCATAGGTAGGTCATTGTTATATACAATAGGGAGTGATTGTTCAGTTCATCTTCCAATGACTGTTCACATTCCTAATTTAATTATTTACATAAAATTCGCCCAATCATGAAGATTAGGTGTCAACAGTACCTAATTATCAAGCACAAAATAAATAATGAAGTAAAATAGTGTAATCACATATAAGTTAAGAAAGAAGATATTGAAATTCAATTTTATAGAATAAAGCTTACCTGAGCCTAAGAATAAATCCAGAACCCAATCTCATTCATTTGAACATAAGTCTATAATATAGTTAATAAATGATTGTGGTTTTTGATAAATGTTGACTATCTCTCCTTTTGTTTCTTTATGTTTATATGTTAGTTTTTTTACAATACCATCATAAACCAGTACTTGGCTATGACTCTTTCCATCTACCTGATTAAGAAAGATAGAGTTATAACTGTCATCTTTTGTCCAACTTTCAACATGGATGAACTCATAATCACTTATAATTAGTTGATATTCACTTTAATAAAGTTTGACTTTCTCTTGTAATGCGAAATAGTAAAATTTCAATTAGATTGTACATAAATGATGTTTTTTAACATTAATCAAACATACAATTTCAATGCCTTACCATCTAAGCTATGTCCTTGAGTTTTCTTTCCCCTTGAAGCTTGTCAATAACATTGTCAATTGTGTGTCGAAATGAAATGTCACAAATATTCATAATGGTGATGATGTAACTTCAAAACTCCCAAAACCATTTTACTAAAATCTTGATAAGGGTCACTATCATAGTCAATGTTTCAGATATTGAAGCCATGGGGAATATCTGCAATAACTAACAAATAATCCATTTTAGGTATGAATTTAGCAATGTCTTCACAATCACCTAGTATTATTTTATATTGAATAGTGTCAAGTTCATTCCCAATTAAATGAGTAAGAGTTGCATCAAGTTCAACATTACTAAGACACTTCTTTCTCAGTCTTTCAATCTTAATTTTTTCAATAAAGCTTCTGAAACTATCTAGTTCTCCATTTCCATCTTTCTTCATATTAAATAACATAAACAAATATATGTATAAGTTATAAAATAAAAGTAGTATATAGATGAATACAAATGAATGTATAAATCAACCTACCTTTTTAAATGCAAGATAAAAGTCGTTTACCGTTGATGTAGAACATGAATCTGGGTAGTTACATATAACATCATCCCAACTATCTTCATTCAAAAATTTAACCATTTGTTCTTGTATTTTCACGTAAACCTTGTGACTGAATAGAGAGAGTAAACAAACTTAATATAATTGTATGTATAACAAATACTAACAAAAACAATATGCTATATTTAAAACAAAATTATAATATAGAAATAAGTAAAAATAATTCAAGAAACTTACTTTTGAAATTCCTCACACATTTCATCCAATGATAATTCCCCTTACTTCACATGAATTAATATTTTTTAACAAGGTTTTCATCCTTCACTCCTTGCAATGCCCTCTAAGGTGTGATAGTCATATCTTCTCGAAGCACCTTCATTTCAGGACCTAATTTACCGCTGCTAGATATCAATGATTTAAACATTTTGACCTTCTGGTTTTTAATGCCAATTTTCTCACACATGCTAAAAATATCATTAATCAATTCCCATATCTCTCTAGTTCAAAATTCCAAGAGGAAAATGTTATCAATACCTCTGAATATATTTGAATGTACTTTTCCGCCTTTTGAATTGATGTTTTCCTCAATTTGAAAGCCGATTTCCATACAACATTCCTTCCAAAATGCTAGACTAACCTTTGTCTTATCCCCATCACATTATTCTTCAAATTCATTATCAATAAATATAACCATTTGGATGGAAGTAATATAAATCCTATAATAATTATATTTATTATGATCCCATGCCAATAAATTTCCTTCTGTATCTGATAAACTAAGATAAATTATACATTTCATTGCTTCAAAACATGGTTCATTGGGATATTCCTCCATCAATTTCCATTCAGCTTCTACAGAATGGTTCCCCCCAAGCACATAATAATTGTATTCGAAACATCTTTACTTATCAAATTCTTATTTGTTGCGAACTTGAACTATATCAACAAGAAGCACATAATCAACCACATGAGCATATGGATTTTACCTCATCAATGTGTTCATGTTGTGAACATGCAGGTGGTGTTCCTTTCTAATATTCTATTTGATTTTTCCTTCACTTGACTTATTTATTTAATCTAATGTTGACAATGTGCATGTATATTTGATATTGTGGTAAAACTATTTAAAATTGATATAAACGCCATCACTACTCGTTCAAACCCCCTCTCAGTATTGACCTAGGTTCTAACAATTAGTATGAGAGCCAATACTCTTTAGTGAATCTTAACCGCTTAGAGAGTATACTGTGGATCATCACCAGAGTAAAGAAGAGGATGTATCAAAAGACAAAGGGTTTGAAGAATGAAAGTATTTAGTCCATTGAAAATGAAGCAGCAAATTTTGAAATCTCAGTGAAAACAATTATGTCATGAGGTAATATTCTAAAATATTTTTTTAATTATGATTATGATCATTCTATTAAGCTACATAATGGAGATGATATGGATATTTCTCTTGTTAAGGTTGAGTATAAATAAGAAATGGTTGTAATAAAATAATTAGGTGTTGAAGTAGAAAAAACTAGACACTGCATGTGAAGATCATAAAAGACTTCTGCAGATTTTTGATGAGAAGGACAATGGGCTAAGAGAAGAAATTAATGGAATGGAAATTTGACTAGATAAGCAAAAGAATATAGAAGGTGATATGAAGAACCAATATAGAGAAAAGGCAGAGGAAAGCGATAGATTGGAAACAAAATTGGTTTCACTAAGAAGCCATTTGGAGAAGAAAACCACTTAGTTTAAGAGCAACCAAATTTCCTCATCTTGCAAATCAGATAGCAGCATGGATAAAGGAGAAACTATTTTTTTTGTAGCCACAAGTATAACCAATGATCACAGTAGAAGAAGAAACAAGAAGGAGATCCATAAACAAAACGAATAACCAAAGAAGGAACTTAAGGATGAAAAACCAAAGGTGATGCCAATAAAATAATCTAAAAGATTAGTTTCACCTTTGGGTGATGGGAGATGCTACAATTGATAGAAACTAGGACATATTGCAGCAAATTGTAGATCCATGTATTATGAGAAGCAGTGTTATAGATCAAGACACCAAGAAAGCAAGGAAATCCACTTCTTGGAGTTTAACCAAAATAGGGTATAATGGTCATTTTTATGGTTATTGTCACTCATGCAATGATTTTTGCTACAAGTATATTGAATTCGGGTTGCATGCAATGAGGAGTAAAAGGAAAATCAAGAGATTCAAACCTTTTCATCCATTTCTTGGTCATATTAGATTCTGCATATGTGATAATCTTGGTCATATCTCCAAGAATGGCAACACTCCAAGACATTTTACACCACCTAATCAAGGAATGATCAATATGCCAAATAGGCCAACTATGAGGACAAGAAAAGGTTTTCATGCAAAAGAGAAACCACTCAACGTTTGGAGGAGAAAGGAGCAGCAAGGATTGGAAAGAAGAAGTTGAAGCTTGCATGGCCTCGAGGGGAGCTGTGGTGGATCTTGTTTTTGCATATAGAATCATTGATGGTGTTTCCATAGCTAGTGAAGTGTGTGTGAACAGATTTATATGTTGAGTTGCTTCTATTTATGCATACATTTAGTATGTGATGTTGATGATGCCTATGTTTCCATGATGATGGATTTTCCTTTTCCTACTAATGTTGTTTTCTCCAAAGCGTTTATGATCAGATTATGATAGACGATTTGTGATGTGAGCTTGAGCACAAATCTCTCAAGGAGGGAAGTTTGTTAAAATGTGATAACACATGCTCAGGGGGAGAAAATTATATGCTTCCCATATTTCGATTGTTTTTTTATGGCATCATGGATTTTCTGAGGAGTTTAATATATATTCCATTATATCTGCTAATTTGACACGAGGGTGTTGTAGGAATTTGAAACTTAGTTGTGGATAGATAATGTGTTTCTTATATGAGTTGACATGTACCTCATTTGTATTATGCATTTTGGGTTGACGATGCTATGCATGTGTTGGTTCCATAGCACGATAGTGGTGTATTGTTATCAATTCTTGCATTCATGCATTAGTGATTTGCAGCTTATATGTAGAAAGAAAAAAAATGTAAACTTTGAAATGGGAACTCATACGATTACACAGTTTTTTGAGGTAGAAAAGAAATCAATCAATTTTGAAAAGTTTTGATTCAAAATACATATATTTTTTCTGTAGCATAGTTTTTGACATTTCAAGTTTTTTTATATACACTATTTTTTAGAATAATAGTGATGCAGGATGACTTTAAAAAGCAATGATGCTACATCAGGCCATTTTTTTTGAAGACGTATTTTCTGAATTTAAGTTTTCTAATCTATTAAATCTGAAGAATTATTTTCTAAATTTAACAATTTTTGAAGTAGTTTCCTTCTTCATATTTTTTTGTTTTTATTTCATTTTTTTTTTTTGTAGTGAGATCTTTATTTTTTTGCATAGTTAAAGAACTTAAAGATTCGATATTCTACATATTTATATATCGTTAATAATTTCTTAATGCATATCAAATAATTATGTCTAAAAAAATAATTCTTAACAATTGACATAAAAATAAACATTTTGAACATAAAGATAACAAAAAAATTACACATTTTGATAATTCTTTGCTAGAAATGACATGTCAAAATCACAATTTTTATAGGAAAGAATTAACAAAAAATGGTTAAATATTAGTTTTTTTGGGAAGAATTTCATGTCAAATAATAATAATAATCACATTTTTTTTCAAAAAATAATGATTCACATAAAACTTAAAGAAAATAAATCACATAATACAAATATTGAACATATAACAACATTAACTCAATACTTATTTTTCTCATAAAATGTGAAAGTCGAAACATTACAAGTATAACTAATTAATAGTTACAAAAAATGATCTTGATTTCCAAGAATAACTTAAATTTAATCAATAATTTCATGTAATCCATACTCATCATCTTCTAGAGTTTCATCATCGTCTTCTTCCATAACATTTTCTGCTTCAGTTTGCTCATTTTCCTCTTCTGATGAACCTTTGATGTCTGCAAATTTCCTAATGTATGCCTTTCCAATCGTTCCATCTAGTGGTGGTTGAGGTTCCTTTGCCTTTTTTTTCCACATGTGATTCATTAAAATCCCCTTTCCTCAACACAATTTCTTACATTGCATCTAGAATAAATTGAAGAGCATTAATCCTTTGTTGAATAAATTTTCACTATACTGGGTCTTTTTCAATGGCAATGCAATTTCTTCCTTTTTTTCGGAAACCTGCTAGTGTTGTCCCTAATCATCAAGAACAAAATAAATAATGAAGTAAATTAGTATAATCACATATAAATTAAGAGAGAAGATATTGAAATTCAATTTTTTATAATAAAACTTACCTGAGCCTAAGAATAAATCCAGAACCCAATCTCCTTCATTTGAACATAAGTCTATAAGATAGTTAATCAATGACTGTGGTCTTTGGTAAATGTTAATTATCTCTCCTTTCTCTTCTCTATCTTTACATGCTAGTTTTTTTACAATAGCATTTTAAACCAATACTTGGCTGACTCTTTCCATCTACCCAATTAAGAAGCATAGAATTATAGCGATCCTATTTTGTCCAACTTTCCACATGGATGAACTAATAATCACTTACAATTGGTTGATATTCATGGTTAATAAGATTTCACTTTTTTATGTAGCATGAAACAGTAAAAGTTCAATTAACTTGTACATAAATGATTTTTTTGACATTAATCAAACATAAAATTTCAATGTCTTACCATGTAAGCTACGTCCTTGAGTTTTCTTTCCCCTTGAAGCTTGTCAATAACATTGCCAATTGTTTGTTTGAATGAAATGTCAGAAACATCCATAATTTTGATGATGTAACTTCGACAAATCCCACAACCACTTAACTAAAATCTTGAGAAGTGTAAGTGCCACTATCATAGTCAATGTTTGGGATATTGAAACCATGGGGAATATCTACAATAACTAGGGAATAAACCCTTTTAGGTATGAGTTTAACAATGTCTTCATAATCACCTTGTATTATTTGATATTGCATAGCGTCATGCTTATTCCAAATGAAATGTGAAAAATTTGCATCAAGTTCAACATTACTAAGATGTTTCTTTCTCAACCTTTCAATCTTAATTTTTTCAATAAAGCTTCTGAAACTATCTAGTGCTCCATTTGCATCTTTATTCATATTTAATAAAATAAATGAATATATGTATAATTTATAAAATGGAAAATAGCCCCGTGGGTTTGCTTAATTGGTCAAATAAGTGCCTCGCCAATTGGGAGGTCATAGGGTCAATTCTCCACAAAGCCCTTGGGGTTAGGACTAGTTATTGGCCACTGGGCTTGATACCCTTGATCAAGCTCAGATATTTCCATGGAGTAACAGCTACCTAGTGACTGCGGGTGTCCGTGAACCACCAGGAAAAAAAAAATTATAAAATAAAAATAGTATATAGATGAATAAAATGAATGTATAAATAAACATACCTTTTTAAATATAAGATAAAAATCTTTTAATATTGATGTAGAACTTGAATCTGGGTAGTTTCATACAACATCCTCCAAACTATATTCATTCAATAATTTAACCATTTGTTCTTGTATTTTCATATAAACCTTGTGATTGAATGGATAGAGTAATAAAAATTAATATAATGGTATGTATATCAAATACTACCAACAACAATATGTTATATTTAAAACGAAATTATAATGTAGAAATAAGTAAAACAAATTCGAGAAACTTACTTTCGAAATTCCTCACACATTTCGTCCAATGATAATTCCCCTGACTTCACACCAGATAATATTGTTTTGACAACTTTTTCATCCTTCACTCCTTGCAATTCTCTTCAAGGTGTGATAGTCATATCTTCTGGAAGTAGCTTCATTTCAGGATGTGATTTACTGCTGCTAGATATCAATGATTTGACCTTTTGACCTTGTGGTTTTTAATGCCAATGTTATCCCACATGCTAAAAATATCGTTACTCAATTCCCTTATCTCTCTAGTTGTAACTGTTAACTGGAAAATGTTATCAATACCTTCAAATATATCCAAATTTACTTTTGCACATTTTGAATTGATGTTTTCCTCAATTTGAAAGCATATTCCCATACAACATTTCTTCCAAAATGCTAGACTAACCTTTATGTTATCCCCACCTCATTTTTCTTCAAATTCATTATGAGTAAATGGAACCACTTGGATGAAAGCCATAGAATTCGTATACTCATTATCCTTATTATGATCCCATGTCAATAAATTTGCTTATGTATTTGATAAACGAGGACAAATGATACATTTCATTGTTTCAAACCATGGTTTATTGAAATATTCCTCCATCAATTGCCTTTCAACTTCTATAGAATGGTTCCCCCCAAGCACATAATAATTGTATTCAAAACATTTTGACTTATCAAATTCTTCTTTGTTGGGAACATCAATTGGATCGAAAAGAATTACATAGTGAACCACATGTACATATGGATTTTACCTCATCAATGTCTTCATGTTGTGAACATGAATGTGGTGTGGCTTTCTAGTTTTCTAGTTAAATTTTCCTTTACTTGGCTTATAGATTTATCTCACATTAAGCTGAAATGTATGACCACCCTCAATTAAGTTTGTCTTTGTCAAGTGATGTCGAATGGAATTTTGTTTTGTTTGAATGATTTCATCCTCTAAATCAGCTCGTGGTGTAATGATTTCCCTTCTTTCTTTTGAATTTTCACTAGGATCTTCACTGCTGGCCTTGAATTTTTGAGAATCATCAAATTTTATTTTATTCCTCCTTTTTTATTCTAGATAAGTAACATCTTGATCATCAACTAGAATAGAGACATTCTTGGGTATTTTTCTCTTCTGGTTTTTATGACTCTTCTCCTTTCCAAAATTAGTTCTAATCTCATCCTCACTAATGGAAACATATTCTTGATCTTTAGTTTCAACTTCCTCCTCTTGAAAAGTAACATCTATAGCTTTTCTAGATTTATCCACTATAGGAATTATCTGTTCATCCATTGGATGTAGTTTTGTAGCATCATGAATCACTTCTTTTTGCTTGTTTTCCATATCCACTTTTGACCCTGAGTAGAAACTACTAACAACATTCATAATATCTTTCTCTATAAAATAAACGCCTCCCAACATAATTGAAATATTTTCAATAAAATTATGTCAAACAAAATATAATGTCAATAAAAAATAAGCTATAAAAGATATAATGATACAGTTACAATAACGCAAAACAAATAATTATAAATAGCAATATTTATGATATCTTGTGCAATCTCATTTATGATTTGCTTACACATATTTGTAGAATCATCTGTCATGTCATACATTGACAATGCAAATTGATATCTAACCTTGTCAAGTGACTTGGGTGTTTTTGTAAGCACATAAACAACTTCAGTATTGAGTATCAAACATATGTCTAGTACTTTTCCCAACACCTCATAACTTCCACTATCGTTAGGGATATCAACATATAGATATATATGTAGATGTTGCTTTCCTTATGTATCTTTCACAAACCATATATGTTCTGTATGATTCACTTCTTGTGATTTCTTGCAGTAAGAAATCAACATGTTATAGTTTGAGGCACTTCCTAGATTTGTAACTATCAACTCATGTTTGGTTCATTAAGCTTTAGTAGTCTTTGGTCCAAAAAGATTCCTTGATGCCATTTTCCTACAAAAAATATACACATGTATATAAATCAGTAAATTACAAAAAAACCAATAGCCTAAGTAAACAAACAAAATGAAACAAAATCTAAAAGTAAAAAAAGACCAGAAACATGCACATCAACCCCCATGACAAACTGGATGTTAGGTTCATATAGGGAACAAAAAAAAATCCATTCCTTAGTAAAAAAAATAATATTTTTTCAATTGTCCCCGGTCCCTTGGAAGGCAAGGGGTCTATTATGAGAATCGACCGCCTATCTGCCACAAGGTCAATTATGAGAATCGGCCCCTTGCTTACCAAGGGGGTGATTCTAAGAATCAACTCATTGCATGCCAAGGGGACGATTCTCATAATCAACCCCCTGCCTACTAGGGGGCTATTGTGCCTTAGTGTCGTGTCATGGTTGTGCCTATGGGCGGGCCCTCTTGCCTACCAAGGGGCTGATTCCCATAATCGCAACCTTGGCATGTTAGGGGTCGATCCCTAGAATCAGCATGCTACCTTATCGGGGGCAATTCTTAGAAACACACTCCTACCCTACTAGGGGGTTGATTCCCAAAATCACCCCCGTCTGGTGAGGGGGAAATTCTAGGAATCGACCCCCATGATAGAGTGCACCCGCCGATGACACCAACCCCCATGACCCAGCTCGCCTAGGGGTGAGGGGCGATTTTGAGAATCGGCTCTCATCGTTGCACAGGTTAGGTCGCAGGGGTGGGTACCATGCGCCAACATGCCAACAGCTCGGCATGCCCACCAGCAACAACAACCCTCACAACCCAACCTGCCAGTGGGCGTGTGCTGATGACACTTACACCTGCTGTCCAGCCCACCAATGGGTGAGGTTGGTTCTCATAATCAACCTCACCCCTAGCGGGGCTAGGCCTTGGGGGTGTCGCCCATGGTACTCACCCTCGCAGCCGAGCCCGCCCACGGGTGAGGAAGATTCTTAGAAGCAACCTCACCCCTAGGCGGGCTGAGCCATGGGGGTGGGTGCTACCAGTAGGTGCTCCCAGTCGTGGGCATGCCCGCTAATGACACTGAGCCCCACAACCCAGCTCACCTAGGGATGAGGCCAATTTTGATAATTGCCGTCACCCCTCGGTGGGTTGGGCTGCATGGGTGGGTGTCGCAAATTCCTACACTCGACGATGGGCGTGCTCATCGACAGAACCCACACCCTTGACCCGGTCCACCTAGGGGTGAGGCCAATTCTTAGAATCAGCCTCACCCCTAAGCAGGCTAGGCCATAGGGCTGGGTGATGTCGGTGGGAATGCCCGCTCGGGGTGTGACAACATGCAACATGTTGTCATGTCACTGTCGGGTGCGTCTGCCCACAAACACAAAATCGGCGTCACCCCTGGACAGGATGGGTCGTGAGGGTGGGTGTCAACAGTAACCGCGCTCGACCATGGGCATGCCTGTTGGTGGCAACCAACCCTGTGGCCCATCCTGCCTGTAGGTTTTAACCCTGTATAGAAATTACTTGCATACGAATTCTAAAACATAGAAAATAAACAATGCAAGAGCATAACACATAAAACACATATACACAGAGATTTTCCCCTGGATCCCAAAACCGGGACTACCGGCTTGATTTTTCATTATGTTCCTTTCAATGTTACAATACATATTTATACATGCCGAGGCATCCAATACCATGGACTGAAAACCATTGCGTCCAAAACCATGGACCGACAACCATAGGTAGGTTCACCCAAGCTAATATAGGGTCCAAAAAAAATTTCCCGGGGCACTGCCCCACACCCCGTAGAGGGGGACTACCGGCCCCCCTCAAACCCCTCGGACAGGGGGGGATGACGCCCCCCTTGTGACCCGCCCCACTGCTCAATCGGTGGAACAAAGGGGGGGCTCCGCCCCCCGTCTAACCTCCCGGTTCACTACGTAGGTTAGTCGTGGAAAGAATATAACACAACCCAACAATCTCCCACTTGTTGTTTTCTTCCCACATGGGGCCACAGGGAAGCTTAGTCATTTTTCCAGCCCTGAAATGCCCATTGTTTCTCTAAACCAAGAGAACTTCTCAGAGCTCACAGATTTTGTCAATGCATCTGCAGTATTCTTCAAAGTGTCCACCTTTACCAGCAACACCTTTTTGTCTTCTATCATATCCCTCACAAAGTGATACTGAACATCAATGTGCTTTGTCTTTGAATGATAAGCAGGGTTCTTTGCCAAGAAAATTGCACTTTAGCTGTCACAGTCTATTCTTATAGCTCCTTGTACTAACCCCATACTTGAACAAAATCTCTGCAACCAAACTGCTTCCTTGCTTGCATGAGTGGCTGCCATGTATTCTGCCTCTCTACTTGATAGTGCCACTACAGATTGTTTCTTACTCATCCAAATGACTGCACCTCCAAATATGTTAAACACATACCCACTTGTAGATCATCTCTGATCCAGATCTCCAGTTCAGTCTGCATCAACAAAGCCACGAATATCCAACACTATGTCTAATCCTGGTCTTCCTTGGTAGCACAAACCATAATCACTAGTGCCACGCAAATACCTGAAAACCCGCTTCACTGTTGTCCAGTGCTCCTTCCATGGTTTTGACATAAACCTGCTCAATACTCCCACTGCATGTGCAATGTCTGGTCGAGTACAGACCATTGCATACATCAGGCTACCGACTGCATTCGCATATGGAACACGGGACATGTCCTCTTCCTCTTCTTGTGCCCTGGGACACTGTTCAGCAGATAACCTCACACCTACAAGAATAGGAACCTTCACCACTTTACTATCCTGCATATTAAACCTCTGCAATATTGTCTCGACATACTTCCTCTGGTTTAACCAGAGCTTCCTCTTTGCCTGATCTCTTTTAATTTCCATGCCCAAAATATATTGATCCGGATTTAAGCAGGAACGCAATAGATTACAGAGATAACCATAAATACAAAGATGCGATAACCATAAAAACAGAGATGTAGCGGAAATAATACTTCATTTCATTAATGGAGAATACTGAAATATGCTTACAAATAGAAATAACCCAGCTAGTGATCCGGATTTAAGCAGGAACGCAATAAAACACAGAGATAACCATAAACATAGATATGCAGCGGAAATAATACTTTACTTCATTAATATAGAATACTGAAATATGCTTACAAACAGTAATGGAAATAACCCAGCTAGGGCGATGGTAGCTTATCTCTGAGAAGAGATGTGGTGGCTACATGCCTCTAAACTGTTTCGAACTCTGTTACAATGAGGCTCGAGGGCCTATTTATTGTTGAGAAACAATGGAAAACCCTTCACATTCCAAAACCTAACCCTAGAAGATGAAACGCCAAATTGTGGGCCCCGTTTTTGGGTAAGTTGGTACATCAACTTCCCAGGGTCGCGAATTGGTCGTACTATCTCCGTTTGACGCGCATGATAGCCCGTTGGAAATATCTCTCCGAGGACTATGACGGAAAAGACAATTTTTAGTCAGAAAAATCGCTGGCGGTGGATTTCCCAAAAAACGTCGTTTAGGGCCTCAAAACGGCTCCGGAAGTTTAGGACCCGAAAAACTGCTAAAAATAGTAAACTGTGCTATAATTAAGGAAACAGAAAAACTGAAAGAGACAATTGTGGGGGTCCAAATGGGATAGGTGGGTGGCCACCAACATCCACCTGGATCATTCCTCCCCCCTTAGGAAGCAATGGTCCCCATTGCATTGAGTTCCTCCCTGAGATGAGGAAGCTTCTGCTGAGCTGGGTCTCTGGTGAGTTGTTCTGCAATCTCTGATGTGTCTAGAAATGGTGGGGAGCATGGTCGGCAATGGTGCACATTTAACACTCCGTGCAAGCGAAGGAATGGAGGAATGTTGTGCTTCAAAGCATTGTTTCCCGTAGCCTTGTTATTGGTGTAAGGACCATGTCGAAGTGGTCGGAGTTTCTGATGGGTTCTCGTAAGGTGCTCCCTCTACAAATGTAACCAAACTTTGTCGCCCACCTGAAACTTGTGTGGTACCCCTCCGGGTAAGGAGAAGTTGTTCCTGTGTTTTGTCACGACTATATCCCTCTGTTGTTGCTGCTGTGTGGAGGAACCCTTCGCGGGGGTCATGGATGTAGCAACGATCTTCCCCTTACTTTGGGAGCGAACCAGACAAAAAATAAATTTCCTAGTCTGTGAGATGAGCTTGCTACCTTTCTTAGCAGTGATCAAAGAGGTGGCGGTAGGTGGGGCTACCTCCGGTATCCTGTATAATGAATTATCCAAAGAAATGATGACAGCGCGAGGCCTTGACTCATACACAACATGTCGCCTCCACAAGTATGGCTGGCCTAATAGTACATCACAAACATCCAGAGGTGTAACATCACACAATACCTCGTCTGTGAAGGGCTTGATGCTGTAGGGAAGGCGGCACTGCTGGCGAACTTTGAGATCTCGTCCTTCGTGAAGCCAACCGATACTGTACGGTTGTGGGTGTGGTGTAGTTGGTAGGCCCAACCGCTTCACGACCTCTACTGAAATGAGGTTCTTTTGGCTGCCACTATCGACAATGAATTGCAGCGGCGAACCCTTCACCCACATCTGTGAGTGGAAAAGACGTTCCCCCTCCTCTGGATCTTCGGGCTCATTTTTCTGGATCTTGGAAGTAGCAACAGTGGCGCTGGGATCCGCATCAATGATCTGCTTCCCTTTGTCATTCCCCTTGTCGGGTTCTGACTCAGAGTCGGAACATGCATCTGATTCGGAAGCCTTCAACTCGGCCACCAGCAACTGCTTGGTCCGACACTCACTTGTGTTATGAGTGGGACTCTTGTGGAACTCACACCACTTTCCTGTGTCCTTCTTCGGCTTCGTGGTGTTGTTATTTTCTTGCGGCTTCGACGGGTTGTCTTGGGTCACCCCGCCTTGGCTTTGTCCTTTGGGCTTTGGATTTACAGATCCAAAGTCTCGCTTCTTCTGTTTGAACTTTTGCTCGATTTGGACAACGTATCGGTATGCTGTGCCGAGTGAGGAGATGTTCAAGAGCTCCATCTCTTCCTGGATGTATCTGTGTAGGCAGCCACGGTATTTGAGTACCAGATGCAGCTCAGAATCTTTGATACCCAATTGTGTGCGAAGGGTATGAAAAATGTTTGTGAACTCCGGCACATCTTGGTCTCGTCCCTGCCGCAGTGTGGTCCATTTGATGTATTTGTCCTCATAGCTTTTGACAGGGTAGTACTGCTCCTTGATGGCATCCCGGAAGTCATTCCAAGTGGGGGCGGCTGAAAACAGTGAGCCTGTACTTTCACCCTTCTGCTCGCAGTATGTTTCCCACCAGTCCTTGACGTGGGGCGCTGCTTTGAGAAGAGCGAAAACAATCTTTTCCCGACTTGAAAATTCATGAACAGAAAAATACCCATCTAGCAAATTTAACCATTTATCTACGGCATCTGCGTCTATTTGACCCTCGAAGATGGGGATTTCAAAATTAACTTGTACCTTAAACGGTGTGACATTTCCAGAGTAGCTGTTGGAAGCCGATGCGTCACCTCTGGGTAGCCGCTGAAGGATCTGCGCAAAGCTATCCATCATCGCGTTCCTTTGCCGCTCGAGGGCTTCTTCGAGCAAGATTCTGATAGGATCTCCTGCCCCCTCGTCTTTCTTCTCATCCGCCATGGGAGGTCGTCGAGATTTGCGAGGCTGGTCTTGCAAAGGTTCGACCAATTCAAGCCCTAACTCCTTATATCCCGACCTCATTGGGGACATGCAAAGAAAAACAAAGAAAAAGCAGACCGCTCTGATACCACTGATCCGGATTTAAGCAGGAACACAATAGATTACAGAGATAACCATAAATACAGAGATGCGATAACCATAAAAACAGAGATGCAGCGGAAATAATACTTCATTTCATTAATGGAGAATACTGAAATATGCTTACAAATAGAAATAACGCAGCTAGTGATCCGGATTTAAACAGGAACGCAATAAAACACAGAGATAACCATAAACATAGATATGCAGCGGAAATAATACTTTACTTCATTAATATAGAATACTGAAATATGCTTACAAACAGTAATGGAAATAACCCAGCTAGGGCGATGGTAGCTTATCTCTGAGAAGAGATGTGGTGGCTACATGCCTCTGAACTGTTTCGAACTCTGTTACAATGAGGCTCGAGGGCCTATTTATTGTTCAGAAACAATGGAAAACCCTTCACATTCCAAAACCTAACCCTAGAAGATGAAACGCCAAATTGTGGGCCCGTTTTTGGGTAAGTTGGTACATCAACTTCCCAGGGTCGCGAATTGGTCGTATTATCTCCGTTTGACGCGCATGATAGCCCGTTGGAAAGATCTCTCCGAGGACTACGACAAAAATATGATTTTTGTTTAGAAAAATCGCTGGCGGTGGATTTCCCAAAAAACGTTGTTTAGGGCCTCAAAACGGCTCCGGAAGTTTAGGACCTGAAAAACTGCTAAAAATAGTAAATTGTGCTATAATTAAGGAAACAGAAAAACTGAAAGAGACAGTTGTGGGGGTCCAAATGGGATAGGTGGGTGGCCACTAACATCCACCTGGATCATATATTTTGCAGCACCAAGATCTTTCATGTCGAATTTGGAGGACAATTGGGTCTTCAAATCATGGATAATTTCTTTGTCATTTCCAACCAGCAACATATCATCCACATACAAGACCAGATAAATAACACGGTCACCAATTAATCTAAAATACACATAGTGATCTGCTTTGCTTCTGGTGAAGCCAAGTCATCGTATAAATGTACCAAATTTCTAATACCACATCCTTGGTGATTGTTTTAACCCATACAGAGACTTCTTTAACTTGCATACCAATTCTTTCTTACCCTTCACCGCAAAGCCTTCAGTATGCTTCATGTAGATTTCCTCTTACAAATCCCCGTGAAGAAATGCTATCTTCACATCCATCTGTTCTACCTCAAAATCAAAAGCAGTAGCAACAGATAAAAGTAACCTAATAGAAGTTACCTTGGCAACAGGAGAAAAATATCACCAAAAGCAATTCCTGGCAACTGGGAATAACCTTTTGCTACCAACCGAGCTTTGTATTTCTCCACCTTCCCTTCTGCATGTGTCTTCTTTTTTAACACCCATTTGTTGCCAATGGGTTCCTTTCAGCCGACAACTCCACCAGATCCCAAGCCTCATTTTTGTGCAAAGATGCCATTTCATCAACCATGGCCTCTTTCCAGAGTTTTCCATCCTCTGAATCCACTACTTCCTTCACAGTTCTGGGATCATCATCAATAACAGACAAAGCAAAATTTGAACAGAAAGCAGATGGACTATAGCTTTCTGGCTGCCTTCTTTCTCCAATTGATATTCTCAGAGCTGGAGTTTGTGGCTCTTCATCTTTTGATTCCTACTCTGTTGTAGAGTCTGATTCTTCCTCCTTTAGCTCAAACTCTATCTTCTCAGGTTCCTTTGGTTGGACTTCATGTTTAATAACATCTTTCACCTCTTTGAACACCACATCTCGGCTGTACACAACCTTCCTTGTTACTGGGTTCCAAAGCTTATAACCCTTTAAACCATCCTTATACACAATAAAGATGCACTTTTCAGATTTACTATCCAACTTGGCTCGTTTCCCCTTTGGAACATGTACATATGCATCACATCCAAATACCCTCAGATGTGAAAGAGAGTGTTTCTTACCAGTCCATACTTCTTGTGGAGTCTTATCCTCCAATGCTGATGAAGGTGACCTGTTGACCAAGTAACATGCAGTATCCACCGCCTCTGCCCAGAATTCCTATCCTAACCCAGCACCACTTAGCATGCTTCTTGCCCTTTCATCAATGTCTTGTTCATTCTTTCTGTGACTCCATTTTACTGAGGTGTATATGGAGTAGTCTTCTGTTGTGCTATACCACACTTCTTACAGAATTCTTCAAATTCCTTGCTGCAAAACTCTCCACCATTATCTATCCTAAGCACCTTTATCTTCTTTTCTATCTGATTTTCCACCAGAGCCTTAAATTCTTTAAACCTGTCAAAGACTTCAGATTTCTTCTTAAGGAAATATATCCATGTATTCCTTGAGAAGTCATCTATAAATGATACATAGTACATAGACTTACCCAATGATGGAACCTTCACAGGTCCAAACACATCACTGTGCACAAGCTCTAATATCTGTTTCGCCCTCTTAGCACCAGAGGGGAAACTCACCCGCTTCTGCTTCCCATATACACAATTTTCACAGAAATCAAAATCCAGAGAGCTATTACTCATACCTTCTACCATACCTTTACCATGAAGTATTCGAAGGCCCTTCTCTCCAATATGTCCAAGCCTTTGATGCCACAGCATGTTCTTCTCTCCAAAGACCACTAGATTTTCAGCTCCACTTTTAGGAACTATAGAACTGTTGCACCCATCAACAACAGTGCTACCTTGCAGCTTGTACAGAGTTCCAGTCCGAACTCCCCGCATCAATACTAGTGCTCCCTGAACCATCTTGCTGGTATCCTTCTCGAACACTGTTTTTACACCTGCATCATCCAACTTGCTTACAGAAATCAGATTTCTGGCCAATGTAGGAATATACAGAACACCCAGAAGTGTTCTAACCCTTCCAACTTGAAACTTCAACTTTACTTTTCCGCGACCAATGATTCTAGTCTTCCTATCATCTCCTAATAAGACATCACCACCATCGTATTTCTCATACTCACAGAACCACTCTCTATGGGGAGTGAAGTGAAAGGATGCACCTGAGTAAATCAACCATGCCTCATGATCTACATGTGTACTTGAAGAAGCCAAGTACACATCCCCACCTTCATCTGAGGTGGTTTTCACCTTTGCAGAAGGAGCATCATCTGATCCCTTTCC
The DNA here is from genome assembly GCA_031772625.1 of Pinus tabuliformis. Taxonomy (NCBI): domain Eukaryota; kingdom Viridiplantae; phylum Streptophyta; class Pinopsida; order Pinales; family Pinaceae; genus Pinus; species Pinus tabuliformis. The sequence goes on from CM062806.1 coordinate 365,144,984, forward strand.
TTTATCAGGAGCTTTAGATTTACAGTCCCTTTTGAAGTGCCCTTCCTTTTCGCATTTCTAGCACACCACCTTTACAGGTTTTCCTGGAGATTTAGATCTCTCTCTAGATTTAGATCTCGCACTCGACGACTTATTTTTGTTTCTATTCTGGGACCGTCCTCGTACAGACAAGGCATCACCATTCTGCCTCTCCATATTTTTCCATCTCATCTCCTCCGTCAGCAAGGCTGAGACTATTTCATCAAATTGCAAAGCAGTTGCATTGCTACCTATTGCAATAAACAGACTATCCCACGAATCTGGTAGAGAACACAACAAACTGATGCACTTATCTTCATCTGAAATTTTAATATCAACAGACGCTAACTGACTTACCATAGTATTAAATGCGTTCAGATGCTCTGTCACTGAGTCTCCATCTTTCATCCTCAGGTTATACAGCTTTTTCCGCAGGAACATTTTATTCACCAGAGACATAGATTGGTACAAAGTCCCTAACTTGTCCCACAAATCCTTTGCCGTAGCTTCCCCTGATACATTCATAAATACTGAATCTGAGACACACAATCGTATTGTGCTCTTTGCCTTCTGATCCAACTTCTTCCATTCTTCATCAGTCACTCCCGTTGGTTTAGTACCTGGATCTACCCCGATCCACTGATCTTTATCCACCAACAGATCCTCCATCTTGAGTTTCCACAACTCAAAACTCTGACCATTGAACTTCTCGATCTCTATCTTTCCTCTGCTTGCCATCTTCTTTCACCACTAGAATCGATCTTGCAGATCTCCCACTGAACAGGGTCTACCATAGGCTCGAGCGAAACCCCTCAGCAACAAAGGCGTCCCCTTGAAGCCAAAACAACTCTGATACCAAATATAGGTTTTAACACTGTACAGAAATTACTTGCATACAAATTCTAAAACACAGAAAATAAACAATGCGAGAGCATAACACATAAAACACATATACACAGAGATTTTCCCCTGGATCCCAAAACCGGGACTACCAGCTTGATTTTTCATTATGTTCCTTTCAATGTTACAATACATATTTATACATTCCGAAGCATCCAATACCATGGACCGAAAACCATTGCGTCTAAAACCATGGACCGGAAACCATAGGTAGGTTCACCCAACCTAATATAGTGTCCAAATTTTTTTTTCCTTGGGTGTTGCCCAAGACCCCGTAGAGGGGGGCTACCCGCCCCCCTCAAACCCCCTGGACAAGGGGGGCTACCGCCCCCCCTATGACCCCCCCGCTGTGCAATCGGCGCAACGAAGGGGGGGCTCTGCCCCCCCTCTGACCCCCCGGTTCACTACATAGGTTAGACATGGAAATAATATAACACAATTCAACACTGCCCAGGGGTGAAGCCGATTTTTAGAATGAGCCTCACCCTTGGGCGGGTTGGGTTGCAGGGGTGGGTGTCACTAGTAGGCATGCTCAGCCATAGGCGTGCCCACCTATGACACGATGACATGTAGCATGTTGTTGTGCCATTGGCAAGCATGACCAAGATATGGCATGCCCACCCATAGGCACAAAAATCAGCCTCACCCTTGGGCGAGCTGGGCCGGGGTAGTGGGTGCAACTGGCAGGCGCACCCAGCCATGGGAATGTTTCCTGCCAATAAGTGTTTTCCCATAAACACTCACCCATAAGCACTGCTTGTTGGTGGGCCTACGCGGTTGTGGGTGTGCTTGTTCATGGCAGAGTGGCCCTCTTCTAGGCCACTCTGCCTCAGACAAGCATGCCCAAAACCAAGAACCCCAAGACTTCGCTGACCACTCCCACTGTTGACCTAGTGGCCTCCCACCTGTAAGGGAGATATCAAGTAAGCGTGGCTCATGTCAATTCTTAATTTCTAAGAGGAATCAAAATTTTGTTAATAAAAAGTTTTTTTTTTTTTTACTAGAATGTGTTTTTTGTCTCATATTTTGTGCAAAGATAACAACCCAATTGACACATAAATACTAGTATATTTATCGGAGTTTAAGACCTACAATCAGTAAAATGGAAACTAACCTTTCAAATGTGATAATCTTCTCTTGAATATGCTGTTGATAGCAATGTACCTACTCCACAAAATCACTCCGAGTCTTTTAACGAACCTTGGAAAGCCTTGATGTGGTGTGACGAATAGTGATAATGGAATTTAAGATATAGCGGAAATTATAGAATTATTTTACCGCATGGTGAATGTGGTATTAATTTTTTTAGTATCAAAACTTAACATATAAATCATGGTACGTCGATACAGTAATTTATGATATAGTGGAAGTTACGGAATTGTTTTATTGCATGGTGAATGTGGCATTATTTTTTTATAAAAAATTAACATATAAATTGTGTTATGGTGATATAGTAATTTATGATATAGAAGAAATTATGGAATTGTTTTACTACATGGTGAATGTGGCATCAATTTTATTATAAAAACATAACATAAAATCATGTTATGGCGATATAGTAATTTATTTTAAATGTGTGATAGAAGATATAATAAAAAATAAAATAAAAATATTCAATTGTCTAGTAGCTACTATATAGTTTAAATAAAAGATTTAATTTAGGTAAAGGATTTATTTTAAAATTACAATTTAAAGATTAATTTCATGAGAAAAATTTAGTTAAAATATTTCAATAAATTGTAGATTAAAATTTTAGAGGGAAATACATGAAACAAAATTTTTGGAGGGAAAAGTTTCAGCGAAAAATTTAAGAGGGAAAATTTGGAGGGAATTTTTCATTCCTTAAGCCATATTATCATTAGGAGAGAGTGAATTTCTATCATTCAACTGCTTATGTTTGAAAGCCATGTATTCTTCTGATAGTGAAGTTTTGCTTTGTGAAGCATCAACATCTTTGTCTCGTAATAACTCTATTCATATTGATGAATATAACGAAAATTATTTCACTATGAATAGAGAGTAAAATCTTCATTTAAGTCCTAATCCTAAGGACTAAGAGAGCAAAATTGATGAAGGGCATGATGAATAATTTCAAATGAATAAAGAGTCAAGGTTTCCACTAGTCCAAATCTTATGGACTATGAGAGCAACTATGATGAAGGCCAGGATGAAGAATTTTCAATAAATCGAGAGTCACAGTTTCCACTTAGTCCTAATTGTATGGACTATGAGAGAAGTAGTGATTGTTGGTATCTAAATTTGACTGTCCATTCCATTCCAAATTTATCTTTTAACCATCATTCTTGGCCATTTAACATTTAGTATTCAACAATAATCCTTAGAAACTAAGTAATATGTTGTCATTTTCGTTATTTTTGAGCTTGGGAATAATATTGGAAATTTTTATAGTTAAATGATACTTTTTAGAAAATTGACAGGAAGTTGTAACAACCTGTGATTGCTTTATTGTTTGACACATTGCAGCACAGGTGGGAAAATTCGAGGATTATGGGCATAAAGTACAATGTACAAGGATGGCGAAATAGCTATTCACTTTCAGTTTTGGAGAAAAAAAGTGTCCATACAAGGCTGGTCAAACCCAACCACTTCATCACTTTTCCCTGATTTTTGTGCACAAGATATTTTCCAGTTTTAGAATTTTTGCATAAATGGGGGAACAGACCTAAATTCGAGCTCCTTTGGATGTAATTAATAGAATATTGTTAATATTAGATGGAGAAAAAATATTTTCTTTTGTTATAGAATTCACGATAAATAACCCATATGGGAAAACTATGTTTTAGAATGGTTTTTGTGAACATATGAGAAGACAGCTTGTGTATCTTTGATTCCAAACTTAATACAAACTTCTTCAGCAATTTTATGTCTCAAGATTTAGTAGCTACACTCTTCTGAATCATCTCATAGTGTGCTTGTGGAGTGTTGAAGGGCCCTCACCACTTTGTTGGTACACTTTATCTTTACTCTGTTTTTCTTACTAGCTGCAAATTCGAATTTAGCAGTTAATCATTTCATGTTCAGAGTTAAAAGTTATGTTAGCAGAGTTATCAGTTAAGAGAACTTGAATTTGTTGTGAAGAGAGAGCCTTGTAAGAGGATTCAACTAATATTGATCTTGAAATTGATATTTAGATGTTGTTGTCATTCAATTTCCATATTTGTTTGCTAGCTTTAATTTTGAAGGATAGTTCTAGTTTTATTTCCAAAGTGATTTAAGAATGAAGTTTTAAAATTCAATTTTCAAGTTGCTAAATGATTCTTATAAGAGATCTAACTGATATTGATTTATAACACTGCTTATCTTATTCAATGTGTGATTTAAATTGAAAATACTTTGGATTGTTGTGATTGTAAAAATTCTTTGCAGCAATATTCTTGTAAGGGAATGTAGGATTACAATCAATCATCAACAGTTTGCCTTTGTTATTCTGCAACTAGAATTTCATAGTATTTGTTTCTATTAGATTGATGTTTGAGTGATTAAAAAGGATAATTAAGGATATTTTGTAGAAAGCACTATTAATTTAGTCCATTAGGTAGCCATTAGAATCTCAGAGCCTTCTAGATCTATATATTTTAGGTAAGCACCTCTGAGTATACTTTCCTGGGTTGATAAAAGAATTAAGAGCTTAACTTGCATTCGTATGTTGGGACCAAACATTTTGGCGTTGTTGCTGGGTTGGTGCAACTGGAAATACTAAAATTAAAAAATCAACAAAACAACAAAAACATAGAATTAAATTTAAATTTCAGTCATGCTTATTTATGTCTAGGTTTAGGGACGAAAAAGGAAGATTTAAGAAAACCCCCCAACCAACAACTAATCCACCATTAGGAGCAGAGCCATTAGAAAAGATTGAATACATAACTCCAACAGGAAAGGTTACAGCGGCAAAACTTGAGGAAAAACTAAAATCAGGCCAAAGACTCACCCTCATTGAAAGACAAATTCTAATAGCCCATGAAGCAAAGAGAAGGAATCTACCTGAAACTTCTACAGTAGTAAAATCTGAAGGGAGTAGCACAAAAATCCAATAGCCTAGTGCTGAACAAATTTTTCTTCAAGAACTAAAACAAGAAGAAGAGGCAGAAACCTTAGAATCACAAATTACGATGGCTAAAGAGGGAGGAGGATCCAGAGGACCTACACCTAAACAACTAAGAGAGTATGAGAGACAAATGTAAGAAAGGAGAAGAATAAGGGAGAATGAATAAAAACAATGATACTCTATTTGGAGGAAATCAAAATCCACCAGAAACAGAGGAATCCACATTTAAATTTCCAATTCAAGATAGAGGAGAGCAAATGGATGAGGAAATTAAAATGAAAAACATACCACCATCTATACTGCCAAACTTCTATGGGATGGCATTTGAAGATCCAGACTCATTTTTATTCGAATTTGACATGGTATGCCAAACCTATGGATATAGTGATGATGCTCATAGGCTTCGCCTTTTTCCTTCTACCTTAAAAGCAGTAGCACTTAGGTGGTTTATGGGATTAGGTGAACATTCTATCACTAGTTGGGATGATATGAGAAAATTCTTTTTGAAAAAGTATCAACCTTATTGTCAATAAAAATATTCTAAAGATGGCATCTTTGCAATGACTTAACAAGAAGATGAGACCTTAGAGGAATACTTAGAAAGATTCTCATATAATCTACAAAAGTCAAAACATAGGACTATGTCAATTGAGCTTATTTGAACAATCTTTCTTAAAGGCATCCGGGATGAGTATTTATATGATCTTAATCTCATGGGTAAAGGGGACATTTGCAACCTACCTTTTGAGGAAATTTCCGAATTATGCCAAAAGTACTCTAGGAGTAGGACAAGAAGTGGGAAAAGAGCAATGACATCAAAGATCACAAAATCTACTACAGGAAATATAACTAGAGCTGAACTAGGAAACTTATTTGAGGATTTCAAAACAGACCTTATGAGTACTTTGGGAAACCAAATAGATACCATGAAAACAAATAAAAGACAAGATGAACAGGAGTTAGAATTATCTATATACTGTCCCAAATGCAGGAAGAAACATGCTTTGAAAGAATGTCCCTTAGATAACGTGCAAATTTGTGGGTTTTTTACAGATAACCATGACACTAAAGACTGTACAAAGATCATATTTTTTCAAAATTACAATTTGGAAGCAACTGCAGAAATGGAAAACATATATTTCATTGGAGTTAGAAGACCATGGCAATCAAGACCTCTAGGTATGTATCAAAATCCAAATTCAGCAAATTATAACATGCCTGTTCAAAATTAATGGAATGTTCCCATGCCATGGAAAAACTGGACTAACCCATAGCAGGAAACATACCCACAACAAAGATGGAGAGGATATTCTTTTCCGCAATAATTTTCTCAACAACAACAATTTGCTCAACCATATTCCCAACATTATTACTCACAATATTCTCAACCATACCCACAACAATACCCTCCGCAACTAGTACCTTATCAACAACAAATTCCTCAATAAGCATTACCTACTCCCCCACAAATAAATCCACCTCAGCTACAACTACCATCCAACCAACCACCTCGAGCCACACAGTTACCAGCTCAACCCATAGCTAACCCAAACAACCGAATAGATAGACCAACTTATAGCGTAGATGAGGGACCTTCATACCCAACTCTACCACTGCAAAACATTGAACTAAGGTTAGGTCGTACATTGCAAAAAGAACCTTCCCCTGCTCAAATGCAGTTACAACAAGAAAAACAAAATGAGGAAGAATAAAATCAACAACGTAGCAAACAAACTGAACCAATACAAAACAATTTGGAACATAATCAATAAATCAAAACTCTCCAACCACATCCATTTCCGGAAAGGTTACATCAACGAAGATCAACAACACCATTACCACAATTTGATGTTCTTAATGGGATGAGGAATGTATATGTCAAAATGCCATTACTCCAGGAAATAAAGGATATTCTGATTTATACCAAAGCCATTAAAGAGCTGTGTCTCAAGAAACCCGCAAAGAAAAGATTTGACCCAAAAACAACACATGTCATAGGTAATTTAGCAGGTTTTATGTCAAATGTTATTTCAATGGAGAAATATTTCGACCCAGGCATACCTAGAGTCACAGCCATAATCAGCAAAATTTCAATTCCAAACACTTCGATAGATTTAGGAGCTGCAATAAACGTTATGACATTAGTTCTCCCTCGCATCCTGCACAAGTCTAGCAACGTCCTTAGTTCTTTTCTGCCTTCTCTGGAGGTTTTGCTTTAGTGAATGTCTCCACTCTTTGCTGCACAATTGGTGGTTGCTCTACAACTTCTTGAGGTTCCTCTTTTTGAGCTAAAATCTCATATTTTGATGGCATCTAAAGCACCCTCTCAAGAGAGCACCACATAGATTTATCCTCATCAAAATTTACATCCCTTCACATAACTATCATTATGAGTGATGGAAAGTACACATTTTAGTTGTGGGGAATTTTTGTGTAACCCACAAATACCTCGAATTTTGTTGTTGACTAAAGCTTCTTCCTTGATTCTCTGGAGACATGGCAGTAAACAGAGGCTCCGAAAATCTTGAAGTGAGACACATCCAGCTTTCTTCCCAAGAAAGCCTCCTCCGGTGTAATATCATGCCAAGAATCCGATGAGAACTTCAGTTCTGCAAACAAATTGTTGTATTGCATGCCTCAACCCACAAATGCAGAGGTAAGCCTTGATCATGCAACATCACCCTTGTTGCTCCCAAAATGCTATGGATATTTCTCTCAACTACCCCATTCTGATGTCGGTTGTGGGGTGTTGTCAACTCTTAGCGAATGCCTTCTTTCACACATAAATTTTTAAATTCATTCAACACATAATCACCTCCATTATTCCTCCAAAGAGCCTTCACCTTCTTGTTGGTTTCTTTCTCAAACAGTGCCTTGAATTCTATTAACTTGGAGAATGTCCCATCTTTCTTCCACATGAAGAGATCCAACACTTATGTGAGAAGTCATCAATAAAAAGGACAAAATATTTGTGTCGGACAGTGGAAGCTGTTACACAGTAATTTATCACTGCCTTCCTGTCAGTCACCCTGCTGTGTCCAAGAAGTCACAATCACTAAGTGTTTGATCCCTGAACTGGCTTGAAAACCCATTTTTCCAAAGTTTTGTGCATCAGCGCGTTTGTTCCTAAAATAACCGCGATGACCAGCGCCCCACAGTCTATTTCGTGCGCTGCCATCGCGGAAGAACATCACTTTTCTGCGATGACGCACAGCGCGGTTTTCGCGTGTCCTTCCGCGCTGACATGGCTTGTTCAGTTATTGTCATGTGCTGACAGCGCGGCAGACTCCATATAATCCGCGCTGATCCAGTTTGGGCGAATTTGTTCAAACAACCAGCCTTCCAAATCTCTCCAGGCTTGGTTGTTAGCTTTGTGAATGTCGACTCCCTTCTATGGCATGTCTGTTCGACCCTTTGCAACTACTCCCCTTGAAGATAAGCTCATCCTTCCACCCTTTTAGGAGACTCCTTCTCCTATATAAACTTCCACCATTACCATGAGCAGCTGGTTAGAAAATAGCTAGACTTAGCTTGGATTGTACAGAGCTTGTAGTGCTCAGATTGCTGCTATAGGTGTGGTGTGTTAGGAGTGGAAGTGATTGATTGCTTTGGGAAGTTTGTTTGTGACATTTGTGAGAGAGAGAGAGAGTAGTTTGTCTTGGGAGAACCATCCTCAAAGGTGAATGCTTGAGATACATGCTGACTGATCCCTCCTGAGAAGTTTACCGACGTCAGGACATTTGGTTGTATTCTTCTCTATTCTGATTAATAATAGATGACTGCTATTATTGTTCCATTCTCGTTTGTTTCTGCAATGGATAAATGTGAATTATGTCTTTTCTGACTGGCATATAGTTACTTTTACTAGATTTCACGCTTGCGTTTGCCTTCTCTTCGTGTGTGCAGGTGTCCGTTCGCGGGGATCGCGGAGGACTGTGACCAGCCGAAGCAAAGGAGCGAAGGAGGCATCTCTTCGTCAAACGACAGCGCAGGAATCCAAGTAGGTGCTCTTACTTCTTGTTTAATTGTAACTAGGAACATGCGTGGCAGCATTGTGTGATTGTTGCTAGACCCCTATTGGGCTAGTAGGGATCGCCTCTATCCGTAGAGGGGATTTACCTTCTCAACAATTTGGCGACTCCGCTGGGGATCAGCCTTTTTGTCTTTGAGTCCACTTTTGTGTTTGGCTTTGATTGATCTCTTTGTGGGTTTTTGGGATTGTCTTTTGTGGCTTATGAACTTTCTGGGTGTTTCTGGAAAGCATCTTTATTGTTAAAAAGCTCCTGCCTTTGGTTTGGGAAGTTTTTGTTTTGGCTTTCCTTTTTTTTTACTCCCAGCGCGTTTTATTTCGGAACAGTCGCGCTGACATCGCGGCCCTGTTCTTTTGGTTTTCTCTTCATCGCGCCTGTACGTCTAACAGTCGCGCTGACCTCGTTTTCAAGGGCAGCGCGCTTTATTCGTGTTCTTCCGCGCTGACATCGCGCCCCCTCTTCTTTGCGATTTCGATCATCGCGTCTGTGTGCCTTATATCCGCGCTGACCTCGTTTGTCCTAGGGCAGCGCGCTTTTTCCCTGATTTTCCGCGCTGACGTCGCAAAGTTGCTGAAGGCCTCTCCCTGTCAGCGCCAAGTTGCTGAAGGCTACCCGCGCTGAGCCTGAAAAACTCTTTTTTGTCCAAATCGACCTCCTGAACCTCTTGCTGTGACTTTCCCTTCTTCTCCCCGCTTGTCTGATGACTTGTTTTTTCACTCTCTGAACTTTGAACTGTTTGATTACGGAGCTCAACTCCATAGGGTTTCGTTTTGCTTGGTTCTAAGTTTGCAAACAACTTCCCTTCTAGCTGCTTGGTTCACGTTTTCATCCTTACTTTTGCGATTACTGGATTGTGTTTGGGTCTCTAATTGACTGGTTGCGACTCTGGTCCGTCGGATGTTTGCTTTTCTCTATTTGATTTCACGCTCTGAACCCTAGGACATCTAGCGGCCGTGTGTGTGTCAAGCCTCCCGCGAGGATCCCTGTTTGCTTGATTAACCAACTCATTCTAGACTCGCTTTTCGCATTTTTTCAGTGATTGTTAGAATGTATTGGTTTGTGCTTCCAAGTGATCTTTTTCGCTTCCTCCTTGCTTGCGATCCTTGCTTGTTTTGCAGAGCTTAGATCACATAGCTCGTGCATTGCCTTGTTTCCCTTTGATTTCGAGACTTTGGTTGAGTGTTTTCGGGAACTTCGTGTGCTCTCATTAAGTAGTTTACTTGGTGTTTAAGTTCCTCCAAATTCCTTTAGGTGTTTTATGTCACTAAAAGAAAACGAATTAGTAGCTTACTTTAAAATTCAAGAAGGAAAAGAACATTTCATTGATTTCCATTTTCAAAAGAAAAGTTTCCTTTCCTCGCTTTAGTTGCATTTAGCTACTTGTTTTTTTGTATTCGTTTTGTTAAAAAAAAAATTCTTTGCTCTCTCGTAGCTAGAATTCATCGAACGAAACGAAATTCTTTTGCATATAGATTGCATCTAAGTAATTGTGAGCGAACATACGATAGAGCCTGAAATCGAAACTTAATCTCAAGATCAACTGTAAAATGAACCAAATGAATCTAAAAACGCATTGGAACTAAACGCAAATATTTAGAGGTCTAGGTTAGAGACGTGTTCCGGCGTCTTAAAACCTAGTCACTGTTGTTTCACATTAGGTTGGGTGATTCCTCCTTCTGTGACTCGATAGTGGTCTAATACGGACTGCGCTCCCACGTACCGTCGAGTATATAGGGAGACCCCACTAGGCTTTTATCCTTTATCCATAGGAAGCCGAGTCTGCCGCCTTACGATTCGCAATGCAGTGAACACAGCATTCACGAAGATTGACCACCCGTACCCTAAAAAGTATTCTGTGGTTTTGCGAAGAGTTTGGCACACCCTCTACCTAGAGTTCCAGAGCAGTCACTTTTGATCCTTTTCGGACTCCCTAAACGAAAAGGTGCCTGTGAGCGTCTTGTCACTTCGTGCTCATTAAACATTCGAAGGAGACTGGAGTCATCTTTTCGTCCTTTTCTCGACTCCTGAAACATGAAAAGGTCAAGTTTGGTTCTTATGTCTTAAAATTAATTTGGCCAGGATAACATCACCCAGTTAGATCTTGTGCGCGTTAGCTTGAGTAGGTTTCGTTTTCGTTTGCTATGGCAACTTTTCCAGGATTCACTAACCCAGGTTCCCCCTCTGATGGGAATCCAGGTCACTTCCCTCCTCTTGGGAATGTTGGTGCTCCGTATATGGCAACGTTGTCCCTACCAGGGTTAACTGTTGGGTTGCCTGTTTGGTTGTTTTCAACCTCTTTGGTCCCTACCGTATCGGCTGTTAGTCCATCAGTCCCTCCACCTGAACAACGTCATGTTGATCCTAAGGTGGATCTCTCCCCTTCGACGCCTACTTCTACGTCGTCCTCTTGTACTTCGCCTGGTGAAATTCTCGATGTGAGTAACCAGGTGGCTAAGAAGAAGAAGAGGAAGACCAAGAAGAAGAAGTCTCATCAAGGAGAGCCTACACACACAGTCCCCCTCTCAAGTCCAGCTATCCACTCCAGTACACCTGAAGTCGGGTCACCTTCTGCTCCTCCGCGGAATGTTAAGTTTCCTTGTCGATTATGCAGGGAGGACCATCTGCTTCGTGATTGTCCTGGCATTCCCAGGGTATTAGAAGTTTGGTCTCACGATCCGGCCCGCCCTTCATCGTCCACTGATGATCATGGCGATGCTACCTCATCAGTTGGGAATGGTAAGGAGGAAGGGAAGTTTCGAATCCCCTGTCGACTTTGTGAAGGCAAACATCCCCTTCACCTTTGTCCACTCATGGATAAAGCCTCTGCTGTGTTGGAAAGTCTTGCTGCTCCCCCGAATCCATTTCCCGCCGGTTATCAGCGTCTTTCTACAGCTGTAGATCGCGCCCTTGTTGACAAAGAGATTGTTTCAGATTCCTCTTTTGTCCAAGCCCCTCTTCCCGAACCTGGCTGTTCCCAGTCTGTTCCAGACCCGCCGTTGGTCGGAAAGAGTGTTGATTCGAGTTCCCCCCCTCTCGAGCACTCTATTTCGGAAGAGCAAAATTCTCATGTTCTTCTCGTCTCCTCAGATTCTCCTGAGCTTGATAAAGGTTCTCCTGAAACCTCTCCGGAGAATTTAGATTCGGTTCTTTCCGAGCAGGGGGGCAACCATATGGTTCCCCCACCAAGTAGTTCGGTCATCTCCTTTGATTGGAGTCGTTTGACTGCCCCTCCCCTTCCGTCCCATGTGCCTTTCTGGGTCACCGCCTATGCCTCCCATATGGCGCTGCCTGGCACTGTGTTGGATGAAGGTGCATCGGTTAGTCTTATGCCCGTTACTACTTGGCGAGCTTTGGGTTCCCCATCGCTTGTACCTGTCGCACCGCATCTCACCGCGTTTGACGGAGGAACGAGTCAGCCATTAGGGATCCTTCCAAAGTTTCCTATTACTTTGGGGGGCAAGACTGTCTATATAGACATCTCAGTTACCCAAGGTTCTTTAGACTTCAGTCTTCTCCTTGGTCGTGATTATGTGTATGCCATGGGAGCCCTTGTTTCTTCGCTTTTCCGTGTGGTTTGTTTTCCACACGATGGAAGAATCATGACGTTCGATCAATTATCGTTCGTTCGTCCACCAGCCCCTCCGGCGCACTCGTCCTTCCCTCCTGGCTTTCATCCACAAGTTGCATCTGCCTCGCCGCAAATCAACTACGTGGCCACCTACCCCGTGCCCGTACCTAGTGATGACACCATCGTGCATAGTGTCTTGGGGGCATTAGGTCCTGATTTCCAAGATGTCGGCCTTCCCTCCGGAGCCACTTTCTTGGGGGCCTCCACTTCCCGTTCATTATGATGAAGTCTAGTCGGAGCATAGTTCACTTTCCTATGTCAAGCTCCCTAAAAAATGAAATTAGGTCTGGTTGGAGCATAGTTCCTTTCCGGTGTCAAGCTCCTTAAAAAATGAAACCAGGTCTGGTGGAGCATAGTTCTTTTCCTGTGTCAAGCTCCTTAAAAAATGAAACTAGATCTGGTTGGAGCATAGTTCCTTTCCGGTGTCAAGCTCCTTAAAAAATGAAACTCGGTTTGGCCGAGGATAGTTTTGATCTTGTGGCGACCTCGTTAAAAAATGCAACAAGGGTTATGAGGATAGTTCTTTTACTGTGTCAACCTCATTAAAAAAAAATGAAACAACTCCCTTTTCAGATCGAGTCTTTGATTAAGATCTCGTAAAATCCCAGTCGAGTCTTTCCACGATCTCGAAAGTGAACCTTCATTCCATCCACTTTGTTGAATGCAATGAAGCTTGGGGGGCATGTACCTCGTTTTGCGTTATTATGCTGGGGGCATGCGAACTTATAACAAGCATAGTTTTTCGTTTCAAGCTTGTGTAAACATGAAACCAAATCCAAGCAGAGTTCTCTATGGTTCAAGCTTGTGTAAAAATGAACCCATACCTGATTTACATCTCGTGATTGCCATTTTTATCCGCTGAATTTTGCTAGATGAGCCTTGGTTGTTTTCATTCCATCGCCACCATCTCTTTGGCCGATCATATTCTCTCACTTGGTTGTTTATCCTTTCCTGAGGAACCGCAGCGATGAGTGGTTTTGTTAGCCAGCCTCTTAACCATTACATGTTTTGAGCAGTTCCACCATTACCGGAACCAGTTGCTACCCTTTATACCACTCGTTCCTCTAGGACGAGTCACCTTTAAGCTCTTTTCTGACCGTTTAAAGATGAAAAGATTGCTGAGTCCCCCTCTCGACTCGTTAAAGAAATGAGAGGCGGTCGCCTTTTAAGCTCTTTTTCCGACCGTTAAACCAAAAAGATCGTCGGGTGTTTGTCGTTTCGCACTCGATATTGGCTCTAAAACGACGTGTCTTCGACCACTTTTTTACTTTTTCCGGTCGGAGACACTATTCATGAAAAGTACTCCTCGGTTGTAATGACCGGGCGGTTCTTTCGAGCACAGTTTTATACTTTTTCGGGCTCGAGAGACACAACTGTACGAAAAAGGACCCCCTTGGAGTCTCCTTTTCCGCATTCTTTTCAGACTCTCGAAACAAGAAAAGAAGCCGAGTTTTCCCTTTGTCAGGCTCGTTAAACACTCAATGACATCGGATATTGTCAACATGACACACACCAAGCATATGTTATCCCCGTCAAGCTTGTCATCCAAAAATAATCGGGGTACCTGCCTGCAAAGGTGGGGAAAATGGAATTTTGATTACAGTCGTCTAGGCAGTACGTCACTCTTGAACATGGCACTCCACTGTTTCGTGTCTGGGTGGGGTCATCTCATCTCGTTTTCACTAGCCACCATGGGTTTGGGATATCCTATTTGACCTCTCATCTGTTCATTGCCGTCATCATCTTACCCGCTGCTCATTTGATGTCAAGTACTGCCAAATCCGTTACAGTGCCGTTATGTGTTCAAGAGAAGTTGTCCTCTGCCACAAAGCAACCTCGTTCGCTATCTCATCACAAATTATTATACCTCTGTCTCGTGTCGTTGATGTGGGAATCATCATGGCCCACCTTCGATCAAGGCCACTTCTCGTCGACTTCAACTCATTATCCGAGAAAGTGACTTAGAGACTCCTTCCAGGTGCCTTGGAGCCTGCATGCCTCAATGGCAAGTTCTTCGTGTTCGACGCAAGGTTTACATCATTGACCTGCGATCGAATAATTCCGTGGGTGTTCGACACCAGCTCATTGATTCACACGCTACGGATTGTACCTATAGTACCTTGAGGGCCATTGTCATTATTGGTGGTACCTCTCGCGTCTGTTAACGGTTCTCATCATTGGCCGGTAATCAGGCGATGTTCATACATGTTCGACTCCAACCCCTGTATTCACATGTGTGGACTTGTACTCTGTTCGGGTCGAGATGGAGCGCAAGACCCTGGATCCTTGCTCACTGTGGTCCAGGTTGCGATTTTGTGGATGATCATTACATGACTCATTGATGGATGGCTGCGCCCATACCTGAGTCTTCATGGATGGCTGCGACCATACCTTATCATTATTATGGTCTCTTTAGCTGGGTGGCTGCGTCCATACCATAGACCAGTCTTGCATGTCTTTTGGATGGCTGCGCCCATGCCTAGACTGTGTGTACATGATTGTCAGAGATTTTTCGGTACTTCCTGGTGGTGTTCCAGTTCGGCGTGTGTTGTAAAGCATTTCACCCCTCCCACTCTCTCGGTCTTCATGCTTTAGGGGGCATCTGTTACACAGTAATTTATCACTGCCTTCCTGTCAGTCACCCTGCTGTGTCCAAGAAGTCACAATCACTAAGTGTTTGATCCCTGAACTGGCTTGAAAACCCATTTTTCCAAAGTTTTGTGCATCAGCACGTCTGTTCCTAAAATAACCGCGATGACCAGCGCCCCACAGTCTATTTCGTGCGCTGCCATCGCGGAAGAACATCACTTTTCCGCGATGACGCACAGCGCGGTTTTCGCATGTCCTTCCGCGCTGACATGGCTTGTTCAGTTATTGTCATGTGCTGACAGCGCGGCAGACTCCATATAATCCGCGCTGATCCAGTTTGGGCGAATTTGTTCAAACAACCAGCCTTCCAGATCTCTCCAGGCTTGGTTGTTAGCTTTGTGAATGTCGACTCCCTTCTATGGCATGTCTGTTCGACCCTTTGCAACTACTCCCCTTGAAGATAAGCTCATCCTTCCACCTTTTTAGGAGACTCCTTCTCCTATATAAACTTCCACCATTACCATGAGCAGCTGGTTAGAAAATAGCTAGACTTAGCTTGGATTGTACAGAGCTTGTAGTGCTCAGATTGCTGCTATAGGTGTGGTGTGTTAGGAGTGGAAGTGATTGATTGCTTTGGGAAGTTTGTTTGTGACATTTGTGTGAGAGAGAGAGAGTAGTTTGTCTTGGGAGAACCATCCTCAAAGGTGAATGCTTGAGATACATGCTGACTGATCCCTCCTGAGAAGTTTACCGACGTCAGGACATTTGGTTGTATTCTTCTCTATTCTGATTAATAATAGATGACTGCTATTATTGTTCCATTCTCGTTTGTTTATGCAATGGATAAATGTGAATTATGTCTTTTCTGACTGGCATATAGTTACTTTTACTAGATTTCACGCTTGCGTTTGCCTTCTCTTCGTGTGTGCAGGTGTCCGTTCGCGGGGATCGCGGAGGACTGTGACCAGCCGAAGCAAAGGAGCGAAGGAGGCATCTCTTCGTCAAACGACAGCGCAGGAATCCAAGTAGGTGCTCTTACTTCTTGTTTAATTATAACTAGGAACATGCGTGGCAGCATTGTGTGATTGTTGCTAGACCCCTATTGGGCTAGTAGGGATCGCCTCTATCCGTAGAGGGGATTTACCTTCTCAACAGAAGCTATAAAGAAAAGTCCACAAACATCAAAGTGGATCCTTTCTTTGACTGCATGCACTTTCTTGTCCCGATGATGAAATTCGGATTTTATGTACTTCCCCAAGGTACATCCTTTGCATACATCCTACTGCTCAAGTGCTCCTTTACGAAGGCTAGTGGATATTTGTTGTATACTATTCAAGGTGCCATGATGCAAATCACCAAGGCTTATGTGCTAAAGTTCACCTACATCATGGCCCTACACTTTCTCTTCCTTAGTTTTTAATGCAACACAATCTTCCACATCAAACTTATATAGATTCTACACAAAAACCTTGATCTTCTTCACCTGTCTCATGGCTATGTGTCTCAAGAATGTGTTTCCTTTGTTGAATATCACGTCATAACCATGGTCTTCCAAAACTGCAATAGAGATGAGATTTTTCTTTATGACTACAACAATCATGACATTCTTGAGCCTAGGAGGGGAGCCTAACTCCCTCTGAAAGTTGATTGTACCAATACTAGTCATGTTGTATCTTTCGTCGTCCCCTAGCTTGATGTACATATGGAGATCTTTCTCCTCCAAGTCACTGAAAAGTCTCTACACCCTTTCATGTGGAACAATGCACCTGAGTCCTAGTACCACACACTCCCCATCACTATGTTGAACATGCATGCGATAAGGGTAAAGTCAAGGTTGAACTACGAATCCAAGGCTTCACCCACTGCTCCTCCTAAGGTCTTCTCACTTGCCTCTTTCTGTGGCACTTTGTGGCATAGTGCTCGTATTCATGACAATGGAAGGATTTAATTTCTGAAAAATCTTTCTTCTTTCTCCCTTCATTGGATTCTGGTTTGGTTTGAGATTTCTTCCCCTTTCCCTTCTTTCCCTTTCCAACCAATGCAAATTTTTCTTCATCCTTGCCCTTGGATGAGGTCCCATCTCTAGTATTCTTCCTTATTTCCTCTTGTACCAAATTGTACCATAAGTGTTCCCAATTTGGTAGTTTCTCCCTCCCGTTCACTTAATCTTGATAGGTATGCCAACTCTTGGGAAGGCCTAGAAGGGATATTCTTACCAAGTCATCCTTTGAAAGAGTAAAACCAACTCCTACAAGCTCATCATGAACTTGTGTGAACCTCCTCATATATTGCAGGGTAAATTAATTCTTCTACATCTTTATATTTCAAAGTTTATCCTTGAGCACCAACTTTTTGTGGTCACTAATATTCTAGAACAGATTTGTGAGTGCCTAATACATTCCATAAGGATTTTCTTTCCCATGGAAATTGCTGACAATGTGGTCTCGTTTTCCCTCCAATATTATTATCCACACCTTACCTATAAATTTCTTCGACTGAGCAAGGTTTTGGGCATCAGATACTGTTGGTTTTGTAACATCTCTCTTGATATATTCTAGCAATCCATTGTCATCAAATACCTCCTCCATGTGATCCTTGTAGTCAATTAAATTAGAGTTGCCCTCCAAGGAATACTCTAGCCTTAGCCTGTTGAAGGTCATATTTTCAGTTCCTAAGAGATCTTGCTACATTGAACTGCAAATTCGAACCTCTTGAGAAACAAATTCGAAATTCATGCTCTAATGTGAATCCTGCTTTGATACGATATAGCAATTATGGTGTATATTTGCAACTCATCATGAATTTTTTTCAAAACCATAAGACACAAACCTACTCTACTACACTACAAAAGTTAATTCACAATTTAGAACAAAAAATTCAGACATGCAATAAGAAATAAAATACATTCACATAATATTTTTCTTGGGGAAAGAAATCTTCTAATAACTCCAATGCCTTCTTGCATCAATCTTATGAATATAGATATATTACAATTTATTTACTCAACTATGCACAACCTATAAGTGAATAACCTATCTCTCTGCTCACTAAGAAGCTTAATCCCAAACTTTGTCAATTTATACCTCTGATTGAGCCCTTATTTCCTTGTGCAATTCCTTGAGAAATTAGGCCCCTATCATTTAGGTTTTTTCCAAAATGGATTGCACAATTCCTAAGGTTGATCATATGACTACATGCAACAACTGTATGCTCAAGACTAGTCTACAACTAATATTAAACTATCTTGAAATCTCCAACATTGCTGGGGAACTTGAATTGTTTGCATGCACTAGCAATTTTGGGATGATTGATCACTTAACTAGATGATCATTGCATTTGACTAAAGTCTCACTGCACAACTAGCCTTCACTAGTTCCTCCAATAGTTAGACCCAGTTTAACTGAAAACAAATTGAGATAACTGACTTTGACTGCTACAAATTAGAAATCACACATGCTTAACTAAACTCTAACTCCTCCAACTCGAACTGATTGAGTAAAATGGGTGACACAAACCATGTCATACAAGCTAATTTCATCCAAGTTGTCTGTTGATTTGGAAATTCAAATTTTCTCAATTTAATCAAGGCAAAATCAAATTGAGAATTTTTTGCCACATTTTTCAACAATCCTTCAAGTGAATCTAATCCATGTTGCCAATCTAGCACAACAATTTTCTAATAACAACAACCAATGTATATAAGTAGCATTCAAAATAAATAAAACAATTAAAAAACACATATTAAAACACAATCGATGGAGACCCCGAAAAGTACTCCAACTATGTTACCACCCATTAACATTCTTCGAAAGTGCCTCCATCGCTCCTGTCACGATGCACACCTCTGTTTTCAGGCTCCATCACCCTAAATCCCATTACTTGTTGTCAACCTCCATCACTCTACTTCCCTAAGAAACCATCAATAGCGTAAAGACGAACCCCTAATCCTTTACCCTTTTTACTAGCACATCATATTGAGAATTTTAAGACAAAAGATTTATTTTGTCTTAAAAAATTGTGTTAAAATTCCACTCCATGTAGTAGTCTAGAATGCAACAACATACTTTAGGAAATTGGTTCACTAAATTATTGCCTAAGGTAAAAGAAGGTTTTAATATGTAAAAACCTATCCTACATGGTGCATTTTGATCAACCTAGTAATACATGACTAGGTGATCATTTTTGGGTGATAACAGATTGCTGCCCAACGTAAGAGTTTGAGGAGGACATCGTATGATGGAAATATGTTGTAGCTTCACTTTCACAAAACACCGAAGGGAAGTCATAAGGGGAGAGAGAGATCACTCAACTAATAGGAATGAGTGAAGTTGGAGGGGGTGAAACCTACCTGTGAGATAAAAGTTTCCTTTATTGATGAGTACAAGATCTCAATAAGGTGGGGGAGATATACCCATACCTATGAGATAACCGAGTACAAATGATAATGGCGTGTCTAACAATCTAGGTCTAATGTACATAGTACATGATACATGATATGCTGGCATCAATGGAGCAAAAAATGATACAATAAGATAATGATCCCCATATACATAATTTCCTCGAATGCAGTGGCCAAGATTGATACAATTAAGTATGTTGATTTGAGGACATGAGACATAATTCCCCCACGTTGGTGTGGTGAAGGTGGGGGAGGAGATCACAACCAAAGAAGCCTTGATGAATAGGAGAGGTATTTAAATATCTCAATGGACAATTTTAAATAGAGGTTCATGTTGTGAGTTATGCAATCGGTAGAAACAAAGCCATTCAAATAACAATAACTTCTTCTGAGGCTATATCATAATGTTTTGCTAGGTATGTGATGGGCTACCTGAAGGGACATCCCCTCATGAGGTCTAGAACATCTCACACACACCTCAGAAAATCTTGGAAAATCTGCTAGATTACTAAACCACCAAGTGTATGCTTCTTGATCGTTCGATAATGAGTTGAATTTGAGCATGCGAGAAAAAACCATGTAAAAGGGTTATAATGATTCACTTTGGTTGATTAGAGGCACCAAGAAAGGATGAAAGATGAAACCAAGGTACACCATCCTCTAGACTACTCTCCTGGAATAAATGTGTTGACGTTAACAAAATCAGGCCCACTTGAGTTTAGGCAATTATGAATCCTCAACAAAGGCACAAGGATCATAGTATTATGGATAATAACGACTAAGATCAGGGATGATAATTGGAAGATATGGGGACTCGTGGAGTTATGATTTACCTTGTCAGAGCATAACATGCAAGGTTGACCTCGTAGTGACTGACACAATTCCATAAGGGATGGTTAATTACTCAGACTGAGGATTTCCAAAGGAACATGAGGATAGATGGAGGTAAAATATAAGAAAAATGGGATGAATGCAACACATAGATGGATAATATATTATAACAAGACTCAATGGGACTTTGAGTAGACTCCATAGATGTAGGGTTGACTCATCTCTAATTCTTTGAAGAAAGGTGACTATATGATGCTTCCACATGGGAAAGGTGTTATAGACATATTTGGGAACTGTAACCCCAATCATATATGTCCATAAACCAAGGGCTTCTCAGTCCCTAAAGGTGTTGTTTCACACCCTAAAGGAACAAGTTTAGCTAAGTACATCATCTCCCAGAAGTTCTCCATGGAAAACTGCTCAGAACTGGTCAAAACTAGACCATACATGCTGCTCAGTGCTAAGGGTGCGATGCATCTCACTTGCCACATGCAAAAAGTGTGATGCATACTGAAAAGCCCTTCTATAGGGTGTGATGAGTGAGAGTAGACAAATGGCAGAGACAGTTTTCAAGGTGGATGATCATGGAATCTTCTAGAAACTTCTCCTATGACACTTGCCTCTATGAATTCGCCCAAGGATGAGTAAGAGATCATGAATCTCCAAGTGGAACCAAGAACTATTAGAGGGAGGACATTAATCAAAATCCCAGAAGCTAACTCACACCCCTGCAAACATCTATATATGGATCCCTCATCCCAGAGATCCAGAGGCCGGAATCTTGTATTTTGTAAGGAAGTGTTGTTAGTTTCTTGTTGGAACATCATAGTGTTGGGTGATCTAAGCTTTTCATGAGGTGAATAAGGGCTTTCACGCTAAGAGGATGATGTCGGGTTAGATCAATGGGTTGTAATCCTCTCTTCTACTCTTTCTATCAATAAACCTATTCGAGTTTTCCTCCACATTCTTGTATGTTTGATGATATATGCATTTGTGTGGTCAATATATATCTGGTCCTATATTGTTTATGATTGTAGGTCTATGTACTTTGATGGTATTATGTTTCTTTGACTTTATAGGTGCTCTCTGAAGCGGGGTACGCAAGGAAGGAGTGGCAAAGATCTTTTAGAGGGGAGAGGAAACAAGCAAGGAGCCAAGTGAAAGATTGAGGTTGGTACTCTCTACTTCTCTCTCATCTATTTCTCATAAAGGAAATTGAAATTAACTTTAGTTTGTTTGTTTCTATGATAGCTACCTATCTTAGTGGGACTAACAGCTTTGAATGGACACTAGATATCCCGATAACAAAATGGCGACTCTGCTGGGGAGCGAATAGCTTGTTTTCTTTTCTATATTTGTTTGCTTTATAAACTATAGACATAGCTTGAAGTTAAACCAGCTAGCCTTTGAACTGCATTTTCTATGAAAGTGCAAAGTAGATCAATATTGCTTCAGTCCATCTCTAGGTTTTGTTTATAAACTGAACAATTGATTTGCAAACATCCTTAATTGCCCTGGTGGTGGCTCAAGTAACCTCATTAGATCAACCCTGTGATTTGTATTTACTGACTATCATTAGTTTGGCCTAAATCCCTGAACTGAGCTTGCAAACTGTGACCAAAAACGAACTTGAAGTCTCATCCCCAGACCATCACACCTTCTCCTCTTGGAAATTTGGATTCATCACACCTCCAGTGTGCAGTAGGTGAGATGCATCCCTGTTTCCTTGTGTTACAGGTGCGATGATCAGATAAGACTAATTATACCTCTAGATTTTGGTTTTTCTTCACTCTCTTCAGCTTTATTCAGGAGTTTTTCTATCTGTGATCAGTATACCACTGAGGAAACTCCCTTCCTTTGCATTATTCTACCTCCATTGTACAAAGAATTGTGAATGTTTTTATGTATTGTTTGCCATTTACGGTTCTCTTTTACAAAGAAGTAGCTTAATTGAACTGTCATCTTTTGATTTGGAAGTGTCGCGAGTGTTGTTTTTAGTCAAAGAAAAGAAACCTACTATTCTTGATGGTCGATTACACTGTTACTCTTGTATTTGATTTGAATTAATAGTTTTTCAAATGTCGAAAGCAGTTTTCAATTCAAAATCGTAAAGTGTCGTCATTGTCTTCCTTCTGTCTCTTGAAGAGAAAATTGTTGATAATGTCACTTTGAAAAGATAATTCAAATTTGTACTTAGCATTCTTTTTGTCATTCACACATTAAGAAAGCATAAAACAAATACATGCATGTGCATTTGCATTTAGACTGCTTGTTGATTTTTATTTAGGACAGTGCATCTAGTGTGTGCTCTCTGCTCTATGTTGAAAGAATCTCGCTTCTCTTTCCTTAGTACATAGGATTTTCATTGCAAAAAAGAAGATTAAACGACTGTTTATCATCTTAGATTTCATTTTAGGAATTGTATATCTACATCACGAGGTAAACCTTAAAGGCAAACTTCTTAAGAAAGATCAACTATAAAATAAATTCAATGAACATAAAAGCGCTTTGGAACCTAATGCACAACATTTAGAAGTCTAGGCTAGAGACGTATTCCAGCATTGTAAAGCCTGGTAACTATCACTTTCATCATAGGTTAGGTGATTCCTCCTCTTTGAGATGACAAGTGCCAGTACAGACTTGTGCCCCCACGTACCGTCGAGTATATATTGGGAGACCACAATAGGCTATATCCTTTATCGTTAGGAAGCTCTGTCTACCACCCTATTGATCGCAATGCACTGAACACAGCATTCGGGAAGATTGACTCCCATACCGTAAAAAGTATTCTGGAGTTTTGCGATTGGTTTGGTAATCCCTTTGTCTATATTTCTAGAGTAGTCTCTTTCATTCCTTTTCAGACTCCTTAAAGGAAAAGTTCCATCTGAGCACTTGTCACTTCAGGCTCATTAGAAATTGAAGGCGACTAGAGTCATCTTTAGCTTTTTCTCGACTCTTAAAAACTAAAAAAGCAAGTTGTGTCAAAGCATCATAAAATTTATTTTAATCAGAATAATGTCACTGTTCCCTCATTGGTCTTAGGTTGAGAAAATTGAGTCCACCAACCAAGGATTTCCCCTTGGAAGAAATCCTAGTCCTTTCTCTTCTTGGGGAGATGTTGGTGCACCTCATATGGCTACATTGTCCCTTCCAGGATTGACAATCGGCTTGCCAGTATGGCTCTTCTTTACCTATGTCGTCCAAACCATCGTGATTCCTGAATAATCAAGTCAGCAACTCGATGATACTAGAGTTACGCCCCAACCTTCCGCTTTGTTTGTTTCTCCCTCCCCTCCTTCCTCTTCGCTTGGTGAAGCTGGTAAAGCTAAAAACCAAGTAACTGAGAAGAAGAAGAAAGGGAAGGAGAAGGAGAAGAAGAAGAAGGAGCCAAAGGAAAAAAGGGGCAACCATGCATCATCTATCGAAAATCCACACACTGCATCGTCCAAACCTAAATCTCCACGTGTCATTTGCAAAGGAGACCACCATCATCGAGATTGTCCTTGCATCCGTCGGATCTTAAGGGACTAATCTCCTCGTTTGCACAATCTAGTGTCGTCAACCTCTGACAATCATGTTGAAAGTACACTGTCAACTAGTGAAAACGAAGTCTCTAGGCAGAAAGGAAAATATAAATTTCCTTGTAGACTATGTGAAGGCGATCATGCCGTCCACCATTTCCCCTTCTTGGATGAAGCTAAAAGAGTCCTGGATAACAGTCCTGCTTCACTGCTACGGCTTCCTCCTAGGTACAAGAAACCCTTGCGGACTCTATCGCTAGTTGAAAATCTGACTGACACACCTTTGTGGTTGGTCGAAGCATATATCATTGAATATAAACCCTCTAATTCCACACCGGACCAAATTCAATAGGTCGAGGCGGCAGTCGACCCAGTCCTGTCTTCAGAAGGTCCATCTTTAGATGATACAATCACCGAAGAGAATGAGAACGACACCATTCAAATTCTTTTCGTAAACACAAACTCTGATGAACATGGGGGAAATCTACCCATTCCTTTACCATAGGAAGGAAGTTCGTGAGAGTCATATCCGGTCGTTTATTCAATCCCACCTCCGAGCAATCTAGTCGTTTCCTTTGACTGGAATCTACTAGGCAGACCCCATATACCATCTAATGTACCATTCTGAATCATTGTACAAGGTTACAGAATGGTCATGGTCGGTACTATCATAGATGAAGGGGCTTCTATGAGTATCATTTCCTCAACTGCTTCGAAAGCGATTGGTTCACCATCACTTCTGTCTGAGATGTGAGATCTGACAGGCTTCGACAAAGGAACCAGTCAACCATTAGGGATCCTTCCAAATTTGCCTATAACTTTGAGAGGGAAAACCATTTATCTAAACATAATGGTAGTCCAAGGACCTTCAGATTATAGTCTATTCCTTGGGCATGACTACATTTATAGCATGGGAGCCATTGTCTCCTCGCTCTTTTGAGTGATGTGTTTTCCGCATGAAGGCAGAGTGGTCCAGCTCATAGACCAGCTTTCATTCCCTAGCTTACACATAGTTAATAGTCAAATACCATCAATAACTGGTCTTTTCACGCAAGGAATGTCTCATCAATCTCCAGTCTGTCCACCTGATGAGCTCAAATAATTTGGTGATTATGACTGAAACCCAAGGGGCATGCACCCTGGTTTGCTTCGGTAGGAAAACTTTCGGTATAGGGTAGGTTTCTGCGAATGATATATGACTAGTTTGACACACCTCTCTGTTTAGGAAAATGGGATTAGACCGGAATAAGATTCCCTCGTCAAGGTTAGGTGATTAGAGCTAGATTCACCTTTGTCCGATGGACTAAGCCGAGGAAGTGTTTCTGTCTAGTATGCAGATGGAACCATCTTGTGGATGCAAGAACTTCTATATGGTAACTTGGAAACCCTGTTTCACTATACCTGGGGGCATGCAAACCTTTTTGCATGAAAGTGAAAAGCGACCATTTATTTTCTTAGTTTGTAGGTTCTTAACCCTTTAGACTTGTAGGATTGAACGTTCCTAGCTTACATAAAGAAAGGATCTGGAGCAAAGTTTCAAATGGTGTAAGCTCCCTAAAAATTGAACCTATCAATGAGACACCCTTATTATACGACTGGCATGAGTAGTTTTACGCAAAGTTCAAGCTCGTTAAAAATTAAACCTAAGAAATGAGCATATGTTCCACCAGAGTTTAAGCTCATTAAAAAATGAACCAACCTCTGGTAAATAACCATTATGAATGCATTATCATCAGCTTTTGAGCCTTGGTCGTGTTCTTACCATCACCTCCACTCTGTTTTAGCGGATCATACGCCTTCGTTTGATTGTTTACCATTTTGAGGAACAGCTGCAACGAGTGACTATGTTAGTCATCCTCTTAACACTGCCATGATTGGAAAATTCCAAACCTTACCTGGAAACAACTGCTACCCGAAAATATCACTCGTTCCTCAAAAAATAAGTCTCCTTTAAGAGCTATTGGCCTCTTTAGCTCGTTAAAGCTATCGGAAGTGCTATCCCTCCTCTAGATTTTAATATTTTTGTAACTGAGGGATCATTACACAAAAATATCGAGCACTTGTCTTGTTCGGCTCGTTAAAACTATCGAAAACTCATCCCTTTCGTATTAGTTTATACTTTTTCAGATTTAAGAGATTATATGATGAAAAAGGATTACTGGAGTTTCCTTTCCATCCCTTTTCAGACTCTCTAAAATTGAAAAAGGACTGAGTTATCTTTGTCGTTAAACTCGTTAAAACCAATAGCGATAAACTTGTCCATACAGACAAGAATGAGTTTCACTGTCGCTAGGCTCATTAAAACATAGCGACGGGTTTGCCAAAAGGGAAAATTATAGGACAAGCATATGTTATCCTCCTCAAGCTTGACAAAAATAAAGAGGTATTGGTCAGCAATGACTGGGAAAAAATTGGGAAGAAAACTTGAAGAAAGTTTATTGTAGCAAGTCGCTCTTGAACATGACACTTTCACTCCATCACCATGATTGAGTCGGGTTGGGTTATTCCGTTCACCGGTCATATTACCATTTGTCCACCGTACCATCCATTCTTAGGGTTAACGCTACCAATCCACTTTAGTGTTGTCGATATGTTCAAGAGAAGTTGCTCAGGGAATTCACCAACCCAGCTTGTGTCTCATCTGCTACAATACCTTCATGCTTCATTCTTTCATGACTGCCACCCTGAACCCTGTATCATCATATTGTTTTCACCTCCAGAAAATCATTTTCTCTATTCTGTGTCGTAGATGTGGGATTCATTAAGGCCCTCCTACGATAGGTCACTTCTTGTCAACAACAGCTCATTATCCAAGAAGTTATCTAGGAACAACCCTTTCAGTACTTTGAAGCTTGCATGCCTTAATGGCAAGTTTCTCACTTCCGGTGACAGGTTTACATCAATGGCCTTCGACCGAAAGATATTGTGTGGTGTTTGATGCCAAGTCCCTTTTTCACACCACATGAACTGTACTGTCGTACCTTGAGGGTCATCATCATTATCGTTGATTCCTCTCGCGCCTGTTAACAGCTTACATGATTGGCTGGTAGTTAGGCGATGTCTTTCCATGTTCGACGGCAGAACATCTTTTCACATGGATTGGCTGGTTCTTTGGGTGAAGATTGAATGAATTTGAAGACCCTGGATCTAGTTTCATCCATCCGTGCTGCGATATATTCAAGAAAATAAAGGCATCAAATGTACATCATTACTACACAAATGATCATCCAAATCAAAGGATGATGGCTCTATCAAAATCATTAGTCTGCCACATAGACAGTTGTTTGTCCTATGTACATGAAAATGAATTTATAAAGTTGGGCATGGGAATGCCCGCCTCAGCTAGATCATGAAAATATTATGAAGATAATGTATTATATTGTATCTTATTACAGGTCACCTTCAAGTTTGAAAAACCTCGGATCCTCATGATAAAGCATTTCACCCGACATCAAAATATTTTCGACCTCATGCTTTAGGGGCAACTGTTATAGACATATTTGGGCACTGCAACCCCAATCATATATGTCTAGAAAACAAGGGCTTCTGAGTCCCTAAAAGTGTTATTTCACACCCTAAAGGAACAAGGTCAGCTGATTAGATCATCTCCTAGAAGTTCTCCATGAAAAACTACTCATAACTAGTCAAAACTGGAGCATACAGGCTGCCCAGTGCTAAGGGTGTGATGCATCTCACCTGCCACATGCAAAAAGTGTAATGCATACTGAAAAGCCCCTCTATAGGGTGCGATGAGTGAGAGTAGACAAATGGCAGAGATATTTTGCAAGGTGGATGATCATGGAATCTTTCAAAAACTTCTCCTATGGCACTTGCCTCTCTGAATTCGCCCAGGGATGAGTAAGAGATCATGAATCTCCAAGTGGAACCAAGAACTATCAGAGAGAGGACACTAATAAAAATCCCAAAAGCTGACTCACACCCTTGCAAACATATATATATCTATATATATATATATATATATATATATATATATGGATCCCTCATCCCAGAGATCGAGAGGCCGGAATCTTGTATTTTGTAAGGAAGTGTCATTGGTTTCTTGGTGGAACATCATAGTTTTGGGTGATCTAAGCTTTTCATGAGGTGAGTAAGGGCTTTCATGCTGGGAGGATGGCACTGGGTCAGATCAATGGGTTATAATCCTCTCTTCTACTCTTTATATCAATAAAGTTATTCGAGTTTTCCTCCACATTATTGTATGTTTGAAGATATATGCATTTGTGTGGTCAATATATATCTGGTCCTATATTTTTTTATGATTGTAGATATTTGTACGTTGATGGTATTATGCTGCTTTGACTTTACACGTGCTCTCTGAAGTGGGGTAAGCAAGGATGATTTATTTCATTATTCCCAAGTGATTTTTCAAATTTGAGAAGGAATAATAATTAATTAGTGATTAATTAATTATTCCTAGAAGAAAATCAAATAAATAGTGATTTATTTAATTATTCTGCATGAGTTTAATTATAAATTACTTAACAAAGGTGGTTTATTAAGTAATTTTTCACATTGAAAGAAATTTTACTATTGTAAAATTCGTTTTACATGGTGTAGTTCAATCCATCTAGTAGATTAGGCTAGATGATCAATATTTTGGTGATAACAAATTTCACCCCAACATACGAGTGTTAGGAGGAAAACGTATGACCGAACTATGTTGTAAAGACACAATCAGAACACAAAAAGGTGGAGAGAGAGAGAGAGAGAGAGAGAGAGAGCAATACAACTAAAGCAGGAGGATAGGGACAAAGGGGGAAAGACCACTGCAAGTCACCTTTTATGTTGTGGTACCGGACCTCAATGAGGTGGGGGAGACATACATATACCCGCTGAGATAATTTAGTACAAAAATAATGGTGTGCTGAGAAACATCAAACTGAGCAATGAAGTACATGCTGAATGGTACATGACATGTTGGCATAATTGAGTCACAAAATAATACAATGTGTCCCATATATATAATGAACCTGGAAAAATATGAGCCAAGATTGAATATAATATGAACTGATTACATGAGATATAATGACCCTTCCCTCAAAAAATGACTTGGAGGGAGGGTAGAACAACAGAAGAAGCCCTGTAGAATAGGGAAGGGATCTACAAAACTAAATGGATCATCTGAAGTCAATGTGCATGCTATGAACATTGTGGTTGGTAGGAACCGAACCCATCATATTTTTGGAACTCCATCTAAGGCTGTAGCATAATAGGAATGCATCTGAGCATGTGGGGGGCTACCTGAAGGGCCACCCTTTCATGAGGTCGCAAACATCTCATGCACACTTAGGAACCACTAGTACAGTCTACTGCATCACTAGACCATCAAATGTATGGATCACGAACATGAAACAACCAAGTCAAAGGGAAATAATGAGTCCCTCTACTCGATCCAAAGTACTGAACAAGAATGGAAGCTAGAACCAAGATACATCGCCCTCTAGGACGTTCTTCTGGAATAAATGAGCTGATGTCGATAGAATAGGACCCGTGATAGGTGAGGCAATGAGGATCCTCAACTAAGGTATGAGGGAATAGTAATGTGACTGATGGACTGACACCAAGTATAATGGAAAATGAGGGACTACGGGAAAAATAGATGACTTCCCTTGTCAGAGCATAAAGTGCATGGTTGACTTAGCAGCGACTGACTCATCTCTGGATGGGATGCCGACAGTATGAGTAGAGACCAAAATGGGCAACACGGGATGAGCAGTATCAAAATATGGATGGAATACTGTGATATGATATAATGGGATACGAAACAGACTCCATGGATGCATGGGTGACTCATCGCAGATGCTCTAAACAAAGGTGACTCGATGACGCTACCACACAAAATAGGCCCTATCGGGACCATGAAAAAATGAGTAAATGATGTTACACATGATGAAAATTAACATGTGAGATGACAAGTTTCAAGGGAAGGAGGTCCCCAAATTACAAGCATCGCATATGAAGAAATTTGATTTTGAGAGGTGACGAAGTGACCCTTCTCAGAAAAAAGGCTTCCTAGTAAAGTTTCAAATCATCCAAAACTGAGAAAGACTTATTATAGTACTCGATGAGAGATTTCCAATGATGTTGATGGTTCATCAAGCTGAGCTACTATTTGGTCAAAGTGGGCAATAGAATTTATTTATTTTTTTTCTATGAAAGGACATTTTCCCTCCAATTGGAATTCATTTTCTAAGTGAGTTGTGGTGAATTTGGAGAGGAGGAAAAGGCCCTAAATCTTGTGGAGATCGTAGTGAACAAACCAGCCATCAGAATTAGGATCTGTGACTTTCAGGTAGGTGGCCTTACTCATCTCTTCAATTTTAGTTGTTTATTTTGTGATTTTTGGCTCCTAGCAGCTCCCTGGGAGACCCTTGCTCCTCTTCACAGTCACATCACACTTTTTGTGCCCAGAAGTGCAATTTGGATCACAGGAAACAGGTGAAAACCTATGAGCCCACACTTTCTACACATTAAACTATGATTTGGGGCTCAGAAGAGGGGTGGTTTGCTAGCTTCGTGGGGGTTGTAGGTTGATCAGTGTAGACCAGTGTTTTCTTCTCTCAACTGACAAGACATGTGGTGTTCTGCAGGCATGGCAGAGCTAAAAATCAACTAGTGTGAGTGAGACTTGGATACCCTCTGATCTGAGATGCAGATAGATCAGGGGGTTCGAGGGGCATTGGCTCACTATGGGGTTCTCAAGTTGGTAGAGAACCCAATGATCAGGTGAGCCCTTGCTATTGAGAATTGTGAGCTATTGGGATCCATACCATGAGGTATTTGTCATGCAGGGGCACAAGCTTGAGCTCACATTATAGGATATTTATTTCTTCACCAAACTCCCTCCCCTCAGAGTGGTGGGGGATATCCATCTAGTGTTTCCTTGTGGGAGGAACATTACAGAGTTTGTGGAGTGCCATTGTCCATAGGATGTGCATGTGAAGGGCATGACTATCTTGATTGGTGATTTAGACCAGCTAGAGACACAGGTTGTTTCTGCAGTTGTGCTACTGGTCCTGGGTAGCCATGTGTTCCACCACATCATTGGTGCGCAGATGATGCTGGTTGAGAGTGTTTTTGCTAGGACCTACTATGGGTGGGCCGAGATGATGTTGTTGTCAGTGAAATGATAGTTAAGTCTATGTAGGTGAGCCAGACTATGCTTTTGGTACAGTACTGTGTGCATTCGTCTTTGAGAAAATACCCACCATCCTTCCTCATGTATAGATCTGATATGGGGGGCCATAGGAGCCTAGCATCTGCCACTTGGGGCATCTACTCTGGAGAGGAGGACGGGGAGTCAGATGGGAGTTCCAACCCGTGTTTTTTGCACATTGGGATTAGATGCCTCTCTAGATTGACAATTATCCTTATAGCGGGATGAACTATCAGGGAGATCCTGACTTGCCACTTTCGCTCAAGTGAGCATGGGGAACAGACGGTAATTTTTAAGTTGCTATTTTCATGGTGCATTTCACATTTTTATCACATGTATATGGTACTCAGTGTAAAATATGTGGTGTGCAAACATAGCATTAGTAAAACTGGCAAGAAATGTAGGATGAGTCACAGCACCTATGGCTGTAGACTGGGGAACATCGTCATCTTCTCAGGGTCCAAAGGATAGTGTGCCACTCGTTTATCTACAATGTAGATGTGGAGTACTCTTGACCAGAGTTTCTGAGAGCAGATGGCATGAACTAGGTGATTGATACATATATGAATGTAACGGCCTTCCCTTAGAGTGTCGAGGTATCATGTGGCACATGGTGATGGCTAGTCATGCAGTACGTGATCTACGTGTAGGTGGGGCAGAGCTTTTGGTGTGTGATCCTTAACATAGTGACTAGATATAGGGACATGTGGGTCCCTTCGATTTTGATTTTCGTAACATGTTATGGGCATGTTGGATGTATTTAGAGCTATGGGCTTCAAACACTTATATGATACATAATATGATTATGCATTTTTATATGACGATGATGGTTCGCCATGTGTTTTGTTTATGGTTGTCTTCTATGGTATACATGTGATAAATGCCAATCTAGAATTTTGTTTGTAATGGTATCTACATAGTTATTTTGGGCTCTAGTAACTTGACTAAAACTAATGGTTTCAAATTCATGTACGAACAACTTAACACGCAGATATTTTATAAATATGACTTGGTTATGCACATGATACACACCATTCAATTTCATGACAAGTAGTAAGGAAAATAAATGAACATGAAGATGAAGGGTGCGATGAGAAACGAAATCGACTAACAAACCTATCATTGCATCATATTCGGCTTGGTTATTGATGGCATATCTAATGCACACGCCTTTCGAAAAGAATAGTGTATGCAAGGGGCTAAAAATGGCCCAGGATGCCGAGGCTATATTCCTAGAGAAGCGACTTGCACCATCAACATGATCGATATATGGTGTGGATGATGGATCCATCTGAAAGGTGCAAAAGGCGATAGATGAGATGATGCATCCTACCTAACTTCATGACAGAAATAAAGACATGCAAATCAAAGAGATAAGCTATGATAAAAATTTCTTTAGGTAGATTTCATTCAGAGTATCAAGAAGGAAATGGCCTTTAGCATCCTCCAAAAAATATTCCCCCTTGCCTAAGTGGAAGGGAAATTAGGGGTAGACATAGCTTCCATGATGTCCTCATCAAAATGGAATATGGGTGGATGAGAGGAATATTGACTACATCATGCGGCGGCAATACCTAGTGCATAAACCTAAGAAGGAAGGATCACATATGCATCATATGGAATGGTAGATGACGAGATAGTAGATGAAGGATCTATGCATGTTGAGACCTAGGATTCTGTCAAAAGAGGTTGAATAGAAGCGTGTGCAGAAACCTTAGAAAGGATTGCCTATGAGGAACTCAAGGATGATGACAGGTAAAGGATATGGCCCATGGTGTCCGACATCCCGACATCTAGGGAAGGGATCATGATGGTGGGACCAGATTCCTCCTATTCTAGTTTACTATTGGTACACAAATCCACAAGAAGAGGAGAAGGTGATCCTTTATGAGTGGTCTCATATTCACGAAGTGCCTGAAGGAAATCACAAAATTCGTTTAGATGAGGGAAACAATGGGAGTAGTCACCATGATGATCACACAAGGAATAAGGGTGATTTTTGTGTAACATTCTGAGTTTCTTGGGTGGACCTGGTAAGTTAACATGGAATTTAGGGATATTTGACTCAGGGAATGTTTCATGAACCAAAGGTTTGAGATGAGGAAGCTCAGGACAATTATTGGTCACATACCCCACAACTTTACACAAAGCCCACAGAGGTGACGACTTTGGGGCCTTGGGGACTGGAGGAGTTTGGGGAGCCTTGTCCTTAGGTTCTTTCCTCTTAGCTTTCCCCCTTGTCCAGATGCTTTCGCAATAGGAGTGGGTTTCTCTTGAGGTTGTGATGGAACTAAAGTAGAGGTAGGGGCCATAGGGACCAGTTGAACCAGGGTCAAAGCACGATAAGGTCTTAGCTGACTAGGAAGAATGCTTGTAGGGGGGTAAATGTACCATAAGGGGATCCCTAGAGTCATGTCAGGAAGGACCAATGAAGCCATGAAAGGGACATAAAATATTGTAGGAGGGGGAAAATGAGAAAGGTATCTAGCCCGCAGGGTAATGTCCTGGCGGAACAGCTCCTGGATGGTTGAGACCTGGAGGAATAGTTCCTGGGGGAAAGATAGGAGAGGCACCCACCAATGGAGGAGTTCCTAGGGGGTAGATCTGGATGGCTTGGCTAGAATGGTAACTGCATGGTGCAGAGGAGATTGTTGTGGATCGAATGTACTAGACTGCTTGAGGACAACCCGTGACGCTGAAAGATTTAGGCTCTAAGATGAGTGGGGGAGGACTAGGGAAAGAACCCAACATGAAGAATCTTTATAGACTTTGGGTGAAACACCAGTGAGAGTAGTTGAAGACCTCTTATCTAACACTGATGAGATAATGGACTCAAGGGACGTCAAAGATGCCAGCTCATAGTAAGTCAACTGATCTATGGTAACGATCATCCCTTCATGGAGGAAGCACATCTTGTGAAAAACCATAGATGCGACAGCTAACATGGCATATGTGTAACTATGACCCAAGAGAATGTTGTAATCTAAAGGGGCATCAATAACCTCAATATCTACATGGATAGTCTTGCCCGCAAGGGTCACTGGACAGTTGTGGTACATGCCAAGAGGTTAGGAGGAGTGTTTTTCCCAAGCATGCAAAGTGATGGTGGAGGGGGACAACTCAGGTGACTAATTTTTTTCCAAATGGTAGTGGACATCACACAGGTGGATGCAACATCATTAATAATGCATCGGGAGATGATGACATTATGAACTCGAGCTAGTACCTAGAAAGCAATGGAGCAAGGAAATGGGGGATGTTCTTATGTATCAACTGGGAATACAATCAAATGATCGTCAGAAGGATATACTACGCCCAAAGAGGTCATTAGAGCTTTCTTTTGAGATGGCCACGATTGGAGTACATCCAACGTCGACATGGTGGCAGGTGATTGCGCCAAGTCATCTACTATACTGTATGTATGGGCAACTCGGTTAGAAGCCGTGTTACGGTGTAATGGTCCCTTTAGGATCTTGGGAATTGCCTCAACTTTAGGTTGAGGGATCTGTAATGGAACATTTGATGTCATAAGAGGCTCAATAGAAGCTTTGGCTTTGGACTCAATGGCAGATGAAGTTGATGGCTTATCATATTGACGCGATCGAGATTGCAAGTTGATATCAGAGGGATTAACCTCATCAGAGATCATCATGAGGATCTGGAAGTCACCAGGACCAAAAAGTTGGGGAGGGTGGGTTTCTTGACCTGTGTGAGGTTGAGAAGCAACAAATCCTTATTGAGGGAAAGGATTTGTAAGCATTGTCGGTTAAGACGATGCAGGATTTTGAGGTGATTGTTGGCCTCTATAATTTGCTTGAGCTTCCCACATTTGGCATATCTGGAGTAAGATAGGACACTTATGTGTATAATTCTCACGTACACCACAACACGCACAAGGCTTGTTCATACGAATAGCCTTGTTTTGCTTGGGTTGGCTTCCCTGTTACTGGTTGTTGGTGTTAGGTTAGTTCCCCTGGAATTCACTAGGTTGATTACCTTGATTACCCTGGTTACCCTTGTTACCCTTGTTACCCTTCCCCTTATTATTTTTCTTCAAATTTTGGGGATTGGTTGCACTCTGCTATGCAAACACCTAACCCTGAGGGAGTGTAGATGCGAGGGCTGAGGATGCATGGGAGGCTATGGTGTTAATGCTTGAGGGGCTGGAGTGCTTGACTCTTCATAAGGAGGAGCAATGGTTTGGTAGATAGGTTGGGGCATTGAAAACATGTTGCTAGTAGGAGGGGCATAAGTGTTGGAGGAACTAGTGCCCCCCTGTGGATGGCCATAACTTTGATGAGTATATGGGGAAGGATGTGAAAGGGTTCCAATGATACCATTAGCAACGTGAGATTCCCCCGTGCATTGGAACCTCCAGGACGGGGAAGGCTTGGAATGATGGTATATACAAAACCGGATTGCACATAAATTAGGTTATATCTCGGAGCAGTTTAGAGAGATTCTTCCTTATTCTGAGGAAAATGGGATGCTACATCTTTTCCAATGGGTGCTAAAAGGCTCCCAAGAAACCAATCTAAATGGACACGGTCTTAAAAGTGCAGGGCACGACATGTGCTCCTCCTCCTATGCCACTCTTGAACATGGTCAGAAAGGCAAGTGGCAGAGGACTGACGGAATGAGGTCAATATCTTTTTACCAGTGTCATATCAGAGAGGTAGCTAGAAAGATGAGAGGAACAATTTAGTAAGCATCACAAAAATGGAATGAAATGTGGTGAGCTAGTCTACATACCATTTTGTAGCGTCCCCAATGAGTGTGCGTTGGAACAAACGAAAATGAATGAAGCCATCAGTAATGGAATTGGATGAACACCATATATGGAATGAAAAGAGAGTATGGGAGTTTTATGAACGGTTCATGAGATTCCTCCTCTAGATGTGATCACTAGGGTAGAATTGGAGCCAACACCAGGTTGGGTTCCTACACCAACTGTGGGTCCAAACATGGTGATAATATGTGGTGAAGGAGGCTCAGAATCAGATGAACCAGTAGAAGAGTCGGTATAGGGACTCAAAGAACTATGAACTCGAACCCAGTGGGGAGGAGTAATATGCCCGAGTGGAAAATGATGATGAAGGTATCCGATTCTCTATGACAAACGCCTTGGTGGTGTAATGGTCGTAAGGCACATGTGACATGAAAATGGTGAAGGGAGATCAACAATATGACTTTGTCTCGATGAGGGGAGATAAATTTATTATGTTCAGTCTTGGCTTGGGGGTGTAAACCAACCACCCTCTATTTAAGGTGTGCTTATGTGTGCAAGTGTATTTTTTGATTAAGCCCAGACTGTGTTTGTAAAAAAGAAAAAAGATTGTTGAAAATAAACTAAAATCAACAACAACAAATGAACAACAAAACCATTAACTAAACCCCACCCAAACTGAATTTACAAACACTGTGCTGGTTGGTGGTGAAATCGACTGAAAACACACTAGAAAGTTCAAGGGATCTAAGTGTCGATGTGACTGGGATGAAATGACACTAGGCTACTGGAAAGTGGTGTAGCAACAACAAAAAACCATAGAGGAAGATCGCTACAAAAATATAGGGAGATGGGTGTAAATCCTAGGGCAACCGATGGGACCCTAAGGCGAATGACAAAACAAGGTTTAATATGGAACTATGGATGGAAGCAACCTATCTTTGGAGATCTGAAAGAAAAGGGTATAGATCTGGAAAATATGGATGAAAGTGCTGGAGAAACTCAGACTTCTTACTCAGCTAAACTCCTCCTATAAAGGTGGAAGCGAACTAGAAGCCCTAAGGGGATAAATTCCACTTTGATGAGTAAATTAGAATAGATCAAGGCCTAAGCAGGATGAGATAGAGGTCAACAACCCAACACGTAGCTCTCGACAAAACCTAGAAACAGATCTGATAAAAACCCGGAAACCCTAAAATCGCAGGTACTAACCTATTTTTACAGGGGATCACAGTTTTTGGGGTGAAAGGTGCACTCTAGACTCGAGATCGCACTTTTTAGGCTAAAAAGTGTGATTTCTGCTCCTTGATGCCTGGTCAAAAAATCTCAAAAAAAATTATCGTCTCTGTCGCAGCTCGTTCTTGTGACCTGCGGAAAAGACTGGAAAACTTGCAGAAGTTATAAATTTTACATATCTAGGGTTAGAAAGCTAGTAAATAACATTAAGACTCTGAACAAATAAGAAACCCTAACCTGAAAAATGAAGGTCACCGAAGTTTCTGGATCTGAAGTAAAAAACCAATGGAGTTGCCAATTTTGATGTAGTGTTTTGGTCTCAAAGATATACGAAAAGAACCCATTTAAGACTGTGGATGACAAAGAGTCTCAACAATATAAATGGTTGCTAAACATTGTAGATTTGCAGCAAATGATAGAAACAAAACCTACCAAAGTCCTTATCTATGACACAATCATAGTTAAATGGCAAAAATAAATAGTAATAACTCCAATCATCCAATGGAAGCCAGATATACAACGAATATATTTTATTATAACACCTGTGAAGGGAACAAATAAATTTTACCAATCCCCCTATATGGGATGGGTTCTTGTCTATCCTAAAACGTCTTCAGCTTGTGTAGAGTCTCTCTCCTCTATAATGTGAAAACACAAATAAAATGTTTGAGCTTAATGGGAACTCAAATGGCAGAGAAATGGTCTACGGCAATGAAAATAATAAGAGTTACAGCAGTGAGTACAACAACGAAAATAACCGAAAGTGAATAATGAATGGAAAACCCCTCTATTTATAACAAAATATTGAGTTATCCTTGAATAATGAACAATAATAAAATATTATTAACCCCATTCTTGGAATAACTACTTGGAATATTTTATTATAATTGGTTAGGAGGGAAAACGTATTTAAACTTTTATTTAGAAATAATAAATAAAAAAATGATTTATTTATCATCTCAAGAAATTGGTTAAGGAATGATAAAGAAGTAATGATTTATTTAATTATTCCTAAGTGATTTAGTCAAATTTGACAAGGAATAATAATTAATTAGTGATTAATTAATTATTCCTAGATAAAAATAAGATAATTAATAATTTATCTTCTGATTTTTCATAATTGGGTCAAATATGACAAGGAATAATAATTGAACAAGGGTTTAATTAATTATTCCTAGAAGAAAATGAAATAAATAGTGATTTATTTAATTATTCTTCATGGTTTTAATTATAAAATACTTAACAAAGGTGGTTTATTAAGTAATTTCTCACAATGAAAGCAATTTTACTATGGTAAAATTGACTTTACATGGTGTACTTTGATCCGTCTAATAAATTAGGCTATATGACAAATTTTTGGTGATAACACTTTCATCAAAGGGGACCGAGCTAAACAGTGAGAGAGGGCGCAATATTTTTTCTTTAGCAAGTGAATCTAAGTGCCACTGAGGATAGAACCAATAGCCATAGGCATAGATTGCATCAAAACAGTCTACCGACATTATTGAGTAGTGGATCAGGTCAACAACGGTTTGATCCACCATTTCACCTTTCGAGAGGCACCTCACCATGAAAGGGAGTATTCAAATCACTAGAGCAAGGAGGTCGGCTGAAAATTGTGCAAACCCATCGAATCAATCGCGTGGGACTATACCACTAACAAAAGGGAACTCGAGGCACTCATAACCAAACAGTCGCATTGCTAATATGAAGGGTGATGTTTTTCAGTAGCAGTCGAGGTCACGAGGAGGGTAATTTTGTGCGATAAAATGAACACTGAGCCATCTAATGAGTAGAGGTGTTAGATTGGTTTCATCCTCTGATTCATTTCAATGGAAGGCAAAACGGAGTATGAGTGTTGCATGCTGATTAGTTGATATAGCTTGACCATTGGTCGCATTGCCAAAACACTATCAGAACAACTGTCTAAGTAGAGAAACGAGTTGAGCATCCCCATATCTATTCCAGGTGAAAGGAAGTGGACATAGCCTGGGCGTTGCACTGTCACCACAACACTCTAAGTGTAAGAAGGAGCTGAGCAAGTCTAATAGGCTTCGGTTCTAGCATTGACCATCAATTCATTAGGAGAGCCAAAGTTGTCATCACTCTTAATAGCAGAGATAATATTATTTTTACCATAGCATCAATCAAGGAGCCAACGATGGTCCTCTTTAGGTGCACACCAAAGTATTTGTTTTATTGCATTAGATAAATTGATCTTCCTACATCAACATCACTCACAAATTATTCATAGAGTCAAAGACACCGTGTTTCTGTGGAATCAATTAAATTATATTTCATCAAAATATTTCATGGTGGGTCACCATAAATAAATAAAGTAATGCTATGCCTTTTTTTGTTATATAGTATGTTGCATTATGTGGTTGGATTGGTGTAGAGGTTTATCATTATCAAATATAGTCTTATGCCTATACATTTGAAACCTTTAACATCAAATTCAATGTCGCACATGATCCATTGATCACTTGCAAGGGCATAATTATTGGGTCCACAGACTCTTGATTAGCGTATAAAGATCTAAGTCTTTACCTGAAAACTGATTCTCATTCTATCTAGATAGATTTTCCGCTCAAAAATATCAGTGTGGAAGCATGAAAGATGACGGTTTATGGACTAAATCATGTTTATAGTTTTGAAAATTTTGAATGGTTTTAACATTTGACAAGGGATTTGTCAAATTTTGGAGTTTGACGATAGAAAGGAGATTTTCTGTTAAAAAAAAAATGGGAATAGGAAAGGAACGAGGTGGTACAATCATCTTACTATTACCAATCAAATTTGTATTTACCTTATCTTGGGGCGAAATCCATTGAAGAATTAGTGTATTCATGCTTTGGTATGAGGGGAGATGGGACATTCCCTAGAAAACACTCATGAAATTTTGGACAAAATTCTAGATAAAATAAAAGAAGCATGGGGCCTTTTCTTAGCAATACCACTTTAGAATAGAATAGCAAGTCTTTCTAAAAAATGGTCTATGCCACTATGCAACAGAAATTCCCATGGGAAGTGAAGGAAGGACAAGGAAGAGGAGCTAAGTTCTTCGCACTTCGATCTAAATTGCGATGAACAAAGTCAACCATAGACCTTCAGAAATTGGAGGAATTAGACACATGGCTCTTAGAGGTGGGGCAACCAGAATGGAGAAAACTCAGTTGGAATCTCAAGCCATCTATGCTTGCATTAATACAACCCAAACTCTCAGAGCATCCTTGTGAAGAGGTCAAGCTCACAGTTGCTTCTTGTCTCAGAAATATCATAGCTTTAACATCCCAAGTATCGTCTTACAATAATGATATTATGAGGGAGATATTGTAGTTGATAGTGGAAGGCCTTAAAGGGTTGAATAAAATCATGCTTTCTACCTTTTAGAACCGATGTCGAAATTTTAACAGTCATGGCAGAATTAAACTTTGGCACATTCATACTGAATTTGGAATGTGATGAGTTGATCTTTTAGTTGCTCCATAACTTTTACACTAGCATTACATCAGCTCATTTAGACCATGTCAAAACAAGCATGCAAAATCTTGTGTCTCTATTACTAGAAGGCCATGCTCACATCTGCAAGATACTAATATGTAAATTTTTGACCATTTGGAGGAAGGACCATAGGGATTCTATGATCTAGTCGAGAAGTTTCTCAGGAAAAACATAAAATTACTTAAAAGGGTGCTCACTACGAAGGAGTTGATAAGGATTGATGGAGGACGCAAGAACAAAATATGCATCAAGAATGAACTAAGGATGAGAGGACTATGCTTTATCTGCAAGGGACCTTGGGCCCTTAACCATTCATGTCCAAGTGATAAGAAGAAACAAGGGCAGATCATGAAGATTCATTCATAGTTGGTTTCACGGTTTTTAGAAGAGAACCTATGAAGGATCCAAGCAGTCAAGTGCAAATTGTTATAGACAATTTTGTGCCTTGCAGCATCAGGCATGAATTGTCAATAATCCAAGGGATCCAAAGTCCCTAAACATGATGTTCCTACCCCTAGAGGAACAAGGTCAGCAAGCCAACATCTCTCAGATCAGTTCTCCACCTGAAAACACTCAAAAACAAGCAATCCTGAAATCAAAGCAGGTGCTCCACTAGGCTTCTGCGCTGAAACTCAGTTGCTCCATGGTGTACCTGCGTTGCAAAGCAAGTGGAACAAAGGCCACCTGCGCTGAGCGAGATGGGACAAGTGGCACAATGAGTCATTGCTCTGGAATCTTCCAAAAATGACACTTGGATCAAGGATTTCGCCTTGTGATGAGTCAGAGGCTCTGTTTCTCCAAGTGGAAGCAAGGTTCTCCAAGTGGACTCAAGAACTGAAGATCAACTGAAGAGAGTAAGGACACAAGGCAGCTACACATCAGTTGCAAGCTGACTCATCCTTTCTCAATTCATCTATATATTGGGCTCTCTCCTATGAGCTCAGGAGGCTGGAATTTTGTGCAAAGTAATGATATGCTGTTGGTTTCACTATAGAGCTATTGGGTGATTGCTTGAAGGAGGTGAAGCGGAGAAATTCTTTCTGCTGGGAGGTGTTGCTAGATTGGAGCCTTCAATGGTTGTAACACTCTTAGAACTTTACTTCTTCTATTAATAAAAGCTATTGAGGTTCTTCTATATGCACTTGTTTCAATGTTATGTTGTGATGATTGTATATTTGATTTATGCTAATCCTTGAATCAGTTATGATTTCATGCTTCTTGTAGTTTCCTTCTTGGTTATTTTGCAGGATCTCATTGTAGCTGGGCCAGCAAAAGAGCAAGGAGCTGGGAGCAAGCAAGCAAAGAGAAGAGTTTGGATTCGACATTAAGCGCAAGGCAACGGTTAGTGCATTTCTTCATTCTCTCTTGCTCTCATAAAGAAGTAAACCTTAAGTAGTTTTCTTTACAGTTGTTGCTGAGGTACTATCACCCTTAGAGTGGGATAGGGTCATCCGAATCGGATACTTTTCCCTACAACAAACTGGCGACTCCGCTGGGGATCGTATCTGTTTGATTGTTTGTAGTATTTTGCTATTCATTTCCTGAACAAAAGAGTACCAAATCGAAAAGCTTTTGACTATATCAAAAGCGAAGTAGAGGGCAGCTACTCTAGCTCATTTCTGAGCAAGTTCACGATTTGAAGAGCTGATCTACAAAGATCCTTGTAAGCTCTTAGTGATAGCTTTTCACCTTCATAATCATCCCTTTGAGTGTGCTTGACTGATTGTTTCTGATTTGAGCAAAAACTGTGAATTTTTGAGAAAATTGTGACCCGGAAACTGTGAAAACGAAACTTTCGTTTTCCAAAGCAGGTAGTACACAGGCTACCTGCTTTGCAACGCAGGTCCCGAAGGGGCTACCTACGCTGAGAGCCAGATTGGCTGTGCAGCACCTGCGTTGGCCCAATTTTGCCTTGTGCAGTTAGGGTTTCCTCCCTTTTTCCTGTCTGTTTTCACTATGGTTTTTTGCAGCCAGTTACCAGTCTTATACCTATCTGAAACCAACCTTACTTGCCATCATTCCGCCTCTGTTATATAACGAAATTGTACTTGTTCTTTTGTATTTCTTACGTCATTTACAATTTCTCATAACGAAAGTGAAGTAGTCTTACTGTTGGCCTCTTAGATCTGAACCTGTGTTAGGCATTTTGCTGGTCTAAAGAGTTAGCTTGTTTGCTGTCCATAGCTGATTAGTCTTTTCACTTTTGTCATTATGGTTTGATTTCATGTATTTCCAGTGATTAAACAAGTGAATCTTAAGGTGTCTTTCGATTTTGGACTAGCTTGTTTACTTTCGCTTTAAATCGAAATCAAAGTTATATAGCAACTTTCTTTTTGTAATACATCAACATTAAGAAAGGGAAAAGAAAATACGTGCATTGTGCATTTTGCATTTGAAAAAGTTTTGCATGACGATTTAGGAGAAAGTGCATTAGTTTGTGCTGTATGAACTGTGTGAAAAGATATGCCTTTCTTCTCCCTCAGTAGTTAAGATTTTCATCAGTCAAAAAGATTTGAAAAAAGCTTGCTTCTCATCTTAGGCTGCATTTAGGAATTTGTCATATACATCTCGTGGTGAACCTTGAAAGGCAAACTTTAAAAAGATCAACTTAAAATATACTGAATGAACCTAACAACGCATTGAAACATAACGCAAACATATAGAGGTCTAAGCTAGAGACGTGTTCCGGCGTCGTTAAACTTAGTGACCGTTGATCTCTACGAAGGTGGGTGATTCCTCCTGAGAGTCGGTGGCACTAATACGGACTTGTGCTCCCACGTACCGTCGCGTATATATTGGGAGACCCCTATAGGAATAAAGCCTTTATCCATAGGAATCCGTGTCGGCTGCCCTACTAATCGCAATGC
Organism: Pinus tabuliformis; assembly: GCA_031772625.1. NCBI lineage: Eukaryota > Viridiplantae > Streptophyta > Pinopsida > Pinales > Pinaceae > Pinus > Pinus tabuliformis. The sequence continues at coordinate 365,188,480 of CM062806.1, forward strand.
AGTGAACACAGCATTCACGAAGATTGACCACACGTACCGTAAAACGTATTCCATGGTTTTGCGAAAGGTTTGGCACACCCTCTGCCTAGAACTCCAGAGAAGTTTCTTTTGGCCTTTTTCAAACTCTATAACTGAAAAAGTCCAACCGAGCATTTGTCACTTCGGGCTCGTTAATACATCGAAGGAGACTAGAGTCATCTTTAGCTTTTTCTCGACTCTTAAAACATGAAAAAGCAAAGTTATGTCTAAAAGCGTCTAATAAAATTCATTCAAATCGGAAACACAAATTTTCCCCTTTATATTTTAGTTGATCGAGTAATCCGCAATCGTGGAAGAAAGTCAATTGAATATCCGTCGTTCGCGGAGGCTTGCGAGCCAACCGTCTTTGTCTCCGGAATCGAAAACAATCCGGGCAAAGCGAGCTCGTCGAACCAGTTCAAAATCTCCTTTAAAAGTTAGAACAAGTGTTCCAACAACATCTGAGATTCTGGTGACTCCAAACATTTCCGGAAACCCTGCCTCTATAGAAGAAGTTCAACCGCAGCAGAAGGACAGTAATACTGATCCTAGTCTGGGGGCAAATACTTGTATAACTGAACCAGTTCTATCTGTAACCGGTCCAGAGAGTTTTATTCCTCAAACATCTGTCGCTGTCGATACAACCCCTTCTTCGGCACCGGAAATCTTTTACGGACCTGACGGTCTTCCTCTTCCACCTGGTCTGATTGCGATAGAGGAAATTATAGAGGAACCGCAAGTATCCACTCCAACTCATTTTGGAGTAGGGGTCACTCTATTTCCTGCTACAACAGAAGTTTGTCCATCGCCAGTGGAAGTTCCTGTAGAATCACTAGGTGATCAATTGGATAGACTCAAAATGTCTGAACAACCGTCGACATCTAGGACTGTGTCAAATGACACGACGACAGCAGAATTACCTGCTGCAAATCCGCCAATGTTCGCCGGCATACCACCTGTCCCAACTAGCTCTCAACCGCTAGAAGGAGTCCACCCAGGGACTATCACGATGGTATGGTCTGTTCCTGTTTGTTCTGGAGTAATGTCTGGTAACTCTTACGGTGAGACTCATCAAATTGACCCTTTTGGGAATCAATTTAGGCCATCCAGTCCTCCAGGACAATCAATTGCCTTGAGTTCTGGATTACCACTGTATGGGGGATAGTATGCCCTTTCATTACCCCCTCCGGGAGGGTACCCATACGGGAGTTCTCAACCTTATTCAAGTTATGGTGGAATTGCAACAAGTAGTTGGGTACCCATGCTATCCCAGCAACCGAGAGTTGTATATTCTATGCAACAGTGTGTACCTGTGACGAACATCCCAACTACACTAGCCATTGTAACCGTGTCGCAAGTTCAAATGATGCCTGTTGTATGTCAACCTCAGATTTCTCAGGTTCTCATGCAACAACCCCTTGACCCTGTGACCCAACCACAATCGCCTACTCGTGGGGCGACACAAGTACAATCAGGTACAATTACCCCACATCTTGGTCCAATGGTTAGTATAGCACAACAACCCATGGTCTCGCAACCGTGGCTAGTGCAGTACCAACAACCACAATTCCAACAAGTGTACCAAGGTTCTGAACAGCAAATCTTTGCGAATAGTGGACAACCATATATCCAAAATGGTCAAAATCAACCACTTTATAGTGGTAGTGTCCACCAACCATACCAGTCATACCAGCATCAACTCCATTATGCTGGCTTGCAAAGGCCAACTGTTCAAGCGATTCCATCGTATCCTGGTTACGCTTCACCTAACTTGAATCAACAGTTACCATTCGTGGCAACTTTAGAGTTTCCTGATCTACATCGGTTAACCAACGATCCAATTGCTTACGCCCCATGGTGGCCAGTAATTCCACACAAACTTCCTTCCGACATTCCTAAATTCAATGGAAATCCAGATGAAGACCCGTCGAGTCATGTGATGACATTTCATCTATGGTGTTCATCGAACACCTTAAATGACGATTCGATAGGACTTCACCTCTTTCAGAGGACATTGACAGGTCCAGCGGCAAAATGGTATATAGAATTGCCAAGAGCTTCGTTCGACAATTTTAGCTCCCTTGCCACGACATTCTTAACCCACTTTCAATTACCGATAAGGCATGAAACGGGAACAGAGATATTGACCAACTTCAAACAGACAACCGCAACTCATATATCGGATCATATACATGAGTGGCGACGTCGACGAAGAATGGTTAAAACATACATTCCTGATCAGCTTCTAGCTTAGTGGTTTATAAAGTCGTTACTTCCGGCCATAACGGAAGATGTGGCGAAGGGGGGAGTCGTAACAGAAGAGCAAGTTATTGCTCGTGCGCAATATTTGGATTTAGTATATACTCAGTCCGGCACGCTCTATGAAAAAATACCAGACGCCCCTAGACCAGAGTTTTCAATTCCTCCTCCTCCTAAATCAAATAGTGACTCTCATGCTGGCGATGGCGTGATTGGCACGGCAAACTCGAATCCGAAAAGGGCCAATCAAAAGAAAGCCCGTAAGGATTCGAATCAAAATGCGCATGAAGAGATTCTTGCTTCGGAAGTAAATGCCGTATCAGCAGATAAGGGCAAAGAAACCAATCAACTAGGAAGAAAGAAAAATCAAAACAAAGGGAAGAAGAAGAAACAAGGAGAGTCATCTCCTCGAAAAACTTCTTCAAGCCCTCCTCGAGATAGGAAACCACCTTATGGGTGTCAGATATGTGATGAGGATCACTGGACGAGAGAATGTCCATACAAAGCTGATCTAAAAAGATTCTTAAAGAGTTCGCAAACTCCAGCTGTGTTAACTGATCCGTTTCCCGATCGAGGAAAAAATATGGTTGGTAGTGGAAATGCTTCACCGTCGCAAGTGCTTATGTTATCGATATCAAAGCAACAGAATGATGCTTTGATTTCGACAAGGAACAAAGATTACGGGAATCCACAGGTGTCGAACGATAAAGGTAAAGATCAACCTAGCAGTTCGACAACAACTTCGGCAGAAGTTGTACCCCCCATCACACATGAATTAACAATAAAACCGCCAAAGGGAGTAGTACACAAGTCGACATTTAATCCTCGTGCCAGAGCGGCACAGCATTATAATATAGTGGAAGATTTGGCGCAATCGCCGTCTACTATGTCGACTCTTGAAGTACTACAAAATTGCCCATCCCAAAGGCAGGCATTGTTATCAGCAATTGGTGGGGTGGATCCTAAAGATTCCAATCTTGTATCCTTTGATCACAAAGGATATGATCCTCAGTTACCAGCTCAACTAGCTTTCCTCGTCCAAGTGAAAGCCCTCAACAAAACTGTTCATCGAACAATTATTGATGAGGGGGCATCAACATATATTATGTCGATGAGTTGCTGGAAAACTTTAGGATCTCCAACCTTATCGCGATCATCGACAACATTAAAAGCATTCGACGGAAGGACATATACCCCTTACGGTATCCTTAGTAACTTGAAAGTTGAACTAGGGGGAAAAACAATAGAAATAGATGTTGAAGTCATCGATGGCAATCTTGACTATAACATCCTACTGGGAAGACCATGGATTTATGCCATGGAAGTTGTTGTGTCGACCTATTTTAGGAAAATCGCATTCCCCTTTCAAGGAGGGATTACGATCATTGACCAACAAAATTTCCTCCCTAATGGTTCACAAGTTACAGGAAGCGTTCCTCTGATCCATGGAAGCGACCATTCGTTTCAAAATATCGGAGTAGGCCTACTAAAAGATCCTACATTAATGGGAACTTTCACCCTTCCGCCAACGTTCATTGTGGGAGAAGTGGCGACAGTAGGAACCTGCAATATGATATCTTCCGCGCAAAAGATGTCAGAAAACGATATCAGCATGGATCATGCAAAGGTTTTGTCCCGAAGCCCAATGGAAGTATTGTAGCAATCAATTTTCTTGGCCTGGGGGCAACCCCAAATCAACGCTCATCAAGCGTTTGGATAGATAGGTCTAGAGAATATGGCACCCCTTTAAGTCCTTGGTCGCGAGTGCATGGAACCGACAAAGGAATAGTCCAATCAATGGTAATTGACGGGGCACCATGGAATGATTCCCACCATCGTTCCCTTCTCCCAGGTTGTGGGGAAGATACTCAAAATAACCTTTATCATCCTTCAGTTTTCGATTTTCTATCGAGTACTGTAAATACAGTGGGCAATGAGGATAGTTCTTTTACTATGTCAACCTCATTAAAAAATGAAACGATCCCCTTTCCAGATCTCAATGGTAAACCTTCATTCCAACCAACAAAGTTGAATGCAATGAAGCTTGGGGGGCATGCACCTCGATTTGCGTTATTATGCTGGGGGCATGCAAACATATCATCGAGCAGTTTTAGCATAGTTCATGCTCGTTAAAAAATAAACCCAAGATCCGAGCAGTTTTAGCGCATAGTTCATGCTCGTTAAAAAATAAACATAAGTTGTGAGCAATCTTCCCCTAGAGTTCAAGCTCACCCAGAAAAAATGAACCGGTAAATAACCTTGGTAAATGTAACCTTTGACTGCCATATTAAAAGCCCTTTGGTCGTGTTTATATGCCATCACCTCCATCCGTTCATTTGGCCAATCGTTCATCTCCATATGATTGTTTACCTTCTTTTGAGGAATAGCTGCGAAGAGTGATTTCACTAAGCCATCCTTGTGACACTGCCGTGATTGGAATATTCCAACCTGTACCTGGAATCTGCTGCTACCCTGTTCATCACTCGTTCCTCGAAAGACGAGTCGTCTTTTCATTGACTCGTAAAATATGAAAAGATTGCCGAGTTTTGGCCTTCCGGCTCGTTAAAGCGACCGGAAAGCTATCCCTCCTCTAGATTTTAATCTTTTTGGACCTGAGGGATTATTGCACAAAAAGATCGAGCGCTTGTTTTGTTCGGCTCGTTAAAGCAATCGAAAATTCATCCCTTCTGTATTGTTTTATACTTTTTCGGACTTAAGGGATTAGATGACGAAAAAGGAATTTTGGAGTTGACTTTACGTACCTTTTCAGACTCTCTAAAAATGAAAAGGACCGAGTTATCCTTGTCCTTAGACTCGTTAAATTCATTAAATAGCGACAAACTTGTCTTTAGACGAGAACGAGTTTCCCTATCGCTAGGCTCGTTAAAACATAGCGATGGGCTTGCCCGAAGGGCAGGTTATAGAACAAGCATATGCTATCCTCCTCAAGCTTGACAAAAATAAAGAGGTACTTGTCAGCAATGACTGGGGAAAAATTGGGAGAACCTCACAGCTTTAATGGTAGCAAGTCGCTCTTGAACATGACACTTTGTCCTCCGTATCACATCGGGTTGGGTTGTTTCATTCACCGGTCTCATCACCATGGTCCTCGCCACACCATCCATAGTTGGGGTAATGCTACCGATCCATCACATCAGTGTCGTTATATGTTCAAGAGATGTTGTTCTGCAAAGAGTCAACCGTGTCCCATCCACTGCCATACATTGTCCTTCATCCATTTCATGACTGCCACCCTGAATCATACATCACAGTTTGTTTTCACCTCATCACAATCACTAGCTCTGTTCCGTGTCAATGATGTGGGATTCATTAAGGCCCTCCTTTGACGGATCACTCCTTGTCGACATCAGCTCATTATCCAAGGAGTTGATCTAGGAACAACCCCTTTCAGTACTTTGAAGCTTGCATGCCTCAATGGCAAGTTTCTCACTTCCGGCGACAGGTATACATCAATGACCTTCGACCAGAAGATTTTGCATGGTGGTCGACGCCAAGTCCTTTATTCCCGCCATGTGAATTGTACTGCTGTACCTTGAGGGTCATCATCCTTATCGGTGATTCCTCTCGCGCTTGTTAACGGTTTACATCATTGACCGGTAATCAAGCGATGTCTTTCCATGTTCGACTTCAAGAAATTCTCACATGGATCGACTTGTACATCGAGTGAAGATCGGAAGAGATTGAAGACCCCGTATCTAGTTTCATCCATCCGGGCTGCGATATATATTCAGGATATAAAGACATTTGATATGTACATCATTGCAGCAGATGATTATCCTTCTCAAAGGATGATAATTTCAGCAAAGAATTATCAGTCTACCATCAGACGATCGTCTGTTCTATGTACCAAAACGAATTTATAAATCTGAGCATGGGAATGCCCGCCTCAGCTAGATCATGAAAAAGTATGAAAAATAATGTATTGTATTGTATCTTATTACAGGACACTTCTCAGCAGATTGAATGAACTTCGGATCCTCCTAATAAAGCATTTCACCCGATAAACGACCTCATACTTTAGGGGGCATCTGTTATAGACAATTTTGTGCCTTGCAGCATCAGGCATGAATTGTCAATAATCCAAGGAATCCAAAGTCCCTAAACATGATGTTCTTACCCCTAGAGGAACAAGGTCAGCAAGCCAACAGCTCCCAGATCAGTTCTCCACCTGAAAACACTCAAAAACAAGCAATCCTGAAATCAAAGCAGGTGCTCCACTAGGCTTCTGCGCTGAAACTCAGTTGCTCCATGGTGTATCTGCGTTGCAAAGCAAGTGGAACAAAGGCCACCTGCGCTGAGCGAGATGGGACAAGTGGCACAATGAGTCATTGCTCTGGAATCTTCCAAAAATGACACTTGGATCAAGGATTTCACCTTGTGATGAGTCAGAGGCTCTGTTTCTCCAAGTGGAAGCAAGGTTCTCCAAGTGGACTCAAGAACTGAAGATCAACTGAAGAGAGAAAGGACACAAGGCAGCTACACATCAGTTGCAAGCTGACTCATCCTTTCTCAATTCATCTATATATTGGGCTCTCTCCTATGAGCTCAGGAGGCTGGAATTTTGTGCAAAGTAATGATATGCTGTTGGTTTCACTATAGAGCTATTGGGTGATTGCTTGAAGGAGGTGAAGAGGAGAAATTCTTTCTGCTGGGAGGTGTTGTTGGATTGGAGCCTTCAATGGTTGTAACACTCTCAGAACTTTACTTCTTCTATTAATAAAAGCTATTGAGGTTCTTCTATATGCACTTGTTTCAATGTTATGTTGTGATGATTGTATATTTGATTTATGCTAATCCTTGAATCAGTTATGATTGCATGCTTCTTGTAGTTTCCTTCTTGGTTATTTTGCAGGATCTCATTGTAGCTGGGCCAGCAAAAGAGCAAGGAGCTGGGAGCAAGCAAGCAAAGAGAAGAGTTTGGATTCGACATTAAGCGCAAGGCAACGGTTAGTGCATTTCTTCATTCTCTCTTGCTTTCATAAAGAAGTAAACCTTAAGTAGTTTTCTTTACAGTTGTTGCTGAGGTACTATCACCCTTAGAGTGGGATAGGGTCATCCGAATTGGATACTTTTCCCTACAACACAAATGGTAAGCAACAAAACCATGTTTCTCAAAGAAATTTACAGGACAGGTCGATGATAATCAATCAACTTGACAAAGTAAATCAGGAAAGGAAGGACGAAATTCCTCGTGATGATGAGGTAGTTGAGTCTATAGATATCCAAGAGAACATCCATAAAGAGTATGGGCAATCAGGTATAGATGATAGTCCACTAATACATCCATGTTTGACAATCAAAGAGGGTGGACAACTTATCCCCACATGTGAAAAAGGCCAGTAAGAAGACATTCTAGGAGAACCAAATGACGAGCCAATAATAATAAACCGACATGATGAGCATGATCATGCAGGGTATCATGACGAATATATTATGTAGGATAAGCCATTTCTGGAGTGTCAAACAAAGGTTCAAGTTAAAGTTGAGGTCATGGAGCATCCGGTGCAGTCAAATGTAGAGACATTCTGCAGGGCATGAGAATTTCTAGTAGAGAACTTTTGGGAAAGGATCATGCATTTCAAGACAAATCTTACGATGTTGTAGTAGAGAGACGGGGTAGCCTGAGACACTGTCTTACAAGAGAATAGAAAATTTGAGGACCTCATAGGGGTATGTGTTGAACCAATGACCCAGTTTTCTAGTGTTGAGGAATGACTCAAGTCCCTCACAATGCAGGAAGAGGAGTACATTTCGGAGTTGCAAAGAAGCCCTCTACAAGAGTACATAGATAAGGCTTGCAGTTGTACCAACCTGCCATTATACATTAGGGATAGCAAGGAAGAGTTATAAAAATGGATCATGATGGGTGATCGGGTGGAGCAACATGAGTTGAGCATTAGGCAACATCAACATGGTAGATTTATTCCATGTGCAAGGATTCATGCATTATATACTTCCCACGAGATGGATTTATGAGAGATTATGAGTTGGAACTGTATTGACGAGATACTCTTAGCCAAGGGCATATTGCAACTTGGGCCCTCAAGCACAAGCAATGATGGAGGGCTAAGGTGGTGTCATAACCAACATGTCCTAGGACTTAGGTGGCATTGGGATCTAGGATAATCCATTAGCGGTAGGATTGACCAAAGGATTGTTTTGGATTTAGGTATTTAAGGATCCATTCATGATCATTTAGAATGGAGGCATGGAATAACACATTGGGTTGTATGGGATCTTGGTATCAATATACAAATGCTTCTTTTGTGGATGGAAGTGGATTACCTGAGGGCAAACAATATTTGGGCGGGAGGATTTGTAATATATATATATATATATATGGATATGGTCAAAGTGGATGGAATCTTCCCATGGTATTTAATGTGGCAGTTTCCCATGGTATTGGCCCATGGTATTTGCCTTTGTTTTTCGAGGGAAAACAACAAAATAAAGTCTCTAAAGAGTCAATCAAGCCTATAAAAGGGGATAGGAGAATTATTTATATATTTGGCTTTCGTTGTGAACTTGGCAAGGCTAGTTCTAGTTGATCCTAGGTATGAAAACCCATGGGAGTAATTTGTGTAGTGGATCCATCTAGGATCTGCAATTTTGCTTCAATATATTTAATTTGTTTGTTGATGGGCAGCCATACATGCCAAGGCATGGGCTTTAGTAGGTCTTGTATGGGCATGTATTTTTGTTTGTATTTATTTACATAAAGAAGACGTTGCATTCTTAGATCTTTATTGTGTTAGGTGTTTTTAGTGCAATAATTTCATTAGAACACCTTGATTGTACCATATCTAATTAAAATTTTGATGTTGGCATATTACAGGATTCAATCATGCAATGTTTGCACGTTAGTGGAGCCCTATAAGCCAAGTAGACTTTCTTCATGGTTTTTCTAATATTTTGACAAAATTATCACCATTCAACAATGGGGTTAAGGTCCATTGCAATTTATTCTTTTTAAATGAAATAGTCAATGAACACTACTTCCATAATTAAGGATAATTTGTATAAGTTCAAAATATAGATCCAAATATGCATATACCAAATAAATGGCTAACATGCATGCATATAAGTGTAGTAGTTATATTTCTCATAATGTGTTTTTAATGGGGGATTAGCCAAAAAATATATTCCATCATTCCCAACATAGCTTCATCTACAATATCCTAGTACGAAAGAAATAACCAAAATTGATTCTCTAGAAGGCTTTGAGAAGATAGAAACTTCAAAAGGAAAGACAATTTCGAGAGGAGCGACTGCTTTTAGGAGTTAATGAGATAATATGCGTTTTACTCAAATTGTTATTAGAATTTTAAATATTGTGACGAGGGATTTTCATTGTTTTTAAGTATTTTTAGAAAGTATTGACATCTTGAAAATAAAAATAGAGATGTAGTTAGAGTAAAAATAATTGGGAAACAATCATGAGACGTCATTGCTTATTGAGGAGGACATCATAGCTTGCTTAGAAGGATTTTTGAGTTTAGCACACTGATAAATAAATTCTAAAAAATGGTATTTTGGGCAATAGGTTGGCAAGGCCACAATAAGTGGTGTCTAAGAGGAGTTATGGCCACAATGCGTGGGTTTCTAAGAAGAATAACTCCTCTAAAATAGTACAGTGAGTAGCTGTCTCTTTAAAAGCCTATGTACATTATTTTTAATGCGAGGACAATAGCTTGGCAAGGCCACAATAAGTGGGTGTCTAAGAGGAGTTATGGCCACAATGCATGGGTGTCTAAGAAAAATAACTCCTTTGAAATAGTACAGTGACTAGTTGTCTCTTTAAAAGTCTATGTACATTATTTTTAATGTGAGGACAATAGCTTGGGAAGGCCACAATAAGTATGAATCCTATATAAAGGATAAAGACTCCCCATTGAGATATATCGAGTCTTATTTTGTAATTGAGCTCTGCTCTGTTGAAGGTTGCCTCCTCGAAGAGGCAAGTGAACATTGATTTCATCTCTTAATAAAAAAATACTTGTTGTTTTTCTCATTTTGTTCTATGTTCTGGGTTGTATTTCTTTGCATATCTGGTATTCTGGAATTTCTCACAGATTAAGGGCCTGGAAGGTTCGACCCCCGTAGGTGGGCTAGGTAGGTAACGTCGCGTAATATGACATGGTGGAGGACATTGGGGCGTGGGCTGGCCTAGCCCATTAATACATGGGTTCAATATATGCGCGCACATCGTGGAGGGCTCGGTGGAGTGATGGCAAAATGTTATTTTATTAAATTCTATTTTTTTATTTATTTGTTATTATGGATGAATATTATTTGTGGAATGCACATTATGGTTAAATGAATGGAACTGATCCATTCTGTTAACGGTTACTGCAGTGGTGAGAACTCACACTATAAGTTTAAATTTGCAATTTGGAAGTTTCATTATTTTATTTTTAATTTCATAAATTTAATTAATTAATTTTATCTTTTAAAATTTCAGATTTCACGTAGTATATAATTGTTGTTCTGCATTATTTAAACATATTATTTATATAGTTTGGATAGAAATTAAATAATAATATATATTTTTTAAATTTTATATTAAAAGAAAATAATTATTTATTAAATGATTAATAAATTTTAAGATTGTGTTTTGTACAATTTATTTAAATTATTTTAGGAATTTAATTGAGTAAAATACAATTTTGTATTTTAAATTAATTAATATTAATATAGTGTAAATTATTATTATTAAGATAATATAATTTAAGTTTTTAAAGTAATTTTCATAAAATTATTTATTAATTTAATATTATATGTTTTTTTTTTTTAAGTTTGGAAATGGTGAGGCTATATTATTGTCATATAAATCCATCACTGTTTTTCTAAAATCCCATAAACTATTAATAGATATTTTAAAAAATACAAGTTAGTAGTTGTAATTTATCAACATATTTTAGAATTTTTAATGGAGTCGTCTAACGAGGTGGAGGAATTGCCAGGGCGGCTAAAAGTGGCCGGAATCCGCCCCAAAAAAAATTCAAAAATTCTTGTAAAAGTAGTGTTTGAATCATGTTTCTAATGGTGGAAATGGATTCAGCACCATCAAAAACATCTAGGACACCTAAAATTTTGAAGTTTAACAATTATAATTTGGATTTACAAAAATCCTTGTCAGATTTTCTCTAAATATAATCGGAATTTCCATAACTTTCTGGGCAACTCCTCCGCCTTGTTAGACTATGCGATTTTTAATATTAGAAATTTATATATTTCAATTTCAAAATTTATACAGAATGATAATTATTGCACTTTTATCTTTAACATTGATATTAAAATAAATTATTAATATATAAATTTTTATCCTTTTATTTTAGTTTTAGAATATATTTTATTAATATAAACACTAATTCAGTACATAAGATAGTTGAGATTATATTTAAATAATTAATATATAATTTAATGTTATTTTTTAAATATTTTGTTATGAAATTTTGGATTGGTGGGCCTGGTGGCTCGCGCCACCTCATTTATGATTTTCGCAATTTCGACTGATTCCAGGAGCTAGGTTTATGCCTCGGGGTCGGTCAAATTGTAGGACACTTAAACTTGACCCACACCACAACTTTGACCAAAACTTTGACTAGCCTGTTCTCCCTCATACGAGCTCAGATTGGCGAACCCTTCACACCCCCATGATCAGGACAACAAGATCTACGCTTTGGTCCTAGGTCGAAGTCATTCTGAGCACTTTGATTTCCGAGTGTTCATAAGCCCTCTTTGTCCTGTGTGTCTCTTTGGAGCCACCGATATGTTATGAAACCAGCTCAAGAAAAGATAGAAAAGATAGATCAACGCCTTAGAATTCAGCCTCTTCGAGGGGGCAACCTCCTTTACATTACATAAATGAACAATTCTTGGATGATTCAAATGACAAAACCTCCTTTCTATATATATGAGTCTAAGGAGTCACAATATAATCCAGCTGACCTAACAATAATAATATAAAGCCACAAAAATAACAATAGAGGGATTCTATGGGGCACAATAATAATAATATGGGGGCAATAGGGGCACAACAATATTAATAAGGGGTATAATTGCAATAGTAATGGGGTAATCACTAGTATTATAGGGACCCAACATGCCCCTCTCCTTCAAAAAAGTGTTGTCCTCAACACTTGAGTAGTCCTGGATACTTCTGCATAAAATTCTCATCCTCCCATGTGAAATCCTCAGCGGATATGTTCTTCCACTTGATAAGATACTCTGAAATTGATCAATTTCGTAGCTGTCGAGTTCTTGTTCTATGACTGCTTCCGGTTCCAATATAATTTTTCCTTCCTCGTCAAGTTCTTGAAATATTGTTTGAACTGGGAGCTTGTCACCTATAACCTTCTTTAAACATGAAACATGGAAAACTGGGTGCAATCGAGAAGCTGCAGGAAGCTCCAATTTGTATGCCATAGTGCCAACCTCTTGCAACACCTTGTACGGACCATAATACTTTGGTGATAATTTATTATCCTTCTTAGCTTGCTTGACGGACATTTGCTTATATGGTTGTAGCCATAGGAATACCCAATCACCTACATCAAAACTTCTTTCACTGCGATGTTGATCTGCCTATTGTTTCATTCTATTCTGTGCCAACACGAGGTTATCCTTTAAGAGTTGGAGGACTTGTTGTTGATGTTCGATGTGATGTTCCACTACCTGAACCTTAGAATTTTCTCTTAAATTTGATGTGATGGATGGTGGTTGATACCCATAAAGTGCCATAAATGGGGTCATTTTTGTTGCTGTATGGAAGGAAGTGTTATACCACCATTCAGCCAGAGGCAACCATTTCACCCATTGTGTCTATTTATCAGATCGAATATATCCTTCCAAACATTTGTTTAGTAGCTCAGTTTTCCCATCAGATTGAGAATGATAAGATGAGCTATGAGCTAACTGAGTACCAAGACAAGAAAATAATTATGTCCAAAAATTTCCAGTGAAAATGGGATCTTTGTCACTTACAATAATCTTTGGGTTTCCATGTAACTTTTGAATTGTTTCCATAAATGCAGTAGAAATTGTATTGGCTTTAAATGGATGTGATAATGCAAAAAAGTGTGCATACTTGGTAAGTCTATCAACTACCACCATGATGACACTCTTTCCCTCAGACTTGGGTAAACCTGTGATAAAATCCATTGAAACCTCCTCCCAACGTTGGCTTGGAATGGATAAAGGTTGTAATAGACCCGGTGTCTTAATTGTTTCAACTTTATTTTGTTGGCAAACCAAACATTCCACCACAAACTTTTGAATACCTGATTTAAGGCCATCCCAAAAACATTCCTTCTTAACCCCGTCGTAAGTTTTTAAAAATCTTGAGTGCCCTCCTAAGGGAGAAGTGTGCAATTCAATAAGAATCTTTTGTTTGAGCTGGGAATTCTTACAGAGGTATAAGCGATCTTTGTACCATAACGAATCATTTTTCCAGCTAAATGTATCAGATGTACTGGAATCTTGTTGTAACTTTCGAATAAGTGCCCACACTTTTTCATCATTCTTCCATTCCTCCCTTGCTTCGTTTATCCAATCTGGTTGGATAATAGAAATGGCGCACAACAATGCTTCCACGTCCTCATCCTTTCTTGAGAGTGCATCTGCCACCACATTTTGCTTCCCTTTTTTGTAGACGATTTCAAAGTCATAACCCAACATCTTTGTGACCCACTTTTGTTGCTCTTCAGAGGATAATATTTGTTCTAAAAAGTATTTAAGGCTATCATGATCCATTTTTACCTTGAAGTGTCTTCCCATTAGGTAGGGTTGCTATTTCTTAAGTGCATGGAGTATTGCCAACATTTCCTTCTCATAAATAGCTTTGCTTAAGAACTTTCCCTTGATTGGATGACTTTCAAAAGCAATGGGTCTTTCATCTTGCATTAGTATAGCACCAATTCCATTTCCTGAAGCATCACATTCCACAATAAAGGTTTTTGTGAAGTCTGGTGTAGCTAAGACCAGTGCTTGGCACATTGCCTCTTTAAGATGTTCAAAGGCCTTTGTTGCTTCCAGATTCCATGAAAATGCATCTTTCTTCAATAATGTTGTTAGAGGTGCTGCTATTCTCCCATAATTCTTAACAAAATTGCGATAATACCCTGTCAACCTGAGAAATCCTCGTAGATGCTTTATGGATGTGGGCATTTTCCATTCCTTAATGGCTTTAATTTTGCTAGGGTCTACCTTAACTCCTTCATGAGATACAATATGACCCAAATATTCCACCTCCTGGACTCCAAAGAAACATTTGGATCTTTTTGCATATAATTGTTTCTCCTCCAATAGTTGTAGCACCTTGTCAACATGTTCAACATGATCCTTCCAAGACTTGTTGTAGATTAGTATATCATCAAAAAATACAAACACAAATTTTCTAAGGAATGGTTTGAAAATTGAATTCATCAAACCTTGAAATGTTGAAGGTGCATTGGTAAGGCCAAAAGGCATGACCAAAAATTAATAATGACCCTCATGAGTTCTAAATGCTGTTTTCGGAATGTCTTCAGTCTTCATTCTAATTTGATGATATCCTAAACGAAGATCCAACTTGGTGAAGTAAATTGATCCATGCAATTCATCCAGTAATTCATCAATGACAGGAATGGGGAACTTATCTTTAATAGTAAGCTTGTTGAGCTCCCTATAATCCGGACACATGCGCCATGATCCATCCGTCTTTATAGTTTTGAGTGGTATGCTTCCTAGTTGCCATAATTTTGCTTTCCATTTTTCTTGCTAACCTAAATGCCTTCTCTAATGAATCAGGTTCCCAAAGGCGAACATCATGTTGGATATTATCCTTTAAAGACCCTATGAACACATCAATCCTATGCTCCTCTGGAATATCTTTTACCCTTATGTTCAATTTTTGGAACTCCTCAATGTGCTCCATTATTGAACCCTTTTGTTTGAGACTTATCAATTGGCTAAAAAAAGTGTTGCTTTTTGTATCCTCATAATGTGCTACCAATTCTTCCGTAAAAATTTCCCAAGTGATAAATTGTTTACAAGAGCAAAGCCATTGATACCATACAAACTGATTTGGTTCCAAATATAAAGTTTCCATACGTACCTTTTGTGTGTTTTCCACATTATTGAGATCAAAGAATTGCTCCATCTGTAATATCCATGTGGTGGGATCCTTGCCATCAAACTTCATCATATCGATTTTTTGAATATGGTGAGTCCTCGATCCAACATTAGCATCTATGGAATCATGATTAACATTTCTTTTGTTCTCATCATGAGTTTCCTTTACTACCTTTTCACCATTAGTAAGTATTTCTTGTAGAAAATTTGTCAAATCTGTCTTCAAATCTGCCATGCCTGTCTTCAAATTTGTGTTCAAATCTATCTTCAAATTGTCCATCTTAGCTTCCATGCCATTCATCTTAGCTTCCACGCCATTTACCTTAGCTTCTGTTAACTTTTGTGAGCGTGACATTTGTTGCACTTGTTCTTGTAATTTTGATATATCATGTAGCATTTCTTCCTCTTCTTCACGAGTCATGCTAGAGCTTTCAGGTTCCTTACTAGGTGTTTGCATTTTCTTTCCTCGGGGCATCAGTTATTGATAATAATGCTCCACTATGCCCTTTGAATTCCTTCAAAATAAATTTTCAAACCAAGCTTAAGCAAAAATTAAAAAAAAAATCTACACACCTTTTTTCACTTTGTAGGAGCTCGATATTGCCTCTAATGTATCTCTGTACTTTCAAATCATCTAGTTCTAAATTTGTGATCTGTAGTAGCTCTCTTTGTCTTCTTTCCAATGCCACAAGTCTGACCCAAACTGGATTCTCCAAGGAAGAGTTATACAAAATCTCCCACAATGACTTGATTATAGACTAGTTCAGTAGAGTGAACTTGTACGACGTTCCACGAGTCACTATTTCGACCTTTGGATCTGAAAAATGCATTCAAGAAACTACAATCCATTCTCTTTCTATACCTTCTTACAAAATTTCAATCCGATCCCCAGAGAGAAATTTATGATGATTTTCCCCAGGTCACCTGTTTGGAATGTAATTCAAGAGTCTGCAAAAAGACCAACTTCCTCAGATCATATCTCCACAAATATAGCATGAAAAGCTCTGAAATTTGTACCCGAGGTTCAGTGTTATCTCTTCTCAAATGGGTTTTTTGCAACTTTTGAAACATCGCAGAAAAAAAAGTTATAGCGAAAATTCCACGCTGACCTGTTTTGAGCAGCGAAACCCTAGAATTGAAAACTCTGATCCCAAGTGTTATGAAACCAGCTCAAGAAAAGATAGGAAAGATATATCAACGCCTTAGAATTCAGCCTCTTCGAGGGGGCAACCTCCTTTTACATTACATAAATGAAAAATTCTTGGATGATTCAAATGACAAAACCTCCTTTCTATATATAGGAGTCTAAGGAGTCACAATATAATCCAGCTGACCTAACAATAATAATATAAAGCCACAAAAATAACAATAGAGGGATTCTATGGGGCACAATAATAATAATATGGGGGTAATAGGGGCACAACAATATTAATAAGGGGTGTAACTACAATAGTAATGGGGTAATCACTAGTATTATAGGGACCCAACACCAGATCACTCCTTGATGTTGTTGAGGTCATTTTTTTCTATCAACATTTTCCAACATTTTCGAGTTCTTAGGGTGTTGCAAGAACACATGCAAGTTAGAAAGTTTTTAAATTTTTTTATAATACTACAATTCAGAAGATAGTTTTAGAAGCTTGGATCAAAATATCCAAGTTATTTATGGCTCCTTTCTTTATCATGGAAATGGACCACGTTGGATTCTTCATTAACATCTTTGTCTTTAAACCCTTGATTTTTTGTTCGAGTACTTTATTTGTCTTCTTTAGCCTAGAGTTTATGTGATACCAATAATACATTCACTTTAGTATCTTATGATTGTTTTCTTTGTGATTCTCATTTTCCTCTTTCACTTGTTTCTCTAGGATTTCTAATTGAGTTATTTCTGCTTTTAATTTTAAAATATTATCTTTATCCCTAGAAAAAGTTAAATCATTATTATGTATAGGATTGTGAATGGTAGGTGTTTGAATATCACTGTTGAAAGTACACTCAAGAGTAGCAGAGGGATCCTTCAGTTTTTATTTTTGTGCTTCTTGATCCAAACAATAAAATCCAAACAATAAAAGAAATAGATATGTTTCTAAATTCCATTGACTGTTAGACTTTAGGAGAGGGATCCTTTACCTCTTATTTTTGTACTTCTTGATCCAACTATCAAAATAATAATAATAGATATGTTGCTAAGTTTCATAGACCTTTGAACCTTTTCTTTCATGATTTGTCGCTAATCTTTCTGGTTCTTTTAGCTCTGCAACTTTCAAATTCTCAAATGAAACAACATTGTCTACTTTTTTCATGCTTCATGTGATGCTTCTACATTTGTTTTGTATTTTGGTGTCTTCGTTCATTACAGAATCTTCCTTTTAATGCTCTTCTACTTCAGTTCAGATATCACAATGGTTATTTTTGTAGTTTCCCATGGATTATTCGTAATTGCTTTTGTCACCTTTCTTTTTAGTTCTAGCATGATCCTTTTTATTCTTCTTCCTTTCATATCTTATTTTCAACAATTATCCTTTCTGAAGTAGCATTGATTTTATGGTATCTTCTATTTTAATAACATCTTCATCTTCCAATATCATCATAGACTCTAGTCTTAAAATTTCCTTTGTCTCTATGATTTCAGTGTGCTTTCTCTACTAGAGTTTCTTTGACTTCTTTATTTTCTTCTTGAGGGTAAGGGTTTGAAAAAACCCTACCTCTTCTTCCTTTTCTCTTTGGACAAATATTTTTTTCTTCTAATGCCTCAATAAAATAATTTATTATTAAACAAGGTTCCCAGTTGTCACTTCTTAATTTTTTTTTCCTCAACAAGAATTTTGGTTAACCCAAACTAATATAAGGCTTTGTGAAGATTCCTATAATTCTTCTAGATATTAAATGCCATTATTCTAGGGCTACTGATCAACTAGTAGGCTAAAATTATTTCCTTCCCCTTTAGAAAATGCATCAAAATCTTAATATTGTAGAAAAAAATAGTTTCATACCTAACTTATTAACTAATAAATTTGTAGAGAATGAATCATCACTCCTTTGACATTGTTACACTATATAGAAAGTATCCTCTAATTCTATCTCGGAATTTGTGAACACCATTAAATGAATTAGAGCTTACAAAGGAGAAAACTATTCAACACAAAATCAATGAACTTTTTTACATAATGTGATTCATTGGATGATATCAGTAGCCTTAAATCTCTCAGTATGGCTCCCATTGCTTACGAATTAATCCTCTAGCTAATCATAAATTGGAATAAGACTATATGAACTATTTGGAATACTTGATTTATTTAATTCTCTATGTAAATGGATTTACTTCGAGTTTGTGAACATTAAATAGGATTTATATCCATTATCAATTCTACAGGCATATCAGGAAGCCCATTAGAGGAGTAATGTAGTCTACCTACTCCATTAACGATGATATATGCATCAATAAAACATTGAGCCATCATCCTTAATTCCATTGCATGAGAGATATAATATTGTGACCTTATTATCGCTCTGAAAACATTTCCTGACATAAATATGGCATTCATAGGTTTTAGTTGAAGTTCTAGTTTTAGTTGGGTGACCAATTTGGTGAAATTCACTTATTATGGCTTCAGTGCTAGAAATGATTACTAAGACATTCAAGCACCATTTTTAATAGTTTTGATAGTGCTTTTGTTAATTCCCAAAGGCTTGAGGACAAGGCATAAGGCCTAAATCATGAACTCAATGTTAAGCACCTGTAATACTTTATTAGGCACAAAGGCCCCAATAATGTTAACCTTAGAATCCTCACAAAACCAGGCCCTTGGTGCACTTGTTGTAAATTGACAAAAAGAGTTAATCTACAGGAATGTTTGTTTTGCATCGTCCATTTATTAGCCATACCTACCATAGAATATTGCATACTTATTTATAGTTTTACATTAAGCTCAACTCAAACAAACAACCTACTTTTACCATGGGCAATTCCAAATGTTATGGGTAAAAATCCCAAAAAAAATTATCCTAAAGTATTTCATGTTTAGGGGTTGCTCTTTAGTTGACATTAATGTGCCCGATATCCATTTAAGCCCGGTTCTCAAGATAGAAATTGTGAAAATCGTGGGTTCATGTCATTTCTCCAACAAAGATTGTTGGAAATATTATTTTTATTAATGTGAGAGATATGAGAAGACTATAGATGTTGAAGATAAAGATTGTAAGATGAATATTGTTGGAAATATTGTTGTTGGACTTTTGATGCGTAGATTGGATATCTTATCTTTGAATTCATTTTTACTCTAAATACCTAGTTTAAATGGGAGCATAGGATATATGGTTCAAATGATTATTCTTGGACATTTCCAATGGTATATGTTGATATATGTTTCTCGTGCTAACTCCAACACAATGAGGACATATGAAATAAGATTATGTCAAGCTGACTAAGCCATGTAGTATGAGTTAGCTCACCCAATTTTACCAGTAGGAGCAACCTGAGTATAACTAAAAAACATCTAAGCTCAAAGAGATTCAAAGTGTGCAAAAGAACCTAGGGAATACTATTTACATTTTAAAAGTCCAGCAAAAATTTGGTTTAGGAAGTGAATGTGTCATTTTTCCATTTTGTAATGTTTTAGACAGTGAAAATTTGAGGAGAAATAAGATATTCACGTTACATGAGGTAAAACTTTTATCCATTGATTTTATATACTTTCCAATATATGCCCTATGGAAGCTTTCCTAACTCATTGGTCCATTATACCTTTTGATATATGCCCTATTTATGCACATGACAAGCTTTATAATATTATTAGGAAAAATTGGTACATGGTGTGAGGTAAAAAAGGGACGTTATGTATGGAAAAGTTAGTGTTTACCTTGAGAATGGTCAATCTCTCTTTTATCTCTCTCATCCCAAGCCCAAAATCAATAAGTAATATCTTGTACAACATTAATGGTTGGAGATACATTTTTAAGGCATAGTTAAGATTCTTTAGAAATTTATGGAGAAGGTATCACAATTCTAGTTATAATTAGATCTATGAATTAGGGATTTGTCTCTAGAAACCACATTAACATACATCTTTGCATTTGCTAATAGATAAAGTGAACAATATATATTCTCAATCAGGGTAGCATACTTTGTGATCTTCATGAGTAATTTATTTTAACTTTGTGGTTTTATAGATCTTGGAAAGCTCTTAATCATAAACTTCTTAGACTAAATAGAAAGCAATGATCCAATCATAAAATATTTGCATGTTAGTAGAGCCCTATAAGCCAAGTAGGATTTCTTAAGATACTCTATAATGTTTTGATAGAATTATCACCATTAGTGTCCATTGCAATTTCATTTTTTAAGTAAAATATTCAAGAAACATTACTTCCACTATTAAGGATAATATGATATGCTCAAGATATAAATCCAAGAGGTAGTGTTTATGCACTATATTTATCTACTAAATAAATCCCTAACATGTATATAAGCATGGTATTTATGGTTCTCATAGTGTGTTTTTTATTGGGGAGTTAGCAAAAAATATTTTCCATCATTCCCAAGGTAGCTTCATCTATAGTATCATCATCATCATCATATTCTAGTATGAGAGAAATCACCAAAATTGCTTCTCTAGAAGGATTTCGAAAGGAAAAAGCTTGGAAAGGAAAGATAATTTCAAGAAGAGGGACTCCTTTTCGAAGGCAATGAGGCAATAGGTGTTTTACTTGAATTTTTTTATTGTTTTAAATATTGCGATGAAGGATTTTCATTGTCCAAGTGTGCAACATTTTTATATAGTATTGACATCTGATAAATAAATGTAGTAGTTATAGGAAAAGTAATTCATGAATAATCAATGGACATCATGGCTTGCTGAGAAGGACTATCAATTTTGGCACATAGGGAGACACAATCCTAGGTGGGAATTCAATCACAAGCATCCTAGAAGTTTCCAAACCTTACATGGAAAATCTTGTATGGTGTTTCCCTAGTAACGTAGATTGTGAAAATATATAGTTCATGGTGAATTAGGTTCTCATCTTTAGGGTTGTGAGAAATGGTTTTTAGAAGGAACAACATATTTTTTTGGAAGCCATAGGGAATGATATTAATCCTGCAACTAATTCAAAATGTAAAATGAAAGTAGAAAAACAAGCATATGTGAATATTTTACAACTTTGGGGTGTTGTGGGGAAAAGTGCCTATGCAGGACGACCCTATCCACCTAAGGTGTGATAGTGCCTTAGCAACAAACAGAAACAACTATTCTTGTATTCTTCTTTATGAATTAAGAATGAAGAGAGATGAGATGGACTAACCGGTGTCTTCCGCTAGTACTTTGATCCGGTTTCTCTTCTCTTTGATAGCTCCCAGCTACTTGCTTTCTCGCTCGCCCAGCTTCACCAAGTTCCTGCAAGATTACAAAAGGGGAAAACTACACAAAGACATGGATTCATATTCATAACTAGCTCAGGATTAGATATAAGCTAAACATACTAATGCAATCATACATCAAAGACACATCAGCATGTAGGAGAAACTCAAACAATTTTATTGATGTAATAACAAGGTTTAGGAGGAGATACAACCAAGTGAGTCCCAATCCAGCATCAACCTCCCAGCAAAGGAATCCCTTCTTCACCTCCTTCAAAGCATAAAGCACCCAATGCACTAATCTCAAACCAACAGTAATTCACTACAATGTACAAAATTCCAGCCTCTTGGATCTCTGGGATGAGGGATCCATATATAGATGTTTGGAGAGGGGATGAGTCAGCTTGTCATCTAACTAGTGTCCTCTCTCTTTGTCAGTTCTTGCTTCCACTTGGATGCTGAGAGCCTCTTACTCATCACTGGTCGAACTCAGTGAGGCAAGTGTCATGGAGGAAGATTCTGGAAGCTTCCATTGTCTTTACACCTCGTGGAATGTCACTGCCATTTGTCATTTCCCGCTCAGCGCACCCTGGTAGTGCATTTGGGTGCGTTGCAACGCACCTAGCTAGTGTAATGGGGTGCTTTGCAACGCAGGTGGCTAGTGGAGCCACTGAAATGATCCTGATTTGACTGTTTCTGAGCAGTTTCTGGTGGAGAACTTCTGTGAAAAGCTGTGGTTTGCCGGCCTTGTTCCTTTAGGGGCGGAACAACACTTTTAGGGACTTTGGATCCCTTGGTTTATGGACATTTTATGCTCAGAGCTGTAAGGCACAAAAATGTCTATAACAGTTGCCCCCTAAAGTATGAGGCCGTTTATCGGGTGAAATGCTTTATTAGGAGGATCCGAAGTTCTTTCAATGCTGGGAGGAGACCTGTAATAAGATACAATATAACACATTATTTTCATATTGTTTTCATGATCTAGCTGAGGCGGACATTCCCATGCTCAGCTTTATAAATTCATTTTCATGTACATGGAACAGACAACCGTCTGATGGTAGACTGATGATTCTGATAGAGCCATCATCCTTTTGGTAGGATGATTATCTGTGCTGCAAGGTTGTACATTTCCATGTCTTTATTTTCCTGAATATATATCGCAGCCTCGATGGATGAAACTAGATCCGGGGTCTTCAATCTCGCCCGATCTTCACTCTAAGTACAAGTCGATCCATGTGAGAAATGCTTTGAAGTTGAACATGGAAACACATCGCTTGATTACCAGTAAATGATGTAAACTGTTAACAAGCGCGAGAGGAATCACCGATAATGATGATGACCCTCAAGGTACTGCAGTACAATTCACGTGGTGTGAATAGAGGACTTGGCGTCGAACACCACAAAAAATCTTTCAGTCGAAGGTCATTGATGTATACCTGTCGCCAGAAGTGAGAAACTTGCCATTGAGGCATGCAAGCTTCAAAGTACTGAAGGGGTTGTTCCTAGATCAACTTCTTGGATAATGAGCTGATGTCGACAAGAAGCGATCCGTCAAAGGAGGGCCTTAATGAACCCCACATCAATGACACGGAACGGAGCAAATGATTTTAATGGAGGTGAAAATGGTCTGATGATATATGGTTCAGGGTGGCGGTCATGAAAGAGTATAATGTATGGTAGTGGATGGGACACAGGTGACTTCTCTTGAACATGTGGCGACACTTATGCGATGGATTGGTAGCATTTACCCCAAATGTGGATGGTATGGTGAGACCATGGTGATGTGACCGGTGAATGAAACAACCCAACCCGATTGTGGTACCGAGGAGAAGTGTCATGTTCAAGAGCGACTTGCTACCAATAAAGTTTCTTTGAGTTTTTCCCAATTTTCCCCAGTCATTGCTGACCAGTACCTCTTTATTTTTGTCAAGCTTGAGGAGGATAACATATGCTTGTTCTATAATTTGCCCTTCGGGCAAACCCATCGATATATTTTAACGAGCCTAGCGATAGTGAAACTCGTTCTCGTCTACAGACAAGTTTGTCGCTATTTAATGCTTTTAATGAGTCTAACGACAAAGATAACTCGGTCCTTTTCATTTTTAGAGAGTCTGAAAAGGTATGTAAAGTTAACTCCGAAAATCCTTTTTCGTCATCTAATCCCTTAAGTCCGAAAAAGTATAAAACAATACAGAAGGGATGAATTTTCGATAGTTTTAACGAGCCGAACAAAACAAGCGCTCGATCTTTTTGTGCAATAATCCCTCAGGTCCAAAAAGATTAAAATCTAGAGGAGGGATAGCTCTTTCGGTCGCTTTAACGAGCTGGAAGGCCAAAACTCGGCAATATTTTCATATTTTACGAGTCATATGAAATGAGCTTAAAGTAGACTCGTCTTTTGAGGAACGAGTGATAAAATGGGTAGCAGCTGATTCCAGGTAAGGTTTGGAATTTTCCAATCACGACAGTGTCACAAGGATGGCTAGTGAAATCACTCTTCGCAGCTGTTCCTCAAAATGGGTAAACAATCAAATGGAGGTGAATGATCGGCCAATAGAAAAGTGGAGGTGACGGTGCAAACACGACCAAGGCTTTAATGGCTGAAGTACTACATTCACGGTGGTAATTTACCGGAGGATAGTTCATTTTTTAACGAGCTTAAACGCGGGTGGAAACATTTGCTCGGTCTTATGTTTATTTTTTAACGAGCATGAACTATGTGCTAAAACTGCTCGATTAGATGGTCTTGTTTTGATTTTTACCATAAATAGCTTTGTTCTTTCAAAAGATAGTACTGCATTTTCAACTGCTTCATCAAATTAGTTAGAAATGAACAATATTTGTTTGAAAATGAGATTAAAACACTAATATTTTACTTTGAACTACGTGAAAAGCAATTAAAAAGAGTTTTTACCTCTCATTTTACCATTTCATTTGAACTTGGTTTGTTGGAGCTTGGAGGTGCCTTTTCCCCCTCGATTTTCATCAGCTGATTTCAGGAGATTCTATCGACGATTCTCGGTGCCGTCTGGACCAGGTAGGAGCTAAACTTGAGCTCTTTCATTTCATGGTTTCCTTTCTGCATTCTGTGCTTCTTTTCCTGCTTTCCTGAGCCCCTGGGGTTTGATGGGTTCATTCTGCCATTAACGCACCCTGTATACATCGAAACCTGCGCTGAATTTTGGCCAGTATGAAGGCAGTTTGACATTCAACGCAGGTGGAACACTTTTGCAGGTGTGTTGGGCGCAGAAAGGGAAACTGTTGCACAGTTTTTGATTGAAAATTTTGCCTGTTTCTCATCAAAATCAGGATCTCACTCCTTCTCTTGTTTGTTTTTGCAGAGATCTTGAAGTAAAATGACCCTTACATAGCGAGAACGGGAACATGAAGAAGAGGACATGATTGCCCTTCATGATCCAGTTACAGTGAACGCGCTGCGGAACTGTGGCTTGCTGAAGTTCTTCCGCATTTCTAGCATGAGACAGCAGATTAACTTACTGCAGTATTTGCTCGATGCTTGGGATCCTATCAATCAAGTTTTCCAGATTAGGGGAAAATCCATCCCCTTGACAGCAGTAGACATCTATTTCTTGACTGGTTTGTCGAGGCGAGGTGCCCCCATCTCTTTGTCAGGTTCGGTCCGGGGGAGCGATTCTGTGAGAGATTATGTCCGCCAGTATTGTAGGGAAGGATCTCAGCCGAGTAAAGACGGCAAGATCATCATCCGTGATGTCACTGACAGGCCCCTTAGGGCTATCCTGTTTACTTTTGGTAGGATGGCCGGTAGTGCGTCTCTTCATGTAGCCAACAGGTCCTATATGCAGCATGCCTTGGAATGCCTCCAACCGAAAGTGTTCAACTGGTGCGATGCAGTACTTCTTGTGATGAAAGAACAGTTGACCAAGATAAAGAACGGGAGACTGAAGAACTTTGGGTTTGGTTCTATTTTGACCGCCTTTGCCTTGGAGAAGATACCACTGATGCAGCCTCAGTACATTGCACTCGACTTGCCTTCTCCTACTGAACCACGTATGCAGAGATGGGTTGACCACATGTCTAGGCATGCCGGCCAGTCTCAGATTTCATTTTCTGATACCTTCTTCAGGTGGTTTGATCGTCAGGAGATGGCTTATGCCGAGTATCCATATGTTGGCATGGATTTCCGGGGTGACCCAGATTTGGTACTGCCGGCTGGCGAGCAGTGGGACGCTATTGGTAAAATCTCTGACCATATCACTGTTTACTATTTTGCTTATAATGTCCTTTTGCTTTATTCTATCAAGACTTTAATCAAACTCATGTGTACATGCAGATGTTGGTCCTGTTCGCCCAGTAGTTCGCCCGAGAGCACCAGTTGTCGCCCCAGCAGGAGAGGCTGCCGGGAGAGTTATTCTTCGCGACCTCGACATGGCCGAGACCCTTACAGCTGTGCAAGAGCAGGTTGATAGCCTTACTCTCGGTATTCCAGATGTGAGGATTGACGAGCTGCCTTTGCAGTTACAGCGGCATGCTACTGGTGTGCCCAGACGATGAACTCGTCTCTTACGCATGATCGCACAGGCTGTGACTTGTTATCACGAGCACCATTAGACTAGGGTGCCCCCTAGTATTTTGAGTTTTTGGGTCATGTGACCAATTTTTGTCTTGGTTACAGAACATTATATGTAAACCATAAATAGCTATATACATTTTTGATTTTTGAAGTTTTATTTTGGTTTATATGATCCACATGTGAAACTTTGATGATGTGTTTCTTTTTATAAATTTTGCAAATGTCTATATAACACATAGTTTGCTAATGAGTCGGTTAATGTGTTTAAGTTTCTGGAAATGTGTTGATATTGAATAAGATCAAATTGTCTTTCCAAAATCTTAACCCTTAGGAACATGCGATAAATAGCTGGATTTCGGACAGAATAGATACCATTGAGTTGTAGTATTACGAGTTGTGAGTCTAGCCTGACAATTAGTCGGTGTATACCATGAGTGATGGCATCAGAGAGTAGTTCTATCAACGCGCTATACTCAGCGATGTTATTCGTTGATTGACCAATACATACCCCTCTGAAACTTACTAACTCGCCACTTTGATCAAAAATGGCCCAGGCTGCGGAGGATAGGTTCCGCGAACTACGACTCGCTCTGTCGGCATTTCCAACACATGGTTCCAATGGGTTTGACATCTGCAATAAATGTAAAAAGTGGATTACTTGACCAAAATAAACACTTTAGCGAAAACAAAAATATAACAAAAGCATACAGGTTACTATTAGGCATAGTAACGCTTGAGGTACAACCCGTTACGAGGTTGCGCCAGTGGAATTCCGTCATAATCCATTAACTCGTAGGCTCCTTTTGCTAATACCCGTTTAACAATATAGGGACCCATCCATAAAGACTTAAATTTACCCGCTCCCAATTTATCGGATTCTTGGTCATAAAGCAAGACCAAATCACCTTCTGAGAAGATACGGGGTTTGACATTTTTGTTGAACTGCGCCTTAACTCGTTTCTTATGGGCTTCGTTAGCCAAAGCGGCGTCACGATGGGTTTCATCCAATTGGATTAATTCCAAGAAACGAGCCTCTTCTTCTGAAGTTCCGGGGAGGAGATCAATTGCGAGTTTGAGAGACGAGATTTCACACTGGATTGGTAAGACTGCTTCTAGACCATACACCAGTTGGAAGGGTGTGAATCCGGTTGCATTCCTTACCGATGTTCGGTAGGCCCACAAAGCTGAGTACAGGATTAGGTGCCATCTTCTTTTGTGAACCCCAATCATCCTTTGCAGCATGCGCTTTAGGACCTTGTTGATTGCTTCAACTTGTCCATTGGCTTGCAGATAATATGGAGTAGAGCTGTCGTGAGACAACCCTAGTTTGGCAGCTAATTTGACCATCATGTGATTGTGAAAATGCGATCCATGATCTGTAACTATGGCCTGTGGTACGCCGAATCTGTCGACTACATGATTGAAAAAGAATAGGGCAGCTGTTTCACCAGTATTATCTAATGTAGGCATCGCCTCGGCCCATTTGGTAAAATAGTCAACATCGACTATGATATATCCATGCCCCCCAGTCGAGGTGGGGTTACGTGTCATGAAATCGATGCCCCATTTGGCGAATGGCCCAACCGCTACTATTGGCTGTAGCGGAGCGGGTGGTCTTCTGGTTTTGCTATCAAAAATTTGACAAGCATGGCAACTTCTGACTACGGTTATGCAATCTTTGAACATTGTTGGCCAGAAGTATCCTGCTCGTAAGATTTTTTGTGCTGTAGCATATCCAGATTGATGCCCCCCACAGGCCCCTGAATGACACTCATTCAGGGCTTTTTCGGCCTCCTCATGGGTGAGGCACCTTCTCAGAACCGTATCGATACCACAACAGTAAAGTGTATCACCGACGATCATGTAGTCTTTTGCTTGGTATCGAATACGTTTTTGTTCGGAGTGAGAGGTGTTTGACCGAAATTTTTGGGTTTGGAGATAAACGATTATATCTCCATACCATTCATTGCTTGTAGATATCAGAAACAAACTTTCGTCCACGATTGATTCTTGGGATGTTTCATCGTTGGACGACGATGGGAGATTGCACAATAATTCTGCGAAAACTAGAGCTTTCTTTGATTTGGATTTTACAAATTCCAGATCAAACTCTTGAAGGATTGCTATCCATTTTGAATATTTGCCCCCCAGCAACTGTCGCGACAATATATAAGTCATGGGGTTGCAATCTGATAGAATGGTAGTTTTCCAAAAGAGGACATAGTGTCGAAATCTCTGTATCATTTGAACAGCAGCGAGTGCTAGCTTTTCAACGTAAGAATATTTTCTTTCTGTATCATTTAAGATTTTACTTAAATAATATATAGGATGTTCAATTCCATCGACTTCTTGAACTAAAACCATCGCAATGGTTGTATCAGCCGCAGCCAGATACAGGTTAAAGTCTATTTGATAGTCAGCGGCATACATTAATGATGCTTTTACTAGGGAATCTTTCAAAGCATCAAAGGAAGTTTGCGCAACCTGATCCCAGACAAAGGGTACTTCCTTTTTCAAAAGACGTGTATAACCTTTAGCAAGTTCTGCGTAATTTGGAATGAACCTCCTCAGAAAGTTTGCTTTCCCTTGGAGTTTCTGAATCTGAAGCAAATTTGAAGGTGGAGGCAAATTTATGATTGCCTGAACCTTACAGGGGTCGAGACGAATCCCATCCTTGGAGACTACAAAGCCAAGTAAACGACCAGAACTGACGCAAAATAAACATTTGTGTGGATTGAGTCGTATCTTGTAGTGTCGGAAACGTAGAAATATCGCTCTTAAATGCTGCAGATGATTAGTCCGCTTTCGCGAATGAGCCGGAAGGTCGTCGAGGTATGGTTGAATGATGTTCTTAATGTCATGGAAGGCATAATTCATTTCCCTCTGAAACGTCGCCCCAGCGTTCCTTAAACCAAAGGGTAATTTTCGATATGCGAATGTGCCCCACGGACAAATGAATGCAGTCTTTGACTGGTCCTGTGGGCGGATATTTATTTGATTATACCCGGAGAATCCATCCATGAATGAAAATATTTCGCATCCGGCGCATTCATCAATTATCTGGTCGATAAAGGGTGTAGGATAGTTGTCCTTTGGACAAGCTTGATTTACATCCCTATAATCGACGCACACTCTAATTGTCCCTTGTTTTTTCATAACAGGGACAATATTCGATACCCAATCGGTTAGAGGAACCGGGTATATGAAACCAGCATGGAGAAGTTTTTCAACTTCTGCCTTAATGGCAGCGGCTTTCTTGGGGTGCACCTACCTTAGCCGTTGTCTTACCGGTTTGACATCAGGATACATCTTAATTTCATGTTCAATGATACTCGAGTCGATGCCTGGCATTTCATCATATGACCAATCAAAGACATCTCTGAATTCGCAAAAAAGAGCGTCATATATTTCCAGTTCTGAAGGAGAACAACATTTGCCGACATAAATATTCTCTACAACATTTGTTTTGGTCGAGATATTTATGGCTATAGTCTCTTCAATATTGGATAGGTTTCGCTCGGAATCCACCGTATTTACAGTATTTGATAGGAATTCAAAAACTGAAGGATGATAAAGGTCATCTTGAGTATCTTCTTCACAATCCGGAAGAATGGAACGATGGTGGAAATCACTCCATGGTGCCCCTTCAATCAACATTGATTGGATAATTCCTTCGTCGGTTCCATGCACTCGCGACCAAGGATCTGACGGGGTACCATATTCTCTAGACCTATCTATCCAAATGCTTGATGAGCGTTGACTTGGGTTTGCCTCCCATGCTAGGAACATTGATTGCTACAATATCTCCGTTGGGCTTGGGGGAAAAACCATTGCGTGATCCATGTCAATATCGTTTTCTGAGATCTTTCGTGTCGAAGATATCATATTGCAGGTTCCTATCGACACTACTTCTCCCATGTTGATTGGTGGTGGAAGTGCGAAAGTTCCCATTAATATGGGGTCTTTTAGTAGGCCTACTCCGATATTTTGAAGCGGATGGGTGCTTCCATGGATCATTGGAATGCTTCCCGTAACTTGAGTACCGTTAGGGAGGAAGTTTTGCTGGTCGACAATCGTAATCCCTCCTTGGAAAGGGAATGCAATCTTTCTGAAGTAGGTCAACATGACAGCTGCCATGGCATATATCCATGGTCTTCCTAGTAGGATGTTATAGTCAAGATTCCCATCAATGACTTCGACATCTATTTCTACCGTTTTCCCTCCTAGTTCGACTTTCAAGTTATTCAGGATACCATATGGGGTGTACGATCGTCCATCAAACGCTTTTAATGTTGTCGAAGATCGCGACAAGGTTGGAGATCCTAAATTTTTCCAGCAACTCATCGACATAATGCATGTGGATGCCCCCTCATCAATAATTGTTCGATGAACAGTTTTGTTGAGGGCTTTCACTTGAATAAGGAAAGCTAGTTGAGCTGGTAACTGAGGATCGTATCCTTTATGATCGAAGGATACAAGATTGGAATCCCTTGGGTCAACTCCACCGATAGCTGATAACAAAGCCTGCCTTTGGGATGGGCAATTATATAGTACTTCAAGAGTCGACATAGCGGATGGCGATTGGGCCAAATCTTCCACTATGTTATAATGCTGCGCTGCCCTAGCGCGAGGATTAAATGTCGACTTGTGTACTACTCCCTTTGGCGGTCTTATTGTTAATTCAGGTATTATTGGTGGTGTTACAACTTCTGTCGAAGTTGTTGTCGAACTACTTGGTTGATATTTATCCTTGTTGTTCGACAGCTGCGGATTCCCGTAATCTTTGTTCCTTGTCGAAATCAAAGCATCATTTTGTTGTTTTGAAACTTACAACATTAGCACTTGAGACGGGGAAGCATCTCCACTATCAACCAAATTTGTTCCTGGATTTGGAAACGGATCAGTTAACACTGCTGAGGTTTTCGAACTCTTAAAGAATTTTTTAAGCTCAGCTCTGTATGGACAATCTGATGTCCAATGATCCTCATCACATATAAAGCATGGATCTTTTGGTTTCCTATTTCCAGGAGGTTTTGAAGAAGGTTTTTCAGGCAATGACTCATCCTGTTTCTTCTTCTTCCCTTTACCTTGTTTCTTCTTACTTCCTGGTTGTTTGGTTTCTTTGCCTTTATCTGTCGATACGGCATTTACTTCCGAAGCAAGAATTTCGTCTTCTGCATTTTGATCTGAAATCTTACGGGCTTTCTTGGATGTAGCCTTTGTCGATTTTGCGTTTGTCGTGCCAATCACGCCATCGCCGGCATGAGAGTCATTGTTTGATTTAGGACGAGGAGGAATTGAGAATTCCGGTCTAGGGGCGTCAGGTATTTTGTCGTAGAGCGTGCCAGACTGAGTATAGACTAAGTCCAGATATTGCGCACGAGCGATAACTTGCTCTTCTGTTACGACCCCCCCCTTGGCCACATCTTCCGTGATGGCTGGAAGTAATGACTTGATAAACCATTCAGCTAATAGCTGATCGGGGACGTATGTTTTTACCATCCTACGACGACGTCGCCACTCATGTATATGATCAAATATGTGAGTGGCCGTTGTCTGTTTGAAGTTGGTAAGGATTTCTGTTCCCGTTTCATACCTTATTGGTAATTGAAAATGGGTTAAAAAGGTTGTGGCTAAGGTACTGAAGTTGTCGAACGAAGCTCTAGGTAATTCAATATACCATTTAGCCGCTGGACCCGTTAACATCCTCTGAAAGAGGCGAAGCCTTATCGAATCATCATTTAAGGTGTTTGACGAACACCATAGATGAAATGTCATCACGTGATTCGATGGATCTTCACCCGGATTTCCATTTAATTTAGGAATATCTGATGGAAGCTTATGTGGAATCGTTGGCCACCAAGGGGCATAAGCAATTGGATCGTTTGTTAATGGTGTAAATCAGGTAACTCTAAAGTTTCCACGAATGGTAACTTCTGATTCAGGTTAGGTGAAGCATACCCAGGATACGATGGAATCGCCTGAGCAGTTGGTCTTTGCATGCCAGCATAATGCATTTGATGCTGGTATGACTGGTAAGGTTGGTGGACATGACCATTGTAAAATGGTTGATTTTGACCGTTTTGAATGTACGGTTGTCCACTGTTCGCAAAGATCTGCTGCTCAGAACCTTGGTATACTTGTTGGAATTGTGGTTGTTGGTATTGCACCAGCCATGGTTGAGAAGCCATGTGCTGTTGCGCTATACTAACCGTTGGACCAAGGTGTGGGGTAATTGTACCCGTTTGGACCTGTGTCGCCCCACTTGTTGGTGATTGTGGTTGAGTCACAGGGTCAAGGGGCTTTTGCATTACAACCTGAGAAATCTGAGGTTGGCATACAACAGGAAGCGTTTGAACTTGTGACACCGTCACAATAGCTGGTGTAGTCGGGATATTCGACATAGGTACACATTGTTGCATTGAATACACAACCCTTAGTTGTTGAGGTAGCATAGGTACCCAACCACTTGAAGTAATTCCAGTGTAACCTAAATATTGTTGTGAACTCCCGTATGGATACCCTCCCGGAGGGGGTAATGAAAGGGCATACTGCCCCCCATACGGTGGTAATCCGGAACTCAAGGGGATTGTTTGCCCTTGGGGACTGGATTGCCCAAATTGACCTCCAAATGGATCAATTTTTTGAGACTGAACATAAGAGTTGCCGGGTATTATTCCGGAGGAACAAACAGGAATGGACCATATTGTCGTAATAGCCCCTGAGTGGGCTCCTTCTAGCGGTTGAGAGCTAGTTGGGACAGATGGTATGCCGGCGTACATTGTCAGAGTGACAGCAGGGAGTTCTGCTGTCGCTGTGTCAGGTGCCACAGTACTAGATGTTGACGATTGTTCAGACATTTTTAGTCTATCCAAGAGATTCCCTAGCGATTCTACGGGAACTTCCGCTGGTGGTAGACTAACTTCAG
This sequence comes from Pinus tabuliformis, assembly GCA_031772625.1. Taxonomy (NCBI): domain Eukaryota; kingdom Viridiplantae; phylum Streptophyta; class Pinopsida; order Pinales; family Pinaceae; genus Pinus; species Pinus tabuliformis. Next base: position 365,221,726 of record CM062806.1, read on the forward strand.
ATGAAGAAGGATATAGAGTGACCCCGACTCCAAAGTGTGTTGGAGTACTTGTTGGAGGATCTTCTATAATTTCTTCAATCGCAATCAGACCAGGTGGAAGGGGAAGACCGTCAGGTCCGTAAAATATTTCTGGTGCCGAAGAAGGGGTGGAATCGACATCGACAGATGTTTGAAGAGCAAGACTCTACAGACCAATTACTGATGGAACTGGTTCGATAGCACAAGTGTTTACTCTTGAACTAGGATCAGTATCACTATCCCTCTGTGGCTGTTGAACTTCTTCTATAGAGGCAGGGGTTCCAGAAATGTTTGGAGTAACCGGAATCTCTGTTGTCGTCGGAACACTTGTTCTAACTTTAAGAGGAGATTTTGAACTGGTTAAACGAGTTCGCTTTGTCTGTACTGGTTTCAATTCCGGAGACAAAGACGGTTGACTCGTAAGCCTCCGCGAATGACGGGGTTTAAATTGACTTTCTTCCACGATTGCGGATTACTCAATCAACTAAAATAAAAGGGGAAGTATGTTTCTGATTTGAATGAATTTTAGACGCTTTTAGACACAACTTGTTTTTTTAGTTTTAAAGAGTCGAGAAAAAACAAAAGATGACTCTAGTCTCCTTCGATTTTTAATGAGCCTGAAGTGACAAGTGCTCAGATGGACCTTTTCCGTTAAGGAGTCTAAAAAGGAACGAAAGGGACTGCTCTGGAGATCTAGGTAGAGGGTGTGCCAAACCAATCACAAAACTGGAGAATACCTTTTACGGTACGACAGTCAATCTTCCCGAATGCTGTGTTCGGTGCATTGCGATCAGTAGGGCGGCCGACACAGCTTCCTATGGATAAAAGGTTTTAAGCCTATAGGAGTCTCCCAATATATACTCGACGGTACGTGGGAGCACAATCCGTACTGGCACTTTTGGTCTCTCAGGAGGAATCACCCAACCATCAGTGAGGCCAACAGATACCAGGTTTTACGACGCCGGAACACATCTCTAGCCTAAACCTCTATGTTGTGCGTTAAGTTACAAAGCGTTGTTAGATTCATTCAGTTTATTTTAAGTTGATCTTTCTTAGAAGTGTGCCTTTTGAGGTTCACCACGAGATGTAGATGTAATTCCTAAATGCAATCTAAAAGATGATAAGCAAATTTTTATCTCTTTTTCAACAATGAAAATCCTGGCTACAAGGGGAAAAGAAAGACACAATCTTTTCTCAAAGAGCAAACAGCACACTGTAAATGCACTTTTCCTAAATCAAACCATACAAACTATCAATATGCAAATGCACAAATGCATGTATTTGTTTTTCACTTTCTTAATATTGATGCCTAAAAAGAAAGTTTTTGCACAACTTTGAATTCGCTTTCAAATGACAAATACAAATAAGCTTACTTTTCGAAATCAAAAAAGGTAGAAGAGATTACGACACTTTACGATTTTCAAAATAATACTTGTTTTGACACTAGAAAGAGACAAATTCAAACCAAAAGCAAAAGCAAATGTATAATCAACTGTCAACAGCAAATACCTTTCTCCTAAGATAAAAAATCGACAGTTACGACAGATCTAAATCAAAGGACGACAGTATGACTATTTCACTTTTCAATGGAAAACTGTAAATGATGCCACAAACACATAAAAACACCTACAGCCTTTTTGTACAAGGAGGCGGAATTAAGGCAGAGAAAAGGGGTTTTCAGATAGGTACCTATGCTGGTTACAGGCTGCAAAATCAGAGATCAAAACTGGGCAAAACAGAGCAAAGAACCTCAACTGCACAAGGCAAAGGCTGATCAACGCACTTGCCTAACAGAGAAACTGAATTGCAGCGCAGGTAGCCCTCTCGGGACCTGCGTTGAAATGCAGAGTCTCTTCACAGAGCCTGCGCTGGAGCAGAAACGAGAGTTCTCTCCGGGTTCTGGATCACGGTTTGCAGTTTAATCTACGGTTTCAGGCCAAATAAAAGCAACAAGCAAGGTACAATCAAAGGGATGATTTGAAAGAGGGCTAAGAGCTATCACAAAGGGTTATCAGATCATTTGTGAATCCATTGTTCAAATCGTAGACAAATCCAGTGATTGGATCAAAGCAGCAGTTGTCTACTTTGCATCTGAAAATGGCAGATGCAGTTCGATTGCTGCTCTTAAGTCTATGAAACAAAAGTAATAGAAGCTCAAATAAACCGATTAGACAGATCTCCCCAGCGGAGTCACCAATTTGTTGTGGGGAAAAGTGACTATGCAGGACGACCCTATCCACCTAAGGTGTGATAGTGCCTTAGCAACAAACAGAAACAACTATTCTTGTATTCTTCTTTATGAATTAAGAATGAAGAGAGATGAGATGGACTAACCGGTGTCTTCCGCTAGTCCTTTGATCTGGTTTCTCTTCTCTTTGATAGCTCCCAGCTACTTGCTTTCTCGCTCGCCCAGCTTCACCAAGTTCCTGCAAGATTACAAAAGGGGAAAACTACACAAAGACATGGATTCATATTCATAACTAGCTCAGGATTAGATATAAGCTAAACATACTAATGCAATCATACATCAAAGACATATCAGCATGTAGGAGAAACTCAAATAGTTTTATTGATGTAATAACAAGGTTCATGAGGAGATACAACCAAGTGAGTCCCAATCCAGCATCAACCTCCCAGCAAAGGAATCCCTTCTTCACCTCCTTCAAATCATAAAGCACCCAATGCACTAATCTCAAACCAACAGCAATTCACTACAATGTACAAAATTCTAGCCTCTTGGATCTCTGTGATGAGGAATCCATATATAGATGTTTGGAGAGGGGATGAGTAAGCTTGTCATCTGACTAGTGTCCTCTCTCTCTGTCAGTTCTTGCTTCCACTTGGAGGCTGAGAGCCTCTTACTCATCACTGGTCGAACTCAGTGAGGCAAGTGTCATGGAGGAAGATTCTAGAAGCTTCCATTGTCTTTACACCTCGCGGAATGTCACTGCCATTTGTCATTTCCCGCTCAGCGCACCCTGGTAGTGCATTTGGGTGCGTTGCAATGCACCTAGCTAGTGTACTGGGGTGCTTTGCAACGCAGGTGGCTAGTGGAGCCATTGAAATGCTCGTGATTTGACTGTTTCTGAGCAGTTTCTGGTGGAGAACTTCTGTGAAAAGTTGTGGCTTGCTGGCCTTGTTCCTTTAGGGGTAGGAACAACACTTTTAGGGACTTTGGATCCCTTGATTTATGGACATTTTATGCTCAGAGCTGTAAGGCACAAAAATGTCTATAACATGGGGCAGTGGATAATGCTTGATATTTGAAATGGGGCTCCAAATTTTGGCAGGTTCTATGCTTGTAAATCTTAATCGAATTCCATGAATAATAACTTTCTAAATGATATTTTCAAACCATGAACTTGAACTTCCATTGGACATAATTAGTTGGGATTAATACTCCCTTGTCATTTAGATAAATTCCCCTTATTTATTTATTTTGGTTGAAAATCAAGTCATCACTAATTACTTTTCCAACCATTGTATAAGGATTGCAAGAAACGTCATTGGGATTTATGTTAGGGTCCAAACCTAACCCCTTTATTTATGTAATAGGGTTGAGTCATAGTTATAGTTAGTCAAATATTCAATAAAGCTCGTATTAATAATTGTAAGTGGTTGACCTGCATTTAAGAAAGGGACCATAGTTAGTTGCAAACGGGCCATGGTATTAGATAGATGGTATTGAGAGAACCATGTAATGACCCATGGTGTTGTATTTATGAATCCTATATAAGGGATAGAGACTCCCTATTGAGATATATTGAGTCTTATTTTGTAATTGAGCTCTGCTATGTTGGAGGTTTCCCCCTCGAAGAGGCAAGTGAAGACTGCTTTCATCTCTTAATAATATAATACTTGTTGTTTTTCTCATTTTGTTCTATGTTCTGGGTTGTATTTCTTTTCATATTTGGTATTCTGGAATTTCTTGTAGGTTAAGAGCATAACAATTTATGAGTGGTACATGGAGGCTTTTCCAATGGTTTTTAAAACTACCATTCTCCTTCAACATACCATGTGTGGTTCAACAAGTACAAGGTTATCTTATGATTGTGACACCTTGTTAATATTTGAAATATCTTGCAAGCTTTTCTTTGCAAAGTATACATGAATTTGATCATCCATCCCATCACATTTGTCTTTCTATAATCCTTGGATTTACTTCCAACATGTGAATAGATTTTATTGAGACTTGTATATTGAAGACCCCAACTATTGACATGATTTTAATGGTCTCTTGTGCTAATAATTACAAATCATAGATAAGCTTACATAACACAATGCCTTAATTTGTGGATGAGATCATCAAGGCTAGCTTTATTCGTGAAATTTTAAAAATGACTACAACACTTACAATCTCAAACTCCTTCGTAAAAAACAAAATCGTAGGGGTCAAAGGAAAGGCTTTATGAAAATTCTTTTCAACTTGAAACAAAATATAAGGAGGTAGGCCATAGGTTCTCCACCACCCCAACTTAAGTTCAAATGAATGGTTTATAAAGTAGTATGAGAGATTCATCACAACTGATTTGAGAGGTAAATCCTCCAATTTTGAACTCAATTATTTTTCCTTAAAGATATCTTCAATAACCACCGAATATCCATAGTAGTAATCTTATTATGAATCCAACTAATATTATTACATGAAAGCACTTGATACTAGATAAAACAATATACATTTTTAATAATATTAACCAATGAATTGAGTGATTCTATTGAAATAAATTCTCAAAAAGTAAAAAAAAAAAAAAAAACAAAACAAAAAAACCAAAAAAACAAAAAACAAAAAAAACACAAACATTTATTGACCACACTACCAAAACATATCTTACATAAACAAACTTATTATTATCTTACATAAAAAAACCTCATAATTAATAATAATTAAAAAATATACCACACATATATTTCCTTGCGAGTATAGAGGTACATGTGATACCTAAATTCAATGCAAGATTACCTTATTATTAATAATAATTAAAAAGTATACCACATAGACATGATTTTCATATAACCACACTAGATTTTCCTTCAGAAATATAAAGCAACATGTGATACCTAAATTCACATGGTAAAAATCCACAAAAAAAAGAGTTGCAGTGAGTCCCATGATAAAATTAAAAGTAAAAGTTTTTGAACAGTCACAAATAATAAAGAAATCACATTTATGATTAAACACGTCAATCTCAAAAAGAATAACTCGTCTGCCCAACAGGGCGTCCACAATATGTCATCGTCGTCACGCTGGTCTAATCTGTGAGATATCATTGATTTGCTCATATTCTATGTCCACGTTAAGCATTGATTCACAGTAACTTATCAATGTCCACGTTATGTATGGTTGAACTGAAGCCGATTTTTTGCAGAAGTGGGAATCTTGCTGCCCTCGAAGGCGTTCCATTTTCAATATCCGTGGGAATCTTGTTGGCCGCAATGGGAACAGGAAGCAATAACGTCATTCATGCGAATCCCATCCTCGGCGACAACAGCAGCAAGATCGATGACAATCCCGTCGATAATCAGCGGTGATAACAACATTCATGGGAATCCCATTGTCCGCGACAATCAGCGGCGATAACAAGAAGGTCGACCGCAGGTTCAACAGCGGCGACAAGAACGTCTTTGGCGCCAACACCCAAATTCAAGGGAATCCCATCCTCGGCGATGGGAGCGGCAACAGCAACAAGATCGATGACAATCCCGTCGTCGGCAACAATAACAAAACCAAGAGCAACAACAAAGGCGGCGGCAACAACAGCCCGATAACAACAAGGTCGACTGCAGGTTCAATAGCGGCGACCCAGATTCATGGGAATCCCATCTTCGGCGACAACAGCGGCAGGATCGATGACAATCCTGTCATCGAGAGCAACAACACCATGGCTGTTCTGATTTGTAGCTTTGATATAATTCAACTTTTAATTCAATGAACTGCATGCTTATTCTGTTAAAATAGAAATGATGTGTTTCACATTTTGGTGTATGCCACACTACAGAAATTGAAACAACAACTCTCTCCTTTTTTTACATTCAAATAATTTATATATAAAGAAAGCTTTATTTTTTTATTGTTTATGGTGAAGGGCACATGATATTTAATGCTCAACGTATCAAATAGTATTGAATGTTAAAGACCCTATAGTGAAAGCCAAAGCATAAGGAAGGGCTATTGAATGTTAAAGACTTTATAGTGAAAACCAAAGCATAAGGAAGGGCAGATGATATTTAATGCTCAGCGTATCAAACAATAATGAATGTTAAAGACCCTGTAGTGAAAGGCAAAGTATAAAAAATAATTGAGGACTCAATTGTCCATAATACCCAAGTGCAATTTAACCATGTAGAAGGCCCCACAGTTGGACATCATATAATAACTAAAAATAGTAATAACCAGAATGACTTGAATACAAACATCCCATGTAAGGTTAGTGATAGAACAACCCAATGTGCACCAGGACATTTTCAATTCATTTGGAGATCGATTTCTGCAGTCTCATGAAAGAAAAAAAGTTTTGAAGTTGACCCCCATTTCTAACATTCAATGTAACTGGAGATGAATAGCCAAAAGAGAGCAGCTCAATGCACCCTCTAAAAATTTCACTTTGTTTTGCATTTTTCTCCATTATATCATATAGACATGTTATGCTCAATTGAAAAAATGATTCATCACCACTGCCACAACAAAATCTCACTGTTTCAATCCACTCCAAACTTATTTCATCAACTACATAGGTTTACAAACATATGCATCTTATGATAGAAATGAAAGAGGCTCTTCTAGGTACTGGAAACTTTAGATTCAATCTCACAGAGAAAAATTAGAAGGAAAAAATAAAATCCTGAGCTGCAACATCGCTATATAAGTGGGGAAAGGGAAAACAAAAGTGATACAATGAATTTAGTTCTTCCTCAATTGAATGAAACTATGAAATTACAAATATGAATACTCTGATTATAATCCAGAATCCAACATAAACTCTATCCACTAATTCCTCCAAGAAAGATTTCCAGCAACTAATAAAAAGACGAATGTAAGAATAAGCCAACTGTCAACAACCATATAGGTAAGGCAGGTCTACTCTTCCCTAAGTGTAGGTGCCAAATAGAATTGTGAGTTTTTGCCATTAAGTCCAACAACCTTGTTAGATCCTTTGGGGGCAGTGACTAGGGGTGACCAGACCACTATGACCTTACCATAAACGTGTAGACTGTAATTGAGAACAAAAGGGATTTAGGAGTGAGGCATACTACATTGAGAGAGTCTCAGGTCACCAGGTCATTATGAACCTAAACACTATTGGAAAAACAATATATGTAAACCAATCAAAATGTCCATATCCAAAAGACTAAAAGAATATAAAGATGAAGTGTGCGTTTACTAAAAAACCACTCTTTTCCTCAAACCGGCCCTTATGGGTTGTAACAAATCTTTCTCAAGCAGCCCACAGACAAGCAAAAATTCAATCAATCCACAGATGCACCAATAAACCAAAAAAATAATACATAGAGAAAGGAATGGGAAAAACTTTAAAAAAAAAAGATAAGAAAAAAACCAATTTAAAAATAAATAAATAAATAAAATAACCCCAAAAAGTAGATTTCAGAGTGCATGAGAACTTACACTCTCAAGCACATCCTGGATTTCCTACAGCTTTTCAATGGAGAGAACAAGCACATCGTCTATGTGCTCTTCCTCTTTCCCTTTTGATCTCTTGGACTTGTCCATCCTGCCCAGTCCTTCGGAACCTAAAATCCAACAGAGTCGAAGGCGCAGGAAAAGTGGCGGGGAGGGAATGGTCCTAGAATTCATTATTACCTCGAGAAACGTTGCATTCTCCATCTTGCCATCCTCAATGAAGAAAACTTCCAAAGCTTAAAATTTAGATCCTATCATTCATTATTACGTCCAGAAATGTTGCACGCTCCATCTTGCCATCCTTAGTGCAAAAAACTTCAAATGAAATATTATCATTAAAATACCAAACAAGTTGTTGATTATTTTTTACTTCCACCTACAAAAGAGCGTTTTCCAGTCCAGGAGATATGTTTTGAAATAGTACCATTGGTAGCAGTGTGTGTGCTGAGCTACTAGGCTACAATGGTGGCACCTAATTTACTAGGAACGAAACTTAGGAAAAGGACTCAAAATAGATGTGCATCTAAATCCTATTAAACTAGCAATATTTACAGTAAATAGAACTAATATCTCAACTATTTTCACATTTTATGAACTGTACCTGTAGAGGTCCACCAGCTACAAGACCAAAAGAGTTATTCTAAACCTTCAAGCTGTAAAAAATTTGACCATCGTGCGATATAAGTTTCCCATTGATATGAAGGTCTTGACACATTGATCATGCAAGTAAAACAGGTAATGGAGGCCTACACAAAGCATCAACCAAATATCACAAGTTGCTTTAATCAGGTTGACGCTTATCATAGTAAATAGAATTCACATCTAACAACAATAAAGCCAATTTTTTCCATTTGTTATTTACAAAATGAAATGGAATTGACTATCTAATACCCACCCAGAGCCTACTACTCACTAATCTCTAGGGACAAGTGCATTTCCTAAACCTATCAAATAACCAAGAAGATCTAGAAGAGGAGGTGGAATTGCCGCTATGGGTACTGCTTTTGATTGAACATTGGGACCTTTGGCAGCTGAAACATTTATTTCTGTCTCAGTGGTTGATAATTCTTCATATGGAAGGTAACAGTTTACTTGCAAGTTTGGAGGTAACAAGGTACATTGGGAGGTAACAAGGTACAAGGTAAATATGGAAAGACATATGGGAGGTAACCTGTACAAGCATAAAAAGTGCTTAGAAGAATATATGTGTGCTCTTACTTCCCAGCAACATCAAGGAAAGACTCAATTTCAAAAATAAATTCTTTAATGATCTCTGTACCTATTACTTACCACTTCAGATAGAAGTGTTGAGCATGACAACTCCCAAGAAAACATATTATTATTAGACATATTGGAAGAAAACTCCTTGAACTAAGCATTGAATATAATACTTATACTAGAAATACCTATACAAATGCAAACATCTTAAACAGTGACAGATGAACTTAAGCCTTTTCATTGAAATAACTTACCACTTCTCTGGTGTCCATTTTAGAATCCAAACTAAATCCCTGAACTTAGAAGACTAGCCATTCTTGAACTTGTTTCCTTCTCATTCTCCAGCTCAAAATGGTGAGCCCCATGCTTGTGATCATAGGGCATAATAGAAATGGCATTCAACAATCTAGATGATGCCATCAGCTACAAATCCTTCTATGCTAAGTATTTATTGTAGCTTTTCTGGAGGATATAGAGCTTGTACCATGCACAAGCATGATACAAATGACTTTCTAATATCTAAAATATCTTTGTTAACTTTGAATAGTAGATTGTCGTCATTTGAGGTTTAGGAATATTCTTGACCATACACAAGGCCATCAATATCTTCTATAGAGTGGAAAGCTTCCTACATACCATATGCCATCCGTCATATGAAATAGTATAAGGCAGAAATATATTAAAAATAAAAATAATTTAGCTCACAGATTCTATAGTAGGTTCATGAAATTTCATTCAACCCAAAGCTTCCTCTACAATAGGGTATTCCCAATAATTAATTCCTACAAGATCAAACTATATCAACCTTCCCATCTAGACAAATATAATCCTATATCTAATTCAATAGATAACATTTTAGATTTCTGGCTCCCATTCGCTAGTGATACCTTCTTAAAGGTGTGCCAAAAATATACTCAACATGACATTATGACTATTTACATCATGGGCAATATGGGTAAACTCCCAACCAAAGATAAATGGTTTCTAGAATATGATTTTTCTACACATTTCCCTCATCCCATTTCACATTTCCCTCATCCCATTGCACAATGGTAGCCAACAATCCAGATGATGCCATGAGCTACAAATCCTTCTATGCTAAGTATTTATTGTAGCTTTTCTGGAGGATATAGAGCTCGTACCATGCATAAGCATGATAGAAATGACTTTCTAATATCCAAAATATCTTTGTTAACTTTGAATAGCAGATTGTCGTGATTTCAGGTTTAGGAATCTTCTTGACCATACATAAGGCCATGAATATCTTCTATATAGTGAAAAGCTTCCCACATATCATATGCCATCTGTCATAAGAAATAGTATGAGGAAAAAATATATTAAAAATGAAAAATTTAGCTCACATATTCTACAGTAGATTCATCAAATTCCATTCAACCCAAAGCTTCCTCTGCAATATGGTATTCTCCAATAATTAATTCCTACAAGCTCAAACTATATGAACCTTCCCATCTAGACAAATATAATCCTATATCTAGTTCAATGGATAACATTTTATATTTCTAGCCCCCCATTCGATAATGATACCTCTTAAAGGTGTGCCAAAAATCTACTGAACATGACATTATAACTATTTACATCATGGGCAATATGGATAAACTCCCAACCATTGTTAAATGTGTTGTGCCTTTTTCCCATAAGCATTTATTAGCATACCCTTTTTAGTTGAGAGAAGATCCTTTCGATAGTGGGATATAATCTTTAGTTCTTGTGAGGGCATCCAAAAATCAGCCTTGGACAATTGACTGCTAGCATATTTACAATAGTTTTTACTCACTAACTTGATACTTATCTGAGGGGAGTTTTCCTTGAGGGTCTTTTTCCCAACAATTTTCCTTAAGGTAAAAGTGTGTATACATTGTTGTATGTAATCTTGATCTTCCATATTATCAGTACAAGAAGATACATATCCACCAGTTGAATATGCAATAAGTGCGAAATCAGATAGCTCAAACTGTTCACACTTTGTGTTTTCATCAAAGTTGGCTGATGTTGCACGTTCTTCATCAGAACTTGTCCATATTTGTCCATACTGTTGTATTTTCTTTTTCTATAGTACAACTTTCATCCACACTGCCCCTTGAATGTGATTTCTCCTCATTCATTTCTTCAACCTTATCCTCATTATACATCATATTGGACAATCATCATTCTAGTACAGAACAACCTCTGGACATTGGTGAATAATTATAGTTAATGGGTTCTCATGTAACGGTTCCCAATACCAATGGAACAACATATAATTTCAATCATTCAAGTAATGAATCTCAATTTAACAACATTATAATATAATTATATTCTACCATAAATACACATCAAGAATTCTTTGCCTTGTAGATTTCAGCACCCATCTATTCGATGGATTTATGGGAATGAAGGGAAATTGGAAAGCCAATGATCTCCTACAGTTATGTATGGCCTTGTTTAGTACCTATGGCCTCTTAGACAACCAAGATTGAGCTAAAACTCACCCCAACAAATGAAAATAATGCTCAGGGGAGAGTGAAACGACTCTAGTAAGTAGAAATCCACACAAGAATGCTTAAGAACACTCCAGGTAAGGAGAGAGAAATTCTTAACAGTCGTACAGAAACCAAATTAGCAGCTCGTTGAGGAAATGCAACAACTCTAGAACCATGGTAGTTGATATCTAACTCAACAAGAAACTAGATTATGAGTAACTCAGAGCTAATGTATTTCGTAGAGCATCAATCAATCAAGAGTTTCTAAATCATGCTAATAGAAATTCAATGGAGAGTTATTTATTTCAGCCATGAGAACAAAGACAGGGAGCACATATAATATAACTAAGGAGTAAGAATGATGATAAATCATACACCATAAGTTTATTATAGCTCAGGAACATATATTGGATGAGAGCCTAGCACATTGTCTTCATTGTCAAAAGAGAGATGTCCATGTGAAAATTAACCCTCACTCCATGTGAGACTATTGCAGCATAGCTGCTATGGGAAAATGAAGGAATTGGTCATGGCAGTTAAACATTGAATTGAGCTAGTTTCAGTGTTGTCCAATTAGGGCTATTGCATCTTGTCATAGGCAAAGATTGAAGGACATTTCAACATTACAAAGGCAACAATCCAGGCATAGTCACTCTTTGTTTAGTTAAGTCAAATCTCATGGAGAATGATATCCAAGCATTTTGTTCTATATTCGACTTCTTTTGGGTAGTAACCAAGAAAGTGAAAAAGCTTGAAGTTTGTAATCCAACATGAGAAGAAAAACTGAGGATAAAAAGAAGTCTACAACACTTGAAGAAACCGAAGTCTGTGACTAAGTCAAATCTCAATCTAAAGCTATCTATTTGTAGCAGGACTTGAATATTTGTGGTAAAGAGTCAAGGGTGTGCTGTAGTAGCCGAAGATCAGTAATAGAAGGCAAAGAGTTTTCAATTGGATGTTAGTGTATTATAATAAGAGACTAAACTTGCAATAAGGATAGAAATTCAGAAGCTGCTTCTGACTTTGATTAGGCAGAGACTCAACTATTGACCTTGACTTAAAGAGGAGGGCTGACTTAGAGGGACTCTTTGGTATTGTGTTGGATATCTCATTTTGAATAAAGTCAATAAGAGGAGGATCATTGGGTTTCCCCTATTAAGAGGTTTTGCCCTGCCTTGAAAGCCTAAATCTCTGTGTCTCGTACTTCTTTGTGTTCTTGGAAGAACAATTTGTGTAATTACTTAACTAACAAAGAAAATAATACTTATATAGGAGTTTACTTCCAACTATGAAGGAATACAATGAGGACATAAAAATTGTGAATCTTAAACTTGGCTAGGCCACTGCACCTCCAAAAACCTGACTCATTAAACCATAAACTAGAAACCTTCTATGGAACTCCTAAAACCAATGAATTTGAATGAATTATCAACCAGAATCAAGGGCCTTTACACTTTACATTTGACAATCGATTGCAGTATGAATATTGAGGTCACAACAATTCATTTATATTGCACTGTTGTAAGAAAGGATGATCATATTTTATATATTTTGTCTAGTAAGGCTTGCACTTCGTCATTTCCAGCTCTAACCAAGGTTTTATGTTCCCATTGTAATGAACAACAACTACATTATCAATCTCTGAACAATCCACACTAGGATTATATCCCAAACCCACCACATGCCAATACTTGGCCAAAGGATGGGTTAAGCCATAAAATGTTCAATCCAGGGGGTAGTATTCCAAGCTTCCACAACACTCTATCCTCATTCTGACATACAATAAAAGAAAAACTTAGAAATCGAACAAAGAAAAACCCATTAAGTTTTCTAGCTAATTACTTCAGATTTACTTCAAATAATTTAAAGTAAGCATCACAGGAATTAACATAAATCAACCACAGTACACACTTACCGTGTTTTGCCACTTGTCATATATTCCAGTTATATCTTGTTTCTCCCATTCTTTGAGATCAAATATATTCATCCCATATGCCCAACCACAAGCATTAGGATCAAAGTGCCTGGCTATGTGCGGATTGGATAAATTAAGGTATTTGTCAAACCGGCGAAAGCTTTCTCCACAAGTTTCCACTGAACCATTAACCTTTCCATGAATATCTACTGACCACAAGGGCGTCAAATCTTTCTGCACCAAAATATCATCATCCCAGAAAAGTATCTTGTCCATTATGGGATAAACATGTGGAAGATAGAAATGGATATGATTTAGCATGGATAAATATTTTGGATTTATATATTTCAAATTGGAGGAACATGCTGAGAGTGTAGTCGAGTGATCTGCCTTGAAATAATACCCTTCTATATTTGCGGATTCAAGTTGGCGAACAATAGGGAAATAGGAGGAATTGAGCCATTTAAAATCATCAACATTTTCTACATGTATCACAGCTTCCCCTGGGGGATTAAGTAAAAACCACATTTTCATGTCCCCAAAATTTAACTTGTCTATGATGAGATGAAATACATGTTTCTCAGATTCTTGCAAACATATGTAAATCACCTACAATGAGATCCAAATATTAAATGTAAAATGCAGAAAAATTGTTGGACTTCCAAACTTTAGAGTAATTTAAATTAATAACACTTCACCTTAGCATTCATGACAGTTGAATTCACAACCACATATGCAGCCAATACATTGTCAGAAAATAATGCATAGTGATAAAGAGTCAGATCCTCCTACTTGTCCTTTTTAGGAAATTATTTCTTTTTCAAGTGGAAGAAAGTAATAATCTATGGTCAATCGCATGGACAGACAATGCAGGCCCTTGGGAACAAACTTTGTTGCCACCTAACTTAAAAATTTACTTTGCTTTTCCAAGGTCCTTACTTGCTCGTCTGCAGATTGAAGCATGGCTTGAAACATCTTTGCTAGTATCGCACAACCATAAAATTGTTTTCTAGCCTTGGATAAGACATGACCCATAGCCTTGATCTTCTCAGGTGCACTGAAACATTCATATCAATTATTGGTAATGAAATAGAGAATGAAAAGCAGAAATATTCACACACAAACTGCAAATTTAAAAGAAAGAAAGGATATGAACACCAAATGCAAATGGAAGAACGTACTACCCTTGAGTTAGAAGAAGCCAATGTGAAAATCTAGGTGGTATTGTTCCAAGCTTCCACAACCCTCTATCCTCATTTAGAGATACAATAAAAGAAAAACTTAGAAATCGAACAAAGAAAAACCCATTATGTTTTTTAGCTAATTACTTCAGATTTACTTCAAAAACTTTAAAGTAAGCATCACATGAATTAACATAAATAAAGCACACTACACACTTACCATGTTCTGCCACTTGTGGTATATTCCACTTATATCTTGTTTCTTCCATTCTTTGAGATCAAATACATTCATCCCACATGCCCAACCACAAGCATTAGGATCAAAGAGCCTAGCTATGTGTGGATTGGAAAAATTAAGGTATTTTTCAAACTGGTGAAAGCTTTCTCCACAAGTTTCCACTGAACCATTAACCTTTCCATGAAGATCTAGTGACCACAAGGGTGTCAAATCTTTCTGCACCAGAATATCATCATCCCAGGAAATGATCTTGTCCATTTTGGGATAAACTAGTGGAAGATAGAAACGAAGATGATTTAGCATGGATAAATATTTTGGATTTATATATCTAAAATTGGAGGAACGTGCTGAGATTGTAGTCGAGTGATTTGCCTTGAAATAATACTCTTTCATAGCTATGGATTCAAGTTGGCGAAGCACAGGGCAATAGGAGGAATTAAGCCATTTAAAATCATCAACATTTTCTACATGTATCGCAGCTTTCCTTGGGGGATTAAGTAAAAACCACATTTTCGTGGCCCCAAAATTTAACTTGTATGCGACGAGATGAAATACATGTTTCTAAGATTCCTGCAAACACAAGTAAATCACCTATAATGAGATCCAAATATTAAATGTAAAATGCAGCAAAATTATTAGACTTCCAAACTTTAGAGTATTTTAAATTAATAACACTTCACCTTAGCATTCATGATAGTTGAATTCACAACCACAGATGCAGCCAATACATTGTCAGAAAATAATGCATAGTGATAAAGAGTTGGATCCTCCAACATGTCCTTTTTAGGAAATTTTTCTTTTCAAGGGCAAGCAAGTAATAATCCATGGTCAATCGCATGGACAGATAGTGTAGGCCCTTGGGAACAGTCTTTGCTACTAGCTGACTTAAAAATGTACTTTACTTTTTCAATGTCCTTATTTGCTCGTCTGTAGACTGAAGCATGGCTCGCAACTTCTTTGTTACTGTCCCATAGTCATAAAACTATTCCCTAGACTTGGATAGGACATGACTCATAGCCTTGATCTTCTCAAGTGCACTAAAACATTCATATCAATTATTGGCGATGAAAAATAGAATGAAAAGCAGAAAGATTGACGCACAGACTACAACTTTAAAAGAAACAAAGGATATCAACACCAAATGCAAATGGAAGCACTTACTACTCTTGATTTAGACGCAGCCAATGCGAAAACTACTACCTTTGAGGTAGATTAGAATTTGCATTAGCCTCACCCAATGTACGCTAACATTCTTTAATACGAAGCATCAATTCATCGTATAAATCAAGATTATTCCTAGCCTGGGAAATGCTTGAATACACACTAGCCATGATCAGTTGATCTTGCATCAATCTAACAGTGGAGTCAAAATTCTTGTTCCCATTCTCCCACCTCCAAATGTTGTATTTTCCCAGGACAGTAGAATCTACCTCCTTGGAACGTTTAGTTGTTGCGTTTTCAAGCTCAACTCGTTTTCCTTCATCCTATTGAATGAGCTCTATTGACCTTTTCTCCCTCCTGTTTTGTCTCAATTGTTGTAAGCACTAAACTACTATAAATTAAAGCATACTATGCTAAAATCTAAGAAATATAAAATTTTTCTATTGGAGAAGTAACGTTCAAAATGGATTTTAGAAAATAATATAACAATTCATTTTTCCATGAGAACAAAAAGTAGTGATCTAGTGCGGCAAAGAATTTTACCCTCAACAAAACTTTTGTTGGACTTTCTTCAAGCTACAAATTGTTGGGTCCCTATAATACTAGTGATTACCCCATTACTGTTATAGTTGTATCCCTTATTAATATTTTTGTGCCCCTATTGTCCCCATATTGTTATTACTGTGCCCCATAGAATCCCTCTATTGTTATTTTTGTGGCTTTATATTATTATTGTTAGGTCGGCTAGGTTATATTGTGACTCCCTAGACTCCTATATATAGAAAGGAAGTTTTGTCATTTGAATCATCCAAGAGTTGTTCATTTATGTAATGTAAAGGAGGTTTCCCCTCGAAGAGGCTGAATTCTAAGGCATTGATCTATCTTTTCTATCTTTTTCCTGAGTTGGTTTCATAACATTTTGTATCAGAGCTTTGAATTCTAGGGTTTCACTATTCCAAACAAGTCATCGTGGCATTTTCGCTAAAACTTTTTTTCTGCAATGTTTCAGAAGCTAAAAGAAAACCATTTGATAAGAAATTGTGCTCAATATCAGGTCCGAATTTCAGAGTTTTTCGCGCTATATTTGTGGAGATATGATCTGAGGAAGTTGGCCTTTTTGCAAACTCCTGAATTACATTCCAAACAGGTGACCTGGGGAAAATCTTCATAAATTTCTCTCTGAGCATCAAATTGAAATTTTGTAAGAAGGTACAGAAGGAGGACAGACTGTAGTTTCTTGTATATATTTTTCAAAGCCAAAGGTCGAAACAGTGACTTGTGGCACATCATACAATTTTGCTCTATTGAACTAGTCTATAATCAAGTCATTGTGGGATATTTCCCATAAATCTTCCTTGGAGAGTCCAATTTGGATCGCACTGGTGGCATTTAAAAGAGGACATAAAGGGCTATTGCAGGTCACAATTTCAGAACTGGATGATCCGAAAGTACAGAGATACATCAGAGGCAATATCGAGCTCCTACAAAGTGGATAAATGTGTGTAGATTTTTTTAAATTTTTTCTTAAGCTTGGTTTGAAAAATTATTTTGAAGGAATTAAAAGGGCATAGTAGAGCATTATTATCAGTAACTGATGCCCTAAGAAAGAAAATTCAAACACCTAGTAAGCAACCTAAAAGCTCTAACATGACTCATGAAGAAGAGGAAGAAATGCTACATGATATATCAAAATTACAAGACCAAGTGCAACAAATGTCACTCTCACAAAAGCTAATAAAAGCTAAGATAAAGGGCATGGAAGCTAAGATGGACAATTTGAAGATAGATTTGAAGACAAATTTGAAGAGAGACATGGCAGATTTGAAGACAGATTTGACAAACTTTCTACAAGAAATACTTACTAATGGTGAAAAGGTAGTAAAGGAAACTCATGATGCGGACAAAAGAAATGTTAATCATGATTTCTTAGACTCTAATGTGGGATCGAAGACCCAACATATTCCAAAAATCGATATGAGGAAGTTTGATGGCAAGGACCCCGCAACATGGATAATACGGATGGAGCAATTTTTCGATCTCAATAATGTGCAAAACACACAAAAGGTATGTATTGCAACTTTATATTTGGAACCAAATTAGTTTGTATGGTATCAATGGATTTGCTCTCATAAACAAATTATCAGTTGGGCAATTTTTATGGAAGAATTGATAGCACATTATGAGGATACAAAAAGCAACACTTTTTTTAGCCAATTGATAAGTCTCAAACAAAAGGGTTTAATAATGGAGCACATTGAGGAGTTCCAAAAATTGAACAGAAGGGTAAAAATATTCCAGAGGAGCATAGTATTGATGTGTTCATAGGGACATTAAAGGATAATATCCAACATGATGTTCGCCTTTGGAAACCTGATTCATTAGAGAAGGCATTCAAGTTAGCAAGAACAATGGAAAGAAAAATTATGGCAACCAGGAAGCATACCACTCACAACTATAAAGATGGAAGTGTTGTTGCCCCTAGTCTTCCACAACCTATAATGTTGACACCACAAAAATTGGAAGAAAAAAGAGCAAAAGGGCTTTGTTACAGTTGTGATAACAAATACACTAAAGGTCATAAGTGTGCTGAGAAGAAATTATTCTACATAGATTGTGAAGAGGAAGAACAAAAGGAGAAAGAAAGGTCAAAAGAAAAGGATATACTCTAGGAAAAAAGCCTGGATAAAGAAGAAATGATTCCAACCATATCTTGTAATGCATTCGCAGGAATTACCACTCCTCAAACCATCAATATAGAAGGACAAATCAATAAGAAAAAGGTAATAGTGTTGATTGATTCAGGAAGTACCGATAATTTTATTCATTGTAAGGTAGCAAAAGAATTGAATTACTTCTTATATCCAATACTAAAGTGTCAAGTGATGGTTGCAAATGGAGGAACAATAAATTGCTTTGGAAAGTGCCATAATATCGAGCTATCCATGGGAGAATATGTATTGACTAGCCCATTGCTTTCCATTCCAATGGGAGGTGTTGATGTTGTATTAAGAGTCTAATGGCTACAATCCTTGGGTACAATAGCTTTTAATTTTCAAGAACTTTTCATGAAATTTTCTGTGGAAGGAAAGGAAGTTGAATTAAGGGGTATTGCAGGGAAACTGGGAAAGATAATCGGCTCTAATGGTATGACAAAGCTTCTAAAAAAGGAACAAAGAGGTGTAATTGCACAATTATGTTCACTAGATGTTTCCACATTGGAATCATCTATTTCTCCAGATCTAAAAAAGTCTTGGACAATCATTCCAAGGTAGTTGAGACTCCAAAAGGTCTCTCACATATTTGTGATCATGATCATGCTATTCATCTGATTCCGGAAAGTGTTCCTCCAAACATCAGGCTATACAGATATCCCTATGCCCAAAAGAGTGAAACTAAATGTATGGTTGTAGAAATGCTAGAGGCTGGTATAATTCAACTGAGTCAAAGATCTTTCTCTGCTCCAGTAGTATTGGTGCACAAGAAGGATGGATCATGGTGCATGTGTCTGGATTATAGGGAGCTCAACAAGATCACTATTAAAGATAAGTTTCCCATTCCTGTCATTGATGAATTACTGGATGAATTGCATGGATCAATTTACTTCACCAAGTTCGATCTTCGTTCAGGATATCATCAAATCAGAATGAAGACTGAAGACATTTAGAAAACAACATTTAGAACTCATGAGGGTCATTATGAATTTTTGGTCATGCCTTTTGGCCTTACCAATGCACCTTCAATATTTCAAGGTTTGATGAATTCCATTTTCAAACCATTCCTTAGAAAATTTGTGTTAGTATTTTTTTATGATATACTAATCTACAGCAAGTCTTGGAAGGATCATGTTGAACATGTTGACAGGGTGCTACAACTATTGGAGGAGAAACAATTATATGCAAAAAGATCCAAATGTTTCTTTGGAGTACAAGAGGTGGAATATCTCGGTCATATTGTATCTCATGAAGGAGTTAAGGTAGATCCTAGCAAAATTAAAGCCATTAAGGAATGGAAAATCCCCACATCCATAAAGCATCTGCGAGGATTTCTTGGGTTGACAGGGTATTATCGCAAGTTTGTTAATAATTATGGGAGAATAGTAGCACCTCTAACAACATTATTGAAGAAAGATGCACTTTCATGGACTCCAGAAGCAACAAAGGCCTTCGAACATCTTAAAGAGGTAATGTGCCAAGCACCGGTCTTAGCTACAATGGACTTCACAAAAACCTTTATTGTGGAATGTGATGCTTCAGGAAATGGAATTGGTTCTGTTTTAATGCAAGATGAAAGACCCATTGCTTTTGAAATTCATCCAATCAAGGGAAATCTTTTACACAAAGCTATTTATGAGAAGGAAATGTTGGCAATACTCCATGCACTTAAGAAATGGCGACCCTACCTAATGGGAAGACACTTCAAGGTAAAAACGGATCATGATAGCCTTAAATACTTTTTAGAACAAAGATTATCCTCTGAAGAGCAACAAAAGTGGGTCACAAAGATGTTTGGTTATGACTTTGAAATCATCTACAAAAAAGGGAAGCAAAATGTGGTGGCAGATGCACTCTCAAGAAAGGATGAGGATGTGGAAGCATTGTTGTGCGCCATTTCTATTATCCAACCAGATTGGATAAACGAAGCAAGGGAGGAATGGAAGAATGACAAAGAAGTTTGGGCACTTATTCGAAAGTTACAACAAGATTCCAATACGTCTGATACATTTAGCTCGCAAAATGATTCATTATGGTACAAAGATTGCTTATACCTCTGTAAGAATTCCCAACTAAAACAAAAGATTCTTATGGAATTGCACACTTCTCCCTTAGGAGGGCACTCAGGATTTTTAAAAACTTACCATAGGGTTAAGAAGGATTTTTTTTCGGATGGCCTTAAATCAGATATTCAAAATTTTGTGGTAGAATGTTTGGTTTGCCAACAAAATAAAGTTGAAACAATTAAGACACTGGATCTATTACAACCTTTATCCATTCCAAGCCAACATTGGGAGGAGGTTTCAATGGATTTTATCACAGGTTTACCCAAGTTTGAGGGAAAGAGTGTCATCATGGTGGTAGTTGATAGACTTACCAAGTATGCACACTTTTGTGCATTATCACATCCATTTAAAGCCAGTACAGTTTCTTCTGCATTTATGTAAACAATTCAAAAGCTACATGGAAACCCAAAGATTATTGTAAGTGACAGATATCTCATTTTCACTGGAAATTTTTGGACAGAATTATTTTCTTCTCTTGGTACTCAGTTAGCTCATATCTCATCTTATCATCCTCAATCTAATGGGCAAACTGAGATAGTAAACAAATGTTTGGAAGGATATCTTCATTGCTTTGTATCTGATAAACAGACACAAATGGGTCAAATGGTTGCCTCTAGCTAAATGGTGGTATAACACTTCCTTCCATACAACAACAAAAATGACCCCATTTATGGCACTTTATGTATATCAGCCACCATCCATCACATCATATTTAAGAGAAAATTCTAAGGTTCAAGCACTGGAACATCACATGAAACATCAACAACAAGTCCTCCAACTCTTAAAGGATAACCTCGTGTTGGCATAGAATAGAATGAAACAACAGACAGATCAACATCGCAACGGAATAAGTTTTGATGTAGGTGATTGGATATTCTTACGGCTACAACCATATAAGCAAATGTCACTCAAGCAAGCTAAGAAGGATAATAAATTATCACCAAAGTTTTATGGTCCATACAAGGTGTTGCAAAAGATTGATACTATGGCATACAAATTGGAGCTTCCTACAGCTTCTCGATTGCACCTAGTTTTCCATGTTTCATGTTTAGAGAAGGTTATAGGTGACAAGCTCCCAATTCAAACAATATTGCTAGAACTTGACGAGGAAGGAAAAATTATATTGGAACCAGAAGCAATCACAAAAAAAAGAACTCGACAGCTACGAAATCGATCAATTTCAGAGTATCTTATCAAGTGGAAGAACTTATCCGCTGAAGATTCCACATGGGAGGATAAGAATTTTATACAAAAGCATACAAAACTACTCAAGCGTTGAGGACAACACTTTTTTGAAGGAGAGGGGCATGTTGGGTCCCTATAATACTAGTGTTTACCCCATTGCTATTGTAGTTGTATCCCTTATTAATATTTTTGTGCCCCTATTGTCCCCATATTGTTATTACTGTGCCCCATAGAATCCCTCTATTGTTATTTTTGTGGCTTTATATTATTATTGTTAGGTCAGCTGGGTTATATTGTGACTCCCTAGACTCCTAGACATTACCTTACAGTAGGCTACCAACATCATAGATAAGTTAACCAGGGAAAATCAAAACTTACCATCAAGAGAATTCTCTTTGACGTCTCGATGTTCACTTCCTATGTCATCCTCTTGAAACCTCGTAAGAAGTTCTTCATCATTGGAAGTTTTTTCTGCACCTCGTCATTCATTTTACCCCCCTCATGATTTTCCTTGCCTTATTCATTGAAGATCACACCATCTTGTTGTGGATGTAACCTTTCTTAGCTGTCTCTGGAAGTCATTTTCCTCTGCTTGATGTACACTGTTAGAAATAGAGAAGCACCCCTGCCAATGTCAATTTTCACTTCCTGCTTAATACAACCCTACTCAACTACATAGATTATCATCACATAGGTTTCCTTACATGTTCAGTAGAGAAAATAACCAAAATCTTCACCAATTGTACCTCAGAGTTAGTAATATTCCTTTGGTTTACTTTGGAGGGCTCTTCTAATACACATGATGAAGATAAATCATTCCGTCCAACAATATTTAAGTTTAGAGCTCCCGAGTCCTCTATGTTAGCTGTTATGACATCAATCACCTGCCCAGTAAATAAAATTCATTTTCAATTATCTGCTCAATAGGGGAGAAATCAAATTTAAGATATCCAAATGCAGTAGGTTTCTTATACTTGCCTCCTTTGGGAAGAGAGAGTCAATTCTCTCTGTTAAACTCTGCATTCTCCAGTCATCTGCTTGTTCCTGTGAACCCCACAAATAAATAGATAAGAGTAATTTTAAACATATGACAAAGCTCCAGTATCCTCAATAATTTATCTCTATTTCAATCCACTCAAGTCGATTAAATTTCAGTTTAGGGACACCATTTATTTTTTGGGATTAGACTAACATAAGTGCAAGTGCATTGCCCAGATCCTGAAAAAGAACAAAATGGCCATAGAAAAATAGAATTGGTTTTCAAGATGTGGAAAGAGAGTACCATTCTAACATATCCATCTTCTGAGAAGTTGTGCCCTATTGTTTTAAATGACAAAAAACGCATAAAAGGCCAGGTAGAAAGACTTGATGGAGAAGAATATCTATAAAAATACTGAAACGCTAACAAGGGGGTTGCTTTGCTATCATGCATATGCTAAGATCGATATTTCATTACACATCAATAGTAAAATCGTGTGTATAATATCTATCATTTGTTTTGGCCAGTTTTCTCTGAACACTGTGGGAACAGTGTGAAAATGATATGTATAGCAGAAAGTAGTTGGTGAACAAGATTGTCATTGTGAATTGGGTCTAGGTTGGGTGGATCAGAACTAGTTTTAGCTTGACTGATGAGAAGTAGATTTAGCTTTATGGATGGAAAGTGGGTCTGGCTTGGATAATGAATGGATGGGAAAAATTATTGTTACCCTTCCCACCCAGATTCAATTCCCATAAGTAAGATGTTGAGCTAAACTCTTAACAAATATATTCTTATAATACTCATCTAGCTTATGCAAAATTCTGCGCACACTTTCTACCATCCTCCTCAGAATAAGGAGTGCCCAACGAATTCACCGAGCAGTTTCCCAGCGAATTTACCAGTCATATGCATTTCCGTTTGTTAAAAAATGGAAAGAGCATTGTTATTTCTTGTTATCGGGATGAATGGTTTCATTATCTTTGGAAAGGGAAATTACCCTTGGGGTAGTTGGTAAAACCTTTGCTCTTGCATGAGAGAGGTACAAACTTTGAATCTTTCTCCTGGTAGGTATTCTACCGTGTTAATGCAGAGATGGATTTCATAGCTTCACATAGATCAAATGAAAGGAAACCTATAAAGAAAACTCACAAAATGTTTGGAAAAATGCGAGAGGTGCTAAACTTTTGACAATAAGCAAGGAAAGTAAGTTTGATAACATCTACGCCTTCAGATCTTGTGAAAAAGCCAAAAGGAAAATCAAATTCGAAAGAAGGTCCATGGGTCTTTGGTTCAATGGTTAACCGGGGGTGGTGAAGGCAAATCAAATTTCGAAGCAGGTCCATGGGGTCTTAGTTTAATGGTTAACCGGGGGTGATGATAATTCCTTGCCAAGGCTCAAATCACATAAATACATTGTTCAGTGGGTTCTCTGTTATGAAACCAGCTCAAGAAAAGATAGAAAAGATAGATCAACGCCTTAGAATTCAGCCTCTTCGAGGGGCCAACCTCCTTTACATTACATAAATGAACAATTCTTCAATGATTCAAATGACAAAACCTCCTTTCTATATATAGGAGTCTAAGGAGTCACAATATAATCCAGCTGACCTAACAATAATAATATAAAGGCACAATAACAACAATAGTGGGCTTCTATGGGGCACAATAGTAACAATATGGGCACTACATGGGTACATCAATATAATAAGTCGGTTATACTAATAACAATAAGGGGTTACACTAGTAGAATAGGGGCCTAACATGCCCCTCTCCTTCAAAAAGCGTTGTCCTCAACGCTTGAGTAGTTCTTGATGCTTCTGTATAAAATTCTTGTCCTCCCATGTGGAATCTTCAGCGGGTAAGTTCTTCCACTTGATGAGATACTCTGAAATTGATCGATTTCGTAGCTGTCGGCTTCTTGTTTCTGTCACTGCTCCAGGTTCTAATATGATTTTTCCTTCCTCTTCAATTTCTGGAAATATTGTTTGAATTGGGATCTTTTGCAACTTTTGAATAAGTGGCCATACTTCTTCGTCCTTCTTCAATTCTTCCCTTGATTTGTTTATCCAATCTGGTTGGATAATATAAATAGCACAAAACAATGCTTCCACATCCTCATCCTTGAACAATCTTCCCATTAGGTAAGGTCGGCATTTTTTAAGTGCATGTAGTATTGCCAACATTTCCTTCTCATAAATAGCTTGCTTGAGATGTAGCAGTAAAAATACCCAATCACCTACATCAAAACATTTTTCACTACGATGTTGATCTACCTGTTGTTTCGTTTGATTTTGCACCAAAGTGACGTTATCCTTTAAAAGTTGGAGAACTTGTTGTTGATGCTCGATGTGATCTTTCACTTCTTGACCCTTTTTCTTCTTCATATGTCCTTCTATCTCTAGAGTTTGAGGAGTGGTAATTTCTTCCAATCCTTTACAAGATATGGTAGGATTCATTTCTTGATGCACGATGTGATCTTTCACTTCTTGAACATTTTTCTTCTTAATATGTCCTTCTATCTTGATAGTTTGAGGAGTGGTAATTTCGGACAATGAATTACAAGATATGGTTGGATTCATTTCTTCTTTCTCGATGTGATCTTTCACTTCTTGCACCTTTTTCTTCTTGATATGTCCTTCTATCTTAAGAGTTTGAGGAGTGATAATTCTTGCCAATGCTTTACAAGATATGGTCTGATTCATTTCTTCTTTCTCTGGGGTGGGGTCCTGGCGCATATCTTCTTCTTTTGATGTTTCTTGATCCTTTTCTTCCTCCTCTTCATATTCTATGTAAAATAATTTATTCTCAGCACACTTATGACCTTTAGTGCATTTTCTATCACAATTGTAGCAAAGCCCTTTTTCTCTTTTTTCTTCCAATTGTTGTGGTGTAACCCTTGTAGGTTGTGGAAGGCTAGGAGAAACAACACTTCCATCTTTGTAGTTGTGAGGGTTACGCTTCTTGGTTTCCATAATTTTGCTTTCCACTATGTCACCAAGCCCTTTTACTCTTTCCAATTGTTGTGATGTTGCTCTAAAGAAGGTGTTACTCTTTGTATCCTCATAATGTGCTATCATTTCCTCCGTGAAAATTGACCACGTAACAAGTTGTTTACGAGAACAAAGCCCTTGGTACCATAAAAATTGATCTGGTTCTAAATATGAAGATGCAATACATACCTTTTGTAACAGTTGTACACCATGTAGATCAAAGTATTGCTCCATCTGAAGTATCCAATTTACCGGATCCTTGCCATCAAACTTCCTCATCTTGCTTTTCCTTGATTTTAGGAGCTCGACCTTGAAACAACTGTAATTCTGTTCTTTTGGATCTTTAAGTTCTAAAATTGTGAGCTATAGTAGCCCTTTGTATCCTCTTTCTAATGCCACTAGTCTGATCCAAATTGGATTCTCTAAGAAAAAGTTATGCACAATCTCCCAGAATGACCTGATTATAGACCTTTCCAGAAGAGCAAACTTGTATGAAGTGCCACGTGTCCCTATTTCGACCTCTGGATCTTAAAAAGATATACCAAAAAACTACAGTCCGTCCTCTTTCTGCACCTTCTTACGAAATTTCAATCCAATCCCCAGAGAGAAAGTTATGATGCTTTTCCCCAGGTCACATGTTTTAAATGTAATTCAGGTGTCTGCAAAAAGACCAACTTCCTCAGATCATGTCTCCTCACATATCGTGCGAAAAGCTCTGATATTTGGACCCAAGGTTCAACGCAATTTCTTCGCAAATGGGTTTTTTGCGACTTCTGAAACATCACAGAAAAAAAGTTATAGTGAAAATGCCACGATGACCTGTTTGGAGCAACGAAACCCTAGAATCCAAAGCTCTGATACCAAATGTTATGAAACCAGCTCAAGAAAAGATAGAAAAGATAGATCAACGCCTTAGAATTCAACGTCTTCAAGGGGGCAACCTCCTTTACATTACATAAATGAACAATTCTTCAATGATTCAAATGACAAAACCTCCTCTCTATATATAGGAGTCTAAGGAGTCACAATATAATCCAGCCGACCTAACAATAATAATATAAGGGCACAATAATAACAATAGTGGGCTTCTATGGGGCACAATAGTAGCAATATGGGCACTACATGGGTACATCAATATAATAAGTCGGTTATACTAATAACAATAAGGGGTTACACTAGTAGTATAGGGGCCTAACATTCTCAATGAAAGGGATCTTTCTAAAATAGTATAAGATGACTACACTTCATTGTAATGGAGATTTTACTTGAATGTTGTAAGAAGTCTACACTTCATTGTAATACTATCTGATTAAGAAAGGGCATGCATGCCAATAAAGATAAATTAAACATTGACCAACCCCAAAAAAATATACAGAAGCAACCTGATGAGGGAGGAGGGCAGGAAGAAGCTTACCAGTCAGGGAGGAGGGTAGGAAGAAGCTTACCAGCAAGGGAGAAGGGAAGGAAGAAGCTTACCAGTTGCAAATGTAGATGCAGAATGACAAAACCTAGCTACCAGAAAAACAAATGGCATGACCATAAAGATAACAAGGGAGCCCACCACAGCTATTCGATGATGAAAACCCCGACCTCCCCATCCTCCATTTCTACCATGCTAGTAGCCCTGCCAACCTCCATTCCACACACCTCCTCTTTTCACAGGCATCTTTAGCTCTCAACCCTAACACCACATTTCTCCTTCTCCTCCTCCTAAACAGATATCGAGCAATGCAACCCTTACTCAATCATAATACTCTACATCAAACCCATATCATGGTTAGCAGAAATATATGAAGTCAACAACAACCAAAAAAACCCGTAGATCTCATATATACTTCAGGGCATTTGATAGAAAATTTTAACAAAGGCATCACAAAATGGATAGATCAACTAATTTCATGCAGTTTTAAGAAATAAAGGGACACTGAAGTAGATAGATTTGAGGGTCTCTATCTTTGTTAGCCTTTTTTGTTAAAAAAACCAAAACATATAATTAAGGGAAACACGTCATTGAGATTCAGATTCCAACATAGATGTTATTATTAATGGGGATCATCATGAGTCTGGCTGACTGTTCATACACCATGACATAGGAAGAGGAAGAACCGGCAAGAAGCGTTGGTATATATGACGCCCCTCAACTTACTAATTTAACTGAGCGGGTACCGACTTAGCATTCCTTGCATTGAGGCATGTAAAGGTAAAGGGAATGCTAGGGGGTTAATTTGAAGCAAAGCAAGGGTAAATTACGCCTCCCTGAATGCACATCATGAGACTGTGTTTAAGATTCGTGATTCTGAAGCTGCGAGAATACTAGAGTGTAAGCATAAGACAGAAGCTAAACATATTGTGATCTAACATTTAAAATGGTGACTTGTTGATTGACTTCTCATTCAGAATGAAGAGAAAAAATTTGATGATTGGGGGAGAGAAATGATGAGTGTTCTATTGAGTAAAGAAAATACATCATTTTGAGGCCATGGATAGATCTTAATGGTCTAGGATGCCAGTGTTATTAAAACCTTACCTAAATGCCTTATGACTACCACATGGATGAGTGTTACACTTACATTATTGATGCACTAACCATAGGGAGTTTGTATAATATTCATGGTTATGGGTGCTTACAAAACTGGGTTTTCATATACCTATGAAGTGAAAGGGAAGAAAGTACCCTTTCTTCAAGATAAGAGTAAGGTTGTAAGCTTTAAACCAGCCGACAGAGAAAAAATTTGTTAAAGAATACATTTTACACATCATGTGTCCATTAGCATGAAACGGTTTATAAACATAGTGTTGGATTACTATCATAGCACTTCTAGAAGTTGTTTGATTCTTAGAAAACATGTTGTATGTTGTTGTCTGCTTCGAATTTTGCACAAGAAACAGTTGGTCTTTTAACAAGACTCGAGTGTGCCAACATGGACTGAAGAAGAGGTTATTAGCATTGCAAACCCTCTTCTCAGATCAGTATATCAATTTCAAATTTAACAGAAATTGGCAATAAAACATATGATGTTGTAGAAGCTAAAAGATAGACAACACAGGAATCTACAACTTCTTACCTCTATTGTTGTCATGTTTAGCTTGCCCCGCCTGGTATGAAAGTTAAGGTGAGGGCAAGGTATCAGAGCTAAGGTGAGGGCAAGCCCAAGCAAGGAAGAAAGAAATCACAAGAAGTTTTCTAACAACACTGACCTCCTTCCTCTTCAAAGATCAGTCATCGTGAAGCACTGAATCTCCTACTGCAAAATTCTAGGTTACAGATTCCAGAAAGGAAATGAGATCAAGGCCTCATCAATCAAGCATCTCTAGGATAGATCTCTCTGTCAAATTTTTGGTCAAATGATCTATATCTAAGGCCTTTTGTCATGACTACAGCCAGGAAGCTTTAGTTGTTTTAGGGTCAAATCTTCTATTATGAAATCACCCTTGAATTGAATTTGGTTTGGAGAAAGTGTCTCACTCGGAATTCCTTCTCTATTGCAGGTTTATATAAAATCATATCTGAAGCTATAAAGTTCCTAGCATCTAAGCTCATATATATAATATTATTCTTCAGCTCATTAACATGCCTTCGGCCTTGTATTAGGGCTTTGTCTATCTCATAGAGAAGTAGAAAAGGCTACAAAAGGTGAAGTATCCTTGGCCCTTGGACATCAATCAAGAGGGTTTGAAAAATAGTGTTTGTCATTTTCCACTGGGTAGATGATTATTGAAGGTAAAGAATCAACCTTTGTGTGTCTCTGAGATTATAGTATCAAAGGAAAGTGCGTTCATGACAAATAAAGATCATTTCAAGGATCTTGAAATATGAAACACAATGTTCTAAAATCTCATTTAAATAGGTATGACTGTTATTGGTGTCTAAGACAAATGCACCTCAACATTTCTTCTCATATCAACTCATTGAGGCAATCAGGACACACACGTGGGTTTAGCCTAGAGCCATCACTTTTTATATGATTTTTACATCTTGGTTTTAAAAAAACCTTTATATACTCTAATTAGTAATTTCTAGTTCCCATGCTCAGTGCATGCTGCACATTATTTTTGATAGCTGCCAAATTTGCATTCCATGAGTTAAAGCTAAGATAGAATTAGTCTTAGTCAAAGAAGTCTATTTCATTTGATGGGTTCAAAATGAATTTAATTTCCTATGGTTTTTCCTTTCCTTTAATTTACTCTGGTTTTAATAAGCATGAAATCTTCCAAAGACAGAAATTCGATAATAGAACTAGAGTCGGATAAATAATTACCACTGCGAGAAATGGTTACAGTCGAAAGTTCTTTCCCAAGGCTTGGTGGGTCAATAGGCTCCATGAATTTTTTTCCCCCTTCCCCAGATTTATCAACGGCCTTTGGTGCAGCATCCTCAGAGGGGTTTTTGTTGCCTGTGCTAGGGAAAATGTATGATTCTGAAGGGGATGTCCAACAACCAAAGCTTTTCCATTAGTTATTCGAGCCCAAAATTTCTGGAATTGGTCTATCAACCTATTTCACTACCTTGGAGGAGAAGGCGATAACCTATAGAGAGAGAGGGGCATTTTTTGGGTGATGGTGGAAAGGAAAAGCCCTATTTGAACCTTATGTGGGTCTGGGGTTCCATAGCAAAATCAAGGAGCCGCACAAGTTCCAGTTAGGTGTCCCGTTCCCTGCACAAAACCCCAACAGTCCCCTACCTCTATCAAACTGGAAGGGAAAAATAGGATAATCGTAGCAAAACGTTGGTCTCCATTGTGGAAACCTCCTCTAGAATTCAAAAATTCATGGTTTGAACAAAATTGCTGAAACCTTCTCTAGAATTCAAAAATCTAGGATATGAACAAAATTGCATCGACCATTATTCTTCTTCCATTCTTGAAACAAAATGGCATCACCCACCTCGAAATTTTATTTGGTGGCTGGTACACGAGAGACAAAGTGTCTTAAATAAAGTTATTAAATTGCCATGGTATGTTTTAACAAGCTCTTATGAAAAAAAAATATATATCTTCTAATGTCTCTCAATGTCTTCCATGGGGAATTTTTATTGTGATAAATTTAACAAATAAAATGAAATTTTAAGATGAATTCATGTAGTGGTGATTCAATGGAATGGAATCATTTTGAAATGCTTTGGAAACTTTTTTTCACGATGTTTTCAGATATATTTTTTTTACTAGACAGTTTCACCTTTTTCAAAGGGGGAAGAGGTGATAGACTCTTGTAGTAGTGATTCAATAAAATGGAATCATTCTTATTTTTTTGGAAACCTTTTTCCATGATGTTTTTAGACATTTACCCTTTTTATAAAAAATTCACCACTTTCAAAGGGGCAAGAGGTGGCAGTCTCTTGTTTCTCTTTCACAAAAGGTGTGATGTCACTCCTTATAAAAGGGACTAGAGTGACACGCTTCAAAATGTCACATTCTGCCATGGTTTGAGTCCATATTTAAAGCCAGTGAGGTGGAAGGGGCTCTAAGATTATTTAGGTGTACATGTAAAAATGAACATTTCACTGTCATTCTCATCTTCAAATAAAAGCTCATGGAAGAGCTCAGTCTTCTCTTTTTATAAATATGATAAATAGTTTACATATGGAAGAGGGTATATCTTGGCTACAAACATGGGCCATAAAGTTTGGGGCGGCATGGAACAACAATTAAAAGGTCTGTTGACAAATGTAGATCCTCCTAATCTCCCCCCAGGAATAGGCCTCAGTGCAAAATGGCTACATGAATCTTCAAAGGAAATTTAGGATGAATATTGTGCTTGCAAGCTGAAGTTTCATGAACAACAGATGGGAAAGGATATTGTTGGGACTTTTAAGAAGCTTTTAAAGCAAGATACGTATGCTCAAAAACCCCAAGGAGAAACCCAAGATAAACATATGAACTCTAACCCTAGTCCTGAGTCATCCAATGCTACTTCTTAAAAAAAAATCTATTATTGGTGTTGGTGAATAAAGTAAAAAAGGAGAGGGATGCTAATGATAGGGAAGGGAGAGTGAAGATGAGATAGATGAGATCGATGTTTCCCCTAGACAATGCCATTTCCCCTATCCCCCAAATTCTGTTTCCTCTTCTTAATGAAAGGCATATTACATTAAATATATAAATAATTATAAGCCATGCATTTTGATGCTCTTGTACATTATTTTTTATTAATGAAAAATCTTCAACTTACAAAAAAGAATAACACGCTATACTCACACACAATGCAATAAGAAAGCCCCCATCAATGTTATGCACTACTTTAAATGGGTTTAATAGCCTTGGATCGCACTAACAATCATTGTTGAGTGTATATGATGTTAACTAATTTAACCAACAAAACATGCCTTCAACTATGGTAACTAGACTTACACTCCATTTACTGCATTAAACAATCAAGTGAGGCTTTAATAATTGTAACCAAACATACAAGTCATTGAACAAGTTAACCAACCTAACACAACTTTAATAGTGATAACCAAAATGTACATGTTAATAATCAATTGACCATTGTTTCATGCCTCTAACATGTGCAATTGAACATAAATGTTGTTGATGGGGTTGACCTATCTAACATATCTCCCACAATTGTAGTCAAACATGCATGTTGATTTAGTTAATCTCCTAGATAATGTTAATCAAAAATACATATTAATATCCAACCTAACATGTCACTAATAGTGACAATGGAATGTGCATGTCAATGGCTAAGCTAATTGACCTTATATGTTGTTCATTAAGATGATTAACGCATAACTCACTAAGTTGACCAAGTTGACAAACCTTTGGTTTTGTCATTGAACTAACATGCCTTTAATAGACACAACTAAATGTACATGATGTTACACCAGTAAACCATCATGACATGCCTTTAATAGTAGTAACAAAGTGTGCAAGTTTTGGATTTGGGAAAACAAACTAATATGCCTATGATAATCATAATTGACCATACATGTTTGTTGTGATCAACCCTTCAAGTTTTCCCTTGCTTCTATACAAAATTAAGCATCCCATGCAACTCTCAAAGTAACTTTGATACATATACAAATTAAGTTTGTATTTACATGTTCGATTTGTGTTAAAGTGTTTCCTCTTTAAAGGTCACAGGATTCGATCCAATGGAAATTAAGGTATGTACACATCCATAGATTAAATAGTTAAAGCATTGAATTGAGGGCATCCCTTATCTCACAAACAAGGGGGTCTCATATGTCAACTTGGCAGCTACCTGCATTATAACATAATATTAAATAACATTCTTATTTTTTCAATTAATATGAATGCTTCTAATATTTAGTATATTGTTAAGGATATTACCCCTTGACTAATTAGTGAAGTATTTAATATTGGATGAGAGAGTTGTAAGGCTGAAATTTTGGCTACCACGAGTTAAGTTTGGTGTTTGTATTATGTCAATGCAAAATTAGATTTCACACCTCTATAGGAATCAATCAAAATCATTTACACATACCAATCAAAGGCATTCAATAGATGGTTAAAGAAGTGGTTGGGAGGAGTTCACTGTCACATCCATCCAAGGGTTTCCAAACTAGAGGAACAAGGGCATGTGTTTGATTTATTGGCTAACGTTTGAAAGATTGCTACGAGGAGAGGAGTTGGTGGGAGTCCTTATTATGAAAAGGCCCTGCACCTCTTTGTTTATTTCTTAAGGTAGGCTTGAAATAAGTGATTATAGATATTTGATACACATAATATGAAAACCAGTCACAACACAACAATATTGAACATTTGCATGAGACATAACTTAATTTATTTTCATTATATTTTTCCTTTAAAAAAGGCAAGATATGATACCATGATGTAATACAATGATTCACCAATATTGGGCACCAAACAAATGACTTGGACCACAGATTTTATGTATGATGACAATCATCCACCATAAGCTATGATTATTAGCCACTTTGACACCCCTCATTTATGGTCACTCATTGAACATGCTCATGAAATTTGAGATCATTGGACATGGTTAAGATGCTTTGGTTAACACAATCTAGTATGGTGTGAGGGCCTTGCCTACAATGAAAGCTTTCTAACTCCCTTTACAAAAACATTGCTTCACAAAAGGCATTTGACATTCATTCATAATTTTCCCTTTGTATATGAGAAAGAAACTAAATGTTACTTCTCCCTTATCCAAGATAATGCTCTTGATTACAAATTGAACAATGTATCATGACATTGCCTTTCTCTCTTTGTGTGAACTTGCTCAATTAGCAACTAGATACCTTGTGAGACAAAACTCAATGTATGTATTGTATTTGGTATTGTGTCAATTACTCAATTTTTATGTCCTAATATTCTGTTAATGGCCTTCCAATGCATGGTCAGTCCTGAATTAAAATTTTTACATGGAAAATCCCAATTTTACAATTTTGGCAATCAGAGGCATAATGTTGGGACAATGTGTATCCATCTTGGTGGACAATGGGGCAAAAAAAAAAATTTATTGATGCACAGTTGGTGGAGTGTAGAGGCATTCATAGGTTGGTATATATCCTGAACAACATGGGCGAGAGAGGATTCCCATGCTTCACCTCAGTTGTCTTATTGGTTGTTTGTTCGATATGTTGAGGACATGGTTGATGGGACAAATGTTGAGGATATAGTTGATGGTTTGATATTGAAGTCAAAATCCTTCATTGACCCTTTATCCAAAGAGGTGTCTCCTAAATTATCTCCAATAATATCCTATGAAGAGTCATAACATTTAACCTAGAATTATGGCTCACCATGATCATCTAATAATTAGTTGAAATAGCACTACACCCCAATTTAGGGATTGGGTGAATCATATGGTGGGACTATCCTAGTGAGAACCCTAAATAAATCACTTGAAAACCCCTTGATTTTCTACCTTGATGTCATTCATCTCCCAAATTTCTTATTGGATAAACAAGTCCTAGAAAACATGACAAGGAAAATGAGAGGGAGTTGACAAGGAAATTAGGTTGTCCGAGAACATCATAAAGTGCATCCACATGGATTAACATGGAATGGGAATTAAGGTCATAAAGTATACTAGAGTGTTAGACAAATAGGGTGCATCAAAATATTTTTGGAGTGTCCCAAAGGGCAATATACAATTCTTATCTCCTCTAAAACACAATATACATTTATTGTGATGATAGTAACCACAAGATTCTTAGAACTAGTGGTATAGTGTTTGGTCATGAATGAATATGTGGAAAATAAATCTAAAGCTTTCAACTCACTAGCATAAAATAGTTCATGGGGCCGAATCAAAATTTCAAGGGACATGTCAAGGATCTCTGGTAAAATGGAGTTAGTAGCCAAATCATACCTTTCAAATAATTTAAGGAGAGTAGGGAATATTTAGAGGTCAACTCAAGAAACCATAAGCAAGAAAAGGGGGAAAGTATCTAACAAATATGGTTAGAGTAGGCATCAAAATTCCCATCGTTGAATGAAATGGTGGTTTACACAGGGCTCATGAGAGAATATGGAATGGAGGGTAGATTGTTATGAAACCAGCTCAAGAAAAGATAGAAAAGCTAGGTCAATGCCTTAGAATTCAGCCTCTTCGAGGGGGAAACCTCCTTTACATTACATAAATGAACAATTCTTGGATGATACAAATGAAAAGACCTCCTTTCTATATATAGGAGTCTAAGGGGTCATAACATAATCAGAGCTGACATAACAATAATAATGTAAGGGCACAATAGTAACAATATGGGAACTACATGGGTACATCAATATAATAAGTGGGTTGTACTAATAACAATAAGGGGTTACACTATTAGTATAGGGTCCTAACATGCCCCTCTCCTTCAAAAAGCATTGTCCTCAACGCCTGAGTAGTTCTTGATGCTTTTGTATAAAAATCTTGTCCTTCCATGTGGAATCTTCAGCGGGTAAATTCTTCCACTTGATGAGATACTCTAAAGTTGATCAATTTCGTAGTTGTCGGGTTCTTGTTTTTGTGACTGCTCCAGGTTCCAATATGATTTTTCCTTCCTCTTCAACTTCTGTCAATATTGTTTGAATTGGGATCTTTTGCAACTTTTGAATAAGTGGCCATACTTCTTCATCTTTCTTCCATTCATCCCTTGCTTCGTTTATCCAATCTAGTTGGATAATAGAAATATCACAAAACAATGCTTCCATATCCTCATCCTTGAAGAGTCTTCCCATTCGGTAAGGTCGCAATTTTTTAAGTGCATGTAGTATTGCCAACATTTCCTTCTCATACATAGCTTGCTTGAGATGTAGCAGTAAAAATACCCAATCCGTACATCAAAACATTTTTCACTACGATGTTGATCTCCCTGTTGTTTTGTTTGATTTGGCACCGAAGTGGCGTTATCCTTTAAAATTTGGAGAACTTGTTGTTGATGCTCGATGTGATCTTTCACTGCTTGAACCTTTTTCTTCTTCATATGTCCTTCTATGTCTAGAGTTTGAGGAGTGGTAATTTCTTCCAATCCTTTACAAGATATGGTCAGATTCATTTCTTGATGCTCGATGTGATCTTGCACTTCTTGAACATTTTTCTTCTTTATATGTGCTTCTATCTTGATAGTTTGAGGAGTGGTAATTTCGACCAATGAATTACAAGATATGGTTGGATTCATTTCTTCTTTCTAGATGTGATATTTCACTTCTTGCACCTTTTTCTTCTTAACATGTCCTTCTATCTTTAGAGTTTGAGGAGTGGTAATTCATGCCAATCCTTTACAAGATATGGTCTGATTCATTTCTTCTTTCTTTGGGGCAGGGTCCCGGCGTATAGCTTCTTCTTTTGATGTTTCTTGATCATTTTCTTCCTCCTCCTCATATTCTATGTAAAATAATTTCTTCTCAGCACACTTATGACCTTTAGTGCATTTGCTATCACAATTGTAACAAAGCCCTTTTTCTATTTTTTCTTCCAATTGTTGTGGTGTAACCCTTGTAGGTTGTGGAAGGCTAGGAGAAACAACCTTTCCATCTTTATAGTTGTGAGGGGTATGCTTCCCGGTTTCCATAATTTTGCTTTCCAGTATGTCACCAATCCCTTTTACTCTTTCCAATTGTTGTGGTGTTGCTCTAAAGAAGGTGTTGCTCTTTGTATCCTCATAATGTGCTATCATTTCCTCTGTGAAAATTGACCACGTAACAAGTTGTTTATGAGAACAAAGTCCTTCATACCATAAAAATTGATCTGGTTCTAAACATGAAGATGCAATACATACCTTTTGTAACAGTTGTACACCATGTAGATCAAAATATTGCTCCATCTGAAGTATCCAATTTACCGGAACCTTGCTATCAAACTTCCTCATCTTTCTTTTTCTTGATTTTAGGAGCTTGATCTTGAAACGACTATAACTCTGTACTTTTAGATCTTTAAGTTCTGAAATTGTGATCTGTAATAGCCCTCTATGTCCTCTTTCCAATGCCACCAGTCTGATCCAAATTGGATTCTCCAAGAAAGAGTTATGCACAATCTCCCAAGATGACCTGTTTATTGACCTTTCCAGAAGAGCGAACTTGTATGAAGTGCCACGTGTCACTGTTTCGACCTTTGGATCTAAAAAATGCATACAAGAAACTACAGTCTGTCCTCTTTCTGTACTTGCTTATGGAATCTCAATCCAATCCCCAGAGAGAAAGTTATGACGATTTTCCCCAGGTCACCTGTTTGGAATGTAATTCAGGCGTCTGCAAAAAGACCAACTTCCTCATATCATATCTCTGCAAATATAGCGAGAAAAGCTCTGAAATGTGGTGCCAAGGTTCAGAACGATTTCTTCTCAAATGGGTTTTTTTTTCAAATTCTGAAACATCGCAGAAACAAAGTTATAGCGAAAATGCCACGACGACCTGTTTGGAGCAGCGAAACCCTAGAATCCAAAGCTCTGATACCAAAAGTTATGAAACCGGCTCAAGAAAAGATAGAAAAGATAGGTCAACGACTTAGAGTTCAGTCTCTTCGAGGGGGAAACCTCCTTTACATTACATAAATGAACAATTCTTGGATGATACAAATGAAAAGACCTCCTTTCTATATATAGGAGTCTAAGGGGTCATAACACAATCAGAGCTGACATAACAATAATAATGTAAGGGCACAATAGTAACAATATGGGCACTACATGGGTACATCAATATAATAAGTGGGTTGTACTAATAACAATAAGGGGTTACACTAGTAGTATAGGGGCCTAACATAGATCGACATGGTTAAAAAATAAGGGAAGGGTTTTATCTACTAAAGGAATATGGGATGGAGGTTATGTCTAAGTTCAGGGAGGCCTTTAGCTTTTTTGACAATGATGGAGGTGGATGTATCACAAAAAGGAGCTTGGGACAATAATGCATTCTTTGGGTCGAACCCCCAATGTATATTGGAATTGGTCCAAATGTTTTATATTCAATAATCTATTGCCAAACACAATAAACCACAAAAGAGTAGTTCTAATCTGCCTGTAAATGGAACCTATTAAATACACCATTCCAAATTGATTTTACTAGGGAGAATCAAAGAAATAGATTATTCTAGTCATCCATCACCTCCATAGAGAGTAAACAACAACCAGGCCCACTCTATCCTTTTCGACACATATTGTCTACTAACGAATATTCTGTAATTTGCCTCCACCATCCTTGTAGAAATTATGGTGTAAAGTTGCAACTACTCATGAAGTTTTAATCAAAATCATAAGACACAAGCCTACTCTACTGCTCTCCCGATGTTAATTCACAATTTAGAACCAAAATTTTATACACGCAATAAGAAATAACACACATGCACACAAAATTTTTCCTAAGGAAAACAATATGCTAGAAACCCAATGTTTGTTTGCATTAATATGATCAATAGAAATGTATTGCAATTTATTTTCTCAACTGAGCACAACCTACAAGTGAATAACCTGTCTCTCTACTCACTAAGAAGCTCTAAGCCAGACTTAGTAAATTTCTACCTCTACTTGAGCCCATATTTCCTTGTGCAATTCCTTGAGAAATTAGGCCCCTACTATTTAGGAATTTTTACAAAATGGATTGTGAAATTCCCAAGGTTGATCATCTGACTGTATGCAACACCTGTACACTCAAGGCTAGTCTGCAGTTGATGTTACACTGCCTTGAAATCTCCACCACAACTGGGGAACTTGAATTCTCCATGCATTAGCTATTTTGGGTTTATTGATTAGTTAACTAGATGATCACTGAGTTTGACTGAAGTCCCACTGCACAATTGGCCTTCCACTAGTTCCTCAAGCAGTTGGAACTAGTTTAACTGAAAGTAACTTGAGATAACTGACTTTGATTGCTACAAATTAATAATCATACATGCTTAACTGAACTATAACTCCTCCAACATGAATTTACTAAGTAAACCAGGTGAGACAAGCCATGTCACACAAGTTAACTGCATCCAAGCTATCTGTTGATGTGGAAATTCGATTTTTCTCAATTTAATCAAGGAAAAATCAAATTGAGAATTTCTTGCTACATTTTTTAAGACTCCCTCTCTGCAAGAAAGGGATTATCAACCACCCCTATCCTGCACCTCAGGAATTCGAACTTCCCTCTTGAGAAATATTTTGTCAAAATGTCAACATCTTACTCCTCTATCAGAATGGAGTGTAGCAACATCATCTGCCTCCAGATATAGTCTCGTAAATGTTGATATTGGATATCTATATGCTTGGATTGATCATGAAATATAATATTCTCAGAGAGATTGATGTAACTTTGATTATCACAATTAGATCCATCATCTGACCAAATAGTCCAACAAGTATCTTTCTCATCCATATCGCCTCACATGTTTCTTGACTTGCAGCCATGTATTATGCTTTTGTCTGGCTGAGCACCACAGATATTTGCTTCTTGTCGTACCAAGAAACAAGTACAAACCCAACAACAAAAGTTACACTTGATTTACTCTTTCATTCTAATGGACTTCGTGCCTAACCTGCATCTGTGAAGATGCACAACTTCACTCCCTCTGCTCATCTATACCATAGAACAAACTAGGTAGTGCCTATGAGGTAGTATAAAACATGATTAGTTGCCTTCCAAAATAGTTTGGTTGACCTAACCATAGTGTGTCTTAGCTCATTGACTGCACATCACATATCTAGTCATGTGTTCACAAGATACATGAGTGGACCCACTAGCTATCGATAAATGGTAGCATCCACTTCACCTAAAGTGGCATCCTCCTTTCTCTAGTTCTTCATTAGAGTTGTTTACATGGGTTTACAACTCTCCATGCAGAATCTCTATAGGATCTCATTTTCATACTTGCCTTGAGAGACAAATAATCACCCATCACCTTGTCATACTTCCAACCTGAGAAAGTAGTGCATGAGACCCATGTCCTTCATTTAAAATTCCCTTGCAAGGTCCTCCTTGCAAGATATGATCAACATCTCATCACTAGTTAAAATAAAATTATCAACATACAAGACAATAATAAGAAATTTACCTTCTATCCATACGTGATGAGGTTTACATCTAGTTCACTTATGGTGAAGCCCAAACTGGTGAGATAACTATTGATCTTAGTGTACGAAGCACGAGGTGCTTGCTTGAGATCATACAGTGCTCACTTGAGTTTTCACACATGAGACTCTTGATCAAATGTCTCAAAACCTTTTTGTTACTCTATGTACACCTCCTCCTTAATAACGTCATTCAGAAATGTTGTTTTTACACCCATCTGGTGGATATTCCACCCAGTATGTGTAGTGCAACGAAGAATTGATCTAATGGATGAGTACCTTACTACAAGAGAAAATGTCTCCTCATAGTCAATTCACTCAACTTGAGAGTACCCCTTGGCCACAAATCTAGCCTTATACGTCCCTATTCTTTCGTTTGTTGCCTACTTCACCTTGAAGATCCATCCCAAACCCACTATTGATTTATATGTTGTTCTTGGGATCTTTTCCCAAACATGGTTCTTTGCAATGGATTCATATTCCTCCCCAACCCATATAGGTTTCTCCTTTTCTTCCTCAAGACAGGATGGCTCAATATCTATAAGCTTAGTCATAAGAGCCATGTCACCAGTGTACCTCTCAAGTGACCTCTTTTTCTTACACAAATTTGAAGGATATCCCACATTCTCCCTCGCATCCTGCACACGTATATCAATTTCCTTAGTTCTTTTTCTACCTTCTCTAGAGGTTTTTGCTTTAGTGAAAGTCTCCACTCTCTGCTCCACAATTTGTGGTTGCTCTATAACTTCTTGAGGTTCCTCCTTTTGAGCTATAATCTCATCTTTTGGAGGCATCTAAAGATCCCTCTCAAGAGAGCATCACATAGATTTCTCCTCATCAAAGTTTACATCCCTTCACATAACTATCATTATGAGTGATGGCTAGTACACATGTTAGCTGTGGGGAGTTTTTGTGTAACCCACAAATACCCCAAATTTTGTTGTTGACTAAAGCTTCTTCCTTGATTCTTTGGAGACATGGCAGTAAAAAGAGGCTCCAAAAATCTTGAAGTGTGATGCATCTGGCTTTCTTCCCGAGAAATCCTTCTCCAGTGTAATATCATGCCAAGAATCCGATGAGAACTTCAGTTCTGCAAACAAACTATTGTATTGCATGCCTCAACCCACAAATGCAGAGGTAGGCCTTGGTCATGCAACATCACCCTTGTTGCTCCCAAAATGCTAAGGATATTTCTCTCAACCACCCCAGTCTGATGTGGGTTGTGGGGTGTTGTCAACTCTCGTCGAATGCCTTCTTTCGCACATAAATTTTTAAATTCATTCAACACTCACCTCCATTATTGCTCCGGAGAACCTTCACCTTCTTATTGGTTTCCTTCTCAAACAGTGCCTTGAATTCGATGAACATGGAGAATGTCCCATCTTTCTTCCGCATGAAGAGATCCAACACTTGTCTGAGACGTCATCAATGAAAGGACAAAATATTTGTGTCAGGTAGTGGAGGCTATAAAGAAAGGTCCATAGACATCAAAGTGGATCCTTTCTTGGACTCCATGAGCTTTGTTGTCCCAATCATGAAATTTGGATTTTATGTTCTTCCCCAAGGTACATCCTTTGCATACATCCTACTTCTCAAGTGCTCCTTTAGGGAGGCTAGTGGATATTCATTGTATACTATTTGAGGTGCCATGATGCAAATGGCCAAGGCTTATGTGCTAGAGTTCACCTACATCATGGCCCTACACTTTCTCTTCCTTAGTTTTTAATGCAACACAATCTTCCACATCTAACTTATATAGATTCTTCACACAAATGTCGATCTTCTTCACCTGTCTTGTGGCTATGTGTCTCACGAATGTTTTTCCTTTGTTGAAGATCACATCATAACCATGGTCTTCAAAAACTGCAATAGAGATGAGATTTTTCTTTAGGCCTACAACAAACATGACATCCTTGAGCCTAAGAGGGGAGCCTGACTACCTCTGAAAGTTGACTATACCAATACTGGTCATGTTGTACTTTCCGTCGTCCCCTAGCTTGATGTACATATGGAGATCTTTCTCCTCCAAGTCACTGAAAATTATCTACACACTGTGATGTGGAACAATGCACCTGAGTCCTAGTACCACATGCTCCCCATCACTATGTTGGGCATGCATGTGATAAGGGTAAAGTCAAGGTCGAACTATGAATCCAAGGCTTCACCAATTGCTCCTCCTAAGGTCTTATGACTTGCCTCTTTCTGTGGGCACTTCGTGGCATAGTGCTCATATTCGTGATAGTGGAAGGATTTAATTTTTGACAAATCTTTCTTCTTTCTCCCTTGGTTGGATTCTGTTTTGGTTTGATATTTCTTCCCATTTTCCCTTCTTTCCCTTTCCAACCAATGCAAATTTTTCTTCATCCTTTCCCTTGGATGAGGTCCCATCTCTAGTATTCTACCTTATTTCCTTTTGTACGAAATCGTACCATAAGTGTTCCCAATTCGGTAGTTTCTCCCTCCTGTTCACTTAATCTTTATAGGTATGCCAACTTTTCGGAAGGCCCAGAAGGGATATTCTTACCAAGTCATCCTTTGAAAGAGTAACACCAACTCCTGCAAGCTCATCATGAACTTGTGTGAACCTCCTCAGATATTGCAGGGTAAAGTCATTCTTCTACATCTTGATATTTCAAAGTTTAGCCTTGAGAACCAAATTTTTGTGGTTACTACTATTCTAGAACAGATTTGTGTGTGCCTACCAAATTCCATAAGGATTTTTTTTCTCATGGAGATTGCTGACAATGTGGTCTCATACTCCCTCTAATATTATTATCCACACCTTGGCTACAACTTTCTTCCACTGAGAAAGGTTTTGGGCATCAGATTCTGTTGGTTTTGTAACATCTCTCTTGATGTATTCTAGCAATCCATTGTCATGGAATACCTCCTCCATCCAATCCTTGCAGTCAATGAAATTAGAGTTGCCTTCCAAGGAATACTCTAGCCTTAGCCCTTTGAAGGTCATATTTTTAGCTCTTAAGAGATCTTACTACACTAAATTGCAAATTTGAACCTCTTGAGAAACAAATTAGAAATTCATGATGTAATGTGAATCCTGCTATGATACGATGTAGAAATTATGGTATAGATTTGCAACTCATCATGAAGTATTTTCAAAATCATCAGACACAGACCTAGTCTACTGCTCTATGAAAGTTAATTCACAATTTAGAACAAAAAATTCAGACATGCAATTAGAAATAGAATACATGCACACAATATTTTTCATGGGGAAGGCAATATTCTAATAACTCCAATGCCTTCTTACATCAATCTTATGAGTATAGATGTATTACAATTGATTTATTCAAATGTGGACAACTCGTAAGTGAATAACCTATCCCTCTGCTCAGTAACAAGCTCAAACCCAAACTTTGTCAATTTCTACCTCTGCTTGAGCCACTATTTCCTTGTGCAATTCCTTGAGAAATTAGGCCCCTATTATTTAGGTTTTTTCCAAAATGGATTGCACAATTCCTAAGGTTGATCATGTGACTGCATGCAACACTTGTACACTCAAGACTAGTCTACAACTAATATTACACTGCCTTGGAATCTCCGCCATAGTTGGGGAACTCAAATTGTTTGCATGCACTAGCAATTTTTTGATCATTGATCACTTAACTAGATGATCATGCATTTGACTGAAGTCCTACTACATAACTAGCCTTCCACTAGTTCCTCCAATAGTTAGACCTAGTTTAACTGAAAACAACTTGAGATAACTGACTTTGACTACTACAAATTAGAAATCACACATGCTTAACTAAACTATAACTCCTCCAACTTGAATTGATTGAGTAAAATGGGTAACACAAACCATGTCATACAAGCTAATTGCATCCAAGTTGTCTGTTGATGCGGAAATTCAAATTTTCTCAATTTAATCAAGGCAAAATCAAATTGAGAATTTCTTGCCATATTTTTCAACAACCCTTCAAGTGAATCTAATCCATGTTGCCAATCTAGCACAACAATTTGCTAATAACAACAACCAACGTACATAAGTAGCGTTCAAAATAAATAAAACAGTAAAAAAGCAGATATTAAAAAACAATCAATGGAGACCCCGAAAGGTACTCCAACTATGTTACCACACATTAATGTTCTTCGAAAGTGCCTCCATCCCTCGTCTCACGACGCACACCTCTATTTTCAGACTCCATTGCCATAAATCCCATCAGTTGTTGTCAAACTCCATCACTCTACTTCCCAAAGAAACCATCAATAGCATAAAGACGAACCCCTAATCCTTTACCTTTTTTACTAGCGCATCATATTGAAAATTTTAAGACAAAATATTTATTTTGTCTTAAAAATCCCCTCCATGTAGTAGTCTAGAATACAACAACATACTTTAGGAAATTGGTTCACTAAATTATTGTCTAAGGTAAAAGAAGGTTTTAATATGTAAAAACCTATCCTACATGGTGCATTTTGATCAACCTAGTAATACATGACTAGGTGATCATTTTTTGGGTGATAATGGATTGTTGCCCAACATAAGAGT
The DNA here is from genome assembly GCA_031772625.1 of Pinus tabuliformis. NCBI lineage: Eukaryota > Viridiplantae > Streptophyta > Pinopsida > Pinales > Pinaceae > Pinus > Pinus tabuliformis. Next base: position 365,266,478 of record CM062806.1, read on the forward strand.
TTGAGGAGCACATCGTATGACGAAAATATGTTGTAGCTTCACTTTCACAAAACACCGAAGGGGTGTCATAGGGAGAGAGAGATATCACTCAAGTAATAGGAAGGAGTGAAGTTGGAGGGGGTGAAACCTACTTGTGAGATAAAACTTTCCTTTATTGATGAGTACAAGTTCTCAATAAGGCGGGGGAGATGTACCCATACCTATGAGATAACCGAGTACAAATGATAATGGTGTGCCTAACAATCTAGGTATGAGGTACATTGTACATGATACATGATATGCTGGCATCAATGGGGCAAAAAATGATACAATGAGATAATGATCCCCATATACATAATTTCCTCGAATACAGTGGCCAAGATTGACACAATTAAGTATGTTTATTTGAGGACATGAGACCTAATTCCCCCACATTGGTGTGGTGAAGTGGGGGGCAGGGGGGGGCAGATCACAACCAAAGAAGCCCTGATGAATAGGAGAGGTATTTAAATATCTCAATGGACCATTTTAAATAGAGGTTCATGTGGTGAGTTATGAAATCGGCAGAAACAAATCCATTCAAATAAAAGTAACTTCTTCTGAGGCTAGATCATAATTTTCTGACATCTAGGTATGTGAGGGGCTACCTAAAGGGACATCCCCTCATGAGGTCTAAAACATCTCACACACACCTCAGAAAATCTAGGAAAATCTACTAGATCACTAAACCACCAAGTGTATGTTTCTTGATCGTGTGATAATGAGTTGAATTTGAGCATGCGAGGAAAAACCAAGTAAGAGGGAAATAATGATTCACTTTGCTTGATTAGAGGCACCAAGAAAGGATGAAATATGAAACCAAGGTACACCATCCTCTAGACTACTCTCCTGGAATAAATGTGTTGATGTTAACAAAAGCAAGCCTACCAGAGTTGAGGCAATTATGAATCCTCAACAAAGGCACAAGGATCATCGTATTATGGATAATAACGACTAACACCAGGGATGATAATTGGAAGATATGGGGACTCGTGGAGTTATGATTTAACTTGTCAAAGCATAACATGCAAGGTTGACCTCGTAGTGACTGACATAATTCCATAAGGTATGGTCAATTACTCAGACAGAGGATTTTTAAAGGCACATGAGGATAGATGGAGGTCAAATATAAGAAAAATGGGATGAATGCGACACATAGATGGATAATATATTGTAACATGCCTCAATGGTACTTTGAATAGACTCCATAGATGTAGGGGTGACTATCTGTAATGCTTTGAAGAAAGGTGACTATATGATGCTTCCACATGGGAAAGGCCCGCAGCTCGCCATAATAGAATGAGTAAATAGTGATTACTCGTGATAGAACTTGAATCATAATTCTAAAAGATCAAAGGAAAAGTGGTACAAGAGTACATGTGACTCATATAAAGAGATTTGATTTAATGCACTAAAGTGAGACCTCATGGAAAAAAATGGCTTTGTGGCGAAGCTTCAAATTACGAGAAACATGGAGCCCCATTGTAGAGATCGGTGAGATAATTCCAACAGTGCTGACAGTTTATCAAACCCAGCTACCATTTACTCCTAATGGCCAAAAAAAACTAGAGTTTTTCCTATAAAAGGGCTTCTTGGCCCCAATTCCAATTCATTTGTACATTGATTTGTTGGAGAATTTAGAGAAGAGTAAGAGGTACTAAATCTTGGTGAGCTTGTAGTAGAGTCGTTGGATTTCAAATCTATGACTTAGTAGGTGGCCTTACTTCTCTAGAAATGGCCTTAATGCCTCTTGGAAGGATGGTTTCTCATGAAGAATTAAGAAAATATGTTTTTTTTAGAATAGACGATATCTCCTATCTCTCTCACATCCCAATCCCAAAATCAATAAGGAATATCATTGAAATTTAATGCCCTGAGCAACATTTTTAAGACATAGTTAGGATTCTTAAGAAAATTACCCAAAAGGTAACACAATTCTTGTTATTGTTAGACCTATGCATTAAGGATTTCTCTAACATCCACTTTAACATGCATCTTTCCATGTGCTCAATATTCTCAATAAAAATAACATACTTTGTGGTTTTGATGAGTAACTTCTATTATGTTTCTGCTTTTATGGATCTTGGGGAATTACTAAACATAAACTTCTTAGACTAAACAAGAAGCGATCGATTTGTAATATTCTTTTTTTTGTGGATATGGTTAAAATGGACAAAATCTACACATGGTATTTACCGTGGTAGTTGCCCATCGAATTCACCCATGGTATTTGCCTTCATTTTTCGAGTGAAAACAATAAAATAAAGTCTCTAGAGATTCAATGAAGCATATAAAAGGGGATAGGAGCTTAACAATGTAATCATCGAGAGTTATTTATCTATTTTTCTTTCGTTGAGAGCTTGTCAAGGCAAGTTCTAGTTGATCCCAAGGACAAAAACCCCATGGGAGTAATTTCTCTAGTGGATCCATCGAGGATCTAAGACTGTGCTTCAGCATCTTTAATTTCTCTATTGATGGGAAGCCATACATGCCAAGGCACAAGCTTTAGTAGTGCTTCTGTGGGCATGTAATTTTGTTTATATTTATTTACATAAATAAGAGGTTCCGGTCTCAGATCTTTATTGTGTTCGGTGTTTTTACTGCAAGAATTTTATTAGAACGCCTACAATGTACCAGAACTGATTAAAATTTTGATGATTGGGAAATGATAGTGGTATCAGAGTTGTGCATCCCACCAGCCTGAGGGTTTTATTGGAAAATTCTAAATTATTTGCAGGGTCATTTGGAGGTTTCATGCAGGGAACTTTGGTGGAATTTATGCTCACCCTAGCTAACATTTCCATCTTTGATGGTATTTCATCTCATCCTAGTTGGTTCTATTTTTTGGTTGATTGGAGGGAGAATTTTCTGCTTTATTTTGAGAGTTATTATTTTATTGCAAACAAAAGAGAAAACATTACTTTTCCAAATTTTTAGATTGGACCTCGGTCTACTTTACCATATTTATCCATTAAAGTTTACAGGGTCGAGATCAAACCCCTATCAGATTTGAGGGTCTCTTTTCAATTGTATTGCAAGGCCGTGAGATTTTTTGTAGGAAGTACTACCATCTTGACTATAATTTGATTACAGGTCTATATAAATCCAACGGAAGAGTTCATCTCCTTCTAGTGGGTCAAACACCAAGGGTTCAAAGGCTAAATTCTGAGCACAAGTATCATATCGGATTATATCTGTTTCACTTCAACATCAATGGTATGAATATATTTTGTAATCTATATTGGAAAGAGGCTAAATCATTTAAATCTAAGGAGGACACCCTGCCTTTCGATGCCATTTTTAACTTGCTCATAGATCTAAAGTGTCTCCTTGAAATAATTGTGGATTGATTTCATTGGAGGTAAAAGAGGTCAAATTGCAAAGGTTGGAAGGTCGAGTTTCTAAACTTGATCCCAAGGAAGAATATAAATTGTTTAATCAAGCTCATCATAAGATTGAGGTTGAACCCGTAGCCAAATTTGGAGATTGATCATTTGGAGGCCACATTTCCTTTCCAAAGACTGAGGGTTTCAAGGGTCCTCGTACCACGCATTTTCCAGAATTCTTTCTCTTGTAGTGTTTTCTTCTCAAAGATGTACCAAAAGAACCCACTTAAGACTGTGGATGATAAACAGTATCAATAATATAAATGGCTACTAAAAATTGTAGATCTACAGCAAATGATAGAAACAAAAATTGTGAAAGTCCTAATCTATGCCACAATCATAGTTAAACAACAAAAAAGAAACATTAATAACTCAAATAATCCAATGGAAACTATATGTTCAAAGAATAGATTTTATTATAACACCTGTGAAGGGAACAAATAAATGTTACCTGTCCCCCTCTATGGGATAGGTTCTTGGCTATCTTCAAAAGTCTTCATCTTCTTTAGAGTCTCTCTCCTCTATAATATGAAAACCCAACAAATAAGATGTTTGAGCTTAATGGGAACTCAAATGGTAGAGAAATGGAGTGCATCAATGAAAATAATCAGAGTTACAGTAGTGAAACAATGTAAACTTTGAAACGGAAACTATAAACTCAAAACGAGAACTTTGCTCAAAAAACCCCGAAGAAACATGAAAAACAATGCTAAAAACGAAAAGTGTGTATACTAGAATGATGGTTTTTTTTTTTAGGGTCAATTTTGAACATGTTTTAAAAATGGTAGTGAGAACAAATTTTTTTTGCAAAAATTTTGCAAAAAACAGCCTGAAAATGAAAAGTGTTAATAATGGAATGATGGATTTTTTTTTAGCATCAATTTTCAACAATTTGAAAAAATGCCAGTAAAACCACATTTTTATGTGCAGAAAACACCCTCAAAACGAAAATGTTGATGCTACAATAACATTTTTATTTTTTAGGTAAATTTTCAACATTTTGAAGGTGTAAAATATTTTTTTATGACTCTGAAAAAACATTAAAATTTCAAAAAAGTAATGAAAACATAAAATTAAAAATAAAAACAATGAAAAAAACTGGAAAAAAGAGTTTAAAAAATTACCAAAACATAAATAAAAATATATATTAAAAGAAAATCATAAAAATGTAAAAAAAAAAAAAAAAAAAAAAAAAAAACAAAATTAACCTATAAAATATAAGAATTAAAAAATTAAAAAAATTTAAAGAAAAACATATTTTCAAAAAAATAACGTTTTTTTTAATGTGGTAAACCATAAAAAAAATTGGGGCAAAAAAAAAAAAATATATTAAACTAAGTAAACATAGGAAATTTAAAGAAAAGCATTAAGAAAAACTAAAAAAATAAAATAGAGTAAAAAACAAACTAGATTAAAAAAGACAGAAATAACAAAAAAAAAATTAAAACCTACAAAAATTATGATTAAAAACATTTTCAAAAAATCCTAAAAAACAAAAATATTAAATTTAAAATAAAACAATAACCCGAAAAAACAATTAAAATTTAAGAAAAATACTTATTTTCAAATTAAAAAATAAAATAAAAAAAACATTTAAAATGAAAAAAAAAACAATATATTTTTTATTTAAAAAAAAAAGTAACAAACAAACAAAACAAAACATTTCAAATTTTATCTTAAAAAATTTAATATTTAAAATTTAAAATTTGCATGTGACAATGATTTAAAATTTGGATATAAAAACAATTAAAAACAAGTAGAGATTAAACTTTAAAAAAAAAAACTAAATATATTTTTGATATTTTTTAAAATAACATTTAAAATATTTAAAACATATATATTTTACAAAAAAAAAAAAAGGAAAAAACATTTAATATAGATATATATATCTATATATATATAATAAACATATTTAACAAAATTTATTTTTTTATTTAAGAAAAATCAATTTTATGAGCCAACGCCCCCACGGGTGGGGACCGATGACTATTCGATTTTGAGAATCGAATAGCCACTTCTTGGCCACCCCCACGGGTAGCCGCGTGACGGATATTCGATTCTGAGAACCGAATAGCCACTCCCTGCCCACCCCCACGAGCGGTTGGGTGGTGGCAATCTGATTCTAGGAATCAGATAGCTACCACTCAGCCCCCTGTGGGGATGGCCGGGTCGTGCTTATCCGATTCTCAAAATTGGATAGCCGTCGCTCGACCACCCTCTATCCGATTCTGAGAATCGGATATCCACCTCAAGGGCGATTAGGGGGTGGTTATCCAATTCCGAGAATCAGATAGCCACCAGCTGAACGTCGGTGGGGGTGGTTATCCAATTCTCGGAATCGAATAGCCATCGCCCAATCGCCCGTGGGGGTGGCTATCCGATTCTTGGAATCAAATAGCCATCGCCCAGATGCCCATGGGGGTGGCTATCCAATTGTCGGAATTAAATAACTATCACCCGATTACCCATGGGGATGGCTATCTGATTCCAAGAATCGGATAGCCACCGCTTAGCCACCCATGGCGGTGGTCGGGCGGTGGCTATCTGATTCTCAGAATCAGTTGGCCACCGCTCAACCGCCAGTGGGGGTGGCCGGGCAGTGGCTATCCGATTCGAAAATCGGATAGCCACTCACATGGGTGATTGGGCGGTGGCTATCTAATTTCGAGAATCAGATAGCCACCGCCTGACTGCCTACGGGGGTGGCTATCTGATTCTCGGAATCAGATAGCCACCGCCCAACCGCACATGGGGGTGTGGCCCTGGGTGGCAGAGCTGCGTGGATATACATTTTTTAAAGTTTTAATCGTAAATTTATGTTTTTTAAAGTTTTAAATGTTTTTTATTATTTAAAAATTGAAAATATATGTCTCTTTTTTTTATTTTTTAAATGGTTTTTTTTAAATCCAATATATATATATATATATATATATATATATATATCTATTAAATTTTAATTTTTTTCTAGTTTTTTTTTTTTTTTTCATTTGAGTATATTTTGATTTTTTAGTTTTTTTTTTTTTTAATCATGATTTTAATAGTGTTTTAGATTTTTATTGGTTTTTTTTTCTATTTTTTTAATCTAGTTTGTTTTTTATTTTTATTTTTATTTTTGGTAGTTTGTTGTTAAAGCTTTTTAAAAAATTTCTATTTTTAGTTACTTAATTTTATAGTTAAAAAAAAACATTTTTTTTTTCCAACTCTATTTATGGTTTACACACAGACACACACACACACACACATATACATTTTATGTTTTTTTTGCCTTTCTTGTACATATATTTTTATATTTGCTTTTTATATATATAAAATTTGACATAAAAAATTTAAAGTGTAAAAAAATGTAACATTTAAAAAAAATATCCACACTTAAAACATTAAAAAATTTAAAGTGTCAAAATTTGCTAAATTTAAAAAGTAATTATTTACATTTCATACATTAGAAAATTTAAAGTAAAAAAATAGGTCTTTTAAAAAATTTGCGTGATGCAAAATTGCCACTTTTTTAAATCAGCATGGAAATTACTAACATTCTAAAACGTAATGTACATAAAAAAATTTAAAGTGCTAAAAACTATGCTGTAAAAAAAATATGTGTGTTCTGCATCGCCCCTTTTCAAAATCGGGTCACTCTTTTGCTATCTGTATGAAACGGGTAACAGTATCAGTTCCCGTTTCAATGTTTACATTGTTGTGAGTGCAACAATGAAAATAGTCAAAATTGAATAATGAATGGAAATCCCTTCTATTTATAAAAAAATATTGAGTTATCCTCGAATAATGAGCAATAATCCATTCTTGGAATACCCACTCGGAATATTTTATTATATTTGGTTAGGAGGGAAAAAATATTTATAGTTTTATTTAAAAATAATAAATCAATAAATGATTTATTTATCATCTCAACAAATTAGTTAAGGAATAATAAAGAAATAATGATTTATTTAATTATTCCCAAGGGATTTTTCAAATTTGACAAGGAATAATAATTGAACAATGGTTTAATTAATTACTCCTAGAAGAAAATCAAATAAATAGTGATTTATTTAATTATTCTGCCTCAATTTAATTATAAATTACCATAGAAAATTTTAGGGGCGAATGTTCGCCCTTTGGGGGAATTAAGGGGTTTTAAATTTTTAGTGGGCGAATATTTTGTATCATAGTACATTTTTACAAATCACCTCAAATAGCCCACCTTATTTTAAGGGGGAGTGTAAAAAGGTAAATTTAGCCCTTGAAATTAGGAGTTACAACCTTCCATTCACCCATTTTCAAGAATAGGTTTTATTTAAGTGAATCCATTCGCCCATTTTCAAGAATAGGTTTTGTTTAACTGAATCCTATGGGCCAAAGGCCCAAATACCATATTTATAAAAGAGGTATGGTAAATTAATAAAAATATAAATAAATGAGAGGTATGGTAAATAAATAAAAGATTTTTTATATTTACTCCATAAGTCACCTTATATACATGCAAGGGTGTAAACAAATAAAAATATAAGTAAAGTGGAGGTATGGTAAATAAATAGAACGTCTTTTTATACTTGCTCAAAAGGTATGGTAAATAAATAAAAATATAAATAAACTAAACACGTGGTAAATAAATAAAACCTCTTTTTATATTTAGTCCATAACACTCGTTCTATTTATGAAGGCTCAAGAAAGAGGTTTTATTTAAGTGAATCCTATGGGCGAAATACCATATTTGTAAAAGAGGTATGGTAAATTAATAAAAATATAAATAAACGAGAGGTATGGTAAACAAATAGAACATTTTTTTATATTTACTCCATAAGTCACCTTATATTTATGAACACTCAAAAAATGCGTTATATTTAGGTGAAACCTATGGGCAAAATACTATGGGACAAATACCATGGACTAGATTGTTATTAATACCATGCAAAAAACATTCTTAACCCTAATATTGATATTAATAAAAATAAAAATGGCACATGGTATTGACCCATGGTATTCACCAAAATGGCACATGGTATTGACCCATGGTATTCACTTGGAATGTAGCCTATTTAAATTGGGGAATTAAACTAGCATAGATACAACTTTACTCTGGGTGATATGCAAACTAGCATAGAGTGAAAGAATATTTGATCCTATCAAGAGTAAAAATGGATGTTGTAATTTAATGTATGTTAAGCATTTTAGCTTGGTTAAAATAAAAAATAAAATAAAAATCAACTATTAATTTTTATAAATTACTAATAGTAATTTTTAAGCTCCAGGATTATGATAACCCATGGTAATACCATGGTATTCATGTGAGCATAAACTATTTAAAGGGGAAATTCTATCATCTTAGATCCATCTTAATTCTGGGTCTACCAAGTGGTCAGAGGGATAAATAGATTTCATTCCCCTAAGAGTGGTAGATGTGGAGTTAAGATGGATATAGGTTGGTTTTTATAATAATGAAGATATTAAATAGACTTAGGAAATTATATTGTAAAAACATCTTAAGCTGAGTGGTTAAAGCATAGACATTGGACAAGTATATTTGTATACTTTTGTTTTAAACTGAAACAAATCCAGGGCTAAAAGGAATGGATTGATTGCACGAGTCATCCTTCTATAACTTTCCAACATATGCTGGAGTAAACAGATTGTAATTTGGGTAATTTTTTTAATTGCAAACAGGAACATACTTGTGTATTGGCAGGGTGGTTACGAGGTCCCTAGAAGTGATGAATTTGAATTTTTCTTGGTTTTATATATAGTATTAGGTTTTTTCTCATGCTTTCTGTGAATGGCACGGGTGAATTTTATCCTACACCCACTAGGTTATCGATATGTAATTTCGGTAATTTTGATTTCAAAAGATATTTTAAAGAAATGCAATGATTTCATTTGTGTATTCAATAAACACAAGATTTTATAATTGAGTAAAATATTCGCCATTCTTGGTGAGAGATTCGCCAAAAAATTATATATGCATATCATATTATTGATAAAATCGCCTTCCATTTTTCCTATATACCATGGACATTTGCCCATTTATTATACATGTAAATTTAGGGGGGGTTCTTAAAATTTTCCCTATAAATTGCTTAATAAAGGTGGTTTATTAAGTAATTTTTCATATTGAAAGAAATTTTACTATTGTAAAATTCACTTTAAATGGTGTAGTTTGATCGATCTAGTAAATTAGGCTAGATGATCAATATTTTGGTGATAACAGATTTCCCCCCAACGTACGAGTGTTAGGAGGAAAACATATGACTGAACTGTGTTGTAAAGACACAATCAATACACAACAAAGTGGAGAGAGAGAGAGAGAGAGAGAGAGAGAGAGAGAGAGACCAATACAACTGAAGCAGGTGGATAGGGACAGAGGGGGCAAGACCAATGCAAGTCACCTTTTATGTTGTGGTACTAGACCTCAATGAGGCCGGGGAGGCATACATATACCCGCCAAGATAACTTAGTGCAAAATTAATGGTTCGCTGAGAAACATCAAACTAAGCAATGAAGCACATGCTAAATGGTACATGACATGTTGGCATAACTGAGTGAGAAAATAATACAAAATGTCCCATATATATATAAAGCATCTGAAAAAATATGAACGAGGATTGAAAATAATATGAACTGATTACATGAGATATAATGGCCCTTCCCTCAAAAAATGGGTTGGAGGGAAGGTACAAAAACTGAAGAAGCCTTGTTGAACAAGGAAGGGATCTGCAAAACTAATTGGATCATATGAAGGAGATGTGCATGATATGAACATTGTGATTGGTAGGAACTAAACCCATTATATTTACAGAACTACATCTAAGGCTGTAGCATAATAGGAATGCATCTGAGCATGTGGGGGGCTACCTAAAGGGCCACCCCCTCATGAGGTCTCAAACATCTCACACACACCTAGGAACCACTGGTACAATCTACTGCATCACTAGACCATCGAGTGTATGGATCACGAACATGAAACAACCAAGCCAAAGGGCAATAATGAGTCCCTCTACTTGATCCAAAGTACCGAACAAGAATGGAAGCTGGAACCAAGATACACCACCCTTTAGGTCGTTCTTATGGAATAAATGAGCTGATGTCGACAGAATAGGGCCCACGATAGGTGAGGCAATGAGGATACTCAACTAAGTTATGAGGGAAAATAGTAATTTCAATGATGGATTGACACCAGGTATAATGGAAAATGAGGGAATGAGTGACAATAGACGACTTCCCTTGTCAGAGCATAAAGTGCATGGTTGACCTAGCAATGACCGACTCAACTTCAAATGGGATGTGGACAGTATGACTGGAGGCGAAAATGGGCAAGAGAAGATGAACGATATCAAAACATGGATGGAATACTATGATATGATATAATGGGGTACGAAACAAACTCCATGGATGCAAGGGTGCCTCATCGCGGATGCTCTGAATAAGGGTGACTCGATGACGCTGCCACACAGAATAGGCTCAGTGGGGACCTTGAAAAAATGAGTAAATGATAGTTACACATGATGGAAATTGACATGTGAGATGACAAGTTCCAAGGGAAGTTGGTCCCCAAATTACAAGTGCTGCATATGAAGAAATCTAATTTTGAGAGGTGACGAAGTGACCCTTCTTGGAAAAATGGCTTCCTATGAAGTTTCAAATCATCCAAAACTGAGAAAGACTCATTATAGTACTCGATGAGAGATTTCCAATGATGTTGATGGTTCATCAAGCTGAGCTACAATTTGGTCAAAGCGGGCGACAGAAAAACTGTGGATTTTTCTACGAAAGGACATTTTCTCTCCAATTGGAATTAATTTTTTAACTGACTTATGGTAAATTTGTAGAAGAGGAAAAGGCCCTAAATCTTATGGAGATCATAACGGAAAAACCGTCCATTAGAATCAGGAACTACGACTTTCAGGTAGGTGGGTTTACTCATCTCTTCAATTTCAGTTATTTATTTCGTGATTTTTGGCTCCTGGCAGCTCCCTGGGAGACCCTTGCTCCTCTTCACAATCTAATCACACTTTTTTTTCCTAGAAGTGAAATTTGGATCATAGGAGGTGAAAACCTGCGAGCTCACACTTTCTGGGCATAAAACTGCTATTTGGCGCTGAAAAGAGGGGTGGTTTTCTCGGGTCTTGGGCAAAAAAAGGGGTGGTTTCGGTGGCTATGCTACGGGTCTTGGGTAGCCATGCGTTCCACCACATCACTAGTGGGCAGATGATGCTGGTTGAGAGTGTTTTGGCCAGGACCTACTACGGGTGGGCCAAGATGATGCTCTCGTCAGTGAAACTATAGCTAATTCTATGCAAGTGAGCCATCACTATGCTTTTGGTATAGTACTGTGCACATTCTTCTTTGAGAAGATACCCACGATACTTTCTCATGTATAGATCTGATATGGGGGCCCACAGGAGCCCAGGATCTGCTGCTGGGGGCAACTACTCCGGACAGGATGACGGGGAGTCATCGGGTGTTCCAACGTACATTTTTTGCACATTGGGTTCAAATGCCCCTCTATATTGACGATTATCCTCATAGCGGGATGAACTATCGAGGAGATCCTGACTTGCCACATTCACTCAGGCAAGCATGGGGACCAAACAGTAATTGTTAAGTTGCTATTTTTATGGTGCATTTCATATTTTTATCACATGTATATGGTACTAAGTGTAAAATATGTGGTATGCAGACATAGTACCGGTAAAACCGGCAAGAAATGTAGGACAAGCCACAGCACCTGTGGCTGCAAATTGGTGAACATCGTCATCTTGTCAGGGTCCAGAGGATAGTGTGCTACTCATTTATCTACACCGTAGATGTGGGGTACTCTTGACCAGAGTTTCTAAGCATGGATGGCATGAGCTAGATGATTGATACATATATGAGTGTAACAACCTTCCCTTAGAGTGGTGAGTTATCATGCGGTGCATGGCAATGGCTGGTCATGCAGTATATGACCTACGTGTAGGTGGGGCAAAGCCTTTGGTGCATGATCCTTCAGATAGTGACTAGATATGGGGACATGTGGGTCCTTTTGTTTTTTATTTTTGTAACATGTTATAGGCATGTCGGATGTATTTAGAGCTATGCGATTCGAACACTTATATGATACATAATATGATTATGCATTTTTATATTACGATGATGGTTCGCCATTTTTCTTGTTTATGGTTGTCTTATGTGGTATACATGTGATAAATACCTATTTAGAATGTTATTTGCAATGGTATCTACATAGTTATTTTGGGCTCTAGGAACTTGACTAAAAGTAATGGTTTCAAATTCATGTACCAACAGCTTAACACGCAAATATTTTCTAAATATGACTTGGTTATGCACATGATACACACAATTCATTTGCATGACAAGTAGCAAGGAATATAAACGAACATGAAGATGAAGGATGCAATGAGAAATGGAATCGACTAACAAACCTATCACTGCATCATATTCAACCTAGTTATTGGTGGCAGATCCAATGCACATGTCGTTCGAAAGGACTATTGTATGCAAGGGGGTAAAAATGGCCCAGGCTGTTGAGGATATATTCCTAGTGAAGCGACTTGCACGATCAACATGACCGATATATGGTGTGGATGATGGATGCATCTGAAAGGTGCAAAAGATGACAGATGAGATGATGCATCCTACCTAACTTCATGACAAAAATAAAGACATGCAAATCAAAGAGATAAGCTATGAGAAAAATTTCTTTAGGTAGATTGCATTGGGATTATTAGGAAGGAAATGGCCTTTAGAATCCTCCAAAAAATATTCCCCCTTGCCTAAGTGCAAGGGTAATTAGGGGTAGACATAACATCCATGATGTCCTCATCAAAATGGAAGATGAGCGGATGAGAGGAATATTGACTACATCATGCGGTGTAGTATCTAGTGCATCAACCTGAGAAAGAAGGTTCACATACACATCATATGGAATGGTATATGACGAGATAGTAGATGAAGGATCTATGTACGTTGAGACCTGGGATTCTGTTGAAAGAGGTTGAATAGAAGCGCGCTCAGAAACCTCAGAAAGGATTGCCTTCGAGGAACTCAAGGATGACGATAGGTAAAGGATATGGCCCGTGGTGTCCACCATCTCGACATCTCGGGAAGGGATCATGATGGTGGGACCAGATTCACCCTATTCTGGTTTACTGTTGGTACAAAAATCCACAGGAAGAGGAGAAGGTGATCCATTATGAGTAGTCTCGTATTCGCAAAGTGCCTTAAGGAAATCACAAAATTCGTTGAGATGAGGGCAACAATGGGAGTAGTTACCATGATGATCACACAGGGCACAAGGGTGATTTTTGCGTAACGTTCTGAGTTTCTTGGGTGGGCCTGGTAAGTTAACATGCACTTTAGGGATATTTGACTCAGGACAATTATTCGTCGCCTGCCCCACAACTTTACACAAAGCGCACGGAGGTGACGACTTTGGGGCCTTAGGGACTAAAGGAGGTTGGGGAGCCTTGTCCTTAGGTTCTTTCCTCTTAGCTTTTCCCCCCTATCCAAATGCTTTCGCAATAGGAGTGGGTTTCTCTTGAGGTTGTCATGGAACTAAAGTAGTTGTAGGGGCCGTAGGGACTAGTTGAACTAGGGTCAGAGCATGATAATGTCTTAGCTGACTAGGAAGAGTGCTTGCATGGGGATCAATGTACCATACGGGGATCCCTAAAGTCATGTTAGGTATGACCAACAAAGCCATGACAGGGACATAAAATATTGCGGGAGGGGGAAATAAGAAAGGTATCTGACCTGCAAGGTAATGTCCCAGCGGAACAACAATTGGATGGTTAAGACCTGGAGGAATAGTTCCTGGGGGAACATAGAAGAGGCACCCACAAATGGAGGAGGTTCTAGGGTGTGGATCTGGATGGCTCGATTGGGATGGTAACCACACGGTGTGGAGGAGCTCATTGTGGTTCAAATGTACTAGACTACTTGAGGACAACCCGTGATGCTAAAATATTTAGGCTCTAACATGAGTGGGGGAGGACCGGGGAAAGAACCCAACAATGAGGAATCTTTATAGACTCTCGGCGAAACACAAGTGAGAGGAGTTGAAGAATTCTTATCTAACACTGCTGAGATAATGGACTCGTGGGACGTGATGGATGTCAGCTCGTAGTAATTCAACTGATCGATGATAACGATCTTCCCTTCATGGGGGAAGCATATCTTGCAGAAAACTGTAGATGCGACAACTGACATCGCATATGTGTAATTATGACCCGGTTGGGGTGGTTATCCAATTCTCGGAATCGAATAGCCATCGCCCAACCACCCGTGGGGGTGGCTATCTGATTCTCGAAATTGAATAGCCATCACCCACATGCACGTGGGGGTGGCTATCCAATTGTCAGAATTAAATAACCATCGCCCGGTTGCCCATGGGGGCACCACTGAGCCGCCCGTGAGGGTGATTGGGTGGTGGTTATCTAATTCTCAGAATCAGATGGCCACTGCTCAACCGCCCATGGGGGTGGTCGGGCGGTGGCTATCCAATTCCGAAAATTGGATAGCCACCCCCATGGGCTATCAGGCGGTGGCTATCTGATTCTAGGAATCGAATAGCCATCGCCCAACCGCCCATGGTGATGTGGCCCTGGGTGGCAGAGCTGCGTGCATATATATTTTTTAAAGTTTTAATCGTAAATATACGTTTTTTAAAGTTTGAAATGTTTTTTATTTTTTTCAAAATTGAAAATATATGTCTTTTTTTTAATTTTTAAATGGTTTTTTTAAATCCAATGTATATATATATTTTAAATTTTAATTGTTTTCTAGTTTTGTTTTTTTTCATTTGAGTATATTTTGTTTTTTTAGTTTTTTTTTTTTCTTTTATAATCTTAATTTTAATAGTTTTTTGGATTTTTATTAGCTTTTTTTTTTCAATTTTTTTTAATCTAGTTTGTTTTTTATTTTTATTTTTATTTTTTGGTAGTTTGTTGTTAATGCTTTTCGAAATTTTCCTATTTTTAGTTACTTAATTTTATATTTAAAAAAACAAATTATTTTTTTTTCCAACTTTATTTATGGTTCTCACACACACACACAGATATATATATATATATATTATGTTTTTCTTGCCTTTCTTCTGTATATATTTTTATATTTGTTTTTTTTTATATATATAAAATTTGACATAAAAAATTTAAAGTCAAAAAATAGGTCTTTTAAAAAAATGGCCTGATGCAGAATTGCCACTTTTTTAAATCAGCATGCAAATTACTAACATTCTAAAATGTAATGTACATAAAAAAAATTAAAGTGCTAAAAACTATGCTCTAAAAAAATTGTGTGTTCTGCATTCCCCCGTTTCAAAATCGGGTCATTCTTTTGCTATCTCTATGAAATGGGTAACAGTATCAGTTCCCATTTCAATGTTTACATTGTTGTGAGTGCAACAATGAAAATAGTCAAAAGTGAATAATGAATGGAAATCCCTTATATTTATAAAAAAATATTGAGTTATCCTCGAATAATGAGCAATAATCCATTCTTGGAATACCCACTCAGAATATTTTATTATATTTGGTTAGGAGGGAAAAAATATTTAAACTTTTATTTAGAAATAATAAATAAATAAATGATTTATTTATCATCTCAACAAATTGGTTAAGTAATAATAAAGATATAATGATTTATTAAATTATTCCCAAGGGATTTTTCAAATTTGACAAGGAAGAATAATTGAACAATGGTTTAATTAATTATTCCTAGAAGAAAATCAAATAAATAGTGATTTATTTAATTATTCTGCATGAGTTTAATAATAAGTTATTTAATAAAGGTGGTTTATTAAGTAATTTTTCAGAGTGAAAGAAATTTTACTATTGTAAAATTCACTTTAAACGGTGTAGTTCAATCCATCTAGTAAATTAGGCTAGATGATCAATATGTTGGTGATAACAGATTTCCCCCCAATGTACGAGTGTTAGGAGGAAAACATATGACCGAACTGTGCTGTAAAGACACAATCACTACACAACAAAGTGGAGAGAGAGAGAGAGAGAGAGAGAGAGAGAGAGAGAAAGAGAGAGAGACCAATACAACTGAAGCAGGTGGATAGGGATACAGGGAGCAAGACCAATGCAAGTCACCTTTTATGTTGTGGTACCATACCTTAATGAGGCGGGGGAGGCATACATATACCCGCCAAGATAACTTAGTACAAAAATAATGGTGTGCTGAGAAACACCAAACTGAGCAATGAAGTACATGCTGAATGGTACATGACATGTTGGCATAACTGAGTCAAAAAATAATACAAAATGTCCCATATATATAAAGCACCTGAAAAAATATGAGCGAGGATTGAATATAATATGAACTGATTAGATGAGATATAATGGCCCTTCCTTCAAAAAATGGGTTGGAGGGAGGGTACAAAAACCAAAGAAGCCCTGTTGAACAAGGAAGGGATATGCAAAACTAAATGCATCATTTGAAGGAGATGTGCATGTTATGAACACTGTGATTGGTAGGGACTAAACCCATTATATTTGCGGAACTGCATCTAAGGTTGTAGCATAATAGGAATGCATCCGAGCATGTGGGGGGCTACCTGAAGGGCCACCCCCTCATGAGGTCTCAAACATCTCACACACACCTAGGAACCATTGGTACAATCTGCTGAATCACTAGACCATCGAGTGTATGGATCACGAACATGAAACAACCAAGTCAAAGGGAAATAATGAGTCCCTCTACTCGATCCAAAGTACCGAACAAGAATTGAAGCTGGAACTAAGATACACCACCCCTTAGGTTGTTCTTATGGAATAAATGAGTTGACGTCGATAGAATATGGCCCACGATACGTGAGGCAATGAGGATCCTCAACTGTGGTATGAGGGAAAATAGTAATGTGAATGATTTATTGACACCAGGGATAATGGAAAATGAGGGATTGAGGGACAGTAGATGACTTCCCTTGTCAGAGAATAAAGTGCATGGTTGGCCTGGCAATTACTAACTCAATTCTGAATGGGATGTGGACAGTATGACTGGAGGCCAAAATGGGCAAGACAAGATGAATGATATCAAAATATGGATGGAATACTATGATATGATATAATGGGATACGAAACAAACTCCATGGATGCAAGGGTGACTCATCACGGATACTCTGAATAAGGGTGACTTGATGACGCTGCCACACAGAATAAGCTCGATGGGGACCATGAAAAAATGAGTAAATGATGGTTACACATGATGGAAATTGACACGTGAGATGACAAGTTCCAAGGGAAGGTGGTCCCCAAATGACAAGCACTGCATATGAAGAAATCCGATTTTGAGAGGTGACGAAGTGACCCTTCTTGGAAAAATGGCTTCCTAGTGAAGTTTCAAATCATCCAAAACCGAGAAGGACTCATTATAGTATTCGATGAGAGATTTCCAATGATGTAGATGGTTCATCAAGCTGAGCTACCATTTGGTCAAAGCGGGCAATAGAAAAATTGTGGATTTTTCTATGAAAGGACATTTTCTCTCTAATTGGAATTCATTTTTTAAGTGAGTTATGGTAAATTTGCAGAGGAGGAAAAGGCCCTAAATCTTGTGGAGATAATAGCGAACAAACCGGCCATTAGAATCAGGATCTGCAACTTTCTCGTAGGTGGGCTTACTCATCTCTTCAATTTCAGTTATTTATTTCGTGATTTTTGGCTCCTAGCAGCTCCCTGGGAGACCCTTGCTCCTCTTCACAGTATAATCACACTTTTTGTGCCTAGAAGTGCAATATGGATCACAGGAAGTGAAAACCTGCAAGCTCACACTTTCTGGGCAGAAAACTGCGATTTGGGGCTGAAAAGAGGGGTGATTTTCTCGGGTCTTGGGCAAAAAAATGGGTGGTTGCGGTAGGTGTGCTACAGGTCTTTGGCAGCCATGCGTTCCACCGCATCACTAGTGGGCAGATGATGCTGGTTGAGAGTGTTTTGGCTAGGACCTACTATGGGTGGGCCAAGATGATGCTCTCATCAGTGAAATGATAGTTAAGTCTATGCAGGTGAGCCATCACTATGCTTTTGGTACAAGACTATGCACATTCTTCTTTGAGAAGATGCCCACCATCCTTCCTCATGTATAGATCCGATATGGGGGCCCACAGGAGCCCAGGATCTGCCATTGGGGGCAGCTACTGCGGACAGGATGACGTGGAGTCGGACGGGTGTTCCAACCTACATTTTTTTCACATTGTGATCAAATGCCCCTCTATATTGATGATTATCCTCATAGCGGGATGAACTATAAAGGAGATCCTGACTTGCCACATTCGCTCAGGCAAGCGTGGGGACCAAACGGTAATTGTTAAGTTGCTATTTTTATGGTGCATTGCATATTTTTATCACATGTATATGGTACTAAGTGTAAAATATGTGGTATGCAGACATAGCACCAGTAAAACCGGCAAGAAATGTAGGACAAGCTACAACGCCTC
This sequence comes from Pinus tabuliformis, assembly GCA_031772625.1. Classification (NCBI taxonomy): domain Eukaryota; kingdom Viridiplantae; phylum Streptophyta; class Pinopsida; order Pinales; family Pinaceae; genus Pinus; species Pinus tabuliformis. The sequence continues at coordinate 365,285,315 of CM062806.1, forward strand.
TGGCTGCAGATTGGGGAACATCGTCATCTTGTTAGGTTCCAAAGGATAGTGTGCTACTCATTTATCTACACCGTAGATGTGGGGTACTCTTGACCAGAGTTTCTAAGCATGGATGGCATGAGCTAGATGATCGATACATATATGAGTGTAACGGCCTTCCCTTAGAGTGGTGAGGTATCATGTGGTGCATTGAAATGGTTGGTCATGCAGTACGTGATCTACTTGCAGGTGGGGCAAAGCCTTTGGGGCATGATCCTTCAGATAGTGACTAGATATGGGGACATGTGGGTCCCTTTGATTTTTATTTTTGTAACATGTTATGGGCATGTCAGATGTACTTAGAGCTATGGGATCCGAACACTTATATGTTACATAATATGATTATGCATTTTTATATTACGATGATAGTTTGCCATTTTTTTTTTATGTTTGTCTTCTGTGGTATACATGTGATAAATGCCTATCTAGAATGTTATTTGCAATGGTATCTACATAGTTATTTTGGGCTCTACGAACTTGACTAAAAGTAATGGCTTCAAATTCATGTACCAACAGCTTAACACGCAAATATTTTCTAAATATGACTTGGTTATGCACATGATACACACCATTCAATTGCATGACATGTAGCAAGGAATATAAACGAACATGAAGATGAAGGATGCGATGAGAAATGGAATCAACTAACAAACCTATCACTGCATCATATTTGGCCTAGTTATTAGTGACAGATCCAATGCACATGTATTTTGAAAGGACTAATGTATGCAAGGGGGTAAAAATGGCCTAGGTTGTTGAGCCTATATTCCTGGAGAAGCGACTTGCACCATCAACATGACTGATATATGGTGTGGATGACGGATCCATCTGAAAGGTGTAAAAGATGACAGATGAGATGATGCATCCTACCTAACTTCATGACAGAAATAAAGACATGCAAATCAAAGAGATAGCTATGAGAAAATTTTCTGTAGGTAGATTGCATTGGGACTATTAGGAAGGAAATGGCCTTTAGAATCCTCCAAAAAATATTCCCCCTTGCCTAAGTGCAAGGGTAATTAGGGGTAGACATAACTTCCATGATGTCCTCATCAAAATGGAAGATGAGCGGATGAGAGGAATATTGACTACATCATGCGGCGTAGTACCTAGTGCATCAACCTGAGAAAGAAGGTTCACATACACATCATATGGAATGGTAGATGATGATATAGTAGATGAAGGATCTATGTATGTTGAGACCTGGGATTCTATCAAAAGAGGTTGAATAGAAGCGCGCTCAGAAACCTCAGAAAGGATTACCTACGAGGAACTCATGGATGACGACAGGTAAAGGATATGGCCCGTTGTGTCCACCATCTCGACATCTGGGGAAGGGATCATGATGGTGGGACCAGATTCCCCCTATTCTGGTTTACTATTGGTACAAAAATCCATAGGAAGAGGAGAAGGTGATCCATTATGAGTAGTCTCTTATTCGCGAAGTGCCTTAAGGAAATCACAGAATTCGTTGAGATGAGGGCAACAATGGCAGTAGTTACCATGATGATCACACAGGGCATAAGGGTGATTTTTACGTAACTTTCTGGGTTTCTTGGGTGGGCCTGGTAAGTTAACATGGACTTTAGGGATATTTGACTTAGGACAATTATTGGTCGCATGCCCCACAACATTACACAAAGCGCACGGAGGTGACAACTCTGGGGCCTTAGGGACTAAAGGAGGTTTGGGAGCCTTGTCCTTAGGTTCTTTCCTCTTAGCTTTTCCCCCCTATCAAGATGCTTTTGCAATAGGAGTGGGTTTGTCTTGAAGTTGTGATGGAGCTAAAGTTTGTAGGGGCCGTAGGGACTAGTTGAACCAGGGTCACAACATGATAAGGTCTTAGCTGACTAGGAAGAATGCTTACAGGGGGATCAATGTACCATACGGGGATCCCTAAAGTCATGTTAGGAACGACCAACAAGCCATGACAGGGACATAAAATATTGCATGAGGGGGAAATAAGAAAGGTATCTGGCCTGCAAGGTAATGTCCCAGCGGAAAGACAACTGGATGGTTAAGACCTGGATGAACAGTTCCTGGGGGGAGATAGAAAAGGCACCCACAAATGGAGGAGGTCTTAGGGGGTGGATCTGGATGGCTTGGCTGGGATGGTAACCGCACGGTGTGGAGGAGCTCATTGTGGTTCAAATGTACTAGACTGCTTGAGGACAACCCGTGATGCTAAAAGATTTAGGCTCTAAGATGAGAGGGGGAGGACCAGGGAAAGAACCCAACAATGAGGAATCTTTATAGACTCTCGATGAAACACCAGTGAGAGGAGTTGAAGAATTCTTATCTAACACTGATGAGATAATGGACTCAGGGGACGTCACAGATGTCAGCTCGTAGTAAGTCAACTGACCTATGATAACAATCTTCCCTTCATGGGGGAATCACATCTTGCGGAAAACTGTAGCTGCGACAACTGACATGGCATATGTGTTTTGCTTGGGTTGGCTTCCCTATTGCTGGTTGTTAATGTTAGGCTAGTTCCCATGGGATTCACTAGGTTGATTACCTTAATTACCCTGGTTACCCTTGTTACCGTTGTTACCCTTCCCCTTATTATTTTTCATAAAATTTTTGGGGATTGGTTGCAGTCTGCTGTGCAAACACCTAACCCTAAGGGGGCAGTAGCTGCAGGGGCTGAAGATGCATGGGAGGTTGTGGTGTTAATGCTTGAGGGGCTGGAGTGCTCAACCGTTCATAAGGAGGAGCATTGGTTTGGTAGATAGGTTGGGGCCCTGAAAGCATGTTGCTAGCAGGAGGGGCATAAGTGTTGGAGGAGATGGTGCCCCCCTGTGGATGGCCATAACTTTGCTGAGTATATGGGGAAGTATGTGAAAGGGCTCCAATGATACCGTCGGCAACGTGAGACTCCTCGGGTGCATTGGAACCTTCAGGATGGGGAAGGTTTGGAATGATGGTATAGATAGAACCGGATTGCACATAAATCAGGTCATATCTTAGAGCGGTTTGGAGAGCTTCTTCCTCAGTTTGAGGAAAATGGGACGCGAGATCTTTTCCAATGGGTGCTAAAAGACTCCTGAGAAACCAATCTAGATAGACACGGTCCTCGAAGTGCTAGGCACGACATGTGCTCCTTCTTCTATGCCACTCCTGAACATGGTCAAAAACGCGAGTGGCAGAGGAGTGACGAAATGAGGTCAATACCTTTTTACCAGTGTCGTGTCAGAGAGGTAGCTAGAAATATGAGAGGAACAATTTAGCAAGCATCACAAAAATGCAATGAAATGTGGTGGGCTAGACTACATACCATTTTGTAGCATCTCTAGTGAGCGTACATTGGAATAGCCGAAAATGAATGAAGTCATCGGTAATGGAGTTGGATGAACATCACCTGTGGAAGGAGTGAGCATGATCAGTAGGATCCTCTCTAGAATTACCCTCAAACTTTGGGATATTTGAGGGAAGCTTAGTCGGCATAGCATGCCAACCAGCATCGTGGTTTATTGGGTCATTTATCAACTGGCTAAAATCCAAGAGACTTAAGCCAGAAATAAAAGGGAGTATGGGAGTTTTCTGGATGGTTCATGAGATTTCTCCTTTGGATGTGATCACTAGGGTAGAACTGGAGCCAACACTAGGTTTTGTTCCTACACTAGCTGTGGGTCCAAACATGGTGACAATATGTGGTGAAGGAGGTTTGGAATCAGATGAACGAGGAGAAGAGTTGGTATGGGGACTCAGAGGGCTATGAACTCGAACACAGTGGGGAGGAGTAATATGCCCAAGTGGAAAATGGGGATGAAGCTATAAGAGTCTCTGTGACAAACGCCTTGGTGGCGATATGGTGGTAGGACACATGTGACATGAAAATGGTGAAGGGATACCAACAATATGACTTTGTCTTGATGAGGGGAGATAAATTTATTATGTTGGTCTTGGCTTGGGGGTGTAAACAAACTGTCGTTCGCTCAAGGTGTGCTTGTGTGTGCAAGTGTATTTATTGATTATGCCCAGATCGTGTTTTTAAAAAAGAAAAAAGATTGTTGAAAATAAACTAAAATTAACAACAATAAATGAACAACAAGACCATTAACTAAACCCCACCCAAACTGAGTTTGCAAACACTATGCTGGTTGGTGGTGAAATCGACTGAAAGCACACTAAAAAGTTCAAGGGATCTAAGTGTCGGTGTGACTGGGATGAAATGACACTAGGCTACTGGAAGGTGGTGCAGCAACAACAAAAAACTAGAGAGGAAGATCACTACAAAAATATAGGGAGATGGGTGTAAATCCCAGGGCAACTGATGGGACCGTAAGGCCAATGACCAAACAAGGATTAATAAAAAACCATTGATGGAAACAACCTATCTTTGGAGATCTAAAAGAAAATGGTACATATCTGGAAAATATGGCTGAAAGTGCTCAAGAAACTCAGACTTCTTACTCGGATAAACTCCTCCTATAAAGGTGGAAGCGTGCTAGAAGCCCTAATAGGATAAATTCCACTATGACGAGTAAATCAGAGTAGATCAAGGCCTAAGCAGGATGAGATAGAGGTCAAACAACCCAACACATAACTCTCGACAAAACCCATAAATAGATCTAATAAAAACCTGGAAATTCTAAAATTGCAGGTACTCACCTATTTTTAGGGGGGGATTGTAGTTTTTTGCGTGAAATACGTGCCCTAGACTCGAGATCGCATCCTTGATTCCCGGTCAAAAAACCTAAAAAAAAACTACCTTCTCTATTACAGCTCGTTCTTGTGACCTGCGGAAAAGACCAGAAAACTTGCAGAAGTTAGAAATTTGACATATCTAGGGTTAGAAAGCTAGTAACTAACATTAAGAGTCTGAACAAATAAGAAACCCTAACCTGAAAACTGAAGGTCACCCAAGTTTCTGGATCTGAAGTAAAAACCAATGGAGTTTCCAATTTTATTGTAGTGTTTTCGTCTGAAAGATGTACGAAAAGAACCCACTTAAGACTATAGATGACAAATAGTCTGAATAATAAAAATGGCTACTAAACATTGTAGATTTGCAGGAAGTGATAGAAACAAAACCTAGAAAAGTCCTGACCTATGACTCCAATCATCCAATGGAAACTAGATATACAAAGAATATATTTTAATATAACACCTGTGAAGGGAACAAATAATTTTTACTAGTCCCCCTCTATGGGATGGGTTCTTGTCTATCCTAAAACGTCTTCAGCTTGTGTAGAGTCTCTCTCCTCTATAATGTGAAAACCCAACAAATAAAATGTTTGAGCTTAATGGGAACTCAGATGGCAGAGAAATGGTGTGCAGCAATGAAAATAATAAGAGTTACAGCAATGAGTGCAACAACGAAAATAATCGAAAGTGAATAATGAATGGAAAACCACTCTATTTATAACAAAATATTGAGTTATCCTCGAATAATGAGCAATAATAAAATATTATTAACCCCATTCTTGGAATAACTACTTGGAATATTTTATTATATTTGGTTAGGAGGGAAAACGTATTTAAGCTTTTATTTAAAAATAATACATAAATGAATGATTTATTTATCATCGCAAGAAATTGGTTAAGGAATAATAAATAAATAATGATTTATTTAATTATTCCTAAGGGATTTAGTCAAATTTGACAAGGAATAATAATTAATTAGTGATTAATTAATTATTCCTAGAGAAAAATAAGATAATTAATAATTTATCTTTCAATTTTTCATAATTGGGTCAAATATGACAAGGAATAATAATTGAACAATGGTTTAATTAATTATTCCTAGAAGAAAATAAAATAAATAGTGATTTATTTAATTATTCTTCATGGGTTTAATTATAAATTACTTAACAAAGGTGGTTTATTAAGTAATTTCTCACAATGAAGCAATTTTACTATTGTAAAATTGACTTTACATGGTGTACTTTGATCCATCTAGTAAATTAGGCTAGATGATCAATTTTTTGTGATAACAATTTCATCAAAGGGGACCAAGTTAAATAGGGTGAGCAGGCAGAATATTTTTTTCTTTAGCAAGTGAATCTGAGGGCCATTGAGGATAGAACCAACAGCGATAGCAATAGATTGCATCAAAAAACTCTACCGACATTACTGAGCCTTGGATCAGGTCAACAATGGTCTGATCCACCATTTCACCTTCTGAGAGGCACCTCACCACGAGAGGAAGTATTCAAATCACTAGAGAAAGGAGGTTAGCCGAAAATTGCGCAGACCCATTGAATCAATCGCATGGACTATACCACTGACAGAAGGGAATTCGAGGCACTCATAACCAAATAGACGCATTGTTGATCTAAAGGGTGATGTTTCTCAGTAGAAGTCGAGGTCGCGAGGAGGGTAATTTTGTGTGTTCAAATGAACACCGAGCCATCTAATAAGTAGAGGTGTTAGATTGGTTTCAGCCTCTGATTAGTTTCAATGGAAGGCGAAAGGGAGTATGAGTGTTGCATGTTTATTAGTTGATATAGTATGAGCATTGGTCGCATTGCCAAAACACTATCACAACAACTATCTGAGAAGAAAAAGGAGTTGAGCGTCCCCATATCTGTTCCAAGCAAAAGGAAGTGGACATAGCCTAGGTGTTGCACTATCACCACAACCCTCTAAGCATAGAAAGGAGCCAAGCAAGTTTCATAGGCTTCGGTTCTGGCATTGACCTTCGATTCATTACGGGAGCCAAAGTTGTCATCACTCTTAATAACAGAGACAAGATTTTTTTTACCGTAGCATGAGTCAAGGAGCCAACCATGGTCCTCTTCAGGTGCACGCCAAAGTATTTTTTTTATTACATTAGATAAGTTGATCTCACTACATCAAGATCACTGACACATTAGTCATAGAGGCAAAGATACCGTGTTTTTGCGGAATCGAGTAAATTATATTTCATCAAAAGATTTTGTGGTGGGTCACCATAATTAAATAAAGTAATGCTATCTCTTTTTTCGTTATATAGCATGTTGCATTATGTGGTTGGACTGGTGTAGAGGTTTATCATTGTCGAATATAGTCTTATTCCTATACATTTGAAACCTCTAACATCAAATTCAATCTCGTACATGATCCATTGATCACTCGCAAGGGCATAATTATTGGGTCCACAAGCTCTTGATTAGCGTATGAAGATCTAAGTCTTTCCCTGAAAACTTATTCTCTTTCCACCTAGACAGATATTCCGCTCAAAAATCTCAATGTGGAAGCATGAAAGATGGCGGGTTGTGGACTAGACCATGTTTATAGTGTTGAAAATTTTGATTGGTTTTAGCATTTGACAAGGGGTTTGTCAATTTTTGGAGTTTGACAATAGAAAGGAGATTTTGTGTTTAAGAAAAAAAGGGAATAGGAAAGGAAGGAGGTGGTACAATCATCTTACTATTAACAATCAAGTTTGTATTTACCTTATCTTGGGCGAAATCCATTGAAGAATTAGTGTATTCATGCTTTGGTGTGAGGGGGGATGGGACTTTCCCTAGAAAACACTCATAAAATTTTTGACAAAATACTAGATAGAATAAAAGAAGCATGGGGCCTTTTCTTTGCAATACCACTTTATAATATAATAGCAAGTCTTTCTCAAAAATTGTCTATGACATTATGAAACAAAAATGCCCATGGGAAGTGAAGGAAGGAAAAGGAAGAGGAGCTAAGTTCTTCGCACTTGGATCTTAATTGCAACGAACAAAGTCAACCATAGACCTTCAGAAATTGGAGGAATTAGACACATGGCTCTTAGAGGTGGGGCAACCAAAATGGAGGAAGCTCAGTTGGAATCTCAAGCCATCTATGCTTGCATTAATACAACCCAAACTCTGAGAGCATCCTTGTGAAGAGGTCAAGCTCACAATTGCTTCTTGTCTTAGCAAGATCATAACTTCAACATCCCGAGTATTGTCTTACAATAATGATCTTATGAGGGAGATATTGTAGTTGATAGTGGAAGGCCTTAAAGGGTTGAATAACGTCATGCTTCCTACCTTTTAGAACGGATGTAGAAATTTTAATAGTCATGGAAGAATTCAACTTTGGCACATTCATACTGAATTTGGAATGTGATGAGTTGATCTTTTAGTTGCTCCATAACTTCTACACCAGTATTACATCAGCTCATTCAGACCATGTTAAAACAAGAATGCAAAAGATTGTGTCTCTATTATTAGAAGGCCATGCTCACATATGCAAGATATTAAGATGTAAATTGTTGACCATTTGGAGGAAGGAACACAGGGATCCTATGATCTAGTTGAGAAGATTGTTAGGAAAAACATAAAGTTACTCAAAAGGGTGCTCACTATGAACGAGTTGATAAGGATTGATGGAGGAAGCAAGAACAAAATATGCATCAATAATGAACTAAGGATGAGACGACTATGCTTTATTTGCAAGGGACCTTGGACATTAATACATGGGTTCAATATAGTACGTGAAAACATGAAACATGAAAGTCAAGCTTCAACAAATTTTTATAGTACGTGACCCCAAAATGTTATTTTATTAAATTCTATTTATTTATTTATTTGTTATTTTTTTTATGATAGTGATGCACGAATATTATTTGTGGAATGCGCATTATGGTTAAGTGAATGGATGTGATCCTTTTAATTAAATTAATTAATTAAATTATAGTAGCGGTGAGAACTCACACTATAAGTTTAAATTTGCACTCCGAAAGTTTCATTATTCTATTTTTTATTTTTAATTTCATAAATTTAATTAATTAATTTAATCTTTTAAAATTTCAGATTTCACGTACTATATAATTGTTGTTATGCATTGTTTAAACATATTATTTATACAGTTTAGATAGAAATTAAATAATAATATATATTCTTTAAATTTTATATTAAAAGAAAATTATTATTTATTAAATGATTAATAAATTTTAAGATTGTGTTTTGTATATTTTATTTAAATTATTTTAGGAATTTAATTGAGTAAAATACAATTTTGTATTTTAAGTTAATTAATATTAATATAGTGTAAAATATTTATATTAACTCTCAGGCAACTCCTCTGCCTTGCTAGACTAAGCGATTTTTAATATTAGAAATTTATATACTTCAATTTGAAAATTTATATAGAATGATAATTATTGCACTTTTATCCCTAACATTGATATTAAAATAAATTATTAATATATACATTTTTATCCTTTTATTTTAGTTTTAGAATATATTTTATTAATATAAACACTAATTCGGTACATAAGATAGTTGAGACTATATTTAAATAATTAATATATAATTTAATGTAATTTTTTTAAGTATTTTTGTTATGAAATTTTGGAGTGGCGGGGGTGGTGGCCCACCACCTCATTTATTTGTCTTCTTTAGCCTAGTGTTTTTGTGATACCAATAATACATTCACTTTAGTATGTTATGATTGTTTTTTTTGAGATTCTCATTTTCCCCTTTCACATGTTTCTCTAGGATTTCTAATTGAGTTGTTTCTGCTTTTAATTTTATAATATTAGCTTTATCCCTAGAAAAAGTTAAATCGTTACTATGTATAGGATTGTGAACGGTAGGTGTTGGAATATCATTGTTGAAAGTACACTCAAGAGTAGCAGAGGGATCCTTCACTTTTTATTTTTGTGCTTCTTGATCCAAACAATAAAAAAAATAGATATGTTTCTAAATTCCATTGACCGTTAGACTTTAGGAGAGGGATTCTTTACCTCTTATTTTTGTGCTTCTTGATCCAAACTATCAAAAGAATAATAGATATGTTGCTAAGTTTCATAGACCTTTGAACCTTTTCTTTCAATATTTGTCGCTAATCTTTCCGATTCTTTTAGCTATGTGACTTTCAGATTCTCAAATGAAACAACATTGCCTACTTTTCTCATGCTTCATGTGATGCTTATACATTTTTTTTGTCTTCTGGTGTCTTCATTCCTTACAGAATCTTCCTTTTAATTCTGTTTTACTTCAGTTCAGATATCACAATGGTTTTTTTTGTAGTTTCCCGTGTATTTTTTGTAATTTCTTTTGTCACCTTTCTTTTTGCTTCTAGCATGATTCTTTTTATTCTTCTTCCTTTCATATCTTATTTTCAAAAATTATCCTTTCTCAAGTAGCATTGCTTTTATGGTATCTTCTATTTCATTAGCATCTTTGTCTTCTAATATCATCATAGACTCTAGTCTTAAAAATTTCTTTTGTCTCTATGATTTCAGTGTCCTCTCTCTACTAGAGTTTCTTTGACTTGTTTATTTTCTTCTTGAGGGTAAGGGTTTGAGAAAACCCTACCTCTTCTTCCTTTTCTCTTTGGAAAAATATTTTTTTCTTCTAATGCCTCAATAAAATAATTTATTACTAAACAAGGTTCCCAATTGTCACTTCTTAATTTTTTTTCCTCAACAAGAATTTTGATTAACCCAAACTAATATAAGGCTTTGTCAAGATTCCTAGAATTCTTCTAGATATTAAGTGCCATTATTCTAGGGCTATTGATCAACTAGTAGGCTAAAATTATCTCCTTCCCCTTTAGAAAATGCATCAAAATCCTAATATGGTAGAAAAAAATAGTTTCATACCTACCTCGATAACTAATAAATTTGTAGAGAATGAACAATCGCTCCTTTGACATTGTTACACTATATAGAAAGTATCCTATAATTCTATCTTGGAATTTGTTAACACCATTAAATGAATTAGAGCTTACAAAGGAGAAAACTATGCAACACAAAATCAATGAAATTTTTTACATAATATGATTCATTGGTCAATATCAATAGCCTTAAATCTCTCAGTATGGCTCCCATTGCTTACAGATTAATCCTCTAGCTAATCATAAATTGGAATAAGCCTATATGAACTATTTGGAATATTTGATTTATTTAATTCTCTATGTAAATGGATTTACTTCAAGTTTGTGCACATTAAGTAGGACTTATATCTATTATCAGTTTTACAGGCATATCAGGAAGCCCATTAGAGGAGTAATGTAGTCTACCTACTCCATTAACTATGATATATGCATCAATAAAACATTAAGCCATCATCCTTAATTCCATTGCATGAGAGATATAATATTGTAACCTTATTATCGCTCTGAAATTATTTCCTGACGTAAATATGACATTCATGGGTTTTAGTTGAGGTTCCAATTTTAGTTGGGTGACCAATTTGGTTAAATTCACTTATTATGGCTTCAATGCTAGAAACAATTACTAAGAAATTCAAGCACCATTTTTAATAGTTCTAATAGTGCTTTTGTTAATTCCCAAAGGCTTGTGGACAAGGCATAAGGCCTAAATCATGAACTCAATGTTAAGCACCTGTAATACTTTATTAGGCCCAAAGGCCCCAATACTGTTAACCTTAGAAGCCTTCACAAAACGAGGCCCTTGGTGCACTTGTTATAAATTGACAAAAAGAGTTAATCTATAGGAATGTTTATTTTGCATGGTCAATTTATTAGCCATAACTATCATAGAAAATTGCATGCTTATTTATACTTTTACATTAGGCTCAACTCAAAACAAACAACCTACTTTTACCATGGGCAATTCCTAATGTTATGGGTAAAAATCCCAAAAAAACTATCCTAAATTATTTCATGTTTAGGGGTTGCTCTTTAGTTGACATTAATGTGCCCGATATCCATTTAAGCCTCGCCATCAAGATAGAAATTGTGAAAATTGTGGGTTCATGTCATTTCTCCAACAAAGATTGCTGGAAATATTATTTTAGTTAATGTGAAAGATATGGGAAGACTATAGATGTTGAAGATAAATATTTTAAGATGAAGATTGTTGGAAATATTGTTGTTGGACTTTTGATGCCTAGATTGGATATCTTATCTTTGAATTCATTTTTACTCTAAATACCTAGTTTAAATGGGAGCATAGGATATATGGTTCAAATGATTATTCTTGGACATTTCCAATGGTATATGTTGATATATGTTGCTCGTGCTAACTCCAACACAATGAGGACATATGGAATAATATTATGTCAAGTTGACTAAGCCATGTAGTATGAGTTAGCTCACCCAATTTTACAAGTAGGGGTGACTTGAGTATAATTGAAAAACATCTAAGCTCAAAGAGATTCAATGTGTGCAAAAGAACCTAGGGAATACTATTGACATTTTAAAAGTGGAGCAAAATTTTGGTTTAGGAAGTGAATGAGTCATTTTTCCATTTTGTGATGTTTTAGAGAGTGAAAATTTGAGGAGATAAAAGTAAGATATTCATGTTACATGAGGTAAAAGTTTTATCCATTGATTTTCTATACTTTCCAAGATATGCCCTATGGAAGTTTTCCTAACTCATTGGTCCATTATACCTTTTGATATATGCCCTATTTATGCACATGACAAGCTTTATAGTATTATTATAAAAAATTGGTACATGGTGCGAGTTAAAAAAAGGACATTATGTATGGAAAAGTGAGTGTTTACTTTGAGCATGGTCAATCTCTCTTTAATCTCTCTCATCCCAAGCCCAAAATAAACAAGTAATATCTTGTAGAACATTAATGCTTGGAGATACATTTTTAAGGCATAGTTAAGATTATTTAGAAATTTATGGAGAAGGTATCACAATTCTAGTTATAATTAGATCTATGAATTAGGGATTTGTCTCTAGCAGCCAGATTAACATACATCTTTGCATTTGCTAAGAGATAAAGTGAAAAATCTATATTCTCAATTAGGGTAGCATACTTTGTGATCTTCATGATTAATTTATTTTAACTTTGTGGTTTTATAGATCTTGGAAAGCTCTTAATCATAAACTTCTTAGACTAAATAGAAAGCAATGATCCAATCATAAAATATTTGCATGTTAGTAGAGACGTATAAGCCAAGTAGGATTTCTTAAGATATCTATAATGTTTTGATAGAATTATCACCATTATTGTCCATTGCAATTTCATTTTTTAAGTAAAATATTCAAGAAACATTACTTCCACTATTAAGGATAATATGATATGCTCAAGATATAAATATAAGAGGTAGTGTCTATGCACTATATTTATCTACTAAATAAATCCCTAACATGTATATAAGCATGGTATTTATGTTTCTCATAGTGTGTTTTTAATTGGGGTGTTAGCAAAAAATATTTTCCATCATTCCCAAGGTAGCTTCATCTACAGTATCATCATCATCATATTCTAGTATGAGAGAAATCACCAAAATTACTTCTATAGAAGGATTTAGAAAGGAAAAAGCTTGGAAAGGAAAGATAATTTCAAGAAGAGGGACTCCTTTTCGGAGGCAATGAGGCAATAGGTGTTTTACTTGATTTTTTTTTATGGTTTTAAATATTGCAATGAAGGAATTTCATTGTCCAAGTGTGCAATATTCTTATATAGTATTGACATCTGATAAATAAATGTAGTAGTTATAGGAAAGGTAATTCAAGAATAATCAATGGACATCATGGCTTGTTGAGAAGGATTATCAATTTTGGCACATAGAGAGACACAATCCTAGGTGAGAATTCAATCACAAGCATCCTATAATTTTCCAAACGTTACATGGAAAATCTTGTATGGTGTTTCCCTAGTAACGTAGGTTGTGAAAATATATAGTTCATGGTGAATTAGGCTCTCATCTTTAGGGTTGTGAGAAATTGTTTTAAGAAGGAAAAACATATTTCTGTGGAGGCCATAGGGAATGTTATTAATCCTACAACTAATTCAAAATGTAAAATGAAAGTAGAAAAACAAGCATATGTGAATATTTTACAACTTTCGGGTAGTGGATAATGCTTGATATTTGAAATGGGGCTCCAAATTTTGGCATGTTCTATGCTTGTAAATTTTAATGGAATTCCATGAATAATAACTTTCTAGATGATATGTTCAAACAATGAACTTGAACTTCCATTGGACATATTTAGTTGGGATTAATACTCCCTTGTCATTTAGATAAATTCCCCTTACTTATTTATTTTGATTGAAAATCAAGTCATCACTAATTACTTTTCCAACCATTATATAAGGATTGCAATAAACCTCACTGGGATTTATGTTAGGGTCTAACCGTAACCCCTTTATTTATGTAATAGGGTCGAATCATAGTTATAGTTAGTCAAAGAATCAATAAAGCTCGTATTAATAATTGTAAGTGGTTGACCTATATTTAAGAAAGGGACCACAGTTAGTTGCAAACGGCCATGGTATTAGATAGATGGTATTGAGAGAACCATGGTAATGACCCATGGTATTGTATTTATGAATCATATATAAAGGATAGAGGCTCCCCATTGGGATATATCGAGTCTTATTTTGTAATTGAGCTCTGCTATGTTGGAGGTTGCCCCCTCGAAGAGGAAAGTGAACAATGCTTTCATCTCTTAATAATAAAATACTTGTTGTTTTTCTCATTTTGTTCTATGTTCTAGGTTGTATTTCTTTGCATAAGGTCAAGAGCATAACAATTTATGAGTGGTACATGGAGGCTTTTTCAATGGTTTTTAAAACTACCATTCTCCTTCAACATACCATGTGTGGTTCAGCAAGTGCAAGGTTATCTTATGATTGTGACACCTTGTTAGTCTTTGAAATATCTTGCAACATTTTTTTTGCAAAGTATAAATGAATTTAATCATTCATCCCATCACATTTTTCTTTATATAATCCTTGGATTTACTTCCAACATGTGAATAGATTTTATTGAGACTTGTATATTGAAGATGCCAACTATTGACATGATTTTAATGGTGTCTTGTGCTAATAATTACAAATCATAGATAAGCTTACATAACACAATGCCTTAATTTGTGGATGAGATCATCAAGGCTAGCTTTATTCATGAAATTTTAAAAATGACTACAACACTCACATTCTCAAACACCTTCCTAAAAAACAAAATCGTAGGGGTCAAAGGAAAGGCTTTATGAAACCTCTTTTCAACTTGAAACAAAATATAAGGAGGCAGGCGATAGGTTCTCCACCACACAAACTTAAGTTAAAATGAATGGTTTATAAAGTAGTATGAGAGATTCATCACAACTAATTTGAGAGGTAAATCCTCCAATTTTGAACTCAATTATTTTTCCTTAAAGATATCTTCAATGACCACCAAATATCTATAATAGTAATCTTATTATAAATCCAACTAATATTATTACATGAAAGCACTTGATACTAGATAAAACTATATATATTTTTAATAATATTAACCACAAAAATAAATTTCTAGGAAAATCATGAATAGAATGATTCTATTGAAATAAATTCTCAAAAAGTTAAAAAAAAAATAAAAAAAACAAAAAGAAAAAAAACAAACCATTTATTAACAAGACTACCAAAACCTATCTTTCATAAACAAACTTATTATTATCTTACATTAAAAAAACTCATTATCTTACCAGGAGGGTGTAACGTCTGCCGCAATAACAACAAGGTCGACCACATGTTCAACATCGGCAACAAGAACGTCATTGGGGCCAACACCCACATTCATGGGAATCCATCTTCAGTGACAACAACAGCAACAACAACAAGATCGATGACAATCCCATCGTCGAGAGCAACAACACCATGAACAATTCTGTAGTGGAGAGCAGCAACAACAACAACAACAGAAAAAAGGCGGCAACAACAACAAACACAACAGCAGCAAAAAAACACGGCTACAACAATAGAAACAACAAAGTCCACAGCAACAACAGAGTGATAAAATTGTAGAGCAATTATGGTACCAGGTAATGGAAACTTAACTAGACCAACTTATACTAAGTGGCTTTTGTTTTCAACAAAGTCCACAGCAACAACAGAGTGATAAAATTGTAGAGCAATTATGGTACCAGGTAATGGAAACTTAACTAGACCAACTTATACTAAGTGGCTTTTGTTTTCCTCTCTAAAGTTTATGCTTCGCCTTTTGCTTCACTAGTGCACTATATGCACAAATATGTCATAGTTAATAATTTTGGCATTAAATATGTCATGAATTTATTTTCCTTAGGGTTAATTACATTGTCATTGTATGGCACATATGGGAAAGAATAAATGCAGTAGAAGATTAACTGTTTATCTAAGATTGATCATGTGTTGATATATAGTTAGTTTAGAGCCAAATAGTCTACTTATAAGGCATTCCCGTATCAATTCAAGGTTTTGGTTAAGTACATTATTATTGCATGCTAGGTATGGGAAAGAATAAATGCAGTTGAAGATTCTATGTTTATCTAAGACTGACTATGTTTTGATATATAGTTAGTTTGGAGCCAAATACTCTATTTACTTATAAATAGAATAAGATGGACGCTGGTGTGAGGAAAACCTACCTGCCTAGTTACTTTGTTTTATTGATTTTATGGTTGGGTCGTGATATCTCCTAATAAGTAGTTAATTGAATAATTAATTAAATAATCAAATTAAATAAAAAATTATCAATCAAAATTAAATTTAATGTATATATTCATTTAAATGTATCTAATTAAATTTAAGTGTACCTATTGTTACATATTTATAGATATTTATATGATATCTTGCTTCATATTTCTTCAGTGCATTACATGCAGTTAAACATTTCTTCAGTGTAGTATATGCACAAATATGTCATGGTTCATGATTTCACTTTCTTTTTGGTCTACACAAAGGCATCATCGATTTCTTTTCTTTTGGTTTTGGTTAAGTACATTATTATTGCACAACAGGTATGGGAAAGAATAAATGTAGTGCAAGATTATCGGTTTATCTAGGAATGACTATGTGTTGATATACAGTTAGTTTATACTATTACATAAAGGAGGGTTTTAAGACAATATTTGAGACAATTCTTGGGTAAATTGTCTTAACTTAAGACAAAAAAAATTGTGTATTGTTTTAAATATTGTCTTTAAGTGGGTGTCTCAAAAATTATTGTCTTAAAGATTATTGTCTTAAAAAATGGGTGTTCTAATTTGTAACTTTGATATAATTCGATTTTTAATTTGATGAACTGCATGCTTATTCTGTTAAAATAGAAACGATGTGTTTCACAGTTTGGTGTATACCACACTAGAGAAATTGAAACAACAACATTCTCCATTTTTTTCATTCAAATAAATTATATATAAAGAAAGATTTATTTTTTTATGGCTTATGGTGAAGGGCAAATGATATCTAATGCTTAGCATATCAAACAGTACTGAATGTTAAAGACCCTTTAGTGAAAGGCAAAGCACAAAGAAGGTTAGATGATATTTAATGCTCAGCATATCAAACAGTAATGAATGTTAAAGACACTGTAGTGAAAGGAAAAGCACAAAAAATAATTGAGGACTCAATTGTCCATAATACCGAAGTGAAATTTACCCATGTAGAAGGCCCCACATAGTTGGACATCATATAACAGCTAAAAAAAGTAATAGCCTGAATGACTTGAATACAAACATCCCATGTAAGACTAGTGATAGAACAACCCAGAGTACACCAGGACATTTTCAATTCATTTGGAGACAGATTTCTGCAGTCTCATGAAAAAAAAAAGTTTTGAAGTTGGCCCCCATTTCTAACATTCAACATAACTAGAGATGAATAACCAAAAGACAGGAGCTCAATGCACCCTTTAAAAATTTCACTTTGTTTTCCATTTTTCTCCATTATATCATATAGACATGTTATGCTCAATTGAAAAAATGATTCATCACGACCGCCACAGTAAAATCTCACTGTTTCAATCCACTCCAAACTTATTTCATCAACTAGATAGGTTTACACACATATGCATCTTATGATAGAAGAGAAAAAGTAGAGGGAAAAAATAAAATCCAGAGCTGCAACATCGCTATATAAGTTGGGAAAGGGAAAAGAAAAGTGATACAATGAATCTAGTTCTTCCTCAATTGAATGAAACTATGAAATTACAAATATGCAATGTAGGAATACTCTCATTATCATCTAGAATCCAACTTAAACTCTATCCACTAATTCCTCCAAGAAAGATTTCCAGCAACTAATAAAAAGATGAATGTAAGAATAAACCATTAAGTCCAGCAACCTTGTTAGATCCTTTGGGGGCAGTGACTAGGCTGAGAGTACCCTAGGTGACCAGGCCACTATGACCTTATCATAAACGTGCAGACTATAATTGAGACCAAAAGGGATTTAGGAGTGTGGCATACTACATTGAGAGAGCCTCAGGTCACCACGTCATTATGAACCTGATCGTAAACATGCAGACTGTAACTGATCAAGAATTGTCGCATAAAATATTACATTTGTTGAACCCCGAGCTTTACCAACTCACACCCAAACAATAAATGGATATGGAAAAAAAACTGAAATAACTAATTTGAGGATGTTATAGTTTCAAATTTTCCTTGAAATAATTTTCGGGACACTATTGGAAAAATAATATATGTAAACCAATCAAAATGTCCATATCCAAAAGACTGAAAGAATATGAAGATGAAGTGTGGGTTTACTGAAAAAACCGCTCTTTTCCTCAAACCGGCTCTTAAGGGTTGTAACAAATCATTCTCAGGCAGCCCATGGACAAGCAAAAATTCAATCAATCCACAGCTGCACCAATAAATAAATAAAATAATACATAGAGAAAGGAATGGGCAAAATGTTTTAAAAAAAGATAAGAAAAAAATCAATTTAAAAATAAATAAATAAAATAAATAACCCCAAAAAGTAGTTTTCAGAGTACATGAGAACTTACCCTATCAAGCTCATCCTGGAGATATGTTTTGAAATAGTACCATTGGTAGCAGTGTGTGTGCGAAGCTACCAAGTTGCAATGATGGAGCCTAATTTACCAGGAACAAAACTTAGGAAAAGGACTCAAAATAGATGTGCATCTACATCCTATTAAACTAGCAATATTGACAGTAAATAGAACTAATATCTCAACTATTTTCACATTTTATGAACTATACCTATAGAGTTCCAGCAGCTGCAAGACCAAAAGATTTATTCTAAAGCTTCAAGCTGTAAAAAATTTGACCATCTTGCAATTTAAGTTTCCCATTGATATGAAGGCCTTGACATACTAATGTTGCATGTAAAACAGGCAATGGAGGCCTGCACAAAGCATTAACCAAATATCATAAGTTTATTTAATCAGGTTGATGCTTATCATAGTAAATACAATTCACATTTAACAATAATAAAGCCAATATTTTCCATTTTTTATTTACAAAATGAAATGGAATTGACTATCTAATACCCACGCAGAGCCTACTACTCACTAATCTCTAGGAACATGTGCAATAACCAAGAAGATCTAGGAAAGGAGTTGGATTTGCTGCTATGGGTACTACTTTTTATTGAACATTGGGACCTTTGGCATGTGAAACATTGATTTCTGTCTCAGTGTCTGATAATTCTTCATATTGAAGGTAACAATTTACTTGCAAGTTTGGAGGTAACAAGGTACATTGGGAGGTAACAAGGTACAAGGTACATATGGAAAGACATATGGGAGGTAACCTGTACAAGCATAAAAAGTGCTTAGAAAAATATATGTGTGCTCTAACTTCTCAGCAACATCAAGGAAAGACTTAATTTCAAAAATAAATTCTTTAATGATCTCTATACCTATTACGTACCACTTCAGATAGAAGTGTTGAGCGTGACAACTTCCAAAAAAACATATTATTATTAGACATATTGGAAGAAAACTCCTTGAACTAAGCATAAAATATAATACATATACTAGAAAAACCTTACAAATGCAAACATCTCAAACAGTGACAAATGAACTTAAGCCTTTTCATTGAAATAACTAACCACTTCTCTGGTATCCATTTTAGAATCCAAACTAAATCCCAAAACTCAGAAGACTAGCCATTCTTGAACTTCTTTCCTTCTCATTCTCGAGCTCAAAATGGTGAGCCCCATTCTTGTGATCATAGGGCATAATAGAAATGGCATCCAACAATCTAGATGATGCCATCAGCTGCAAATCCTTTTATGCTAAGTATTTATTGTAGCTTTTCTGGAGGATATAGAGCTTGTACCATGCATAAGCATGATACAAATGACTTTCTAATATCTAAAATATCTTTGTTAACTTTGAATAGTAGATTGTCATCATTTGAGGTTTAGGAATATTCTTGAGCATACACAAGGCCATGAATATCTTCTATAGAGTGAAAAGCTTCCTACATATCATATGCCATCTGTCATAAGAAATAGTATAAGGCAAAAATATATTAAAAATAAAAATAATTTAGCTCACAAATTCTATAGTAGGTTCATGAAATTTCATTCAACCCAAAGCTTCCTCTACAATAGGGTATTCTGCAATAATTAATTCCTACAAGATCAAACTATATCAACCTTCCCATCTAGACAAATATAATCCTATATCTAGTTCAATAGATAACATTTTAGATTTCTAGACCCCATTCGATAGTGATACCTTCTTAAAGGTGTGCCAAAAATCTACTCAACATGACATTGTAACTATTTAGATCATGGGCAATATGGGTAAACTCCCAACCAAAGATAAATGGTTTCTAGAATATGATTTTTCTACACATTTCCCTCATCCTATTTCACAATGGTAGCCAACAATCTAGATGATGCCATTAGCTACAAATCCTTCTATGCTATGTATTTATTGTAGCTTTTCTCGAGGATATAGAGCTTGTACCATGCATAAGCATGATACAAATGACCTTCTAATATCCAAAATATGTTTGTTAACTTTGAATAGCAGATTGTCCTCATTTGAGGTTTAGGAATCTTCTTAACCATACACAAGGCCATGAATATCTTGTATAGAGTGAAAAGCTTCCTAGATATCATATGCCATCCATCATAAGAAATAGTATAAGGCAAAAATATATTAAAAATAACAAATTTAGCTCACATATTCTACAGTAGGTTCATCAAATTTCATTCAAACCAAAGCTTCCTCTACAATACGGTATTCTCCAATAATTAATTCCTACAAGCTCAAACTATATCAACCTTCCCATATAGACAAATATAATCCTATATCTAGTTCAATGGATAACATTTTAGATTTCTAGCCCCCATTCGATAATGATACCTTCTTAAAGGTGTGCCAAAAATCTACTCAACATGACATTATAACTATTTACATCATGGGCAATATGGATAAACTCCCAACCAAAGATAAATGTGTTGTGCCTTTTTCCCATAAGCATTTATTAACATACCCTTTTTAGTTGAGAGAATATCCTTTGGATAGTGGGATACAATCTTTAGTTCTCGTGAGGGCATCCAAAATTCACCCTTGGACAATTGACTGCCACCATCTTTAAAACAATTTTTGCTCACTGACTTGATACTTGTCTCAGGGGTGTTTTCGTTGAGGGTCTTTTGCCCAACACTTTTCCTTAAGGTAAAAGTGTGTATACATTGTTCTATGTAATCTTGATCTTCCATATTATTAATACAAGAAGATACAGATCCACTAGTGGAATATGAAATAAGTGCGAAATGAGATAGCTCAAACTATTCACAATTTGTGTTTTCATCGAAGTTGGCTGATGTTGCATGTTCTTCATGAGAATTTGTCCATATTTGTCCATACTATTGTATTTTCTTTTTCTACAGTACAACTTTCATCCACACTGCCCCTTGAATGCGATTTCTCCTCATTCATTTCTTCAACCTTATCCTCATCATACATCATACTGGACAATCATCATTCTAGTATAGAACAACCTTTGGATATTATTGGTGAATAATTATAGTTAATGGGTTGTCATGTAACGATTCCCAATACCAATGGAACAACATATAATCTGAATCACTCAAGCAATGAATCTCAATTTAACAACATTATAATATAATTATATTCTACCATAAATACACATCAAGAATGCTTTGCCTTGTAGATCTCAGCACCCATGTATTCGATTGGATTTATGGGAATGAAGGGAAATTGGAAAGCCAATGATCTCCTATCGTTATGTATGGTCTTTTCTAGTACCTATGGCCTCTTAGACAACCAAGATTGAGCTAAAACTCACCCCAAAAAATGAAAATAATGCTTAGGGGAGAGGCAAACGACTCTAGTAAGTAGAAATCCACCCAAGAACGCTTAAGAACACTCTAGGTACGGAGAGAGAAATTCTTAACAGTCGTAAACCAAATTAGAAACTCCTTGAGGAAATGCAACAGCTCCAGAACCGTGGTAGTCGATCTCTAACTCGACAAGAAAGTGGATTATGAGTAACTCAAAGTTGATGCATTTCATAGATCATCAATCAATCAAGAGTTTTTGAATAATGCTAATAGAAATTCAATGGAGAGTTATTTATTTCAGCCATGAGCACAAAGACAGGGAGCACATATAATATAACTAAGGAGTAAGAATGATGATAACTCATACACCATAAGTTTATTGTAGCTTAGGAACATATATTAGATGAGAGCTTAGCACATTGCCTTCATTGTCAAAAGAGAGATGTCCATGTGCAAATTAACCCTCGCTCCATGTGAGACTATTGCAGCATAGCTGCTATGGGAAAATGAAGGAATTGGTCATGGCAATTAAACATTGAATTGAGCTAGTTTCAGTGTTATCCAATTAGGGCTATTGCATCTTGTCACAAGAAAAGATTGCAGGACATTTCAACATTACAAAGGCAATAATCAAGGCATAGTCACCCTTTGTTTAGTTAAGTCAAAGCTCATGGAGAATGATATCCAGGCATTTTAGCCTATATTTGACCTCCTTTGGGTAGCAACCAAGAAAGTGAAAAAGGTCGAAGGTTGTAATCCAACGGGGGAAGAAAAACTGAGGATAAAAAGAAGTCTACAACACTTGAAGAAACCAAAGCCTATGACTAAGCTGAATCTCAATCTAAAGCTATCTATTTGCAGCAGGACCTGAATATCTATGATAAAGAGTCAAGGGTTTGTTATAGTAGCTGAAGATCAGTAATAGAAGGCAAAGAGTCTGTAATTGGAAGTCAGCGTATTATAATAAGAGACTAAACCTACAATAAGGACAGAAATTCAAAAGCTGCTTCTGACTTTGAATAGCAAGAGACTCAACTATTGACCTTGACATAAAGAGGAGGGTGACTTGGAGGGACTCTTTGGTCTTGTGTTGGATATCTCATTTTGAATAAATTCAATAAGAGGAGGATTGTTGGGTTTTCCCCTATTGAGAGGTTTTACCCTGCCTTGAAAGCCTAAATCTTTGTGTCTAGTACTTCTTTGTGTTCTTGGAAGAACAATTTGTGTAATTATTTGATGAAAGAGAAATATTAACTATCAAAGAAAAGAATATTTATATAGGAGTTTATCTCCAACTATGAAGGAATACAACGAGGACATAAAATTCGTAAATCTTAAACTTGGCTAGGCCACAGCAGCTCCAAAAACCTGACTCATTAAGCCATAAACTAGAAATATTCTGTGGAACTCAAAAACAAATGAATTAGAATGAATTACCAACTAGAATCAAGGGCCTTTACACTTTACATTTGACAATCTATTGCGGTATGAATATTGAGGTCACAAATATTCATTTATATTGCACTGTTGTAAGAAAGGATGGTCATATTTTATATATTTTGTCTAGGAAGGCCTGCACTTTGTCATTGCCAACTCTAACCAAGGTTTCATGTTCCCATTGTAATGAACAACAACTGCATTGTCAATCTCTGAATAGTCCATGCTAGGATTATACCCTAAACCCAGCACATGCCAAGACTTGTCCAAAGGATGGGTCAAGCCATAAAACGTTCAATCCAGGGGTAGTGTTCCAAGCTTCCACAACACTCTATCCTCATTCTGACATACAATAAAAGAAAAACTTAGAAATCAAACAAATAAAAACCCATTAAGTTTTCTAGCTAATTACTTCAGATTTACTTCAAATACTTTAAGGTAAGCATCACATGAATTAACATCAATAAGCCACACTACACACTTACCGTGTTCTGCCGCTTGTGATATATTCCAGTTATATATTGTTTCTCCCATTATTTGAGATCAAATACATTAATCCCATATGCCCAACCACAAGCATTAGGATTAAAGTGCCTGGCTATGCACGGATTGGAAAAATTAAGGTATTTGTCAAACCGATGAAAGATTTCTCCACAAGTTTCCACTGAACCATTAACCTTTCCATGAAAATTTTCTTACCAGAAAGCCATCAAATCTTTCTGCACCACAATATCATCCTCCAAGAAAAAGATCTTGTCCATTTTGGGATAAACTTGTGGAAGATAGAAACGAAGATGATTTAGCATGGATAAATATTTTGGATTTATATATTTCAAATTGGAGGAACATGTTGAGATTGTAGTTGAGTGATCTGCCTTGAAATAATGCTCTTTCATAGCTATGGTTTCAAGTTGGCAAAGCACAGGGCAATAGGAGGAATTGAGCCATCTAAAATCATCAACATTTTCTACATGTATCATAGCTTTCCCCCGGGGATTAAGCAAAAACCACCTTTTCATGGCCCCAAAATTTAACTTGTCTGTGATGAGATGAAATACATGTTTCTTAGATTCCTGCAAACACATGTAAATCACCTACAATGAGATCGAAATATTAAATGTAAAATGAAGCAAAACTGTTGGACTTCCAAACTTCAGAGTAATTTAAATTAATAACACTTCACCTTAGCATTCATGACAGTTGAATTCACAACCACAGATGCAGCCAATACATTGTCAGAAAATAATGCATAGTGATAAAGAGTCGGATCCTCCAACTTGTCCTCTTTAGGAAATTATCGCTTTTCAAGAGGAAGAAAGTAATAATCTATGGTCATTCGCATGGACAGACAGCGCAGGCCCTTGGGAACAGACTTTGTTGCCACCTGACTTAAAAATTTACTTTTCTTTTCCAAGGTCCTTACTTGCTCGTCTGCATACTGAAGCATGGCTTGTAACTCTTTGTTACTGCCACACAACCATAAAATTTTTCTCTAGCCTTGGATAAGACATGACCCATAGCTTTGATTTTCTTAGGTGCACTAAAAAATTCATATCAATTATCAGTCATGAAAAAGAGAATGAAAAGCAGAAAGATCGACAAACAGACTGAAAATTTAAAAGAAACAAAGGATATGAACACTAAATGAAAATGGAAGCACTTACGACTCTTGATTTAGAAGCAGCCAATGTAAAAATCCATGGGGTAGTGTTCCAAGCTTCCACAACACTCTATCCTCATTCTGACATACAATAAAAGAAAAACTTAGACATCTAACAAATAAAAACCCATTAAGTTTTCTAGCTAATTACTTCAGTTTTACTTCAAGTATCACATGAATTAACATAAATAAACCACACTACACACTTACCATGTTCTGCCACATGTGATATATTCTAGTTATATCTTGTTTCTTCCATTCTTTGAGATCAAATACATTCATCCCATATGCCCAACCACAAGCATTAGGATCAAAGTGTCTGGCTATGTGCGGATTGGAAAAATTAAGGTATTTGTCAAACTGCTGAAAGCTTTCTCCACAAGTTTCCACTGAACCATTAACCTTTCCATGAAGATCTGCTGACCACAAGGGCGTCAAATCTTTTTGCACCACAATATCATCATCCCAGAAACGGATCGTGTCCATTGTGGGATAAACTTGTGGAAGATAGAAACAAAGATGAATTAGCATGGATATATATTTCAAATTGGAGGAACGTGCTGAGAGTGTAGTCAAGTGATCTGCCTTCAAATAATACTCTTTCATAGCTGTGGATTCAAGTTGGTGAAAAACAAGACAATAGGAGGAATTGAGCCATTTAAAATCATCAACATTTTCTACATGTATCGTAGCTTTCCTCGGGGGATTAAGTAAAAACCACATTTTCGTGGCCCAAAAATTTAACTTGTCT
Organism: Pinus tabuliformis; assembly: GCA_031772625.1. Classification (NCBI taxonomy): domain Eukaryota; kingdom Viridiplantae; phylum Streptophyta; class Pinopsida; order Pinales; family Pinaceae; genus Pinus; species Pinus tabuliformis. Next base: position 365,311,086 of record CM062806.1, read on the forward strand.
ACGATGAGATGAAATACATGTTTCTGAGATTCCTGCAAACACAAGTAAATCACCTACAATGAGATCCAAATAGTAAATTTAAAATGTAGCAAAACTATTGGACTTCCGAACTTTAGAGTATTTTAAATTAATAGCACTTCACCTTAGCATTCATGACAGTTGAATTCAGAACCACAGATGCGGCCAATACATTGTTAGAAAATAATGCATAGTGATAAAGAGTTGGATCCTCCAACTTGTCCTTTTTACGAAATTTCACCTTTCAAGGGCAAGCAAGTAATAATCCATGGTCAATCTCATGGATAGACAGTGCAGGCCCTTGGGAACAGTCTTTGCTGCCAGCTGGCTTAAAAATGTACTTTGCTTTTTCAAGATCCTTACTTGCTCGTCTGCAGACTGAAGCATGGCTCACAACCTATTTGTTACTGTCCCATAGTCATAAAACTGTTCTCTAGCCTAGGATAGGACATGACCCATAGCCTTGATCTTCTCAGGTGCACTGAAACATTCATATCAATTATCGGCCATGAAAAAGAGAATGAAAAGCAGAAATATTGACACAGACTGCAACTTTAAAAGAAACAAAGGATATGAACACCAAATGCAAATGGAAGCACTTACTACTCTTGATTTAGAAGCAACCAATGCGAAAGCTATTACCTTAGCCTCACCCAATGTACACTGGCATTCTTTAATACAAAGCATCAATTCATCGTATAAATCAAGATTATTCCTAACCTGGGAGATGCTTGAATACACCCTAGCCATGATCAGCTGGTCTCACATCAATCTAATAGTGCAGTTAGAATTCTCGTTCTCATTCTGCTGCCTCCAAATCTTGTATTTTCCCAGCAAAATAGAATCTACCTCCTTGGAACGTTTAATTGCTGCTTTTTCAAGCTCAACTCATGTTTCTTCATCCTATTGAATCAGCTTTGTTCACCTTTTCTCCCTCCTATTTTGTCTCAATTGTTGTAATCACTAAACTACTATAAATTAAAGCATACTATGCTAAAATCTAAGAAATATAAAAATTTTCTATTGGAGAAGTAACATTCAAAAAGGATTTTGGAAAATAATATAACAATTCCCTTTTCCATGAGAACAAAAAGTACCGATATAGTGCAGCAAAAAATTTTACCCTCCACAAAACTTTTGTTGGACTTTCTTCAAGCTACAAATCGTCTACATTACAACAACCATTGTCCTGGGAGTTTGACTAGACATTACCTTACAGTAGGCTACCAACGTCATAGATCAGTTAACCACGGAGAATCAAAACTTACCATCAAGAGCATTCTCTTTGACGTCTCGATGTTCACTTCCTGTGTCATCCTCTTGAAACCTCGTAAGAAGTTATTCGTCATTGGAAGTTTTTTTCTACACCTCGTCAGTCACTTTAACCCCCTTAGGATTTTCTATGCTTTCTTCATTAAAGATCACACCATCTTATTACAAATGTAAATTTTCTGAGCTGTCTCCAGAAGTCATTTGCCTCTGCTGATGTACACCGTTAGATATAGAGAAGCACCCCTACCAATGTTCGTTTTCACTTCCTACTTAATACAACCCTACTCAACTACATAGATCATCATCACATAGGTTTCCTTACATGTTTAATAGAGAAAGTAACGAAAATCTTCACCAATCGTACGTCAGAGTTAGTAATATCCCTTTGGTTTACTTCGGAGGGCTTTTTTAATACACATGAGGAAGATAAATCATTCCGTCCAACAATATTTAAGTTTAGAGTTCAAAAGTCCTCTGTGTTAGCTATTATGACATCAATCACCTGCTCAGTAAATAAAATTTATTTTCATTTCTCTGCTCAATAGGGGAGAAATCAAATTTAAGATATCCAAATGTAGTAGGTTTCTTATACTTGCCTCCTTTGGGAAGAGAGATTCAATGCTCTCTGTTAAACTTTGCTTTCTCCAGTCATCTGCCTATTCCTATGAACCCCACAGATAAATAGATAAGAGTGATTTTAAACATATGACAGAGTTCTAGTATCCTCAATAATTCCTCTCTATTTCAATCCACTCAAGTTGATTAAATTTTAGTTCAGGGACACTATTTATTTTCTGGGATTAGTCTAACATTAGTGCAAGTTCATTGCCCAGATCTTGAAAAAGAACAAAATGGCCATAGAAAAATAGAATTGGTTTTCAATATGTGGAAAGAGAATACCATTCTAACAGATCCATCTCGTGAGAAGTTGTGCCCTGCTCGTTTAAATGACAAAAAACACATAAAATGTTAGGTAGAAAGACTTGATGGAGAAGAATACCTATAAAAATACTTAAACACTAAAAAGGGGGTTGCTTTACTATCATGCATATGCTAAGATTGAGATTTCATTACGCATCAATAATAAAATGGTGTGTATAATATCTATCGTTTGTTTTGCCCAATGTGCTTTGAACACTATGGGAACAGTGTGAAAATGATATGTATAGCAGAAAGTAGCTAGTGAACAAGATTGTCATTGTGAATTGGGTCTAGGATAGGTGGATCAAAACTGATTTTAGCTTGAGTGATGAGAAGTGGATTTAGCTTTATGGATGGAAAGTGGGTCTGGCTTGGATTATGAGTGGACGGGAAGAATGATTGTTACCCTTCCCACCCAGATTCAATTCCCATGAGTAAGATGTTGAACTAAAATCTTAACAAATATATCCAGCTTATGCAGAATCCAGTGCACACATAGTACCATCTTCCTCAGAATGAGGAGTGCCCAGCAAATTCACCGAGTAGTTACGTAGCAAATTTACCAGTCATATTCATTTCCCTTTGTTAAAAAATGGAAAGATCATTATTATTTCTTACTATGGGGATGAATGGTTTCATTATCTTTGGCAAAGGAAATTACCCTAGGGCAGTTGGTAAAACCTTTGCTCTTCCATGAGAGAGGTACAAACTTTGAATCTTTCTCCTGGTACGTATCATACAGTGTTAATGTAGAGATGGAGTTCACAACTTCACACAGATCAAATGAAAGGAAACCTATAAAGAAAACTCACAAAATGTCTCGAAAAATGCTAGAGGTGCTAAACTTTTCACAATAAGCGAGGAAAGTAAGTTTGATAACATTCGTGCCTTTAGATCCTGTGAAAAATAAAAAAGGAAAATAAAATTCCAAAGCAGGTCCATGGGGTTTTGGTTCAATGGTTAACCAGGGGTGGTGAAGGAAAATCAAATTTCAAAGCAGGTCCATGGGGTCTTGGTTCAATGGTTAACCGGGGGTGATGATAATTCCCCGCCAAGGCTCAAATCACATAAATACATTGTTCAGTGGGTCCTTAATGAAAGGGATCTTTCTAAAATAGTATAAGACGACTACACTTCATTGTAATGGAGATGTTACCTAAATGTTGTAAGAAGTCTACACTTCATTGTAATACTACCAGATTAAGAAAGGGAATGCTTGCCAATAAAGATAAATTAAACGCTGGCCAACCACAAAAAAGGAGATAGAAGCAACCTAATGAGGGAGGAGGGCAGGAAGAAGATTACCAACAAGGGAGGAAGGCAGGAAGAAGCTTACCAGCGAGGGAGGAGGGAAGGAAGAAGCTTACCAGTTGCAGATGTAGATGTGGAGTGACGAAACCTAGTTTCTAGAAAAACCAATGGCATGACCACAAAGATAACAAGGAAGCACACCATGGCTATTCGATGATGAAAACCCTCACCTCCCCATCCTCCATTTCTACCACGCCGGTAGCCCTGCCACCCTCCATTCCACACTCCTCCTCTTTTGAGAGGCATCTTTAGCTCTCAAACCTAACACCACTTTTCTCCTTCTCCTCCACCTAAATAGATATCGAGCAATGCAACCCTTACTCAATCATAATCCTCTACATCAAACCCATATCACGGTTAGTAGAAGTATATGAAGTCAGTAACAACCAAAAAACACTTAGATCTCATATATACTTCAGAGGATTTGATAGAAAAATTTACCAAAGGCATTATGAAATGGATAGATCAACTGATTTCATGTAGCTATGAGAAAGAAAGGGACACTCACATGGTAAAAACCTAGATGAAAATGGGCATAGGGGCCAGAAGTAGACAGATTTGAGGGTCTCTTACTTTGTTAACCTTTTCTGTTAAAAAACCAAAACATATAATTAAGGGAAACACATCATTTAGATTCAGATGCCAACATAGATGTTATTATTAATGGGGATCCTCACGAGTCTCGCTGACTATTCATGCACTACGACATAGGAAGAGGAAGAATAAGTAGGCAGCATTGGGTATATATGACGCCCCTCAACCTACTAATTTAACTGAGCAGATACCCACTTGGCATGCCTTGCATTGAGGCATGTAAAGGTAAAGGGAATGCTAGGGGGGTAATTTGATGCAAAGCAAGGGTGAATTATGCCTTCATGAATGCACATCGTGAGACTATGTTTAAGATTCGCGATTTTGAAGCTGTGAGAATGCTAGAGTGTAAGCACAAGAGAGATGCTAAACATATTGTGATCTAACATTTGAAATGGTGACTTATTGATTGATTTCTCATTCAGAATGAAGAGAAACAATTTGATGACTCGTGGAGAGAAATGATGAGTGTTCTATTGAGTAAAGGAAATACATCATTTTGAGGCCATGGATAGATCTTAATGGTCTAGGATGCTAGTGTTAGTAAAGCCCTACCTAAATGCCTTATGATTGCGACATGGATGAGTGTTACACTTACATTATTGATGCACTAACCATAGGGAGTTGGTATAATATTCATGGTTATGGGTGCTTACAAAACTGGGTTTTCATATACCTATGAAGTGAAAGAGAAGCAAGTACCCTTTCTTCAAGATAGGAGTAAGGTTGTAAGCTTTAAACCAGCCGACAAAGAAATTTTTTGTTAAAGAATACATTTTACACATCCTGTGTCCATTATTACAAACTGGTTTATAAACATAGTGTTGGATTAATGTCATAGCGCTTCTAGAATTTGTTTTGATTCTCATAAAACATGTTGTATGTTGTCATCTGCTTTGAATTTTGCAGAAGAAAAAGTTGGTCCTTTAACAAGACTTGAAGCTAAAAGACAAACAACACAGGAATCTACAACTTCTTACCTCTATTGTTGTCATGTTTAGCTTGCCCCACCAGAATGGTATCAAAGTTAAGGTGAGGGCAAGGTATTAGAGCTAAGGTGAGGGAAAGCCCAAGCAAGGACGAAAGAAAGCAGAAGAATTTTTCTGACAACATTGACCTCCTTCCTCTTCAAAGATTAGTCATCATGAAGCATTGAATCTCCTACTCGAAAATTCTAGGATGCGGATCCCAGAAAGGAAATGAGATCAAGGCCTCATCAATCAGGCATCTCTAGGATAGATCTCTTTGTCAAATTGTTGGTCAAATGATCTATATCTAAGGCCTTTTGACATGACTACAGCCAGGAAGCTTTAGTTGCTTTAGGGTCAAATCTTCTATTATGAAATCACCCTTGAATTTAATTTGGTTTGGAGATAGTGTCTCACTCGGAATTCCTTCTCTGTTGCAGGTTTATATAAAATCATATCTGAAGCTATAAAATTCCTAGCATCTAAGCTCATATATATAATATTATTCTTGAGCTCATTGACATGCCTACGGCCTTCTGTTAGGGCTTTGTCTATCTCACAGAGAAGTATAAAAGGCTACAAAAGGTGAAGTATCCTCGGTCCTTGGACATCAATCAAGAGGGTTTGAAAAATAGCGTTTGTGGTTTTCCATTGGGTAGACGTTTATTGAAGGTAAATGATCAACCTTTGTGTGTCTCTGAGATTCTAGTATCAAAGGAAAGGGGGTTCGTGACAAATAAAGATCATTTCAATGATCTCGAAATCTAAAACACAATGTTCTAAAATCTCATTTAAATAGGTGTGACTGTTATTGGTGTCTAATCCAAATGCATCTCAACATTTCTTCTCATATCAACTCATTGAGGCAATTAGGACACACACATGGGTTTACCCTAGAGCCATCCCTTTTTATATGATTTTTACATCTTGGGTTTAAAAAACCTTTATATGCTCCAATTAGTAATTTCTAGTACCCATGCTCGATGCATGCCGCACATTATCTTTCATAGCTGCAAAATTTGCATTTCATTAGTTAAAGCTAGGATAGAATTAGTCTTAGTCAAAGAAGTCTATTTTATTTGATGGATTCAAACTAAATTTAATTTACTATGGTTTTTCCTTTACTTTAATTTACTCTAGTTTCAATAACCATCAAATCTTCCATAGAAAGAAACTCGATAATAGAACTGGAGTTAGATAGAGACTTACCACTGTGAGAAATGGATACAGTCGAAAGTTATTTCCCAAGGCTTTGCGGGCCGACGAGATCCATGAATTTTTTTCCCTCTTCCCTAGATTTATCAATGGCCTTTGTTGCAGCAGCCTTTTAGAGGGGGAAGAGGCGATAGTCTCTTGTAGTAGTGATTCAATAAAATGGAATCATTCTTAAGTTTTTGGAAACCCTTTTCCATGATGTTTTTAGACATTTACCCCTTTTCTAAAAAGTTTCACCACTTTCAAATGGGCAAGAGGCGACAGTCTCTTGTTGCTCTTTCACAAAAGGTGTCATGTCACTCATTGTCAAAGGGAATAGAGTGACATGCTTCAAAATGTCACATTATTCCATGGCTTGAGTCTGTATTTTAAGCTAGTGAGGTGGAAGGGTCTCTAAGCTTGTTTAGGTGTACAGTTAAAAATGAACATTTCACTGTCATTCTCATCTTCAAATAAAAGCTCATGGAAGAGCTTAGTCTTCTCTTTTTATCAATTTGATAAATAGTTTACATATGGAAGAGGGTATATCTTGGCTACAAACATGGGCTATAAAGTTTGGGGTGGCATGGGACAATAATAAAAAGGTTTGTTGACAAATGTATATCTTCCCAATCTCCCCCCACGAATAGGCCTTAGTGAAAAATGGCTACAAGAATCTTTAAAGGAAATTTAGGATGAATATTGTGCTCACAAGTTGAAGTTTCTTGAACAAGAGATGGGAAAGGATATTGTTGGGATGTTTAAGAAGAATTTAAAGCAAGATACATAAGCTCAGAAACCCCAAGGAGAAACCCAAGATAGACATATCAGCTCTAACCGTTGTCCTAAGTCATCCAATGCTACTTCTTAATAAAATGTCTATTATTGGTGTTGGTGGATAAAGAAAAAAAGGAGAGGGATGCTAATGATAGGAAAGGGAGAGTGAAGATGAAAGAGATGAGATCGACGTTTCCCCTAGACAATGCCATTTCCCCTATCCCCCAAATTTTGTTTCCTCTTCTTAATGAAAGGAATATTACATTGGGTTAAAATATAATTAGAGTAATTGATCTCTGCAAATTACGGAGGGTTTCTCTGCGAAGGCAACGGCATCGATCCGACCTTCCTGTGTCTACAAAACTACTGGTGGGTCCATAAACTACCAGCCTGAATCCACACCCATACGATTATCACTGTCTTATGTTGCGCCGCCGAAAGTAGGGTTTCCTTATTCCTTGCTTAAGATAGGGCTTCTAAGAAGCTCGGAGGTGGAAAACTGAACGGCTCTGTTGCCTATCGTGGCCCCTCTCCTGGAGCTAATAGCTGTCAATTTGATCGGCCTTAATAGTTTGGCTCTGACTCTCAGACGCCTACGGATCATGCCCTCAACAGAGTGCTCTGCGGCAGGCTATGATGGAGATCGAAACGCCGTCCCTTTGGAGATAAAGAAGCCGCTGCAAAGTTATGTAGGAAAATACCCTGCCCTGAGCATGGATTTTTCCCTCTTTATGTGGGGTTCTGGAACAGAGATCGGTGTCATCGAAGCACTGGCAATACAAGATCGGGGCTATAATGGAATAGATTGAAGCCTCCACAAGAAACTGATAGATGGGTTAAATAAATCTGAGCTGATATTATTAACATGGCAACAACCTCGGGAAAAAATGGATACTACGGTTTTGTCGACGACTCTGTCTTTAGCAACACTCGCGCCGCACCAAAGTGCCTCTGAAAATTTCTCTGCCCCCTTTTAGGTTCAAGTCACACAGATCTCAGGCAAGACCATTCTGCAATGGGTATACCCTTCAGATCTGGTGCAGAATCTCAAGGTAAAATTGGAACGCCGATTTGGGATCCCCACTGCCCTTCAGAGACTTATATTTCAAGGTAAACAACTTGATGATCCTCTTCCCCTCTGTTCTTACAACATAAAAAATAATAGCTCTTTAGTGTTTTCCCTTCGCTTGAGAGGTGGTGCTGCAGGTCAATCTTCTTCTGCTCCTCCCTTCTCCTACAAAGTTGCAGTACACTCTGAGATTCCCATTTCCCCTGAGACTCCCAAACCCAAGCCTTTTTTGGTTGACAAGTTAGAGGAGGTTCCCTCTGTTGAGATCTCCCACCCTGGCCTGGCAGATGACCTTCAAAAATTTGCTGAAAGGGCCATCATTTGCAGATTCAATGGGCTTTGGCCACGCTATAAGGACCTCTATGACTAGATCCATGACAACTGAACTCACCATTGCAAGGTCCGCTTCTGCTCAAAAGGATATTTTATAGTTCTGTTCGACAATCCTAAGCACTATGAACAGGCCTTAGAAGAAGGTCATTGGTTTATGGGTACAACAGGACTCTTGTTAACTCCATGGTTCCCAGATTTTGACCCAGCATCTGCTGTCATCACCAAAGCGCTTGTCTGGATCAGACTTCCAAACTTTCCAGCTCACCTGTGGCATTTAGCGGTCTTTAGAAGCATAGGCAACACCTTGGGCAGTTTTTTAATGGGAGATTCCTGGTAGGAACATCAATGTCTCTACACATATGCCAGATTATGTGTGGAGCTAGATCTAAGCAAGGGACTACCATATCAAATCATTCTCAAGATCAATGACTTTGTTTGGAACCAAAACCTGGATTACGAAAACACTGCCTTCCGCTGCCGCCACTGTCACCTAACAGGGCACCTACAGAATTCTTGCCCATCACTTCCTGCAAAATCGAAAAAGGGAAACTTTGCAAAGACCAAAACCAATCGTTGGACCCCTTGTTCTCCGCCGCCAGCAGTGATCTCTGATTCCTCAAGCTCGGAAGATGAGGAAAGCGATGCAGAACCGAACCAGGCGCCTCAGACGATGGATCCGTCCACTGATACTCCTATGCACACCACTGTCACAGAAATCTCCCAGAAACGCATCCATGAGACCTCCTCTTCTGAATCAGGTAAGGAGATCCCCCTGTTGGATAACTCCAGTCTTCAAGTTGTTTTAGCTCATACTCCCCAGGATGGCTGGATAAAAGTCAATAAAAAGAAAGGGAGAAAACATCTTGTTGAGAATTCTGCCCCTGTGGGGTAAATGTCAGTTTTTTGCTCTCAAGTTAATTGTTGTAGCTCCGTGAATGGTTCCCTCCTTCTCCGAGACCAAGGTTGATAGTTTCATCATTTCCGGTCGGCCAATTTCTTGTCTCTCTTGATTGTACTATATATTACTCAATAGAAATAGTTTAATTTTACTGAGAAAAAAAGAAAGAAAGGCATATTACATTAAATATATCAATAATTATAAGCCATGCATTTTGACACCCTTGTACATTCTTTTTGATTAATAAAAAATCTTCGACTTACAAAAAAAAAATAACACACTATACTCACACACAATGCAATAAGAAAGCCCCCATTGATGTTATGCACTACTTTAAATGGGTTTAATAGCCTTGGATGGCTCTAACAATCATAGTTGAGTGTATATGATGTTAACTAATTTAACCAACAAAACATGCCTTCGACAATGGTAACTAGACTTACACTCCATTTACTGCATTAAACAATCAAGTGAGGCTTTAATAATTATAACCAAACATACAAGTCATTGAACAAGTTAACCAACCTAACATAACTTTAATAGTGATAACCAAAATGTACATGTTACTAATCAATGGACCATTGTGTCATGCCTCTAACATGTGCAATTGAACATAAATGTTGTTGATGGGGTTGACCTATCTAACATATCTTCCACAATTGTAGTCAAACATGCATGTTGATTCGATTAATCTCCTAGATAATTTTAATCAAAAATACATATTCATATCCAACCTAACATGTCAGTAATAGTGATAATGGAATGTGCATGCCAATGGCTAAGCTAATTGACCTTATATGTTGTTCATTGAGATGATTAAAACATAGCTCACTAAGTTGACCAACTTGACAAACCATTGGTTTTGTCATTAAACTAACATGCCTTTAATAGACACAACTAAATGTACATGATGTTACACCAGTAAACCTTCATGACATGCCTTTAACAGTAGTAACAACATGTGCAAGTTCAGGATTGGGAAAACCAAACTAATATACCTATGATAATCATAATTGACCATACATGTTTGTTGGGATCAACCCTTCAAGTTTTCCCTTGCTTCTATACAAAATTAACCATTCCATGCAACTCTTAAAGTAACTTTGATACATATACAAATTAAGTTTGTATTTACATCTTCAATTTGTGTTAAATTGTTCCCTCTTTAAAGGTCACAGGATTCGACCCAATGGAAATTAAGGTATGTACACATCCATAGATTAAATAGTTAAAGCATTGAATTGAGGGCATCCCTTGCCTCACAAAAAAGGGGGTCTCATATATCAACTTGGCAGCTACCTGCATTATAACTTAATATTAAATAATATTCTTATTTTTTCAATTAATATGAATGCTTCTAATATTTAATATATTGTTAAGGAGATGACCCCTTGACTAATTAGTGAAGTATTTAATATTGGATGAGAGAGTTGTAAGGCTGAAATTTTGGCTACCATGGGTTAAGTTTGGTGTTTGTATTATGTCAATGCAAAATTACATTTCACACCTCTCCAGGAATCAATCAAAATCATTTACACATACCAATCAAAGGCATTCAATAGATGGTCAAAGAAGTGGTTGGGAGGAGTTCACTGTCATATCCATCCAAGGGTTTCCAAACTAGAGAAACAAGGGCATGTGTTTGATTTATGGGCTAATGTTTGAAAGACTGCGACGAGGAGAGGAGTTGGTGGGAGTCCTTATTATCAAAAGGCTCTGCACCATTTCATTTATTTCTTAAGGAAGGCTTGAAATAAGTGATTATAGATATATGATACATATAATATGTAAACCACTCACAACACAACAATATTGAACATTTGCATGAGACATAACTTAATTTATTTTCAATATATTTTTTCTTTAAGAAAGGCAAGATATGCTACTATAATGTAATACAATGATTCACCAATATTGGGCACTAAACAGATGACTTAGACCACAGATGTTATGTACGTTGACAATCATCCACCATAAGCTATGATTATTAGCCACTTTGACACCCCTCATTTATGGTCAGTCATTGAACATGGTCATGAAATTTGAGATCATTGGACATGGTTAACATGCTTTCGTTAACACAATCTAGTGTGGTGTGAGGGCCTTGCCTACAATGCAAGCTTTCTAACACCCTTTACAACAATATTGCTTCACAAAAGGCATTTGACATTGATTCATAATTTTTCCTTTGTATATGAGAAAGAAACTAAATGTTACTTCTCCCTTATCCAAGATAATGCTCTTGATTACAAATTGAACAACGTATCATGACATTGCCTCTCTCTTTGTGTGAACTTTCTCAATTAGCATCTAGATACCTTGTGAGACAAAACTCAATGTATGTATTGTATTTGGTATTGTGTCAATTATTCAATTTTTATGTCCTAATATTGTGTTAATGGCCTTCCAATGCATGGTCAGTCTTGAATTAAAATTTTAGCAATCACAGGCACAATATTGGGACAATATGTATCCATCTTGGTGGACAATGGGGCGATTTTTTTTTTATTGATGCACAATTGGTGGAGTGTAGAGGCATTCATAGATTGATATATATCCTGAACAACGTGGGCAAGAGAGGATTCCCATGCTTCACCTCAGTTGTCTTCTTGATCGTTGGTTCGATATGTTGAGGATATGGTTAATGGGACAAATGTTGAGGATATGGTTGATGGTTTGATATTGAAGTCAAAATCCTTCCTTGACCCTTTAGCCAAAGAGGTGTCTCCTAAAGTATCTCCAATAATATCCTATGAAGAGTCATAACATTTAACCTAGAATTATGGCCCACCATGATCATCTAATAATTAATTGAAATAGCACTAAACACCAATTTAGGAATTGAGTGAATCATATCATGGGACTATGCTAGTGGGTACCCTAAATAAATGACTTGAAAACCCCTTGATTTTCTACCTTGATGTCATTCATCTCCCAAATTTCTTGTTGAATACACAAGTCCTAGAAAACACGATAAGGAAGATGAGAGGGAGTTGACAAGGACATTAGGTTGTCCTAGAACATCATAAAGTGCATCCACATGGATGAACATGGAATGGGAATTAAGGTCATAAAGTATACTAGAGTATTAGACAAATAGGGTGCATCAAAATATTTTTTAAGTGTCCCAAATGGCAATATACAATCTTATCTCCTCTAAAATAAAATATACATTTATTGTGGTGATAGTAACCACAATATTCTTAGAACTAGTGGTATAGTGTTTGGTCATGAATGAATATGTGGAAAAGAAATCTAAAGCTTTCCACTGAGTGGCATAAAATAGTTCGTGGGGCCAAATCAAAATTTCAAGGGAGATGTCAAGGATCTCTGGTAAAATTGGGTCAGTAGCCAAAGGATACCTTTCAAATAATTTAAGGAGAGCAGGGAATATTTAGAGGAGGCCAACTCAAGAAACCATAAGCAAGAAAAGGGGGAAGTATCTAACAAATATGTTTTGAGTAGGCAACAAAATTCCCATCCTTGAATCAAATGGTGGTTTACATAGGGCTCATGAGAGAATATGGGATGGAGGGTAGATTGGCATGGTAAGAAAATGAGATAAGGGTTTTATCTACTAAAGGAACATGGGATGGAGGTTATATCTACGTTCAGGGAGGCCTTTAGCTTTTTTGACAAGGACAGAGGTGGATGGATCACAACAAAGGAGCTTGGGACAGTAATGCATTATTTGGGTTGAACCCCCAATGTGTATTGGAAGTGGTCCAAATGTTTTATATTCAATAATCTAGTGCCAAATACAATAAACCACAAAAGAGTAGTTCTAATCTGCCTGTAAATGGAACATATTAAATACACCATTCCAAATTGATTTTACTAAGAAGAATCAAAGAAATAGATGATTTTGTTCATGCATCGCCTCCATACAGAGTAAACAACAACCAGGCCAACTCTATCCTTTATGACACAAATTGTCACATGCCAATATGAAGTCGAAAAGATACATTACTGATATTCTTAGGTAGAGCGAAAATATGAAGCCAATATACAGAGATGCTTTGAAGAACTGCTCGAACTAGAGTCGACTTGCCTTCTAGGTAGAGCCTCTTGTGTTCCCATGATAAAAGTATACAGTGGATTTTATATATAATTCAGCTCTAATCCTTAATTCCATAACAATTAGGTTGGAGCATAAATCTAAGATATTTAAAATCTACATCCAATGCAGTGGAGATAACACCAAAAATATGATAAATTTCCAATAACAATGCATCATCTGGGTAAGAATAAATCCTATGAGATTTAATATTATTCATAAGGAGTCCAAAGGTCAATCAAAAGATGTCAATCTACCAGATAGTAATACATCATCGATAAAAATCAAAGGAGTCACTGTGACTTGTCTACCTATGCACATGCAACGAAAATTACATTTAATCCATCTACCTCCACACCTGCAACCAAAATTACCGCCCTTGTGAATTTTGTGACTAATTCTTCGAAAATCCAATCTTTTATCGTCAACGTCTTCTTCTTGCAAAAGTTGTCATAGATATTTTCAAGTAGGCATATTGTCTACTAATGAATATTCTATAATTTGCCTCTACCATCCTTGTAGAAATTATGGTGTAGATTTGCAACTACTCATGAAGTTTTAATCAAAATCATAAGACACAAGCCTACTCTACTGCTCTTCAGAAGTTAATTCACAATTTAGAACCAAAATTTCATACATGCAATAAGAATAACACACATGCACACAAAATGTTTCCAAAGGAAAACAATATGCTAAAAACCCCAATGTCTATGATCAATAGAAATGTATTGCAATTTATTTTCTCAACTGAGCACAACCTACAAGTGAATAACCTGTCTCTCTACTCACTAAGAATCTCTAAGCCAGACTTAGTAAATTTCTACCTCTGCTTGAGCCCATATTTCCTTTCGCAATTCCTTGAGAAATTAGGCCCCTATTATTTAGGAATTTTTACAAAATGGATTGTGAAATTCCCAAGGTTGATCATCTGACTGTATTCAACACCTGTACACTCAAGGCTAGTCTACAGTTGATGTTACACTGCCTTGGAATCTTCACCATAGCTGGGGAACTCGAATACTCCATGCATTAGCTATTTTTGGTTGATTAGTTAAATGGATGATCATTGAGTTTGACTGAAGTCCTGCTGCACAATTGGCCTTCCACTAGTTCCTCAAGCAGTTGGAACAAGTTTAACTGAAAATACCTTGAGATAACTGACTTTGATTGCTACAAATTAACAATCGTACATGCTTAACTGAACTATAACTCCTCCAACTTGAATTTACTATGTAAACCAGGTGACACAAGCCATGTCACACAAGTTAATTGCATCCAAGCTGTCTATTGATGTGGAAATTCATTTTTTCTCAATTTAATAAAGGAAAAATCAAATTGAGAATTTCTTGCTACATTTTTTAAGACTTCCTCTCTGCAAGAAAGGGATTATCAACCACCCCTATCCTGCACCTAAGGAATTCGAACTTCCCTCTTGAGAAAGATTTTGTCAAAATGTCAACATCTTACTCCTCTATCAGAATGGAGTGTAGCAACATCATCTACCTCTAGACATAGTCTCGTAAATGGTGATATTGGATATCTATATGCTTGGATTGATCACGAAATATAAGATTCTCAGACAGATTGATGCAACTCTGATTATCAGAATTGGATCCATCATCTGGCCAAATAGTCCAACAAGTATCTTTCTCATCCATATCGCCTCACATGTTTCTTGACTTGTAGCCATGTATTATGCTTCTGTCTACTTGAGCACCACAGATATTTGCTTCCTGTCATACCAAGAAACAACTACAAACCCAACACTAAAAATTACATTTGATGTACTCTTTCATTCTAATGGACTTCGTGCCCAACCTGCATCTGTGAAGCCACACAACTTCACTCCCTCTACTCGTCTATACCATAGCCCAAACTGGGTAGTGCCTGTGAGGTACCGGAAAACATGCTTAGTTTCCTTCCAAAATAGTTTGGTTCACCTAACCATAGCGTGTCTTAGCTCATTGACTGCACATCACATATCTGGTCATGTCTTCACAAGATACATGAGTGGACCCACTAGCTGTCGATAAATGGTAGGATCCAATTCACCTGAAGTGGCATCCTCCTTCCTCTAGTTATTCGTTAGAGGTGTTTCCATTGGTTTACAACTCTCCATGCAGAATCTCTGCAGTATCTCATTTTCACACTTGCCTTGAGAGACAAATAATTACCCATCACCTTGTCATACTTCCAACCCAAGAAAGTAGTGCATGAGACCCATGTCCTTCATTTAAAATTCCCTTACAAGGTCCTCCTTGCAAGATATGATCAACGTCTCATCACTAATTAAAATAAAATTATCAACATATAAGACAATAATAAGAAATTTACCTTCTATCCATACATGATGAGGTTTACATCTAGTTCACTTATGGTGAAGCCCAAACTAGTGAGATAACTATTGATCTTGGTGTACCATCCACGAGGTCCTTTCTTGAGATCATACAGTGCTCACTTGAGTTTGCACACATGAGACTCTTGATCAAATGTGGCAAAACCTTTTTGTTACTCTATGTACACCTCCTCCTTAATAACCCCATTCAGACATGTTGTTTTTACACCCATCTGGTGGATATTCCACCCAATCTCTGTGGTGCAACGAAGAACTGATCTAATGGATGAGTACCTTACTACAAGAGAAAATGTCTCCTCATAGTCAATTCCCTCAACTTGAGAGTACCCCTTGGGCACAAATATGGCCTTATACTTCCCTATTCTTCCGTTTGTTGCCTGCTTCACCTTCAAGATCCATCTCAAACCCACCATTGATTTATATGTTGTTCTTGGGATATTTTCCCAAACACAGTTCTTTGCACTGGATTCATATTCCTCCACCATTGCATCAACCCATATAGGTTTATCTATTTCTTCCTCAAAATAGGATGGCTCAATCTCTATAAGCTCAGTCATAAGAGCGATGTCGCTAGTCTACCTCTCAGGTTACCTCCTTTGCTTATGTAAATTTGAAGGATATCCCAGATTCTCCCTCGCATCATGCACAAGTCTATCAACATCCTTAATTATTTTTCTTCCTTCTCTGGAGGTTTTGCTTTAGTGAATGTCTCCACTATCTGCTGCACAATTTGTGGTTGCTCTAGAACTTCTTGAGGTTCCTCTTTTTGAGCTAAAATCTCATCTTTTGGTGGCATCTAAAGATCCCTCTCAAGAGAGCACTACATATATTTCTCCTCATCAAAATTTACATCCCTTCACATAACTATCATTATGAGTGATGGCAAGTACACATGTTAGTTGTGGGGAGTTTTTGTGTAACCCACAAATACCCCGAATTTTGTTGTTGACTAAAGCTTCTTCCTTGATTCTTTGGAGACATGGTAGTAAACAGAGGCTCCAAAAATCTTGAAGTGCAACACATCCGGCTTTCTTCCTGAGAAATCCTCCTCTGGTGTAATATCGTGCCAAGAATCTGATAAGAACTTCAGTTCTACAAACAAACTGTTGTATTACATGCCTCAACCCAGAAATGCAGAGGTAGGCCTTGGTCATGAAACATCACCATTGTTGCTCCCAAAACGCTAAGGATATTTCTCTCAACCACCCCAGTCTAATGTGGGTTGTGGGGTGTTGTCAACTCTTGTCGAATGCCTTCTTTCACACATAAATTTTTAAATTCATTCAACACATACTAACCTCCATTATTTTTGTAGAAAGCCTTCACCTTCTTGTTGGTTTCTTTCTCAAACAATGCCTTGAATTCTATGAACTTGGAGAATGTCCCATCTTTCTTCCGCATGAAGAGATCCAACACTTATGTGAGAAGTCATCAATAAAAAGGACAAAATATTTGTGTCAGGCAATGGAGGATATAAAGAAAGGTTCACACACATCAAAGTGGTCCTTTCTTGGACTGCATGCGCTTTGTTGTCCTGATCATGAAATTCAGATTTTATGTACTTCCCCAAGGTACATACTTTGCATACATCCTACTGCTCAAGTGCTCCTTTAGGGAGGCTATTGGATATTTGTTGTATACTATTTGAGGTGCCATGATGCAAATGGCCAAGGATTATGTGCTAAAGTTAACCTACATCATGGCCTTACACTTTCTCTTCCTTAGTTTTTAATGCAACACATTCTTCCACATCTAACTTACACAGATTCCTCACACAAACCTCGATCTTCTTCACCTGTCTCATGGCTATGTGTCTTAGGAATTTTTTTCCTTTGTTGAAGATCACGTCATAACCATGGTCTTCCAAAACTTCAACAGAGATGAGACTTTTATTTAGGCCTACAACAAACATTACATCCTTGAGCCTAAGAGGGGAGCTTGACTCCCTCTGAAAATTGACTATACCAATACTGGTTATGTTGTACCTTCCGTCATCCCCTAGCTTGATGTACATATGAAGATCTTTCTCCTCCAAGTCACTGAAAAGTCTCTACACCCTGTCATGTGGAACAATGCACCTGAGTCCTAGTACCACATGCTCCCCATCACTATGTTGGACATGCATGTGATAAGGGTAAAGTCAAGGTCGAACTATGAATCCAAGGCTTCACCCACTGCTCCTCCTAAGGTATTCTCACTCGCCTCTTTCTGTGGGCACTTCGTGGCATAGTGCTTGTATTCATTACAATGGAAGGATTTAATTTTTGACAAATCTTTCTCCTTTCTCCCTTGGTTGGATTTTGGTTTGGTTTGATATTTCTTCCCATTTTCCCTTCTTTCCCTTTCCAACCAATGAAAATTTTTCTTCATCCTTGCCCTTGGATGAGGTCCCATCTCTAGTATTCTACCTTATTTCCTCTTGTACGAAATCGTACCATAAGTTTTCCCAGTTCAGTAGTTTCTCCCTCCCGTTCACTTAATGTTGATAGGTATGCCAACCCTTGGGAAGGCCCAGAAGGGATATTCTTACCAAGTCATCCTTTGAAAGAGTAACACCAACTCCTACAAACCCATCATAAACTTGTGTGAACCTCCTTAGATATTGCAAGGTAATGTCATTCTTCTACACCTTGATATTTGAAAGTTTATCCTTGAGCACCAAATTTTTGTGGTCACTACTATTCTAGAACAGATTTTTGAGTGCCTACCACATTCCATAAGGATTTTCTTTCCCATGGAGATTGCTGACAATGTGGTTTCGTAGTCCCTCCAATATTATTATCCATACCTTGGCTATAACTTTCTTCCACTGAGCAACGTTTTGGGCATTAGATTCCGTTGGTTTTGTAACAACTCTCTTGATGTATTCTAGCAATCCATTTTCATTGAATACCTCCACCATGCAATCCTTGCAGTCAATGAAATTAGAGTTGCCTTCCAAGGAATACTGTAGCCTTAACCTGTTGAAGGTCATATTTTTAGTTCTTAAGAGATCTTACTACACTGAGCTGCAAATTCGAACCTCCTGAGAAACAAATTCGAAATTCATGCTCTAATGTGAATCCGGCTATGATACAATGTAGAAATTATGGTGTAGATTTGCAACTCATCATGAAGATTTTTCAAAATCATAAGACACAGACCTAGTCTACTGCTCTATGAAAGTTAATTCACAATTTAGAACAAAAAATTCAGAAATGAAATAAGAAATAAAATACATGCACACAATATTTTTCATGGGGAAATAAATCTTCTAATAACTCTAATGCCTTCTGGAATCAATCTAATGAATATAGATGTATTACAATTGATTTACTCAACTGTGCACAACCCATAAGTGAATAACCTAACCCTCTGCTCACTAAGAAGCTCAAACCCAAACTTTGTCAATTTCTACCTCTACTTGAGCACCTATTTCTTTGTGCAATTCCTTGAGAAATTAGGCCCCTATTATTTAGGTTTTTTTCAAAATGGATTGCACAATTCCTAAGGTTGATCATGTGACTGCATGTAACACCTGTACACTCAAGACTAGTCTACAACTAATATCACACTGCCTTGGAATCTCTACCATACCTGGGGAACTTGAATTTTTTGCATGCACTAGCAATTTTGTGATGATTGATCACTTAACTAGATGATCATTATATTTGACTGAAGTCTCAGTGCACAACTAGCCTTCCACTAGTTGCTCCAATAGTTAGACCTAGTTTAATTGAAAACAACTTGAGATAACTGACTTTGACTGCTACAAATTAGAAATCACACATGCTTAACTGAACTCTAACTCCTCCAACTCAAATTTATTGAGTAAAATGGCTGACACAAACCATGTCATACAAGCTAATTGCATCCAAGTTGCCTCTTGATGTGGAAATTCAAATTTTCTCAATTTAGTCAAGGCAAAATTAAATTGAGAATTTCTTGCCACATTTTTCAACAATCCTTCAAGTGAATCTAATCCATGTTGCCAATCTAGCACTACAATCGATGGAGACCCCGAAAAGTACTCCAACTATGTTACCACCCATTAATGTTCTTCGAAAGTGCCTCCATCGCTCCTCTCACAATGCACACCTCTGTTTTCAACCTCCATAACACTAAATCCCATTAGTTGTTGTCAACCTCCATCACTCTACTTCTTGAAGAAACCATAAATAGCATAAAGACGAACTCCTAATCCTATACCTTTTTTACTAGCGCATCATATTGAAAATTTTAAGACAAAAAAATTATTTTATCTTAAAATTTGTAGAGAAACTTATGACACCAGGTAATGGCAACTTAACTAGACCAACTTATGCTAAGTGGCTTTTGCTTTCCACTCTGAAATTTATGCTTCACTTTTGCTTCACTACTGCACTATTTGCACAAATATGTCATCGTTACTAATCTTGGCATTAAATATGTCATGAATTTCTTTTCCTTAGGGTTAATTACATTGTCATTCCATGGCAGGTATGGCAAAAAATAAATGTAGGCAAAGATTATCTATTTATCTAAGACTAACTATGTGTTGATATATAGTTAGTTTAGATCCAAATATTCTACTTATAAGGCATTCCCATATCAATTCAAGGTTTTGGTTAAGTACATTATTATTGCATGCCAGGTATGGGAAAGAATAAATGCAGTCGAAGATTCTCTGTTTATCTAAGACTGACTATGTGTTGATATATAGTTAGTTTAGAGCCAAATACTCTATTTACCTATAAATAGAAGAATACGGAGGCTGGTATATTGTAATTCTGATTTATGTATTAGCAAAACCTACCTGCGTGGTTACTTCGTTTTAATGATTTTATGGTTGGGTCGTGATATCTCCTAACAAGTAGTTAATTGAATAATTAATTAAATAAACAAATTAAATAAAATGTTATCAATCAAAATTAAATTTAATGTATATATTCATTTAAATGTATCTAATTAAATTTAAGTATACCTATTGTTACATATTCTAGATATCTATGTGATATCTTGCTTCATATTTCTTCAGTGCATTACATGCAATTAAATATTTCTTCAGTGTAGTATATACACAAATATGTCATGGTTCATGATTTCACTTTCTTTTTGGTCTACACAAAGGCATGATCGATTTCTTTTCTTTTGGTTTTGGTTAAGTACATTATTATTGCACGGTAGATATGGGAAAGAATAAATGAAGTGCAAGATTATCGGTTTATCTAGGACTGACTATGTGTTGATATACAGTTAGTTTACGCTACTACATAAAGGAGGGTTTTAAGACAATATTTGAGACAATTTTTGGGTAAATTGTCGTAACTTAAGAAAAAAAAATTGTGTATTGTCTTAAATATTGTCTTTAAGCGGTTGTCTAAAAAATTATTGTCTTAAAAAATAGTGTCTTAAATATTATTGCCTTAAAAAATATTGTCTTAAAGTATATTGTTTTAAAGATTATTGCCTTAAAAAATATTGTCTCTATAAAGAGAGTATATAACACAGCCATTATTGTCCCTTAGGAAACAATTTCATTTTTTTCTCACTGGAGACGATTTCATTTTTCTCTCTCTAATGAGAACACTTGGATTATAGACAATATGTCTTTAATACTAGCTATTGTCTCTCTAGAGATGATAAAATTTTTATTTAAAAATCACTTTTGTCTCTTTAGAGACAATACAAAACAATGAATCCAAAAATATCTCAACATTGACATAAATCGATATAAAAAACATTTAATTAAAAATGAACTACAAAATCATTGACTAATTCATGTTACCTCCTAAAGCAAACACTCTTCCATTGTGCTAGCACACTTTAAAAAATTATGTGAAGAGTTATACCAATCCTTAAAATTACATTTATAGTCATTGATTTTAAATTAAAGAAAAAAGATAAAAGATAAAAATTAAGAACTACAAACAAACCCAAACACCAAACCAAGTGAAGAGTTATGGCAATCCTTAAAATTACATTTATAATAGTTGATTTTAAATTAAAGAAAAAAGTTAAAATAAAAACTACGAACAAACCCAAACAGCTCGTGGAAGCTCTGAAATTTTTGACCAAGGCACTGGTGTCTTCGCACACCCTTTTGTTTATGCACAGGGATCTCAGGTGGGGTAACATGATGAAGAACATTGAATCAAATGAGTGGTTTATAATAGATTTTGAGGATTCCATTGGTGCACCTCAGATTTACCCTCATAATCTTAGTGGCTTGAACCAAGCTCTTGAGATGTTTAGGGGTGTTCATGGGGATAAAGTTGATGTGTGGAGTACTGGACACCTTATCAGGACAAGTGGGCTGAATGTGTCTGAGCTGTTGAGGAATTTACAGAATAGATGCTTGGAACAAGACCCAAATCAGAGGCCTTCTGCTGCAGATTGCTATCATCACATTTTTCAGTTGCAGTCCTCCCTGCCTAATTACTAAGATTAGACATTGCCAACCATGGTCAATTCTCAGTCCTATGTATCCCATTATTACTATTCATAGGATCCAGAATCACATGATTATTGAATGTTGTATTATCATAAAATTTGATATATCTATTGAAGAACTTGTTTCAGATTGTACACAAGGAAGACACCCCTTCCTAGAATGCCATTAGTTCACAATGGCGATCTCATGTAAACAAGCTGCAATGTTCATAACATTAAGCCATGTATCATAGCCTTGACACTTGATTCTAATGGAAATAAGAATATTTCCATGTTTTTCCCTAATAGGGGGTTTTTTAAAATCGGTGTTCTGATTTGTAGCTTTGATATAATTCGATTTTTAATTCGATGAACTGCATGCTTATTCTATTAAAATATAAACGATGTGTTTCATAGTTTGGTGTATGCCACACTAGAGAAATTGAAACAATAGATCTCTCCCTTTTTTTCATTCAAATAAATTATATATAAAGAAAGCTTTATTTTTTATGGTTTATGGTGAAGGGCAGATGATATCTAATGCTCAGTGCAAACAGTATTGAATGTTAAAGACCCTGTAGTGAAAGGCAAAGCACAAAGAAGGGCAGATGATATTTAATGCTCAGCGTATCAAAAAGTAATGAATGTTAAAGACCCGAGGTTCGCATTGAGGAAAAGTCGGTCGATCGGAGCTCTGGCGATTTGAATCTGCTTCCCACGCTCGCCTGTTCCTGCCCCCCAGGCCCTGCCTGGCAGGGCTGCTGCTCTCCTCAATCCCCTCTCGCCTTGGACTGTTCCGCTGGTCCCTGTTGTTGGGGCCCAGCCTCTGCTCTTGTCCCGCGCTGGTCTCCTCACGCAGTCCCCCGCTGGCCATTCACCTCTTGAATGGCCGGGCTCGCTCCCCCCCCCTCCAGACTCTGAGAATAATGAGGAAATTTTTGCCTCTCTCTTTTCTGAATCTGCTGATCCCAGACCTCGTCCCTCTGTGACCAAGTTCATCAAAAAACTCGATGAAATCCCTGAGGTTAATCTCCCTCCATCCCTTCCAAGGAAGTCTGCAATAACTCTTGCAGAAAGAGGGCTAGTAGGCCAGTTCACTGGCCTCTGGCCCTCTTCGAGATCAGTCCAGAAATGGGTAGAGCGCAGCTGGAGCGCGAGGATACAAGGTAAGATAGCCATCAGATTCTGCGGAAGAGGCTATTTCACATTTCTCTTTGAAACGAAAGAAGACAAGAATCTCATCTTCAGAAACGACCCCTACTTCATGGATTCAAGAGGTCTTTACTTGAATAGATGGACTCCGGACTTCAATCCGGAAATGGACATTCCAAATGCTGTTCTAGTTTGGGTCTGACTCCCTCACTTGCCGCTTCATTGCTGGGGAGACGAATCAGTAAAGGCAATAGGGAACGCAGTAGGTAAATACATCGACAGATCTGAGCCAAGGGAGAACATGCATGCGTGCGCGAAGATCTGCGCGGAAGTAGACCTAGGGAAAGGTCTGCCGGAAGCTATCAAGATCAAGGTAGACCAATGGACGCATATCCAGCAGTTGGACTATGAGCAGCTTCCCTTAAAATGCAAGGTATGCCACGAGTATGGTCATTTCGCAAATAGATGTAGTAAGTCAAAAATAAATGAATCTGCTGATAATGAGGAAAACCCTAAGAGCTCATGGGAACCAGTAAAAAGGAAAAAGCCTTCCTCCACCCAAGGACCCAACTCTAAACCCCCTCCGAAATCCCTCCCCCCCCTCCACCTCCCCCCTCCAGCTCAGCTTTCCCTTCATCCTCCAACCCCTTTGAATCCCTGTCCGTTGAAGAACCTTCTTCCCCTCCCTCTTCCCCACGAGCAGCTTCCTCTCCCCCCTGCACGATCCCTCTCCCTTCCCCCACTCCAACCATTGAGAGAATCCTCACCAGAAACAAATCGAAAGAAGCTAGTCAATCCACAGATCCCCCGAGAAAAGTTGGCCGAAAGTCAAACAAAGAGCTCAGAGATGAAACATCGGCAAAAGAGATGGCAACGGAAGCGCAGCAACCAATGGACTCATGCCTAGGCAAGCTAAAAGGAAGCGGAGAAAAATCAAAGGAGAGGAGTGGACCTCACCCAACAAATGGTAAATAATGATCTTGGTCTCTTGGAATTGTAGGGGGATGGGCTCTCCCTTAAAACTAAAAGAAATCAGGGATTTATTAAAACAGGAGCAGCCATACCTTCTCCTCATCCAGGAGACCAAAATTTCTGAACAAGACTTTCAAAAACAAATCCAAAACTCCAAAAACTTCATAGGTGTATCAACAGGCTCAGAAGGCGCCTCGGGAGGAATAGGAACAATATGGAATAAGAATAAATGGGAAATCATCAATTCTCAATTTTGCAACTGGTGGGTAAGAACAGATTTAAAAAACAAAGGATCTCAGGAAATCTACTATATATACAACATATATGCCCCAAACCATTATAGGGACAAAGGCCGCTGTTGGGACACCATATCCTCAGATCTTCAATCCGTGCAAAACAGGAATATAATTCTGGTTGGAGACATGAATGTAATAAGAAACGTGGATGAAAATTTAGGAGGAAACTACCACACAGATCCCTCAAGAGACATGCTAGAATCCATAATACAGTCACACAATCTGATTGACATTCCCCTATCCAACGGGAAATATACATGGACTAATAAAAGAACTGGCTCCTACAATATTAAAGAGAGATTGGATAGATTCTTACTTCAGGAAGGAAATGCAGCAAGTTTTCAGTCTATTAAGAGTCAATTAATTCATGCCCCGGCCTCTGATCACAAACCTGTGATTCTAAACTTAGACAAAGGCAGAAACTTGGGGCCTCTCCCCTTCAAATATAACAAAACATGGGATCTCCAAGAAGAACTTCGCACTCTCATCCAAAATCAGTGGGCCAAGGAAGTAAACGGATCACCCTACTACATCTGGGAAACAAAGTTAAAACACCTGAGAGCAGTCATCAAACAGTGGGCAAAGGAAGCAGCGATTTTGGAAAATAAAAAAAAATCAGATCTACTCACGAAGATGGAGCAGTGGCATAAAGCTAAAGAGAACATACAATATACAAGTGAAGATTTAGATCATGAAAAAGAAATGTACAAGGAACTCTTTCGACAAAATAGAGTAGAGGAAGAGGACCAAAGACAGAAATACCGGTGCCTTTGGCTGAAAGACCGAGACAAAAATACATCCTTTTTCCACAACAATATAAAGCTCAGGCGAGCTGGAAACCAGATAGATAAAATCGAGGCTGAGGGAAAAGAGATTAGTGACCAAGAAGAAATTAAAGAAGCAGCATACAACCATTTTAAATCTCTTCTTTCTGCTGCTCCTCAGCGAACAGACAGCTCCGACTTCCTTAGTGTAGTAGAGAACAAAATATCAGATACTCAAAATAAAGAGTTGGATCAGGACATTACAGAAGAGGAAATTCGAGCAGCAACATTCAGTATGCAGCAGGACAAGGCCCTGGGCCCGGATGGGTTCACGGTTGCCTTCTACCGAAATCATTGGGAAACAATCAAAAAAGACTTTGCGCGGATGGTAAAGAATGTATTCAAAAACCATAAGATGGGAGAAAATACCAAGTCTTCCCACATAGCTCTGATCCCTAAGGAAGCGAATCCTCTCTCTTTTGACAGGTTCCGCCCCATATCCCTATGTAATGTATCTTACAAGATTGTAACAAAAATTCTAGCCAATAGGCTAAAAAAACTTCTGCCTCTCTTAATATCTGAAAACCAGGGAGGTTTTGTTCCGAGCAAGCAAATAACTGACAACGTCATCTTGATCCAAGAAGCTATCCATAGCAGCCTCAACAGAGGAGAACGAGGTATGATAATCAAACTCGACATGGCAAATGCATTTGATAGAGTTGACCACTCCTTTCTAACAACAATACTCAAAAAATTCGGGATTTCAAAAAACTTCATAAGCATCATCAATGGGTGCATCTCCAACCCTTGGACCGCTCCCCTGATTAATGGTCGTCCCAGCAAATATTTTAGAAGCTCCAGGGGGTTGAGACAAGGTTGTCCTCTCTCCCCCTTCTTATTCATCATAATTGCCGAGACTTTGAGCATTCATCTAGAACACCTCCGCAGGCAAAAAGAGATCACTGGAATACGTATAGAAAGAGGGATCAAAGAGATCAATCATTCGCTCTTCACGAATGACACCCTACTCATTGGGGGAGCTTTCACCTTAATGGCAAAAAGATTCAAGAAAGTGTTGGATGCATTTCTAGCAGTCTCAGGAGGGAAGTTGAACAACAGAAAATGCAAGATCTATACCTGGAATGTTCCTCTCCAAATCCGGCAAAGAATATCCTTGATCCTGGACATCCCAGTGCAAAGGAACTGGAGCTTCTTCTCTTATTTAGGTCTGCCACTTGCTAAAGAAACAGTCAAGGCTGAGATTTGGGTCAAACACATAGAAAAGATGAGAGGCCTCCTTCAGAGCTGGGGAGTGTCTTGGTTTAACTTGGCAGGCAGATCGATTCTTATTAAGGCCATCCTCTCTTCTCTTCCAATTTATCAATATGCGGTCACCATGGCCCCGGCTAGCATTCATAAACACATGGAACTCATCTTGCAAAGTTTCCTCTGGCAGGCAGGAAAACAGGAGTCCAAGAAATTTAGCCTTGTCAAATGGGATCAGGTAACCTTACCATATGAAAAGGGAGGCATATCCATCAAAATCCCAAGCCTCTCCAATCAGGCTTTGGGTCTCAAATTAATCTGGAGAATTCTTTCTGGCAAAGGATCGTGGTGGGTGGAGGTCATAAAAATGAAATATCTCAGAGGTACGAACTCTAATCTTCTTTCTGAACCAATAGTTGAAAGACCCTGCACCCCCATGTGGAAACTCATTAAAAAAGTGCTTCCCCAATTCAGAGAAAACACATCCAAACTCCCTGAAAAAGGTAAGGACACTAATATTTGGTCGGATAGAATTATGGGCTCTAAGCCGAGAAACCTACTCCAAGCTCTCCGGCCTCTGCAGATATGGATGGAAGAAATAAATCTAACCACCTTGTTCGATATTTCAATATGGAATCATAACAATTGGCAAGACTGGAAGGACCTTCAAATCCCTAATGACCTCAAAGATCTCTGGTCCAATCTCAAGTCCTCTCTCTCTGGTTCTGCGCCTACCAATATAGGGATTGAAGACAGGTATATTTGGGACCCCAGTGGAGGAAAATTCACGGTAAAAGAGGGGTACAAAACTTTGCAGGCCACTACTCAAACAGCAAATTGGAACCTCTACACAACTGTCTGGAAATCAGAGTGTCTCCCAAAGATCAAACATTTCAATTGGACTCTCCTTAAAGGTAAGACCCTTACTGCTGAGAATCTAAGGAAAAGAGGAATTTTGGGACCATCAATATGTTGCTTCTGTCGAGCAGAGGAGGAAAGCATTCAACATATTTTCTTACTCTGTCCCTTTGCCCAAAGCTGCTGGAAGCAGGTGACAAGTCCCATGGAAATTAGTGAAAGTTTCGACTAGATCTCCTCTCTTCAGAAAAATTGGGGGAAATGTTATCCCTTCCCCATGAAAGGCAAACATAATATCAGCAGACTGTGGAAATGCATTCCAGCCACTCTATGTTGGCAACTTTGGCTAGCCAGGAATAACTACGTCTTCAACAACAAAAAGCCTAACACAGTCAGTATCCTAGCTAAAACAACAGCCATTATATCTGAAACAATAAGCACAAATTTCATCGCCCTCCCAGATCAATCAAGCTGGCATCAAGAAGAGATGGATTGGTACAATAAATTCAGCCTCAGTCACACCAAAAATCAACATTTCCAAGCAAAAGCACACAAGAAAAGGATGCACTGGAAACTCAGAGGATCCAAGGAAGAGGTTAATCAGTGGATTCTAGACCAGAAGCGCCCTACACTGCATTTTGATGGCGCTTCCAAGAATAACCCAGGGAAAGTTGGAGCAGGGGGTATCATAAAAAATCATCATGGAAAAACTATCGTAAGCTATGAATGGGGTCTGGGGAAAGTCTCTAACAACGTAGCTGAAGCGTACAGCCTCCTTCTTGGCACCTCCATTCTGAATAGGCTGGGAATCAGAAATACAATCATTTTGGGGGACTCGGCCATCATTATAGCAGCCTTGGTCTCGGGAGCAGATTTTAATAAAGCAGCCCTTAGCAATATAAAGCTCAGGATACAGGACAATCTCAGAAATATGGGAGACACGATGTTCAAGCATGTCTTAAGAGAAAACAACACTGAAGCAGATTTTTTCGCCTCTAAGGCCGTCAGCAGACAGAGTGGACAAATCAGAGAAAATGAGCGCATCTATGTCAAAGCAATTCCATAGCAGTCTAAGCTGTCCGACAACCTCTCTGAACAGCAACATCAGTATACTTCTGAAAACAAGTCATTTCAGTCATCATGCATTTCTAGTCTTTCCCTGTCACAATCTCGACAAGCTGATCCCAACCTGCCCCCTCGAAAACTGTGTTTCATCTCTCTCTCAGTATGCATCCTGGCTCGCTCTAAAGATTCGATCACACCATGTTTCACGTGATCCCACCTCTCGGAATTCTGGTAAATGTCCCCCCACAATCCTTATTGACTGCACCAAGGATCTCACGTATGATCTGGAGCCTGCCCAAATCCATGAGAATATCGCGTACCACCAGCTTGTTCAGCCTTCCTCGATGCTATATATACTTCCCACTTCCCTCGCTCATCCCAGAACTCATTCGCCCTCTCAGAAGCAAAGCAGAGGAGTAGTGTTCGGCCCCCTGCCCCCAGAAGCTCTCAGCAATAGAAG
This sequence comes from Pinus tabuliformis, assembly GCA_031772625.1. Lineage (NCBI taxonomy): Eukaryota > Viridiplantae > Streptophyta > Pinopsida > Pinales > Pinaceae > Pinus > Pinus tabuliformis. The sequence goes on from CM062806.1 coordinate 365,340,074, forward strand.
TAGTCAGCAGCCTTGTTCTCCCAAGCTTCAAATCTTTCCCCTTCTTGTTCATCTCAGATTCATTCCTCCTCTTCAGCAGCAAAGGAAAGAAACAGCTCCTGGCTCTCAGCCTCAGGAGTTTGGCAGCAACAGTGGTCGACTCCAGCTCATTTCTTCAGTGAGATCTTCATCCGCAATTTCCAAAGGTATATTCAGTATTTTGCATCTTCGGTGGATTTTCTATAACCAGTTCTGTTCTTTGGTTTCCTCCATAGATTGGCTGATATCTCTTAGCGCCGACTTCAGTCTTCATCCCCTCTGCTCTCCCGTTTCTCGTTTTCCCCTCCCTATCAGAGCTCCTTCTCTTCGTACCTTCTCTCCTATCTCCTATTCGGAGATGGCTTCAAATCCGGAAAATGATGAACATGCCGAGAATCCCTTAGACAGAGTAATCACAAAAAGCTCTTGTACGCTTTGTAAGACACATTGTTTTATGATAGCCCGGTTTGTGAAACATTTCAATGAGCTTAAAGAAGATTTTCAGGCTGACTCTAGATCTAAGAGAAAGAAACTTGAAAAACAGAAAGTGGAAATTGAAGAATTAAAGGAAAAGTGTAAACATATGGAGGAGGCAATAGCTCATATTAAAACACTCATTGAAAGCATGCAAGCAGAGAATTCTACCAGAGCCAGCGCAAAGCAAGAACTGCAGTATGATGATTCGGTTAACCAGCATGAGTAATTTGTCTAATGTTTTGTAAATTCTGTCTATTAGCAGGCTCATATGTAAGGCAATATAGCCGTTTCCTTTTCAATCCGTATTTCAACTTAAGCAACAAGGAGCCAGGGTCTGTGAATCCATTTTGGAATCCTCCTTCTTCTCTTGCTCTTCTTCTCCCAGATGTAACAAGACTTTGTCCCTTCAGTTTTTATAATATATGAGTATCCGATCATGTTAAAAAAAAAATGAATGTTAAAGACCCTGTAGTGAAAGGCAAAGCATAAAAAATAATTGAGGACTCAATTGTCCATAATACCCAAGTGCAATTTACCCATGTAGAAGGCCCCAGACAGTTGGACATCATATAATAACTAAAAAAATAATAACCTGAATGACTTGAATACAAACATCCCATGTAATACTAGTGACAGAACAACCCAGAGTGCACTAGGACATTTTCAATTCATTTGGAGATCGATTTCTGCAGTCTCATGAAAGAAAAAAAAATTGCAGCTGGCCCCCATTTCTAACATTTAACATAACTGGAGATGAATAGCCAAAAGAGAGCAGCTCAATGCACACTTTAAAAATTTCACTTTGTTTTACATATTTCTCCATTTTATCATATAGACATGTTTTGCTCAATTGAAAAAATGATTCATCACCACTGCCACAGCAAAATATCACTGTTTGAATCCACTACAAACTTATTTCATCAACTACATAGGTTTACACACATATGCATCTTATGATAGAAGAGAAAAAGGCTCTGCTAGGTACTAGAAACTTTAGATTCAATCTCAGAGAGAAAAAGTAGAAGGAAAAAATAAAATCCAAAGCTGCAACGTCGCTATATAAGTGGGGAAAGGGAAAACAAAAGTGATACAATGATTCTGGTTCTTCCTCAATTGAATGAAACAATGAAATTACAAATATGTAATGTAGGAATACTCTGATTATCATCCAGAATCCAACTTAAACTCTATTCACTAATTCCTCCAAGAAATCTTTCCGGCAACTAATAAGAATAAGCCAACTGCCAACAACCATATAGGTAAGGCAGGTCTACCCTTCCCTAAGGGTAGGTGCCGAATAGAATTGCGAGCTTTTCCCATTAAGTCCAGCAACCTTGTTAGATCGTTTGGGGGTAGTGACTAGGCCGAGAGTACCCCAGGTGGCCAGGTGACTATGACCTTATCATAAATGTGCAGATTGTAATTGAGACCAAAGGGATTTAGGAGTGCGACATACTACATTGAGAGAGCCTTAGGTCACCAGGTCATTATGAACCTAATCGTAAACAGGAAGACTGTAACTCATCAAGAATTGTCGCATAAAATATTTAATTTGTTGAACCTCGAGCTTTACCAAATCATGCCCAAACAATAAATGGATATGGCAAAAAAACTGAAATAACTAATTTGAGGATGTTCTAGTTTCAATTTTTCCTTGAAGTAATTTGCCCGACACTGTTGGAAAAATAATATATGTAAACCAATCAAAATTTCCATATCCAAAAGACTGAAAGAATATGAAGATGAAGTGTGGGTTTACTGAAAAAACCACTCTTTTCCTCAAACCCACTCGTAAGGGCTGTAACAAATCATTATCAAGCAGCCCACGAAAAAGGAAAAATTCAATCAATCCATAGATGCACCAATAAATCAAAAAATAATACATAGAGAAAGGAATGGGCAAAATGTCTTAAAAAATGATAACAAAAAAACCAATTTAAAAATAAATAAATAAAATAAAATAACCCCAAAAAGAAGTTTTTAGAGTGCATGAGAACTTACCCTCTCAAGCTCATCCTGGATTTCTTGCAACTTTTCAATGGAGAGAACAAGCTCACAGTCTATGTGCTCTTCCTCTTCCCTTTTTGATCTCTTGGACTTGTCCATCTTGCCCAGTTCTTATGTCCCAAAAGTCCTAAAAATCCAATAGAGTTGAAGGCGCAGGCAGAGTGGCGGAGAGGGAATGGTCCTAGCATTCATTATTACCTCTAGAAACGTTGCACGATCCATCTTGCCATCCTCAATGAAGAAAACTTCCAAAGCTTAAAATTTAGATCCTATCATTCATTATTACGTCCAGAAATGTTGCACGATCCATCCTGCCATCCTCAGTGAAGAAAACTTCAAATGAAATATTATCATTAAAATACCAAACAAGTTGTTGATTATTTTTTACTTCCACCTACAAAAGAGCATTTGCCAGTCCAAGAGATATGAAATGGTACCATTGCTAGAAGTGTGTGTGTTGAGCTACCAGGCTACAATGGTGGCACCTAATTTACCAGGAATGAAACTTAGGAAAAGGACTCAAAATAGATGTGCATCTACATCCTATTAAACTAGCAATATTTACAGTAAATAGAACTAATATCTGAACTATTTTCATATTTTATGAGCTGTGCCTGTAGAGGTCTAGCAGTTGCAAGACCAAAAGAGTTATTCTAAAGCTTCAAGCTGTAAAAAATTTGACCATCGCGCCATATAAGTTTCCCATTGATCTGAAAGCCTTGACATACTGATGTTGCAAGTAAAACAGGCAATGGAGTCCTGCACAAAGCATTAACCAAATATCATAAGTTGCTTTAATCAGGTTGATGCTTATCATAGTAAATACAATTCACATCTAACAACAATAAAGCCTATTTTTTCCATTTTTTATTTACAAAATGAAATGGAATTGACTATCTAATACCCACCCAGAGTCTACTGCTCACTAATCTCTAGGGACAAGTGCATTGCCTAAACCTAAGAAATAACCAAGAATATCTAGGACATGAGGTGGAGTTGTTGCTATGGGTACTGCTTTTGATTGAACATTTGAAACTTTCGCAGGTGAAACATTGATTTCTGTCTCAGTGGCCGATAATTATTCATATGGAAGGTAACATTTTACTTGCCATTTTTGAAGTAACAAGGTACAGTGGGAGGTAACAAGGTACAAGGTACATATGGAAAGACATATGGGAGGTAATCTGTACAAGCATAAAAATTGCTTAGAAGAATATATGTGTGCTCTGACTTCTTAGAAAAATCAAGGAAAGACTTAATTTCAAAAATAAATTCTTTAATGATCTCTATACCTATTACTTACCACTTCAGATAGAAGTGTTGAGCGTGAAAATTGCCAAAAAAACATATTATTATTAGACATATTGGAAGAAAACTCCTTGAACTAAGCATAAAATATAATACTTATACTAGAAAAAACTTACAAATGCAAACATCTCAAATAGTGACAGATGAACTTAAGCCTTTTCATTGAAATAACTTACCACTTCTCTGGTATCCATTTTAGAATCCAAACTAAATCCCAAAACTTAGAAGACTAACCATTCTTTAACTTCTTTCCTTCTCATTCTCCAGCTCAAAATAGTGAGCCCCATGCTTGTGATCATAGGGCATAATAGAAATGACATCCAACAATCGAAATGATGCCATCAGCTGCAAATCCTTCTATGCTAAGTATTTATTGTAGCTTTTCCAGAGGATATAGAGCTTGTACCATGCATAAGCATGATAGAAATGACTTTCTAATATCTAAAATATCTTTGTTAACTTTGAATAGTAGATTATCATCATTTGAGGTTTAGCAATGTTCTTGACCATAGACAAGGCCATGAATATCTTCTATAGAGTGAAAAGCTTCCTACATATCATATGCCATATGTCATAAGAAATAGTATAAGGCAAAAATATATTAAAAATAAAAATAATTTAGCTCACAGATTCTATAGTAGGTTCATGAAATTTCATTCAACCCAAAGCTTCCACTGCAATAGGGTATTCTCCAATAATTAATTCCTACAAGATCAAACTATATTAACCTTCCCATATAGACAAATATAATCCTATATCTAATTCAATAGATAACATTTTAGATTTCTGGCCCCCATTTGATAATTATACCTTCTTAAAGGTGTGCCAAAAATCTACTCAACATGACATTATAACTACTTACATTATGGGCAATATGGGTAAACTCCCAACGAAAGATAAATGGTTTCTAGAATATGATTTTTCTCCACATTCCCTCATCACATTTCACATTTCTCTCATCCCATTCCACAATGGCAACCAACAATCCAGATGATGCCATCAACTACAAATCCTTCTATGCTAAGTATTTATTGTAGCTTTTCTAGAGGATATAGAGCTTGTACCATGCATAAGCATGATACAAATGACTTTCTACTATCCAAAATATCTTTGTTAACTTTGAGTAGCAAATTGTCATCATTTGAGGTTTAGGAATCTTCTTGACCATACACAAGGCCATGCATATCTTCTATAGAGTGAAAAGCTTCCTACACATCATATGCCATCGGTCATAAGAAATAGTATAAGGCAAAATTATATTAAAAATAAAAAATTTAGCTCACATATTCTATAGTAGGTTCATGCAATTCCATTCAGCCCAAATCTTCCTCTGCAATAGGGTATTCTCCAATAATTAAGTCCTACAAGCTCAAACTATATCAACCTTCCCATCTAGACAAATATAATCTTATATCTAATTCAATGGATAACATTTTTGATTTCTAGCCCTCATTTGATAATGATACCTTCTTAAAGGTGTGCCAAAAATCTACTCAACATGACATTATAACTATTTACATCATGGGCAATATGGATAAACTCCCAACCAAAGATAAATGCGTTGTGCCTTTTTCCAATAAGCATTTATTAGCATACCCTTTTTAGTTGAGAGAAGATCCTTTGGATAGTGGGATACAATCTTTAGTTCTTGTGAGGGCATCCAAAAATCACCCTTGGACAATTGACTGCTAGCATCTTTACAATAGTTTTTGCTCACTGACTTGATGCTTTCCTGAGGGGAGTTTTCCTTGAGGGTCTTTTGCCCAACACTTTGCCTTAAGGTAAAAGTGTGTATACGTTGTTGTATGCAATCTTGATCTTCCATATTATTAATACAAGAAGATACAGATCCATTAGTTGAATATGCAATAAGTGCGAAATTAGATAGCTTAAACTATTCACACTTTGCGTTTTCATCGAAGTTGGCTAATCTTGCATGTTCTTCATCAGAATTTGTCCATATTTGTCCATACTGTTGTATTTTCTTTTTCTACAGTGCAACTTTCCCTTGAATGCAATTTCTCCTCATTCATTTCTTCAACCTTATATTCATTATACATCATACTGGACAATCATCATTCTAGTATAGAACAACCTCTGGATATTAGTGGTGAATAATTGTAGTTAATGTGTTCTCATGTAACAATTCCCAATACCAATGGAACAACATATAATCTGAATCACTCAAGTAACGAATCTCAATTTAACAACATTATAATATAATTACATTCTACCATAAATACACATCAAGAATGCGTTGCCTTGTATATTTTAGCACCCATGTATTCGATGGATTTATGGGAATGAAGGGAAATTGGAAAGCCAATGATCTCCTACAGTTATGTTTGGCCTTGTCTAGTACCTATGGCCTCTTAGACAACCAAGATTGAGCTCAAACTCACCCCAGCAAATGAAAATAATGCTCAAGGGAGAGGGAAACGACTCTAGTAAGTAGAAACCCATCCAATAATGCTTAAGAACACTCCAGGTAAAGAGAGAGAAATTCTTAACAGTCGTACAGAAACCAAATTAGCAACTCCTTGAGGAAATGCAACATCTCCAGAACCGTGGCAGTTGATCTCTAACTCAACAAGAAAGTGGATTATGAGTAACTCAAAGCTGATGCATTTCATAGAGCATCAATCAATCAAGACTTTCTGAATGATGCTAATAGAAATTCAATGGAGAGTTATTTATTTTAGCCATGAGAACAAAGACAGGGAGCACATATAGTATAACTAAGGAGTAAGAATGATGATAAATCATACACCATAAGTTTATTATATCTTAGGAAGATATATTAGATGAGAGCCTAGCACATTGCCTTCATTCTCAAAAGGGAGATGTCCATGTGCAAATTAACCCTCGCTCCATGTGAGACGATTGCAACATACCTACTATGGGAAAATGAAGGAATTGGTCATGGTAGTTAAACACTGAATTGAGCTAGTTTCAGTGTTGTCCAATTAGGGCTATTGGATCAGGTAAAGATTGCAAGACATTTCAACATTACAAAGGCAACAATCTAGTCATAGTCACTCTTTGTTTAGTTAAGTCAAAGCTCATAGAGAATGATATCCAGGCGTTTTAGCCTATATTCGACCTCTTTTGGGTAGCAACCAAGAAAGTAAACAAGCTCGAAGTCTGTAATCCAATGGGAGAAAAAAAAACTGAGGATAAAAAGAAGTCTACAACACAGGAAGAAATTGAAGTCTGTGACTAAGCTGAATCTCAATCTAAAGCTATCTATTTGTAGCAGGATCTGAGTATCTGTGGTAAAGAGTCAAGGGTTTGTTGTACTAGCTGAAGATCAGTAATAGAAGGAAAAGAGTCTATAATTGGAAGTCAATGTATTATAATAAGAGACTAAACCTATAATAAGGATAGAAATTCAGAAGTTGCTTCTGACTTTGACTAGTCAAAGACTCAATTATTGACCTTGACTTAAAGAGGAGGGTTGACATGGAGGGACTCTTTGTTCTTGTGTTGGATATCTGATTTTGAATAAATTCAATAAGAGGAGGATTGTTGTGTTTTCCCCTATTGAGAGGTTTTTCCCTACCTTGAAAGCTGAAATCTTTGTGTCTCATACTTCTTTGTGTTCTGGGAAGAACAATTTCTGTAATTACTTGATGAAAGAGAAATATTAACTAATAAAGAAAAGAATACTTATATAGGAGTTTACTTCCAACTATGAAGGAATACAATGAGGACATAAAATTTGTAAATCTTAAACATGGCTAGGCCATTGCACCTCCAAAAACCTTACTCATTAAGCCATAAACTAGTAACCTTCTGTGGAACTCCAAAAACAAATGAATTAGAATGAATTATCAACCAGAATCAAGTGCCTTTACACTTTACATTTGACAATCTATTGCAGTATGAATATTGAGGTCACACCTTTTCATTTATATTGCATTGTTGTAAGAAAGGATGATCATATTTTATATGTTTTGTCTAGTAAGGCCTGCACATCATCATTGCCAGCTCTAACCAAGGTTTCATGTTCCCATTGTAATGAACAACAACTACATTGTCAATCTCTGAACAGTCCACACTAGGATTATATCCTAAACCCAACACATGCCAAGACATGTCCAAAGGATGGGTCAAGCCATAAAACATTCAATCTAGGGGGTAGTATTCCAAGCTTCCACAACACTCTATCCTCATTCTGGCATACAATAAAAGGAAAACTTAGAAATCGAACAAAGAAAACCCATTAAGTTTTCTAGCTAATTACTTCAAATTTAATTCAAATACTTTAAAGTAAGTATCACATGAATTAACATAAATAAACTACACTACACACTTACCATGTTCTGCCACTTCTGATATATTCCAGTTATATCTTGTTTCTCCCATTCTTTGAGATCAAATACATTCATCCCATATGCCTAACCACAAGCATTAGGATCAAAGTGTCTGGCTATGTGCGGATTGGAAAAATTAAGCTATTTGTCAAACCAGTGAAAGCTTTCTCCACAATTTTGCATGGAACCATTAACCTTTCCATGAAGATCTACTGACCACAAGGGCGTCAAATATTTCTGCACCAAAATATCATCATCCAAGAAAAGGATTTGGTCCATTTTGGGATAAACTTGTGGAAGATAGAAATGAAGATGATTTAGCATGGATAAATATTTTGGATTTATATATTTCAAATTGGAGGAACGTGCTGAGAGTGTAGTCAAGTGATCTACCTTGAAATATTACTCCTTCATAGCTGTGGATTCAAGTTGGCAAAGCACAGGGCAATAGGAGGAACTGAGCCATTTAAAATCATCAACATTTTCTGCATGTATCGCAGCTTTCCCTGGGGGATTAAGTAAAAACCACATTTTCATGGACCCAAAATTTCACTTTTCTGTGATGAGATGAAATACATGTTTCTTAGATTCCTACAAACGCATGTAAATCACCTACAATGGGATTCAAATATTAAAGGTAAAATGCAGAAAAATTGTTGGACTTCCAAACTTTAGAGTAATTTAAATTAATAACACTTCACCCTGGCATTCATGACAGTTGAATTAAAAACCACAGATGCAGCCAATACATTGTCAGAAAATAATGCATAATGATAAAGAGTCAGATCCTCCAACTTATCCCTTTTAGGAAATTATCGCTTTTCAAGAGGAAGAAAGTAATAATCTATGGTCAATCGCATGGACAGACAATGCCGGCCCTTGGGAACAGACTTTGTTGCCACCTAACTTAAAAATTTACTTTGCTTTTCCAAGGTCCTAACTTGCTCATCTGAAGACTGAAGGATGGCTTGCAACTTCTTTGTTACTGTCGCACAGCCAAAAAATTGTACTCTAGCCTTGGATAGGACATGACCCATAGCCTTGATCTTCTCAGGTGCACTGAAACATTCATATCAATTATCAGTCATGAAAAAGAGAATGAAAAGCAGAAATATTGACACACAGACTGAAACTTTAAAAGAAATAAAGTATATGAACACCAAATGCAAATCGAAGCACTTACTACTCTTGATTTAGAAGAAGCCAATGCGAAAATTCAAGCGGTAGTGTTCCAAGCTTCCACAACACTCTATCCTCATTCTGACATACAAAAAAAGAAAAACTTAGAAATCGAACAAAGAAAAACCCATTAAGTTTTTTAGCTAATTACTTCATATTTACTTCAAATACTTTAAGGTAAGCATCACATGAATTGACATAAATAAACCACACTACACACTTACCATGTTCTGCCACTTGTGATATATTCCAGTTTTATCTTCTTGCTTCCATTCTTTGAGATCAAATACATTCATCCCATATGCCCAATGACAAGCATTAGGATCAAAGTGCCTAGCTATGTGTGAACTGGAAGAGTTAAGGTATTTTTCAAACCGGCGAAAGCTTTATGCACAAGTTTCCACTGAACCATTAACCTTTCCATGAAGATCTACTAACCACAAGGGTGTCAAATCTTTCTGCACCACAATATCATCATCCCGGAAAAGGATCTTGTCTAGTTTGGGATAAACTTGTGGAAGATAGAAATGAAGATGATTTAGCATGGATAAATATTTTGGATTTATATATTTCAAATTGGAGGAATGAGCTGAGAGTGTAGTCGAGTGATCTGCCTTGAAATAATAATCTTTCATAGCTACGGATTCAAGTTGGTGAAGCACAGGGCAATAGGAGGAATTGATCCATTTAAAATCATCAACATTTTCTACATGTATCGCAGCTTTCCTTGGGGGATTAAGTAAAAACCACATTTTCGTGGCCCCAAAATTTAACTTGTCTGTGACGAGATGAAATACATGTTTCTGAGATTCTTGCAAACACAAGTAAATCACCTACAATGAGATCCAAATATTAAATGTAAAATGCAGAAAAACTGTTGGACTTCCAAACTTTAGAGTATTTTAAATTAATAACACTTCACCTTAGCATTCATGACAATTGAATTCACAACCATAGATGCAGCCAATACATTGTCAGAAAATAATGCATAGTGATAAAGAGTTGGATCCTCCAACTTGTCCTTTTTAGGAAATTTCACTTTTCAAGGGCAAGCAAGTAATAATCCATGGTCAATCACATGGACAGACAATGCAGACCCTTGGGAATAGTCTTTGCTACCATCTAACTTAAAAACGTACTTTGATTTTTCAAGGTCCTTTCTTCCTCGTCTACAGACTAAAGCATGGCTCGCAACTTCTTTGTTACTATCCCACAATCATAAAATTGTTCTCTCGCCTTCGATAGGACATGAACCATAGCCTTGATCTTCTCAGGTGCACTGAAACATTCATATCAATTATCAACCATGAAAAAGAAAGTGAAAAGCAAAAAGATAGACACACAAACTGCAACTTTAAAAGAAACAAAGGATATGAACACGAAATGCAAATGGAGCACTTAGTTCTCTTGATTTAGAAGCAGCCAATGCGAAAACTATTACCTTTGAGGTAGGTCAGAAGCTGCATTAGCCTCACCCAATGTACGCTGACATTCTTTAATACAAAGCATCAATTCATGGTATAAATCAAGATTATTCCTAGCCTAGGAAATGCTTGAATACACCCTAGCCATGATTAGTTGGTCTCGCATCAATCTAACAATGGAGTCAGAATTCTCATTCCAATTCTCCCACCTCCAAATGTTGTATTTTCCCAGGATAGCAGAATCTACCTCCTTGGAACATTTAATTGCTGCATTTTCAAGCTCAACTCATTTTTCTTCATCCTGTTGAATCAGCTCTGTTGACCTTTTCTCCCTTCTCTTTTGTCTCAATTGCTGTAAGCATTATACTATTATAAATTAAAGCATACTATGCTAAAATCTAAGAAATATAAATTTTTTCTATTCGAGAAGTAACATTCAAAATAGATTTTGGAACATAATATATTAATTCCCTTTTCCATGAGATCAAAAAGTAGCGATCTAGTGCAACAAAGAATACTACCCTCCACGAAACTTTTGTTGAACTTTCTACAAGTTGCAAATGGTCTGCATTACAACAACCATTGTCCTGGGAGTTTGACTAGACATTACCTTATAGTAGGCTACCAACATCATAGATCAGATCAGTTAACTAGGGAAAATCAAAACTTACCATCAAGAGCATTCTCTTTGACGTCTCGATGTTCACTTCCTGTGTCATCCTCTTGAAACCTTGTAAGAAGTTCTTCGTCATTGGAAGTTTTTTTCTGCGCCTCGTCATTCATTTTACCCCCCTCAGGATTTTCTTTGCCTTCTTCATTGAAGATCACACCATCTTGTTGGGAATGTAAATTTTCTGAGTTGTCTGCAGAAGTCATTTGCCTCTGCTTGATGTACACCGTTAGAAATAGAGAAGCACCCCAGCCAATGTCAGTCTTCACTTCCTGCATAATACAACGGTACTCAACTACATAGAACATCATCACATATGTTTCCTTACATGTTCAATACAGAAAATAACCAAAATCTTCACCAATCGTACTTCAAAGTTAGTAATATCCCTTTGGTTTACTTCGGAGGGCTTTTCTAATACCCATGAGGAAGATAAATCATTCTGTCCAACAATATTTAAGTTTAGAGTTCCGGAGTCCTCCGTGTTAGCTGTTATGACATCAATCACCTGCCCAGTAAATAAAATTTATTTTTAATTCTCTACTCAATAGGGGAGAAATCAAATTTAAGATATCCAAATGCAGCAGGTTTCTTATACTTGCCTCCTTTGGGAAGAGAGAGTCAATGCTCTCTGTTAAACTCTGCTTTCTCCAGTCATCTGCCTGTTCCTATGAACCCCACAGATAAATAGATAAGAGTGATTTTAAACATATGACAAAGATCTAGTATCCTCAGTAATTCCTCTCTATTTCAATCTACTCAGGTCAATTAAATTTCAGTTTAGGGACATTATTTATTTTCTGGGATTAGACTAACGTAAGTGCAAGTGCATTGCCCAGATCCTGAAAAAGAACAAAATGGCCATAGAAAAATAGAATTGGTTTTCAAGATGTGGAAATAGAATACCATTCTAATAGATCCATCTACTGAGAAGTTGTGCCCTCCTGTTTCAAATGACAAAAAACACATAAAAGGTGAGGTAGAAAGACTTGATGGAGAATAATATCTATAAAAATATTGAAACGCTAAAAAGGGGGTTGCTTTGCTATCATGCATATGCTAAGATCAAGATTTCATTACACATCAATAATAAAATGGTGTGTATAATATCTATCATTTGTTTTGGCCAATGTGCTCTAAAAACTGTGGGAACAATGTGAAAATGATATGTATAGCAGAAAGTAGTTGGTGAACAAGATTGTCATTGTGAATTGGGTCTAGGTTGGGTGGATCAGAACTGGTTTTAGCTTGACTAATGAGAAATGGATTTAGCTTTATGGATGGAAAGTGGGTTTGGATTGGATAATGAGTGTATGGGAAGAATGATTGTTACCCTTCCCACCCAGATTCAATTCCCACAAGATTCAATTCCCATGAGTAAGATGTTGAACTGACTCCTAACAAATATATTTTTATAATACCCATCCAGCTTATGCATAATCCAGTGCACACTTAGTACCATCCTACTCAGAATGAGGAGTGCCCAACAAATTCACCGAGCGGTTTCCCAGCGAATTTACCAGCCATATCCACTTCCCTTTGTTAAAAAATGGAAGGAATATTGTTATTTCTTGCTATCGGGGTGAATGGTTTCATTATCTTTGGCAAGGGGAATTACTCTAGGGGTAGTTGGTAAAACATTTGCTCTTGCATGAGAGAGGTACAAACTTTGAATCTTTCTCTTGGTAGATATTATATCGTGTTAACGCAGAGATGGAGTTCACAGCTTCACACAGATCAAATGAAAGGAAACCTATAAAGAAAACTCACAAAATGTCTGGAAAAATGCTAGAGGTGCCAAACTTTTGACAATAAGCGATGAAAGTAAGTTTGATAACATCTGCGCCTTCAGATCCTGCGAAAATGGCTAAAAGGAAAATCAAATTCCAAAGTAGGTCCATGGGGTTTTGGTTCAATGGTTAACCGGGGGTGGTGAAGGAAAATCAAATTTAGAAGCAAGTCCATGGGGTCTTGGTTCAATGGTTAACCGGTGGTGATGATAATTCCCTGCCAAGGCTCAAATCACATAAACACATTATTCAATGGGTTCTCAATGAAAGGGATCTTTCTAAAGAAGTATAAGATGACTACACTTCATTGTAATGGAGATCTTACTTGAATGTTGTAAGAAGTCTACACTTCATTGTAATACTACCAGATTAAGAAAGGGCATGCTTGCCAATAAAGATAAATTAAACGCTGGCCCACTGCAAAAAAAGAGACATAAGCAACTTGACAAGGGACGAGGGTAGGAAGAAGCTTACCAATGACGGAGGAGGGAAAGAAGAAGCTTACCAGCGAGGGAAGAGGGAAGGAAGAAGCTTACCAATTGTAGAAGTAGATGCAGAGTGACGAAACCTAGCTGCCAGAAAAACTAATGGCATGACCGCAAAGAGAACTAGGAAGCCCACCACAACTATTCGATGATGAAAACCCCGACCTCTGCATCCTCCATTTCTACCACACTGGTATCCCTACCACCCTCCATTCCACACACCTCCTCTTTTCATAGGCATCTTTAGCTCCAAACCCTAACACCACTTTTCTCCTTCTCCTCCTCCTAAATAGATATCGAGCAATGCAACCGTTACTCAATCATAATCCTCTACATCAAACCCATATCATGGTTAGCAAAAATATATGAATTCAGCAACAACCAAAAAAACCCTTAGATCTCATATATACTTCAGAGCATTTGATAGAAAAATTTACCAAAGGAATTATGAAATGGATAGATCAACTGATTTCATGCACTTTGAGAAAGAAAGGGACATTGACATGGTAAAAACCTAGATGAAATCAGCATAGGGGCTGGAAGTAGACAAATTTCAGGGTCTCTATCTTTGTTAGCGTTTTGGCTTAAAAAACCAAAACATATAATTAAGAGAAACACGTCATTCAGATTTAGATGCCAACATAGATGTTATTATTAATGGGGATCCTCACCGGTTTGGCTGATTGTTCATACACTACAACATAGGAAGAGGAAGAATAGGTAAGCAACATTGGGTATATATGACGCCCCTCAACTTACTAATTTAACTGAGCAGGTACCGACTTGGAATGCCTTGCATTGAGGCATGTAAAGGTAAAGGGAATGCTAGGGGGGTAATTTGATGCAAACCAAGGGTGAATTATGCCTCCCTGAATGCACATCATGAGACTGTGTTTAAGCTTCATGATTTTGAAGCTGCGATAATACTAGAGTGTAAGCACAAGAGAGAAGCTAAACATACTGTGATCTAACATTTAAAATGGTGACTTGCTGATTGATTTCTCATTTAGAATGAAGAGAAAAAATTTGATGATTGGGGAAGAGAAATGATGAGTGTTCTATTGAGTAAAGGAAATACATCATTTTGAGGCTATGGATAGATCTTAATGGTCTGGGATTCTAGTGTTAGTAAAACCTTATCGAATTGCCTTATGACTGCCACGTGGATGAGTGTTGCACTTACATTATTGATGCACTAACCATAGGGAGTTGGTATAATATTCATGGTTATGGGTGCTTACAAAATTGGGTTTTCATATACCTATGAAGTGAAAGGGAAGCAAGTACCCTTTCTTCAAGATAGGAGTAAGGATGTAAGCTTTAAACAAACCGACAGAGAAACTTTTTGTTAAAGAATACATTTTACACATCCTGTGTCCATTAGCACGAACCGGTTTATAAACATAGTGTTGGATTAATGTCATAGCACTTCTAGAAGTTGTTTTGATTCTCAGAAAACATGTTGTATGTTGTCATCTATTTTTCATTTTGCACAAGAAACAGTTGGCCCTTTAATAAGACTCGAGTGTGCCAACATGGACTGAAGAAGAGGTTTTTGGCATTTCAAACCCTCTTCTTAGATCATTATGCCAATTTTAAATTTAGCAGAAATTGGCAATAAAACATATGATGTTCTAGAAGCTAAAAGACAGACAACATAGGAATCTACAACTACTTACCTCTATTGTTGTCATGTTTAGCTTGCCCCGCTAGAATGGTATCAAATTTAAGGTGAGGGCAAGCCCAAGCAAGGAAGAAAGAAATCACAAGAAGCATTCTGACAACACTGACCTCCTTCCTCTCCAAAGATCAGTCATCATGAAGCACTAATACTCCTACTGCAAAATTCTAGGTTGCAGATCCCACAAAGGAAATGAGATCAAGGCCTCATCAATCAAGCATCTCTAGGATAGAGCTCTCTGTCAAATTGTTGGTAAAATGATCTATATCTAAGACCTTTTATCATGACTACAGCCAGGAAGATTTGGTTGCTTTAGGGTCAAATCTTCTATTATGAAATCACCTTTGAATTGAATTTGGTTTGGAGATAGTGTCTCACTCGGAATTCCTTCTCTGTTGCAGGTCCATATAAAATCATATCTGAAGCTATAAAGTTCCTAGCATCTAAGCTCATATATATAATATTATTCTTGAGCTCATTGACATGCCTTCGGCCTTGTATTAGGGCTTTGTCTATCTCATAGAGAAGTCTAAAAGCCTACAAAAGGTTAAGTATCCTCAGCCCTTGGACATCAATCAGGATAGTTTGAAAAATAGTGTTCGTGATTTTCGATTGGGTAGATGCTTATTGAAGGTAAAGGATCAACCTTTGTGCATCTCTGAGATTATGGTATCAAAGGAAAGGGTGTTCATGACAAATAAATATCATTTCAAGGATCTTGAAATCTGAAACACAATGTTCTAAAATCTCATTTAAATAGGTATCACTGTCATTGGTATCTGAGACAAATGCATCTCAACATTTCTTCTCAGATCAAGTCATTGAGGCAATCAAGACACACACGTGGGTTTAGCCTAGAGCCATCACCTTTTATATGATTTTTACATCTTGGGTTTAAAAATCCATTATATACTCTAATTAGTAATTTCTAGTACCCATGCTCAGTGCATGCTGCACATTATTTTTCATAGCTGGAAAATTTACATTCCATCAGTTAAAGCTAGGATAGAATTAGTCTTAGTTAAAGAAGTCTATTTTATTTGATGGATTCAAACTGAATTTAATTTACGATGGTTTCTCCTTTCCTTTAATTTACTTTGGTTTCAATAACCATCAAATCCTCCAAAGACAGAAATTCGATAATAGAACTGGAGTCGGATAGATACTTACCATTGTGAGAAATGGATACAGTCGAAATTTCTTTCCCAAGGCTTGGCGGGTCGATGGGCTCCACCAATTTTTTTCCCTCTTCCCCAAATTTATCAACAGCCTTTGCTGCAGTAGCCTCAGAGGGGTTTTTGTTGCCTGTGCTAGGGAAAATGTATGATTTTGAAGGGAATGTCCAACAACTGAAGCTTTTTCATCAGTTACTTGAGTCCAAAATTTTTGGAATAGGTCTATCAACCTCTTTCACTACCTTGGAGGAGAAGGTGACAACCTATAGAGAGAGAGGGGAATTTTTTGGGTGACAGTGGAAAGGAAAAGCCCTATTTGAACCTTATGTGGGCCTGGGGTTCCATAGTGAAATCAAGGAGCTGCACAAGTTTCAGTTAGGTGTCCCGTTCCTTGCACAAAACCCCAACAATCCCCTGCCTCTATCAAATTGGCTGGGAAAAATAGGATACTCGTAGCAAATCGTTGCTCTCCATTGCTGAAACCTCCTCGAAAATTCAAAATTTCATGGTTTGAACAAAATTGTTGAAACCTTCTCCAGAATTCAAAAATCCAGGGTATGAACAAAATTATGTCACCCATTGTTCTTCTTCCATTCTTGAAACCTCCTCGAGGGTGCTCCTTGAGGGTTTGAACAAAAATGGTATCACTCACCTCAAAATTTTATTTGGTCACTGGTACACGGGAGACAAAATGTCTTAGATAAAGTTATTAAATTGCCATGGTATGTTTTAACAAGCTCTTATGAAAAAATTATACATATCTTCTAGTGCCTCTCAATGTCTTCGATGGGGAATTTTGATTATGATAAATTTAATAAATAAAATGAAATTTTAAGATGAATTCATATAGTAGTGATTCAATGGAATGGAATCATTTTTAAATGTTTTGGAAACTTTTTTTCTTGATGTTTTCAAATATTTTTTTTTCTAGATAGTTTCACGTTTTTCAAAGGGGGAAGAGGCGATAGTCTCTTGTAGTAGTGATTCAATAAAATAGAATCATTCTTAAATTTTTGGAAACCTTTTTCCATGATGTTTTTAGACATTTACCCTTTTTCTAAAAAGTTTAACCACTTTCAAAGGGGCAAGAGGTGACAGTCTCTTGTTGCTCTTTCACAAAAGGTGTCATGTCACTCCTTGTCAAAGGGACTAGAGTGACATGCTTCAAAATGTCACATTTTGCCATGGTTTGAGTCCATATTTTAAGCCAGTGAGGTGGAAGGGTTTCTAAGCTTGTTCAGGTGTACAGTTAAAAATGAACATTTCACTTTCATCCTCATCTTCAAATAAAAGCTCATGGAAGAGCTCATTGTTCTCTTTTTATGAATCTGATAAATAGTTTAGATATGGAAGAGGGTATATCTTGGCTACAAACGTGGGCCATAAAGTTTGGGGCACCATGGGACAACAATAAAAAGGTCTGTTGACAAATGTAGCTCCTCCCAATCTCCCCCCTAGTAATAGGCCTCGGTGCAAAATGGCTACATCAATCTTCAATGGAAATTTAGGATGAACATTGTGCTCGCAAGCTAAAGTTTCATGAACAAGAGATGGGAAAGGATATTTTTGGGACATTTAAGAAGAATTTAAAGCAATATACGTAAGCTCAGAAACCCTAAGGAGAAACCCAAGATAAACAAATGAGCTCTAACCCTCGTCCTGAGTCATCCAATGCTACTTCTTAACAAAAAGTCTATTATTGGTGTTGGTGGAAAAAGAAAAAAAGGAGAGGGACGCTAATGATAGGGAAGGGAGAGTGAAGATGAGATAGATGAGACCGATGTTTCCCCTAGACAATGCCATTTCCCCTATCCCCCAAAGTTTGTTTCCTCTTCTTAATGTAAGGCATATTACATTAAATATATAAATAATTATAAGCCATGCATTTTGACACACTTGTACATTCTTTTTGATTAATGAAAAATCTTCGACTTAAAAAAAAAAAATAACACACAATGCAATAAGCAATCCCCCATCGATGTTATGCACTACTTTAAATGGGTTTAATAGCCTTGGATGGCTCTAACAATCATAGTTGAATGTATATGATGTTAACTAATTTAACCAACAAAACATGCCTTCGACAATGGTAACTAGACTTACACTCCATTTACTGCATTAAACAATCAAGTGAGGTTTTAATAATTGTAACCAAACATACAAGTCGTTGAACAAGTTAACCAACCTAGCACAACTTTAATAGTGATAACCAAAATGTACATGTTACTAATCAATTGACCATTGTGTCATGCCTCTAACATGTGTAATTGAACATAAATGTTGTTGATGGGGTTGACCTATCTAACATATCTCCCACAATTATAGTCAAACATGCATGTTGATTTGGTTAATCTCCTAGATAATGTTAATCAAAAATACATATTAATATCCAACCTAACATGTCACTAATAGTGAAAATGGAATGTGCATGTCAATGGCTAAGCTATTTGTTCTTATATGTTGTTCATTGAGATGATTAACACATAGCTCACTAAACTGACCAAGTTGACAAACCATTGGTTTTGTCATTGAACTAACATGCCTTTAATAGACACAACTAAATGTACATGATGTTACACCAGTAAACCATCATGACATGCCTTTAACAGTAGTAACAAAGTGTGCAAGTTTTGGATTGGGAAAACCAAACTAATATACCTATGATAATCATAATTGACCATACATGTTTGTTGTGATCAACCATTCAAGTTTTCCTATGCTTCTATACAAAATTAAGCATTCCATGCAACTCTCAAAATAACTTTGATACATATACAAATTAAGTTTGTATTTACATGTTCGATTTGTCATCAAGTGTTTTCTCTTCAAAGGTCACAGGATTCGATCCAATGGAAATTAATGTATGTACACATCCATAGATTAAATAGTTAAAGCATTGAATGGAGGGCATCCCTGGTCTCACAGACAAGGGTGTCTCATATGTCAACTTGGCAGCTACCTACATTACAACTTAATATTAAATAATATTCTTATTTTTTCAATTAATATGAATGCTTCTAATATTTAATATAATGTTAAAAAGATTACCCCTTGATTGATTAGTGAAGTATTTAATATTGGATGAGAGAGTTGTAAGGCTGAAATTTTCGCTACCACGGGTTAAGTTTGGTGTTTGTATTATGTCAATGCAAAACTAGATTTCACACCTCTCTAGGAATCAATCAAAATCATATACACATACCAATCAAAGGCATTCAATAGATGGTTAAAGAAGTGTTTGGAAGGAGTTCACTATCATATCCATCCAAGGGTTTCCAAACTAGAGAAACAAGGGCATGTGTTTGATTTATGGGCTAATGTTTGAAAGATCGCTACGAGGAGAGGAGTTGGTGGGAGTCCTTATTATGAAAATGCACTGCAACTCTTTGTTTATTTCTTAAGGTAGGCTTGAAATAAGTGATTATAGATATATGATACATTTAATATCAAAACCACTCACAACACAACAATATTGAACATTTGCATGAGACATAACTTAATTTATTTTCAATATATTTTTTCTTTAAAAAAGGCAAGATATGCTACCATGATGTGATACAATGATTCACCAATATTGGGCACAAAACAAATGACTTGGACCACAGATGTTATGTATGATGACAATCATCCACTATAAGCTATGATTATTAGCCACTCTGACACCCCTCATTTATGGTCACTCATTGATCATGGTCATCAAATTTGAGATCGTTGCACATGGTTAACATGCTTTGGTTAACACAATCTAGTATCATGTGAGGGCCTTGCCTACAATGCAAGCTTTCTAACACCCTTTACAACAACATTGCTTCACAAAAAGCATTTGACATTGATTCATAATTTTGCATTTGTATATGAGAAAGAAACTAAATGTTACTTCTCCCTTATCCAAGATAATGCTCTTGATTACAAAATGAACAATGTATCATGACATTGCCTTTCTCTCTTTGTGTGAACTTGCTCAATTAACATCTAGATACCTTGTGAGACAAAACTCAATGTATGTATTGTATTTGATATTGTGTCAATTATTCAATTTTTATGTTGTAATATTGTGTTAATGGCCTTCCAGTTCATGGTCAGTCTTGAATTAAAAATTTTACGTGGAAAATCCCAATTTTACAATTTTGGCAATCACAGGCACAATGTTGGGACAATGTGTACCCATCTTGGTGGACAATGGGGCAAACAAATTTTTTATTGATCCATAGTTGGTGGAGTGTAGAGGCATCCATATATTGATATATATACTAAACAACGTGGGCGAGAGAGGATTCCCATGCTTCACCTCAGTCGTATTCTTGATTTTTGGTTCGATATGTTGAGGACATGGTTGATGGGACAAGTGTTGAGGATATGGTTGATGGTTTGATATTGAAGTCAAAATCCTTCCTTGACCCTTTAGCCAAAGAGGTGTCTCCTAAAGTATCTCCAATAATATCCTATGAAGAGTCATAACATTTAACCTGGAATTATGGCCCACCATGATCATCTAATAATTAATTGGAATAGCACTAAACCGCAATTTAGGGATTGGGTGAATCATACGGTGGGACCATGCTAGTGGGAACCCTAAATAAATGGCTTGAAAACCCCTTGATTTCCTACCTTGATGTCATTCATCTCCCAAATTTCTTGTTGGATACACAAGTCCTAGAAAACATGACAAGGAAGATAAGAGGGAGTTGACAAGGACATTAGGTTGTCCTAGAACATCATAAAGTGCATCCACATGGATGAACATGGAACAAGAATTAAGGTCATAAAGTATACTATTGTGTTAGGCAAATAGGGTGCATCAAAATATTTTTGGAGTGTCCCAAAAGGGCAATATACAATTCTTATCTCGTCTAAAATACAATATACATTTATTGTGGTGATAGTAACCACAAGGTTCTTAGAACTAGTGGTATATTTTTTGGTCATGAATGAATATGTGGAAAATAAATCTGAAGCTTTCGAATCACTAGCATAAAATAGTTCATGCGGCCGAATAAAAATTTCAATGCACATGTCAAGGATCTCTGGTAAAATGGGGTTAGTAGCCAAATGATACCTTTCAAATAATTTAAGGAGAGTAGGGAATATTTATAGGAGGCCAACTCAAGAAACCATAAGCAAGAAAAGGGGGAAAGTATCTAACAAATATGGTTAGAGTAGGCATCAAAATTCCCATCCTTGAATGAAATTGTGGTTTACACAAGGCTCATGAGAGAATATGGGATGGAGGGTAGATTGGCATGATCAGAAAAATGAGAGAAGGGTTTTATCTACTAAAGGAATATGGGATGGAGGTTATGTCTAAGTTCAGGGAGGTCTTTAGCTTTTTTGACAAGGATGGAGGTGGATGTATCACAACAAAGGAGCTTGGGACAGTAATGCATTATTTGGGTCGAACCCCCAATGTATATTGGAAGTGGTCCAAATGTTTTATATTCAATAATCTAGTGCCAAATACAATAAACCACAGAAGAGTAGTTCTAATCTTCCTATAAATGGAACATATTAAATACACCATTCCAAATTGATTTTACTCTGGAGAATCAAAGAAATAGATGATTCTGGTCATCCATCGCCTCCATACAAAGTAAACAACAACTAGGCCCACTCTATCCTTTACGACACAAATTGTCCCATGCCAAGATGAAGCTGGAAAGATACATTTACTGATATTCCTAGGTAGAGAGAAAATATGAAGCCAATATACAGAGATGATCTGAAGGACTGCTCGAACTAGAGTCAACTTCCCCCCTAGGGAGAACCTCTTGTGTGCCCATGATAAAAGTATATAGTGTATCTTCTCTATAATTCAGATCCAATCCTTAATTCCATAACAATTAGGTTGGAGCATAAATGTAATATATTTAAAATCTGCATCCAATTCAATGGAGATAACACCAAACATATGAGAAATCTCTAGTACTAATGCATCATCTGGGTAAGAATAAATCATATGAGATTTAATATTATTCATAAGGAGTCCAAAGACCGATCAAAAGAGGTCAATCTACCAAATAGTAACACATCATCGACAAAAATCAGAAGAGTAGCTGTGACTTGTCTACCTACACACATGCAACCAAAATTACATTTAATCCATCTACCTCCACACTTGCAACCAAAATTACCACCCTTGTGAATTTTGTGACTAATTATTCGAAATCCAATATTTTATCCTCAACGTCTTCTTCTCGCAAAAGTTGTCATAGATATTTTGAAGTAGGCATATTTTCTACCAACCAATATTCTGTAATTTGCCTCCACCATCCTTGTAGAAATTACGTTGTATAGTTGCAACTACTCATCAAGTTTTAATCAAAATTATAAGACACAAGCCTACTCTATTGCTCTCTCGAAGTTAATTCACAATTTAGAACAAAAATTTCATACATGCAATAAGAAATAACGCACATGCACACAAAAGTTTTCCTAAGGAAAACAATATTCTAAAAACCCCAATATCTGTTTGCACTAATATGATCAATAGAAATGTATTGAAATTTATTTTCTCAACTGAGCACAACCTACAAGTGAATAACCTGTCTCTCTGCTCACTGAGAAGCTCTAAGCTAGACTAAGTAAATTTCTACCCTTGCTTGAACCCATATTTCCTTGCGCAATTCCTTGAGAAATTAGGCCCCTATTATTTAGGAATTTATACAAAATGGACTGCGAAATTCCCAAGGTTGATCATTTGATTGTATGCAACACCTGTACACTCAAGGCTAGTCTACTGTTGATGTTACACTGCCTTGGAATCTCCACCATAGCTGGGGAACTTGAATTCTCCATGCATTAGCTATTTTGTGTTGATTGATTACTTAACTAGACGATCACTGAGCTTGACTGAAGTCCCACTACACAATTGGCCTTCCACTAGTTCGTCAAGCAGTTGGAACTAGTTTAACTAAAAATATCTTGAGATAACTGACTTTCATTGCTACAAATTAACAATCATACATGCTTAACTAAACTATAACTCCTCCAACTCGAATTTACTATGTAAACCAGGTGACACAAGCCATGTCACACAAGTTAACTCCATCCAAGCTGTCTGTTGATGTGGAAATTCAATTTTTCTCAATTTAATCAAGGAAAAATCAAATTGAGAATTTCTTGCTACATTTTTTAAGACTCCCCCTCTTCAAGAAATGGATTATCAACCACCCCTATCCTGCACCTAAGGAATTCGAACTTCCCTCTTGAAAAGTTTTTTGTCAGAATGTCAACATCTTACTCCTCTATCAGAATGGAGTGTAGCAACATCATCTACCTCTAGACACAGTCTCGTAAATGGTGATATTGGATATCTATATGCTTGGATTGATCATGAAATATAAGATTCTTAGAGAGATTGATTCAACTATGATTATCACAATTGGATCCATCATCTGACCAAATAGTCCAACAAGTATCTTTCTCATCCGTATCGTCTCACATGTTTCTTGACTTGCAGCCATGTATTATGTTTCTGTCTAGCTAAGCACCACAGATCTTTTCTTCCTGTCGTACCAAGGAACAACTAGAAATCCAACACTAAAAATTACACTTGATGTACTCTTTTGTTCTAATGGACTTCGTGCCCAACCTGCATCTATGAATTTGCACAACTTCATTCCCTCTGCTCATCTATACCACAACCCAAACTGGGTAGTGCCTGTGAGGTACCATAAAACATGCTTAGTTTCCTTCCAAAATAGTTTGGCTGACCTAACCATAGTGTGTCTTAGCTCATTGAATGCACATTTCATATTTGGTCATGTGTTTACAAGATACATTAGTGGACCAACTAGCTGTCAATAAATGGTAGCATCCACTTCACCTGAAGTGACATCCTCCTTCCTCTAGTTGTTCGTTAGAGGTGTTTCCATGGGTTTACAACTCTCCATTCAGAATATTTGCAGTATCTCATTTTCATACTTGCCTTGAGAGACAAATATTTACCCACCACCTTCTCATACTTCCAACCCGAGAAACTAGTGCATGAGACCCATGTCCTTCATTTAAAATTCCCTTGCAAGGTCCTCCTTGCAAGATATGATCAGTGTCTCATCACTAGTTAAAATAAAATCATCAACATATAAGACAATAATAAGAAATTTACCTTCTATCCATACGTGTTGAGGATTACATCTAGTTCACTTATGGTCAAGCCCAAACCGGTGAGATAACTATTGATCTTGGTGTACCAAGCACGAGGTTCTTGCTTGAGATCATACAATGCTCACTTAAGTTTGCACACATGAGGTCACTCTTGATCTAATGTCTCAAAACCTTTTTGTTACTCTATTTACACCTCCTCCTTAATAACCCCATTCAGCAATGTTGTTTCTACACCCATCTGGTGGATATTCCACCCCATCTGTGTAGTAAGACGAAGAATTGATCTAATGGATGAGTACCTTAGTACAAGAGAAAATGTCTTCTCATAGTCAATTCCCTCAACTTTAGAGTATCCCTTGGCCACAAATCTGGCCTTATACTTCCCTATTCTTTCGTTTGTTGCCTACTTCACCTTGAAGATCCATCTCAAACCCACTATTGATTTATATGTTGTTCTTGGTATCTTTTCCCAAACACGGTTCTTTGCAATGGATTCATATTCCTCCACCATTGCATCAACCCATACAGGTTTCTCTATTTCCTCCTCGAAATAGGATGGTTCAATCTCTATAAGCTCATTCATAAGAGCCATGTCGCTAGTGTACCTCTTAGATGACCTCCTTATCTTATGCAAATTTGAAGGATATGCCACATTCTCCCTCGCATCTTGCACAAGTCTATCAACTTCCTTAGTTATTTTTCTGCTTTCTCTGGAGGTTTTGCTTTAGTGAGTGTCTCCACTCTCTACTCCACAATTTTTGGTTGCTCTACAACTTCTTGAGGTTCCTCTTTTTGAGCTAAAATTTCATTTTTTGGTGGCATCTAAAGCTCCCTCTCAAGAGAGCACCACATAGATTTCTCCTAATCAAAATTTACATCCCTTCACATAACTATCATTATGAGTGATCACAAGTACACATGTTAGTTGAGGGGAGTTTTTGTGTAACCCACAAATACCCCGAATTTTGTTGTTGACTAAAGATTCTTCCTCGATTCTTTGGAGACATGGCAGTAAACAGAGGCTCCAAAAATCTTGAAGTGCAACACATCGGGCTTTCTTCCCGAGAAAGCCTCCTCCGGTGTAATATCATGCCAAGAATCCGATGAGAACTTAAGTTCTGCAAACAAACTGTTGTATTGCATGCCTCAACCCACAAATGCAGAGGTAGGCCTTGGTCATGCAACATCACCCTTGTTGCTCCCAAAATGCTATGGATATTTCTCTCAACCACCCCAGTCTGATGTGGGTTGTGGGGTGTTGTGAACTCTCGTCGAACGCCTTCATTCGCACATAAATTTTTAAATTCATTCAACACATACTCACCTCCATTATTGCTCCAGGGAGCCTTCACCTTCTTGTTGGTTTCTTTCTCAAATAGTGCCTTGAATGCCATGAACTTGGAGAATGTCCCATCTTTCTTTTGCATGAAGAGATCCAACACTAATGTGAGAAGTCATCAATAAAAAGGACAAAATATTTGTGTCGGGTAGTGTAGGCTATAAAGAAAGGTCCACAAACATCAAAGTGGATCCTTTCTTGGATTGCATGTGCTTTGTTGTCTCAATCATGAAATTTTGATTTTATGTACTTCCCCAAGGTACATCCTTTGCATACATCCTGCTACTCAAGTGCTCCTTTAGGTAGGCTAGTGGATATTTGTTGTATACTATTTGAGGTGCCATGATGCAAATGGCCAAGGCTGATGTGCTAAAGTTCACCTACATCATGGCCCTGCACTTTCTCTTCCTTAGTTTTTAATGCAACACAATCTTCCACATCTAACTTATATAGATTCTTCACATAAGCCTCGATCTTCTTCACCTGTCTCGTGGCTATGTGTCTCAGAAATGTTTTTACTTTGTTGAAGATCATGTTAGAACCACGGTCTTCCAAAACTACAACAGAGATGAGATTTTTCTTTAGGCCCACAACAAACATGACATCCTTGAGCCCGAGAGGGAAGCCTGAATCCCTATGAAAGTTGATTGTACCAGTATTTGTCATGTTGTACCTTCCATCATCCCCTAGCTTGATGTACATATGGAGATCTTTCTCCTCCGAGTCAATGAAAAGTCTCTACACCCTGTCATGTGGAACAATGCACTTGAGTCCTAGTACCACATGCTCCCCATCACTATGTTGGACATGCATGTGATAAGGGTAAAGTCAAGGTCGAACTGTGAATCCAAGGCTTCACCCACTACTCCTCCTAAGGTGTTCTCACTTGCCTCTTTCTATGGGCACTTCGTGGCATAGTGCTCGTATTCATGACAATGGAAGGATTTATTTTTTGACAAATATTTCTTCTTTCTCCCTTGGTTGGATTTTGCTTTGATTTGAGATTTCTTCCCCTTTCCCTTCTTTCCCTTTCCAACCAATGCAATTTTTTCTTCATCTTTGACCTTGGATGAGGTCCCATCTCTAGTATTCTACCTTATTTCCTCTTATACCAAATCGTACCATAAGTGTTCCCAATTCGGTAGTTTCTCCCTCCCGTTCACATAATCTTGATAGGTATGCCAACTCTTGGGTAGGCCCAAAAGGGATATTCTTACCTAGTAATCCTTTGAAAGAGTAACACCAACCTCTACAAGCTCATCATGAACTTGTGTGAACCTCGTAAGATATTGCAGGCTAAAGTCATTCTTCTACATCTTGATATTTCAAAGTTTATTCTTGAGCACCAAGTTTTTGTGGTCACCACTATTCTAGAACAGATTTGTGAGTGCCTACCACATTCCATAAGAATTTTCTTTCCCATGGAGATTGCTGACAATGTGGTCTTGTACTCCCTCCAATATTATTATCCACACCTTGGCTACAACTTTCTTCCACGGAGCAAGGTTTTGGGCATCAAATTCTGCTATTTTTGTAACATCTCTCCTGATGTATTCTAGCAATCCATTGTCATTGAATACCTCCTCCATGCGATCCTTGCAGTCAATGAAATTAGAGTTTCCTTCCAAGGAATACTCTAGCCTCAGGCTGTTGAAGGTCATATTTTCAGTTCCTAAGAGATCTTGCTACACTGAACTGCAAATTTGAACCTCCTCAGAAACAAATTCGAAATTCATGCTCTAATGTGAATCCTGCTATGATACAGTGTAGAAATTATGGTGTAGATTTGGAACTCATCATGAAGTTTTTTCAAAATCATAAGACACAGACCTACTCTACTACTCTATGAAAGTTAATTCACAATTTAGAACAAAAAATTCAGACATGCAATAAGAAATAAAATACATTCACACAATATTTTTCATGGGGAAAGTAATATTCTAATAACTCTAATGCCTTCTTGCATCAATCTTATGAATATAGATGTATTAATTGATTTACTCAGTTGTGCACAACCCGTAAATGAATAACCTATCCCTCTGCTCACTAAGAAGATCAAACCCAAACTTTGTCAATTTCTACATCTGCTTGAGCCCCTATTTCCTTGTGCAATTCCTTGAGAAATTAGGCCCCTATTATTTAGGTTTTTTCCAAAATGGATTGCATAATTCCTAAGGTTGATCATGTGACTGCATGCAACACCTGTACACTCAAGACTAGTCTACAACTAATATTAAACTGCCTTGGAATCTCTACCATAGCTTGGGAACTTGAATTGTTTGCATGCACTAGAAATTATGGGATGATTGATCACTTAACTAGAAGATCATTGCATTTGACTGAAGTCTCACTGCACAACTAGCCTTCCACTAGTTCCTCTAATAGCTAGACCTAGTTTAACTGAAAACAACTTGAGATAATTGACTTTGACTATTACAAATTAGAAATCACACATGCTTAACTGAACTCTAACTCCTCCAACTCGAATTGATTGAGTAAAATGGGTGACACAAACCATGTCATACAAGCTAATTGCATCCAAGTTGTCTGCTGATGTGGAAATTCAAATTTTCTCAATTTAATCAAGGCAAAATAAAATTGAGAATTTCTTGCCACATTTTTCAACAATCCTTCAAGTGAATCTAATCCATGTTTCCAATCTAGCACAACAATTTTCTAATAACAACAACCAATGTATATAAGTAGCGTTCAAAATAAATAAAATGGTAAAAAAACACATATTAAAACACAATCGATGGAGACCCTGAATAGTACTCCAACTATGTTATCATCCATTAACGTTCTTCGAAAGTGCCTTGATCACTCCTCTCATGAAACACACCTCTGTTTTCATCCTCCATTGCCCTAAATCCCATTAGTTGTTGTCAACCTCCATCACTCTGCTTCCCAAAGCAACCATAAATAGTGGAAAGACGAACCCCTAATTCTTTACCTTTTTTTACTAGCACATCATGTTGAAAATTTTAAGACAAAAGATTTATTTTGTCTTAAAAAATTGTCTTAAAATTCCCCTCGATGTAGTAGTCTAGAATGCAATGACATACTTTAGGAAATTGGTTCACTAAATTATTGCCTAAGGTAAAAGAAGGTTTTAATATGTAAAAACCTATCCTACATGGTGCATTTTGATCAACCTAGTAATACATGACTAGGTGATTATTTTTTGGGTGATAATAGATTGTTGCCCAACATAAGAGTTTGAGGAGCACATCATATGATGGAAATATGTTGTAGCTTCACTTTCACAAAACACCGAAGGGAAGTGATAGGGAGAGAGAGAGATCACTCAAGTAATAGGAAGGAGTGATGTTGGAGGGGGTGAAACCTACCTGTGAGATAAAAGTTTCCTTTATTAATGAGTACAAGATCTCAATAAGGTAATGGAGATATACCCATACCTACGAGTTAACCGAGTACAAATGATAATGGTGTGCCTAACAATCTAGGTCTGAGGTACATAGTACATGATACATGATATGTTGGCATCAATGAGGCAAAAAATGATACAATGAGATAATGAGCCCCATATAAATAATTTCATCGAATACAGTGGCCCGGATTGATACAATTAAGTATGTTGATTTGAGGACATGAGAAATAATTCCCCCACGTTGGTGTGGTGAAGGGGTGGGGGGGGAGATCACAACCAAAGAAGCCCTGATGAATAGGAGAGGTATTTAAATATCTCAATGGACCATTTTAAATAGAGATGATCTAGGTGGATATTGGTGGCCACCTACCAAGTCCACCTAGACCCCCACCATTGTCTCTCTCAACATTTTCAGTTTCCTTAATTGTAGCACAACTTACTATTTTTAGCAATTTTTCAGGTCTTGAACTTCCGGAGCTGTTTTGTGGCCCTAAACAACGTTTTTTGGGAAATCTGGGGGCAACATGGGTCCATGGAACGATGTTTCCCTTCCCAAAACGGTAGTGCTCAGGTAGATCTTTCTAACTAGCTATTGTACACATCAAACAAAGATCGTATGCCAAAGTTACGACCCCGGGAAGTTGATGTACCAATTTACCCAAACGGGGCCCATAGTTTGGCATTTCATCTTCTAGGGTTAGGTTTTGGAATGTTAAGGGTTTTCCATTGTTTCTCAACAATAAATAGGCCTTCAAGCCTCATTGTAACACAATTCATAGGCATGTAGCCACCACATCTCTTCTCAGGGACAAGCTACCATCGCTCTAGCTGGTTTATTTCCATTACTGTTTGTAAGCATATTTCAGTATTTTACATTAATGAAATGAAGTATTATTTCCATGGCATATCTGTGTTTATGGTTATCTCTGTAATTTGTTGCATTTCCTATTTTAAGTCTGGATCAGTGATATCAAAGCGATCTGGTTTTTCTCTATTTTTCTTTGCATGTCCCCAACGAGGTTGGGATATAAGGAGTTAGGGCTTGAATTGGTCGAACCGTTGCAAGACCGGCCTCATAAATCCCGATGGCCTCCCATGGCAGATGAGAAGAAAGATGAAGGGGCTGGAGATCCTATCAAAATCTTGCTCGACGAAGCCCTCGAGCGATAACGAAACGTGATGATGGATAGCTTTGCCTAGATCCTTCAGCCACTACCTAAAAGCGATGCATCGGCTTCTAGTAGCTACTCGGGAAATGCCACACCCTTTAAGGTAAAATTTAATTTTGAAATCCCCATATTCGAGGGTTAGATAGACACAGATGCCGTAGATAAATGGTTAAATCTGTTAGACAGTTATTTTTCTGTTCATGAATTTTCAAGTCGGGAAAAGATAGTTCTCGCTCTTCTCAAAGCAGTGCCCCACATCAAGGACTGTTGGGAGACCTACTGCGAGAAGAAGGATGGAAATAATGGCTCGCTATTTTTAGCCGCACCCACTTGGAATTCATTCTGGGATGCCATCAAGGAGCAGTACTACCCTGTCAGAAGCTATGAGGATGAATATATAAAGTGGACCATGCTGTGGCAAGGAATGGATCAAGACGTGCCAGAGTTCACCAATCTTTTCCACACCCTTCACACAAGGTTGGGTATCAAGGATTTGGAGTAGCATTTGATACTCAAATACCACAACTACATGCACAAGTACATCCAGGAAGAAATAGAATTCCTGAATGTCTCCTCGCTCGGCAGAGCATACCGATATGTTGTCAAGGTTGAACAGAAGTTTAAACAAAAGAAGTGAGACTTTGGATCTACGAATCTGAAGCAAGGGAAAGGTGCCCCTAAACCACAGAACAAAGAACAAAGCCAAGGCAGGGCAACCCAAGACAACCAACCAAAGTTGCAAGCAAAGAATGGTGCCGCAAAGATGAAAAGGGACACTAAAAATGGTGTGAGTTCCATAAGAGCTGCACTCACAACACAAGTGTGTCGGGCCAAGCAGTCACTGGTGGTTGAGCTAAACGTTTCAGAATCAGATGCATGTTTCGACTTTGAGTTAGAACCCAACAAGGGGAATGAAAAAGGGAAGCAGATCATTGATGTGGATCCCAATGCCACTGTTGCTACCGCCAAGATTCAGAAAAATGAACCTGAAGATCCAGAGGGGGAGGAGCATCTCTTCCACTCCCACCTATGGGTAAAGGGCTCCCCGCTATAGTTCATTGTCAATAGCGGGAGCCAAAAGAACCTCATTTTGGCAAAGGTCGTGAAGCGGTTGGGCTTACCGACCATAGCACATCCACAACCATACACCATCGGGTGGCTTCACCAAGGACAGGATCTTCGCGTGAGCCAGTAGTGTCGCCTTCCATACAACATGAAGCCCTTCACAAATGAAGTATTGTGTGACGTTTCTCCCCTTGAAGTTTGAGATGTATTATTAGGACAACCATACTTGTGGAAGCGACATGTTGTGTATTACATTGGGAAATAAGTTGTACAGGATACCAGAGGTAGCACTGCCTATTGCCATCTCTTTGATTACTACAAAACAACGCAGTAAGCTCATTTCCAAAACTAGGAAATTTGTTTTCATGATGATACACCCTCAAGGAAAGAATGAGATGGTGGCCATGGCCTTTACACGGGGCCCCTCCGCATGACAACTACAGATGGACAAGGTCATGGAGGAGTAGGAGGACATCTTCACCTCCCCCACAGGGGTTCCTCTGTATTGTAAGGTCAAGCACACAATCGATCTGACCCTAGGTGCACCACTACCCAATGGACCAATTTATCGACGCTCCTTTTTGGAGAATGATGAAATCAAGAGGCAGATTCAGGCGCTGCTACAGAAAGGTCACATTCGTCCGAGTTCATCACCTTGTGGGAGTCCGATCGTGCTGTTACAGAAGAAGGATGGGACTTGGAGACACTGTATTGACTATCAGGTGCTGAACAAGATCACTGTCCATAATAGGTACCCAATCCCACAGATAGATGACCTCTTGGACCAACTAAAGGGGGCAAAATATTTCAGAAAGATCGACCTGAAGTCAGGATATCACTAGGTACCAATCAAACCCTTTGATGTTTGGAAGACTACCTTCAAAGCCAAGGAGGGACTTTTCGAATGGTTGGCTATGCCTTTCAGATTGATGAATACTCCTACAACCTTCATGAGGCTAATGGATGATATCTTGTGGCCATTCACCAACTCATTTGCAGTGGTATACTTGGATGACATTCTAATCTTCAGCCAGAGTTGGGAAGAGCACCTCCACCACATCTGACAGGTTCTCCAAACACTACGACAACACAAGCTATGTGCCAATGTGGAGAAATGCACTTTTGGCATGACCTAGGTTTAGTATCTGGGATACATTATTGATGAACAGGGGTTGCATGTGGATCCATCCAAGATCCAAGTCATTCAAGATTGGCCATATCCAACCACTCTGATAGAGCTCTGCAGCTTTCTAGGTCTTGTCAACTTCTATCATAGGTTCATGTTGGGGTTTTCTCATATCACTTGGCCCTTGAGTCAAGTCACCAAGGGAGGAGCGAAAGAAAAATTCTTTTCGTCTGAATCTCAACAGAAGGCATTCATAGAGTTGAAAGATCACCTCTGCATGGCACCAGTTCTCACGTTACCAGATTTACAACAACCATTTGAGGTCGAGACAGATGCCTCTGACTATGCTATTGGGGTAGTCCTTACTCAACATAGGCATCCAGTGGCATATCACAGTGAAACACTTTTAGACATAGTCTGGAAGTATCCCGCTTATGATAAAGAGATGTATTCCATTATGTAGACCGGCCGACAATGGAAGAATTACATTTTGGGGAAGGAAGTGGTCATCCACACAGACCACCGACCCCTGCAATTCATACAGACCCAAGGGAAATTGCAGAATGATCCCCATTAGAAGTGGTCTACATACCTACAATAATTCCATTTGAATATCAAGTATAAGAACGACAACACCAATAATGTTGCAGATTGCCTCAGTCAACCACCGATCATGGCATTAACCACCGTGCTCAACTCTTCTGGGCACAAGACTTCTAATTGGCCACTTATGTACAAAAGCGACCCAGAATTCAGCCACACATATCAAAAACTCTTGGAGGGTCGGCATGTTCTACATTTTCACCTCCAAAATGCCCTGTTATGCCACCTGGGTCACCTTTGTGTTCCTTCAAGCGAGCGTTCCAAGATGATTTGGGAAGCACACTACAGTTGGGTTGTCAGGCATTTCGGGGTCAAGAAAGTGGTGGCAGTACTACAAAATTATTTCTATTAGCTGAATCTTCGACAGGATGTCGGGAAGTACATCAGATCATGTACTGCCTGTGCCATTGCCAAACCAACCATCAAGAAGCAAGGCCTCTATACCCCGCTGCCTACCCCTAGTCGACCTTGGGAATCCATCTCCATGGATTACATGTCAGGCCTTCCTTCCACTAAGTATGGAAATGACTGTGTTTTTGTGGTAGTCGACAGGTTCTCGAAGATGGCCATTATGGCAGCCTGCAAGAAGAATGTCACCATAGAAGCCACTGGTAAACTCTTCTTTGAACAAGTGCGGGTGCACTTTGTGATCCACAGTCTATCATCTCAAATCAGGACAGTCAGTTCCTCAGTAGATTTTGGTCTAGTCTCTAGTCAATGCTGGACACCAAACTCACTATTTCCACAACCTTCCATCCTCAAACTGATGGCCATACAGAGGTTGTCAATAGGATGATTGTACACATTCTGCACATGTACAACTCAAAGCATCCATGCACATAGGATGAGAGCCTCCCCTATGTTCAATATATCTATAACCGAGCTCTTCACAATTCGACTAGCCACAACCCTTTTTAGGTGGGCTTGGGATTCCAGCCACTATGCCCCATTGATGTGGCTATGCCACTTCCAGATATCCACATAGATTTGGCTCATGTCCAGTCTGAAACAGACAAGGAAACTAGCTTCATTGAGCACATCCAACATATTCTCCAGCAGGTCCATGACATTCTGGAGAAATCAAATGCCAAGTACAAGCAGCGACATGATCAACATCGGATGCCACACAAGATTTAGGTGGGCGACAAAGTTTGGTTGCATTTACAAAAGGAACGCCTTACTGGAGCCTATCATAAATCGAGACCACTCCGATATGGTCCTTACACCATTACTAAGGCTTTGGGAGACAATGCATTTGAGCTCATCATTCCCCATTCCTTGGCCTCCACCCAGTGTTTAATGTGGACTACCTTCGGTTATAATTTCCACCATTGCTAGACACATCTGAGATTGCATAACAGCTCACACCCATAGAATTAAATCTAGATTGCATGGAAAAAGCTACAACTAATCAGATCATGGACACACAGATCAAGAAAACTCGCCAACAGAATATCCAACTATATCGAGTTGTCAAAGTAGGCCAACTCTTTCACCAAGGCAAGTGGCTCACCAGGAACGAAGTTCAGCAAAAGTTTCCTCATCTCATGGAGGAACTCAATGCAATGGGGACCATTGCTTCCTAAGGGGGGAGGAATGATCCAGGTGGATATTGGTGGGCACCTGCCAAGTGCACCTGGACCCCCACCATTGTCTCTCTCAGCATTTTCATTTTCCTTAATTGTAGCACAACTTACTATTTTTAGCATTTTTTTGGGTCCTGAACTTGCAGAGTCATTTTAACGCCTTAAATGACGTTTTTTTTGGGAAATCTAGGGGCACCATGGGTCCATGGACTAATGTTGCGCTTCCCAAAGTGGTATTGCTTGGATAGATCTTTCTAACGAGCTATTGTATGTGTCAAATGAAGATCGTATGCCAAAGTTACGACCTCGGGAAGTTCATGTACCAATTTACCCAAATGGGGCCCATAGTTTGGTGTTTCATCTTCTAGGGTTAGGTTTTGGAATGCTAAGGGTTTTCCATTGTTTCTCAACAATAAATAGGCCTTTGAGCCTCATTGTAACACAGTTCAGAGGCATGTAGCTGCCACATCTCTTCTTAGAGATAAGCTACCATCGCAGTAGCTGGTTTATTTCCATTACTATTTGTAAAAATATTTCAGTATTTTACATTAATGAAATGAAGTATTATTTCCACTTCATATCTGTGTTTATGGTTATCTTTGTAATTTATTGCGTTCCTATTTAAGTGCGGATCAAGAGGTTCATGTTGTGAGTTATGAAATAGGGAGAAACAAAGCCATTCAAATAAAAATAACTTCTTCTGAGGCTAGATCATAATTTTCTGACATCTAGGTATGTGAGGGGCTACATGAAGGGACATCCCCTCATGAGGTCTAGAACATCTCACACACACCTCAGAAAATCTACGAAAATCTGCTAGATTACTAAATCACCAAGTGTATGTTTCTTAATCGTGCGATAATGAGTTGAATTTGAGCATGCGAGAAAAAACCAAGTAAAAGGGAAATAATGATTCACTTTGCTTGATTAGAGGCACCAAGAAAGGATGAAAGATGAAACCAAGGTACACCATCCTCTAGACTACTCTCCTGGAATAAATGTGTTGACGTTAACAAAAGCATGCCCATCAGAGTTTAGGTAATTATGAATCCTCAACAAAGGTACAAGGATCGTAGTATTATGGCTAATAACGACTAACACTAGGGATGATAATTGGAAGATATGGGGACTTGTGGAGTTATGATTTACCTTGTCAGAGCATAACATGCAAGGTTGACCTCGTAGTGACTGAC
Source organism: Pinus tabuliformis (assembly GCA_031772625.1). Classification (NCBI taxonomy): domain Eukaryota; kingdom Viridiplantae; phylum Streptophyta; class Pinopsida; order Pinales; family Pinaceae; genus Pinus; species Pinus tabuliformis. The sequence continues at coordinate 365,376,179 of CM062806.1, forward strand.
ACAATTCCATAAGGGATGGTCGATTACTCAGACGGAGGATTTTCAAAGGCACATGAGGATAGATGGAGGTCAAATATAAGAAAAATGGGATGAATGCGACACATAGATGGATAATATATTGTAACAGAACTCAATGGGACTTTGAACAGACTCCATAGATATAGGGGTGACTCATCTCTAATGATTTGAAGAAAGGTGACTATATGATGCTTCAACATGGGAAAGGCTCACAGTGCACCATAATAAAATGAGTAAATAGTGATTACTTGTGACAGAACTCGACTCATAATTCTAAAAGCTCAAAGGAAAAGTGGTACGAGAGTACATGTGACTCATATTAAGAGATTTGATTTAATGCGCCAAAGTGAGACCTCGTGGAAAAAATGGCTTTGTGGCGAAGTTTCAAATCAAGAGAAACATGGAGACCCATTGTAGAGATCGGTGAGAGAATTCCAACAGTGCTGACGGTTTGTTAAACCGAGCTACCATTTACTCCTAATGGCAAAAAGGAAAAACTAGAGTTTTTCTTATAAAAGGGCTTCTTGCCCTCAATTCCAATGCATTTGTTTTTTGATTTGTTGGAGAATTTAGAAAGGATTAAGAGGTACTAAATCTTGGTCAGCTCATAGCAGAGTGATTGGATTTCAAATCTATGACTTAGTAGGTCGCCTTACTTGTCTAGAAATGGCCTTAATGCCTCTTGGAAGGATGGTTTCTCATGAAGAATTAAGGAAGGAAGGTTGTCCATTTACTTTATGAAAAAGAGACATTATGTATGGAAAAGATACAAGTGAAAAGATGTTTATTTTTAGAATAGAAAATATCTCCTATCTCTCTCTCATACCAATCCCAAAATCAATAAGGAATATCGTTTAAATTTAATGCCCCGAGCTACATTTTTAAGACATAGTTAGGATTCTTAAGGAAATTACCCAAAAGGTAACACAATTCTTGTTATTGTTAGACCTATGCATTAGGGATTTCTCTAACATCCACTTTAACAAGCATCTTTCCATGTCCTCATATTCTCAATAAAAATAACGTACTTTGTGGTGTTGATGAGTAATTTCTATTAAGTTTATACTTTTATGGATCTTTGGGAATTCCTAAACATAAACTTCTTAGACTAAATAAGAAGCAATCGATTTGTAATATTCTTCTTTTTGTGGATATGGTTAAAGTGGACGGAATCTACCCATGGTATTTACCGTGGTAGTTTCCCATGGTATTTTCCTTCATTTTTCGAGTGAAAACAATAAAATAAAGTCTCTAGAGATTCAATGAAGCATATAAAAGGGGATAGGAGCCTAATAATGTAATCATCAAGAGTTATTTATCTATTTTTCTTTTCTTGAGAGCTTGTCAAGGCAAGTTCTAGTTGATCCCAAGGACGAAAACCCCATGGGAGTAATTTCTCTGGTGGATAAATAACGGATCTAAGATTGTGCTTCAACATGTTTAATTTCTCTATTGATGGGAAGCCATACATGCCAAGGCACGAGCTTTAGTAGTGCTTCTGTGGGCAAGTAATTTTGTTTATATTTATTTACATAAATAAGATGTTGCGTTCTGAGATCTTTATTGTGTTCGGTGTTTTTATTGCAAGAATTTTATTAGAAAACCTACAATGCACCATAATTGATTAAAATTTGATGATTGAGAAATTACAGTGGTATCAGAGTTGTGCATCCCGCTAGCCTCAGGGTGTTATTGGAAAATTCTAAATTATTTGCAGCGTTATTTGGAGGTTTCATGCAGGGAAATTTGGTGGAATTTATGCTCACACTAGCCAACATTTCCAACTTTGATGGTATTTCGTATCATCCTAGTTGGTTCTATTTTTCAGTTGATTGGAAGGAGAATTTTCTGCATTATTTTGAGAGTTATTATTTTATTGCAAACAAAAGAGAAAACATTACTTTGCCAAATTTTTATATTGGACCTGGGTCTGCTTTACCATATTTATCCATTCAAGTTTACAGGGTCGAGATCGAACCCCTATCAGATTTGAGGGTCTCTTTTCAATTGTATTGCAAGGCTACGAGATTTGTTGTAGGAAGTACTACCATCTTGACTATAATTTGATTACAGGTCTATAGAAATCCAATGGAAGAGTTCATCTCCTTCTACTGGGTCAAACACCAAGGGTTCAAAGGCTAAATTCTGAGCACAAGTATCATATCAGATTATATTAGTTTCATTTCAAGATCAATGGTATGTATATATTGGTGTAATCTATATTGGAAAGAGGTTGGATCATTTAAATCTAAGGAGGAGACCCTGCCTTTTGATGCCATTTTTAACTTGCTCATAGATCTAAAGTGTCTCCTTGAAATAATTGTGGATTGATTTCATTGGAGGTAAAAGAGGTCACATTGCAAAGGTTAGAAGGCCGAGTTTCTAAACTTGATCCCAGGGAAGAATATAAATTGTTTAATCAAGCTCATCCTAGGATTGAGGTTGATCCCATAGCCAAACTTGGAGATTGATCACTTGGAGGCCACATTTCTTTTCCAAAGACTGAGGGTTTCAAGGGTCCTTGCTCCACGCATTTTCCAGCATTCTTTCTCTTGTAGTGTTTTCTTCTCAAAGATGTACAAAAAGAACCCACTTAAGACTGTGGATGATAAACAATATCAATAATATAAATGGGTGTTAAAAATTGTAGATCTGCAACAAATGATAGAAACAAAATTTGCGAAAGTCCTAATCTATGCCACAATCATAGTTAAACAACAAAAAGAAACCGTAATAACTCAAATAATCTAATGGAAACTATATATACAAAGAACATATTTTATTATAACACCTGTGAAGGGAATAAATAAATATTACTTGTCCCCCTCTATGGGATGGTTTCTTGGCTATCCTCAAACGTCTTCATCTTCTTTAGAGTCTCTCTCCTCTATAATGTGAAAACCGAATAAATAAAATGTTTGAGCTTAATGGGAACTCAAATGGCAAAGAAATGAAGTGCATCATTGAAAATAATCAAAGTTACAATAGTGAGTGCAACAATGAAAATAGTCAAAAGTGAATAATGAATGGAAAACCCTTCTATTTATAACAAAATATTGAGTTATCCTCGAATAATGAGCAATAATAAAATATTATTAACCCCATTCTTGGAATAACCACTTGGAATATTTTATTGTATTTGGTTAGGAGGGAAAAAATATTGAAACTTTTATTTAGAAATAATAAATAAATAAATGATTTATTTATCATCTCAACAAATTGGCTAAGGAATAATAAAGAAATAATGATTTATTTAATTATTCCCAAGGGATTTTTCAAATTTGACAAGGAATAATAATTAATTATTCCTAGAGAAAAATAAGATAATTAATAATCTATCTGTTGATTTTTCATAATTGGGTCAAATATGACAAGGAATAATAATTGAACAATGGTTTAATTAATTATATCTAGAAGGAAATCAAATAAATAGTGATTTATTTAATTATTCTACATGAGTTTAATTATAAATTACTTAACAAAGTTCATTTACTAAGTAATTTTTCATAGTGAAAGAAATTTTACTATTATAAAATTCGCTTTACATGGTGTAGTTCGATCCATCTAGTAAATTAGGCTAGCTGATCAATATTTTGGTGATAATAGATTTCCCCCCAACGTACGAGTGTTAGTAGGAAAACATATGACCAAACTGTGTTGTAAAGACACAATCACTATACAACAAAGTGAAGAGAGAGAGAGAGAGAGAGAGAGAGAGAGAGAGAGAGAGAGAGAGAGAGAGAGAGAGAGAGAGAGACCAATACAACTGAAGCAGGAGGTTAGGGATAAGGCGGCAAGACCAATGCAAGTCACCTTTTATGTTGTGGTACCATACCTCAATGATGTAGGGAAGGCATACATATACCCGCCGAGATAACTTAGTACAAAAATAATGGTGCGCTGAGAAACATCAAACTCTGCAATGAAGTACATGTTGAATGATACATGACATGTTGGCATAACTGAGTCAGAAAATAATACAATGTGTTACATATACATAATGCACCTGGAAAAATATGAGCTAGGATTGAATATAATATGAACTGATTACATGAGATATAATGGCCCTTCCCTCAAAAAATGGGTTGGAGGGAGGGTAGAACAACTGGAGAAGCCCCGTTGAAGAAGGAAGGGATCTATAAAACTAAATGGATCATGTGAAGGAGATGTATATGCTATGAACATTGTGATTGGTAGGAACCGAACCCATTATATTTGCGGAACTGCATCTATGGCTGTAGCATAATAGGAATGCATCCGAGCATGTGGGGGGCTACCTGAAGGGCCACCCCGTCATGAGGTCTCAAACATCTCACACACACCTAGGAACCACTGGTACAATCTGCTGCATCACTCGACCGTTGAGTGTATGGATCACGAACATGAAACAACCAAGTCAAAGGGAAATAATGAGTCCCTTTACCCAATCCGAAGTACCGAACAAGAATGGAAGCTAGAACCAAGATACATTGCCCTCTAGGTCGTTCTTATGGAATAAATGAGCTGATGTCGACAGAATAGGGCCCACGATAGGTGAGGCAATGAGGATCCTCAAATAAGGTATGAGGGAAAATAGTAATGTGACTAATGGACTGACACCAGTTACAATGGAAAATGAGGGATTGAGGGATAAATAGACGAACTCCCTTGTCAGAGCATAAAGTGCATGGTTGACCTGGTAGCAACTGACTCAACTCTGTATGGGATGTGGACAGTATGACTAGAGACCAAAATGGGCAAGATAGGATGAACGGTATCAAAATATCGATGGAATATTGTGATATGATATAATGGGATACGAAACAGACTCCATGGATGCAAGGGTTCCTCATCGTAGATGCTCTGAACAAGGGTGACTTGATGATGCTACCACACAAAATAGGTCCACCGAGGACCATGGAAAAATGAGTAAATGATGGTTACACATGATGAAAATTGACACGTGAGATGACAAGTTCCAAGGGAAGGTGGTCCCCAAATTACAAGCGTCGCATATGAAGAAATCCGATTTTGAGACGCGACGAAGTGACCCTTCTTGGAAAATTGGCTTCCTAGTGAAGTTTCAAATCATCCAAAACTAAGAAAGACTCATTATACTACTCGATGAGAGATTTCCAATGATGTTGATGGTTTGTCAAGCTGAGCTACCTTTTGGTCAAAGTGGGCGATATAAAAATTGTGGATTTTTCTATGAAAGGACATTTTCCCTCCATTTGGAATTCCTTTTTTAAGTGAGTTGTGGTAAATTGGGAGAGGAAGAAAAGGCCCTAAATCTTTGGAGATCATAGCGGAAAAACCGTATAGCAGAATCAGGTTCTGTGACTTTCAGGTAGGTGGCCTTACTCATCTCTTCAATTTCAATTATTTATTTCGTGATTTTTGGCTCCTGACAGCTCCCTCAGAGACCCTTGCTCCTCTTCACGATCTAATCACACTTTTTGTGCCTAGAAGTGCAATTTGGATCATAGGAAACAGGTGAAAACCTACGAGCTCACACTTTCTGGGCATAAAACTGCGATTTGGGGCTGAAAAGAGGGGTGGTTTTCTTGCTTGGTGGGGATTGTAGGTTGATTAGTGTAGATCAATGTTTTCTTCTCTCAACTGACAAGATATGTGGTGCTTTGCAGGCATGGCAGAGCTAAAAATCAACCAGTGTGAGTGAGACTTGGATACCCTCCGATCCGAGATTCAAATGGATCATGGGGTTCAAAGGGCATTGACAAACTATGGGGTTCTCAAGTTGGTAGAGAACCTATTGATGAGGGTAGATGAGCCCTTGCTATTGAGAATTGTGAGCTATTGGGATCTAGACCATGAGGTGTTTGTCATGCAGGGGCACAATATTGAGCTCACATTATAGGATATTTATTTCTTCACCGGACTCCCTCCCCTCAGAATGGTGGGGGATATACATCTGGTGTTTCCTTGTGGGAGAAACATTACAAAGTTTTTGGAGCACCATTGTCCACATGATGTGCATCTGAAGGGCACGACTATCCTGATTGGTGATTTAGACTAGTTAGAGACATAGGTTGTTTCCGCAGCTGTGCTATGCGTCTTGGGCAGCCATGTGTTCCACCACATCACTGGTGGCAGATGATGCTGGTTGAGAGTGTTTTGTCGAGGACCTAGTATGGGTGGGCCGAGATGATGCCATCGTCAGTGAAACGATAGTGAAGTCTATGCATGTGAGCCATGACTATGTTTTTGGTATAGTATTGTGCGCATTCTTCTTTGAGAAGATACCCGCCATCCTTCCTCATGTATAGATTCGATATGAGGGCCCATAGGAGCCCAGGATCAACCACTAGGGGTAGCTACTATGGAGAGGAGGATCGGGAGTCGAATGGGTGTTCCAACCAGCATTTTTTTCACATTGCGATCAGATGCCCCTCTAGATTGACGATTATCCTTATAGCAGGAAGAACTATCAAGAAGATCCTAACTTGCCACTTTTGCTCAAGTAGGCATGGGGACCAAATGGTAATTGTTAAGTTGCTATTTTTATGTTGAATTTCATATTTTTATCACATGTATATCGTACTAATTGTAAAATATGTGGTATGTAGACATAACACTAGTAATACCAGCAAGAAATGTAGGACGAGCCGCAACACCTGTGGCTGCAGATTGGGGAACATCGTCATCTTGTCACAGTCCAGAGGATAGTGTGCTACTCATTTATCTACACCGTAGATGTGGGGTACTCTGGACCAGATTTTTTTAGCATGGATGGCATGAGCTAGACGATCGATACATATATGAGTGTAACGGCCTTCCCTTAGAGTGGTGAGGTATCATGCGGCGCATGACGATGGCTGGTCATGCAGTACGTGATCTACGTGCAGTTGGGGCAAAGCCTTTGGTGCGTGATCCTTCAGATAGTGAATAGATATGGGGACATGTGGGTCCCTTTGATTTTGATTTTTGTAACATGTTATCGACATGTTGGATGTATTTAGAGCTATGGGCTCCGAACACTTATATGATACATAATATGATTATGCATTTTTATATGATGATGATGGTTCGCCATGTGTTTTGTTTATGGTTTTCTTCTGTGGCATACATGTGATAAATGCCAATCTAGAATGTTATTTGCAATGGTATCTACATAGTTATTTTGGGCTCTAGGAACTTGACTAAAAGTAATGGTTTCAAATTCACATACCAACATCTTAACACATAGATATTTTCTAAATATGACTTGGTTATCCACATGATACACACCATTCAATTGTATGACAAGTAGCAAGGAAGATAAAAGAACATGAAGATGAAGGATACAATGAGAAAGGGAATCGACTAACAAACCTATCACTGCATCATATTTGGCCTGGTTATTGGTGGCAGATCCAATGCACAAGTCATTTGAAAGGACTAAAGTATGCAAGGGGGTAAATATGGCCCAAGTTATCGAGGCTATATTCTTGGAGAAGCGACTTGCACCATCAACATGATCGATATATGGCGTGGATGATTGTTACCGGGAAAAGTCTCTATTTAGAACTGCTCTATCCCACTAAGGTGTGACAGCTGCCTTAGAAACAAACAAAGAAAACTACTTTTGTATTTCCTTTATGAATTAAAGATAGAGGGGGATAGAAAGAACCGACCTGTGTCTTGCGCTAATCCTTTGATCCAATCCCTCTCTTCTTTGACAGCTTCCAGCTACCTGCTCCCTTACTTGCCCAGCTTCACCAAGTTCCTGTAAGATCACAGAAGAAGAAAACTACACAAAGACATGGATCTATATTCATAAATAGCTTAGGATCAGATTTAAGCTAAACATACAAATGTAACAAGCATCAATGATACACAAGCATGTAGGAAAAACTCAAATAGTTTTATTGATATAACAAGAAGATCCAGGAGGAGCTAAAACCGATGATTCCTAACCCAGCATCAACCTCCCAGCAAAGAAGCCCCTTCTTCACCTCCAACAAAGCATAAATCACCCAATACTCTGATATCTATCTCAAAACCAACAGCAATTCTTTGCAATGTACAAAATTCCAGCCTCTAGATCTCTGGGATGAGGCATCCATATATAGATGTATGCAAGGAGGATGAGTCAGCTTGTGATTTGATTAGTGTCTTCTCTCTATCAGTTCCTTCTTCCACTTGGAGACTGAAAGCCTCTTACTCATCCTTGGTCGAATTCAGTGAGGCAAGTGTAATAGGAGAAGATTCTGGAAGCTTCCATTGTCTTTCCACCTCGCGGAATGGCACTGCCATTTGTCATTTCTCGCTCAACGCACCCTCATAGTGCATTTAGGTGCATTGCATCGCACCCAACTAGTTTTTTTAGGTGCTATGCAGCGAAGCTAGCCAGTGGAGCAGCTGAAATGATCCTGTTTTGACTTATTCTGAGTAGTTTTTGGTGGAGAACTTCTGGGAGAAGCTGTAATTTGTTGACCTTGTTCCTTTAGGGGTTGGAACAACACTTTTAGGGACTTAGGAGCCCTTGGTTTATGGACATTTCATGCTTGGAGTTGCAAGGCACAAAAATGTCTATAACAATTGCCCCCTAAAGTATGAGGCCGTTAATCGGGTGAAATGCTTTATTATGAGGATCCGAAGTTCTTTCAATGCTGGGAGGAGACCTGTAATAAGATACAATACAATAAATTATCTTCATACTGTTTTTCATGATCTAGCTGAGGCGGGCATTCCCATGCTCAGCTTTATAAATTCATTTTCATGTACATAGGACAGACAATCGTCTGAGTGTAGACTGATGATTTTGATAGAGCCATCATCCTTTTGGTAGGATGATTATCTGTGCTGCAATGCTGTACATTTAATGTCTTTATTTCCCTGAATATATATCGCAGCTCGGATGGATGAAACTAGATCCGGGGTCTTCAATCTCGTCCGATCTTCACTCGAAGTACAAGTCGATCCATGTGAGAAATGTTCTGAAGTCGAACATGGAAAGACATCGCTTGATTACCAGTCAATAATGTAAACTGTTAACAAGCGCGAGAGGAATCACCGATAATGATAATGACCCTCAAGGTACTACAATACAATTCACGTGGTGTGAATAAAGGACTTGGCGTCGAATACCACGCAAAATATTCCGGTCGAAGTTCATTGATGTAAACCTGTCGCCGGAAGTGAGAAACTTGCCATTAAGGCATGCAAGCTTCAAAGTACTGAATGGGGTGTTCCTAGACCAACTTCTTGGATAATGAGCTGATGTCGACAAGAAGTGATCCGTCAAAGGAGGGCCTTAATGAATCCCACATCAATGACACGGAACGGAGCAAATGATTTTGATGGAGATGAAAACGATCTGGTGATATAAGGTTCAGGGTGGCGATCATGAATGAATGGAGTATAATGTATGGTAGTGGGTGGGACACAGGTGAATTCACTGAATGACTTCTCTTGAACATATCGGCGACACTGACATGATGGATTGGTAGCATTAACCCCAAATGTGGATGGTATGGCGTGACCAGGTGATGTGACCGGTGAACGAAACAACCCAACCCGAACGAGATGCGGAGCTAAAGTGTCATGTTCAAGAGCGACTTGCTACCAATAAAGTTTCTTTGATTTTTCTTCCCATTTTTCCCCAGTCATTGCTAACTAGTACCTCTTTATTTTTGTCAAGCTTGAGGAGGATAACATATGCTTGTTCTATAATTTGCCCTTCGGTCAAACCCATCGCTATGTTTTAATGAGCCTAGCGATAGTGAAACTCGTTCTCGTCTAAAGACAAGTTTGTCGCTATTAATCTTTTTAACGAGTTTAACGACAAAGATAACTCGGTCCTTTTCAATTTTAGAGAGTCTGAAAAGGAACATAAAGGAAACTCTAAAATTCCTTTTTCGTCATCTAATCCTTAAGTCTGAAAAAGTATAAAACAATACAGAAGGGATGAATTTTTGATAGTTTTAACGAGCCGAACAAAACAAGCGCTCGATCTTTTTGTGTAATAATCCCTCAGGTCCAAAAAGATTAAAATCTAGAGGAGGGATAGCACTTCCTGTCCCTTTAACGAGCTGGAAGGCCAAGGACTCGGCAATCTTTTCATATTTTACGAGTCAGTTGAAAATAGCTTAAAGGAGACTCGTCTTTTGAGGAACGAGTGATAAAACGGGTAGCAGCTGATTCTAGGTAAGGTTTGGAATTTTCCAATCACGGCAGTGTCACAAGGATGGCTAGTGAAATCACTCTTCACAACTGTTCCTCAAAATGGGTAAATAATCAAGTGGAGGTGAATGATCGGCCAATGAAAAAGTGGAGGTGACGGTGCAAACACGACCAAGGCTTTAATGGCTGAAGTACTACATTCACGACGGTTATTTACCGGGGAATAGTTCATTTTTTAACGAGCTTAAACGCGGGTGGAAACACTTGCTCAGTGCGGGTTTATTTTTTAACGAGCTTGAACCTTGCGGTAACACTACTCGATTAATCCAGTCGTATGATAATAATGTCTCATATCAAAACGGCAACTTTTAGAGTTTTGCCCCACATCCTTTCTTTATGCAAGTTAGGAAACGACCAATCCAAAAAGAAGATAAATAATCGCTCTTTGCTTGCACTCCAAAAGGTTTGCATGCCCCCAGGTATAAAACAGAGTTTCAAGGCCACCCTCTATTTGAGCTGACAAAACATTTGTTTTATCAGGAAGGGTATACCTCTTTCAGGCTATCCAAAGATTGCTCTATTCACGGTGCAAACAAAACACTTCCTCGGTGATGTCTACCGAAATAGACAAAGGTGAGTGGCGATGCCCGCCAACTCACATAACTTTGACAAGAGAATCTTGTTCTAGAATAACTCCCTCTTCCAATCACGGACGAGAGTACAGACTAGTCATATTCTCTCGCGGAAACCTACCCTATACCCAAAGATTTCCTGCTGGAGTAGGCCAGGGTGCATGCCCCCTGGGTTTCAGTCATGTCCCCCTGACTCACTCGCGCTCATCGGGTGGACGGACTGGAAATTGAGACATTTCTTGTGTGAAGAGACCATTTAGGGTCGGTATATGACTATTTGATATGTATGATCTGGGAAATGAAAGCTGGTCTATGAGTTGGACTACTCTTCCTTCGTGCGGAAAACACATTACTCTAAAGAGTGAGGAGGCAATTGCTCCCATGCAATAAATATAGTCTTTTCCAAGGAGTAGATTGTAATCCAGGGGTCCTTGAACTACCATTACGTTCATGTGAATAGTTTTCCTTCTCAATGTTATGGGCACATTGGGAAGGATCCCTAACGGTCGACTGGTTCCTTTATCAAAGCCCGTCATATTTCTCATCTCAGGCAAAAGCGATGGTGAACCAAGCGCTTTCCAAGAAGTTGAGGAAAGGATACTCATAGAAGCCCCCTCATCTATGATGGTACCAGCCATAACCATTCTATATATTTGGACGATAATTCGGAATGGTATGCTTGCTAGTAAATGGGGTCTGCCTAGTTGATTCCAGTCGATGGAGACAACTAGGTTGCTTGGAGGTGGGACTGAATAGATGACCGGGTACGACTCAGACGAACTTCCTTCCTGCGGTAAAGGAACGGGTAAATTTCCCCCATGTTCGTTAGAGTCTGTGCTTATGAAAAGAATTTGGACGGTGTCATCCTTGTTCTCTTCGGTGACTGTATCATCCGAAAATGAAACCTCTGAAGGCAAGACCGGGTCAACTGCCGCCTCGACCTTTTGACTTTCGTCTAGTGTGGATTCAGATGGTTTATCTTCAATGATAGGTGCTTCAGCTGACCACCTGAGCGGGCCAGCCGGATTTTCAACTAGTGACAGACTCGACGAGAGTTTTTTATATCCAGGAGGAAGTCGTAACGGTGAAACCGGACGATCATCCAAAACTCTTTTAGCTTCATCTAAGAAGGGACAACAGTGGACGGCATGATCACCTTCACACAACTTACAAGGAAATCTATATTTTCCTTTTTGTCCTGGGACTTCACTTTCACTAGTTGACAGTGTGTTTTCAACATGATCACCAGAGGTTGACGACACCGGGTTGTGCAATCTAGGAGACCAATCCCTTAATATCCGAGGGATGCAAGGACAATCTCTGTGAAAGTGGTCTCCTTTGCAAATGACACATGGCGATTTAGGCCTGGTCGGTGCAGTGTGTGGATTTTCGTTAGACGACACTCGTTTTCCCCCATTCGCCTTTGGCTCCTTCTTCTTCTTCTCTCTCTTCTTCTTTTCCTTCTTCTCCTTAGGAACTTGACTTTTGGCTTTACCAGCCCCGTCAAGCGAAGAGGAAGGAGGAGAAGAAGAATTAGAGGAAGTAGAAGGCTGGCGGGCAACTCTGGACTCGTCTAATTGCTGATTCGATTGTTCAGGAATAGTGGTGTTCTGAACAATAGAGGTTGAGAAGAGCCATACAGGAAAACCAATTGTCAGTCCTGGAAGCGACAATGTGGCCATATGGGGTGCACCAAGATCTCCCCAAGAGGAGAAGGGACTAGGATTTCCACCAAGGGGAATTCTTTGGTTGGTAGACTCCATTTTCTCAACCCAAGATCAACCTAGGAAAGGGGTAATGAATATTCCATTAAAAATAAATTTTTAGACGCTTTGACACAACTTGTTTTTTTAGTTTTTAAGAGTCGAGAAAAAACAAAAGATGACTCTAGTCTCCTTCGATTTTTAATGAGCCTGAAGTGACAAGTGCTCAGATGGACCTTTTCCATTAAGGAGTCTGAAAAGGAACGAAAGGGACTACTATGGAGATCTAGGTAGAGGGAGTACCAAACCAATCGTAAAACTGTAGAATACTTTTTACGGTACGGCAGTCAATCTTCCCGAATGCTGTGTTTAGTGCATTGCGATCGATAGGGCAGCAGACACGGCTTCCTATGGATAAAGGATTTAAGCCTATAGGGGTCTCCCAAAATATACTCGACGGTACGTGGGAGCACATGTCCATACTGGCACATATCGTCTCAAAGTGGAGGAATCACCCAACCATCAGTGAGGACAACAGTTACCAGGCTTTACGACGCCGGAATACGTCTCTAGCCTAGACCTCTAAATGTTGTGCGTTAAGTTCCAAAGCGTTGTTAGATTCATTGAATTTATTTTAAGTTGATCTTGCTTATGAAGTTTTCCTTTTGGGGTTCACCACTAGATGTAGATATAATTCCTAAAATGCAATCTAAAGATGATAAACAAACTTTTTATCTCTTTTGTGCAATGAAAATCCTAACTACTAGGGAAAAAGAAAGACACAATCTTTTCACAAAGAGAAAAGAGCACACTGTAAATGCACTTTCCCTAAATCAAGCCAAACAGACTGTCAATATGAAAATGCACATGTGCATGTATTTGTTTTCGACTCTCTTAGTATTGATGCTAAAAATAAAGTTGATGTACAAATCTGAATTTGCTTTCAAATGACAAACATAAACAAGCTTCTTTTCGAAATCAGAAGGTAGAGATGATTACGACACTTTATGATTTTGAAATAAATACTCATTTTGACACTAGAAAGACACAAATTCAGACCAAAGGCAAAAGTAAAAGTATAGTCGACTATCAACAGCAATCAAACTTTCTCCTATGATCGAAATCGACACTTGCGACAGATCTAAATCAAAGGACAGCAGTACGACTATTCTACTTTTGCAATGGAAAACTGTAAACGACTCAACAAACACACAAAAACATCTACAGTTCTTTTGTACAAAGGAGGCCGAATAACAACGAGGAAAAGGGGTTTTTAAATAGACACATATACTGATCACAGGTTGCAAAAATCAGAGACAAAACTGGAAAGAATGAAGCACAAGAACCTCAACTGCACAGGGCTAGGCTGATCAGCGCACCTGTAACACAGAGAAACTGGATTGCAGCGCAGGTTGCCCTTTCGGGAAGTGCGCTGAAATGCAGGAACTCTTAACAGTACCTGCGCTGGGGCAGAAACGAGAATTCTCTCCAGGTTCTGGGTCACAATTTGCAGTTTAGTCTTTGGTTTTTGGCCGAGTAAAAGCAATCAGTAATGCACAATCAAGGGGTAGATCTAAGGAGGGTCTAAGAGCTATCACAAAGGGCAATCAGATCATTTGTGAATCAACTGTTCAAATCATAAACAGATGCAGTGAATGGATTGAAGTAGCGGATGTCTACTTTGCATTTGTTATGGCAAATGCAGTTCGAATGCTACTTATAAGTTTATAAAACAAACAACAAGAGATACACAAACAACCTAATTAGACATTCTCCCCAGCGGAGTCGCCATTTTGTTACCGGGAAAAGTGTCTATTTAGAACTGCTCTATCCCACTAAGGTGTGAAAGCTACCTTAGAAACAAACAGAGAAAACTACTTTTGTATTTCCTTTATGAATTAAAGATAGAGGGGGATAGAAAGAACCAACCTGTGTCTTGCGCTAATCCTTTGATCCAATCCCTCTCTTCTTTGACAGCTTCCAGCTACCTACTTCCTTACTTGCCCAGCTTCACCAAGTTCCTGTAAGATCACAGAAGAAGAAAACTACACAAAGACATGGATCTATATTCATAAACAGCTTAGGATCAGATTTAAGCTAAACATACAAATGTAACAAGCATCAATGATACACAAGCATGTATGAAAAACTCAAATAGTTTTATTGATATAACAAGGAGATCCAGGAGGAGTTACAACCGATGATTCCTGACCCAGCATCAACCTCCCAGCAAAGAAGCCCCTTCTTCACCTCCAACAAAGCATAAATCACCCAATACTCTGATATCTATCTCAAAACCAACAGCAATTCTTTGCAATGTACAAAATTCCAGCCTCTGGATCTCTGGGATGAGGGATCCATATATAGATGTATGCAAGGAGGATGAGTCAGCTTGTGATTTGATTAGTGTCTTCTCTCTATCAGTTCTTGCTTCCACTTGGAGACTGAAAGCCTCTTACTCATCCTTGGTCGAATTCAGTGAGGCAAGTGTCATAGGAGAAGATTCTGGAAGCTTCCATTGTCTTTCCACCTCGCGGAATGGCACTGCCATTTGTCATTTCTCGCTCAACGCACCCTCATAGTGCATTTAGGTGTGTTACAACGCACCCAGCTAGTGTTTTTAGGTGCTATGCAGCGCAACTAGCCAGTGGAGCAGCTGAAAAGATCCTGTTTTGACTTATTCTGAGTAGTTTCTGGTGGAGAACTTCTGGGAGAAGCTGTAATCTGTTGACCTTGTTCCTTTAGGGGTTGGAACAACACTTTTAGGGACTTAGGAGCCCTTGGTTTATGGACATTTCATGCTTGGAGCTACAAGGCACAAAAATGTCTATAACAATGATGGATCCATCTAAAAGGTGCAAAAGATGACAGATGAGATGATGCATCCTACCTAACTTCATGATAGAAATAAAGACATGCAAATCAAAGGGATAAGCTATGAGAAAAATTTCTTTACGTAGATTGCATTGGGATTATTAGGAAGGCAATAGCCTTTAGAATCCTCCAAAAAATATTCCCCCTTGCCTAAGTGCAAGGGTAATTAGGGGTAGACATAGCTTCCAAGATGTCCTCATCAAAATGGAAGATGAGTGGATGAGACGAATATTGACTACATAATACAACGCGGTACCTAGTGCATCAACCTGAGAAAGAAGGTTCACATACGCATCATATGGAATGGAAGACGATGAGATAGTAGATGAAGGATCTGTGTATGTTGGGACCTGGGATTTTCTCGAAAGAGGTTGAATAGAAGCGTGCTCAGAAACCTCAAAAATGATTTCCTATGAGGCACTCAAGGATGACAACAGGTAAAGGATATGGCCCGTGGTGTCCGTCATCTCGACATCTGGGGAAGGGATCATGATGGTGGGACCAGATTCCCCCTATTCTGGCTTACTATTGGTACAAAAACCCACAGGAAGAGGAGAAGGTGATCCATTATGAGTGGTCTTGTATTCGCGAAGTGCCTTAAGGAAATCACAAAATTTGTTGAGATGAGGTCAACAATGGGAGTAGTCACCATGATGATCACACAGGGCACAAGGGTGATTTTTGTGTAACGTTTTAAGTTTCTTGGGTGGACCTGGTAAGTTAACATGGACTTTAGGGATCTTTGACTTAGGGAACATGTCATGAACCAAAGATTTGAGATGAGGAATCTCAGGACAATTATTGGTTGCGTGCCCCACAACTTTACACAAAGCACACAGAGGTGACGAGTTTGTGTCCTTGGGGACTGGAGGAGGTTGGGGAGCCTTGTCCTTATGTTTTTTCCTCTTAGCTTTTCCCCACTGTCCAAATGCTTTCGCAATAGGAGTGGGTTTCTCTTGAGGTTGTGATGGAACTAAACTAGTGGTAGGGGCCATAGGGACCAATTGAACCAGGGTCAGAGCACGATAAGGTCTTAGCTAACCAGGAAGAATACTTGTAGAGGGATCAATGTACCATACGGGGATCCATAAATTCATGTTGGGAAGGACCAATGAAGCCATGATAGGGACATAAAATATTGCGGGAGGGGGAAATAAGAAACGTATGTGGCCTGCAAGGTAATGTCCCAGTGGAACAACTCCTTGATGGTTGAGACCTGGAGGAACAGTTCCTACGGAAAGATAGTAGAGGCACCCACAAATGGAGGAGGTGCTAGGGGGTGGATCTGGATGGCTTGGCTGGGATGGTAAGCTTGTTGTGGATCAAATGTACTAGATTGTTTCAGGAAATCCTGTGACGCTGAAAGATTTAGGCTTTAAGATGAGAGGGGGAGGACCAGGGAAAGAACGCAACCACGAGGAATCTTTATAGACTTTCAGTGAAACACCAGTGAGAGGAGTTGAAGACTTCTTATCTAACACTGATGAGATAATGGATTCGGGGGACGTCACAGATGTCGGCTCGTAGTAAGTAAACTGATCTATGGTAACAATCTTCCCTTCATGGGGGAAGCACATCTTGCGGAAAACCGTAGATGCGATTGCTGACGTGGCATATGTGTAACTACGACCCGAGAGAATGTTGTAATCTAAAGTGGCATCAATAACCTCAATATCTATATGGACAATCTTGGCCGCAAGGGTAAATGGATAGTTGCGGTACATGCTAAGAGGCTAGGAGGAGTGTTTGTCCTAAGCATGTGAAGTGATGGTGGAGGGGGACAACTCAGGTGACTCAAGTTTTTTCCAAATGGTAGCAAACATCATACAGGTGGATGCACCATCGCCAGTAATGCATCTGGATATGATGATATTACGGACTCGGACTAGTACCTAGGAAGAAATGGAGCAAGGCAATGGGGGATGTTCTAATGTATCAACTAGCAAGATAATCAAATGATCGTCAGAAGGATCTACTACGCCCAAAGAAGTTATTAAAGCTTTCATTTGAGATGGGCATGATTGGAGTACATCTAGCATCGACATGGCGACAGGTGATTGTGCCAAGTCATCTACTATACTGTATGTATGAGCAACTCGGTTAGAAGTTGTGTTATGGCATTATGGTCCCTTTGGGATCTTGGGAATTTCCTCAGCTTTAGGTTGAGGAATCTGTAATGGAAAATTTGATGTCATAAGAGGCTCAGTAGAAGCTTTGGCTTTGGACTCAGTGGCGGACGAAGATGATGGCTTATCATATTGATGCGATCGAGTTTGAAAGTTGATATCGGAGGGGTTAACCTCATCAGAGCTCATCATGAGGATCTGGTAGTCACTAGAACCAGAAGATTAGGGAGGGTGGGTTGCTTGACCTAGGTGAGGTTGAGAAGAAATAAATCCTTGTTGAGGGAAAGGATTTGTAAGCACTGTTGGTTGAGATGGTGCAGGATTCTGAGGCAATTGTTAGCGTCTAGAAGCTGCTTGAGCTTCCCACATTTGGTGCATCTAGGGTAAAGGACACTCATGTGTATAATGGACATGTACACCACAACATGCACAAGGCTTGTTCATACAAATAGCCTTGCTTTGCTTGGGTTGGCTTCCCTGTTGCTAGTTGTTGGTGTTAGGCCGACTCCCTTGGGATTCACTAGGTTGATTACCTTGATTACCCTAGTTACCCTAGTTACCATTGTTACCCTTCCCCTTATTATTTTTCTTCAAATTTTGGGCATTGGTTGCACTCTACTGTGTAAACACCTGACCTTAAGGGGGTAGTAGCTGCGGGGGCTGAGGATGCATGGGAGGTTGCGGTGTTAATGCTTGAGGGGCTGGAGTGCTCGAATGTTCATAAGGGGGAGAAATGGTTTGGTAGGTAGGTTGGGGCCCTGAAAACATGTTGCTAACAGGAGGGGCATAATTGTTGGAGGAACTAGTGCCCCCCTATGGATGGCCATTGAGTATATGGGGAAGGATGTGAAAGGGTTCCAACGATACTGTCGGCAATGTGAGATTCCCTCCGTGCATTCGAACCTCCAAGATGGGGAAGGTTTGGAATGACGATATAGACAGAATTGGATTGCACATAAATCAGGTCATATCTCGTAGGGGTTTGGAGAGCTTCTTCCTCAGTCTGAGGAAAATGGGATGTGACATCTTTTCCAATGGGTGTTAAAAGGCTCCTGAGAAACTAATCTACATACCATTTTGTAGCGTCTCTAGTGAGCGTGCACTGGAATAGCCGAAAATGAATGAAGTCATTGGTAATGGAGTTGGATGAACACCACATGTAGAAGGAGTGAACATGATCAGTAGGATCGTCTCCATAATTACCCTCAAACACTGGGATATTTGAGGGAAGCTTAGTCGGCATAGCATGCCAACCAGTGTTGTGGTGTATTGGGTCGTTTATCAACTGGCTAAAATCCAGAAGATTTAAGCTAGCCATAAAAGGGAGTATGGGAGGTTTCTGAACGGTTCATGAGATTGCTCCTCTAGATGTGATCACTAGCGTAGAACTAGAGCCAACGCCAGGTTGGGTTCCTACACTTGTTGTGGGTCCAAACATGGCGACAATGTTTGGTGAAGGAGGCTTGGAATCAAATGAACCAGGAGAAGAGCCGGTATGGGGACTCAGAGGGCTATGAGCTCGAACCCAGTGGGGAGGAGTAATATGCTTGAGTGGAAAATGGACATGAAGCTATAAGAGTCTCTTTGACAAACGCCTTGGTGGCACAATGGTGGTAAGACACATGTGACATGAAAATGGTGAAGGGAGATCGACAATATGACTTTGTCTAAATGAGGGGATATAAATTTATTATGTTCAGTCTTGGCTTTAGGGTGTAAACCAACTTCCCTTCACTTAATGTGTGCTTGTGTGTGCAAGTGTATTTATTGATTAACCCTAGATCATGTTTGTAAAAAGAAAAAATATTGTTGAAAATAAAATAAAGTTAACAATAGTAAATGAATAGCAAAACCATTAACTAAATCCCACCCAAACTGAATTTGCAAACACTGTGCTGGTTGGTGGTGAAATTGACTGAAAACACACTAAAATGTTCAAGGGATCTAAGTGTCGGTGTGACTGGGATGAAATGTCACTAGGCAACTGGAAAGTGGTGCAACAACAACAAAAAAATAGAGAGGAAGATCACTGCAAAAAGATAGGGGGATGGGTGTAAATCCTAGGGAAATCGATGGGACCCTAAGGCCAATGATCAAACACGGTTTAATATGAAACCATGGATGGAAACAACCTATCTTTGGAGCTCTAAAAGAAAATGGTGCAAATCTGGAAAATATGGCTGAAAGTGCTGGAGAAACTCAGACTTCTTACTCGGCTAAACTCCTCCTATAAAGGTGGAAGCATACTAGAAGCCCTAAGGGGATAAATTACACTTTGACGAGTAAATCACAATAGATCAAGGCCTAAGCAGGATGAGACAGAGGTCAAACATTCCAACACACACCTCTTGACAAAGCCCGGAAACAGATCTGATAAAAACTAAGAAACCCTAAAATCGCAGGTGCTAATCTATTTTTAGGGGGGATCGCAGTTTTTGGGGTGAAATATGCACTTTAGATGCGAGATTGCACTTTTTGGGCTAAAAAGTGTGATTTTTGATCCTTGATTCCTGGTCAGAAAATCTCAGAAAAACTAACATCTCTGTCATAGTTTGTTCCTTTGACCTGCGGAAAAGACCAAAAAACTTGCAGAAGTTAGAAATTTGACATATCTAGGGTTAGAAAGCTAGTAAATGAAATTAAGATTATGAACAAATAAGAAACCCTAACCTAAAAACTGAAGGTCACCCAAGTTTCTGGATTTGAAGTAAAAAACCAATGGAGTTGCCAATTTTGTTGTAGGGATTTCGTCTCAAAGGTGTACGAAAAGAACCCACTTAAGACTGCGGATGACAAACAATCTGAACAATATAAATGGCTACTAAACATTGTAGATTTGCAGCAAATGATAGAAACAAAACCTAGCAA
This sequence comes from Pinus tabuliformis, assembly GCA_031772625.1. Taxonomy (NCBI): domain Eukaryota; kingdom Viridiplantae; phylum Streptophyta; class Pinopsida; order Pinales; family Pinaceae; genus Pinus; species Pinus tabuliformis. The sequence continues at coordinate 365,396,507 of CM062806.1, forward strand.
AGTCCTGACCTATGACACAATCATAGTTAAACCATAAAAAGAAACAGTAATAACTCCAATCATCCAATGGAAACCAGATATACAAAGAATATATTTTATTATAATACCTGTGAGGGGAACAAATAAATTTTACCAATCCCCCTCTATGGGATGGGTTCTTGTCTATCCTAAAACATCTTCAGATTGTGTAGAGTCTTTGTCCTCTATAATGTGAAAACCCAACAAATAAAATGTTTGAGCTTAATGGGAACTCAAATGGCAGAGAAATAGTGTGCGACGATGAAAATAATAAGAGTTACAGCAATGAGTGCAATAACGAAAATAATCGAAAGTGAATAATGAATGGAAAACCCCTCTATTTATAACAAAATACTGAGTTATCCTTGAATAATGAGCAATAATAAAATATTATTAACCCCGTTCATGGAATAACCACTTGGAATATTTTATTATATTTGGTTAGGAGGGAAAATGTATTTAAACTTTTATTTAGAAATAATAAATAAATAAATGATTTATATATCATCTCAAGAAATTGGTTAAGGAATAATAAATAAATAATGATTTATTTAATTATTCCTAAGGGATTTAGTCAAATTTGACAAGGAATAAAAATTAATTAGTGATTAATTAATTGTTCCTAGAGAAAAATAAGATAATTAATAATTTATCTTTTGATTTTTCATAATTGGGTCAAATATGATAAGGAATAATAATTGAACAATGGTTTAATTAATTATTCCTAGAAGAAAATAACATTAATAGTGATTTATTTAATTATTCTTTGTTAGACTCCTGCTGCAGCAGGTTAATCATCTTTCATGATCGACAGTTTTACATGCCAAATATGTCATGCTATGCATGCTGCAATGCTCCATATTTTCTACAGATGGCCAGAAAGTATCCATGAGAGTAGGCTGGTCTAAAGGCCACTGCTGTGTTCCAGTTTTGATAAAGCAATCCATTTTTGCTTTGAGGCAGTTTTTCAGTTGGAGGCACTCAGGCTGGAGTGCACTAACATCTTTCTTTTTCTCATCACCCTTATTATATAGCTCCCTAACAATTTTTCCTTCCCCTATTAGAATCATGTATATAAATCCCCCTATGTAAATACCCCTCCCTGGCAATATAGCCATACTTTCTACTAAGTCCGGGAAATCTCAGTCCATCTGGGACTGTTTTTAGCCCATCCGAGTCATTGAGGAACTGGTTTGACATCTGGTCGGCCAGCAACCTCCCCCTTAACCCCACAAACCCCCAAAAACCCACATTCCGCCCCTAACCCCAAAGTCCCTGTACATAAACATTAACCCGCGCCTTTATTTAACCCCGCAAACCAGTTTTCCTAAGTCTATAACCCACCGCGCGCATTAATTTCGGAATATTCCTACGAATATTCCCACCCGCTAACCCCCTGTCCCGTCTCGTTTGCCGCCAGCCATCTGATCCACAGCCCCGCAGATCTACGGCTGGCAGGCATCCTCATTCCTGACGCGCCCGGCCTTTAACGTCCGGGAGTTCGGCGGTTTTGCCGCCGTACTCCCGCCACGCGTCAAGCGCCGGGTTGTGGCGGAGCCCCTCCCTCCGAAACCACCATCCCCCGTAAGTGGTGCGCCACATACCGCTTACCGCCCGGTGACGTCACCAGCCTACGTCACCCCTGCACAGTCAACAGCCCATGTCACCCCCTTGTACAGTCACCTGATGAGTCACCCGCCTGCGTGGCCTCCTGCCACGTCACTGCCACGTGTCCCGCAACCGTACCTACCACATCATCGTCTGTACATGATGACGTCATGCTGATGTCATCCCGCCACGTCGCCATGCTGACGTCACCCGCCGTACAATGCTGGTGTCATGCTGACGTCATCAGCCCTTTTTGGACGCAGAGGCGCGAAAATCGCACTTCGGAGCCACGGAATCGAATTCTGAGGCAGTTTTTGATGAGCGATTTGCGCTAGCGCCTAGCGCAAATCGCTCATCGAAAGATTTTTTGGGCCAGAGTGGAGAATCTTCAGGGAATCTTTAAGGAATCTTCGCCCCATGTAGCCCTTGGAAGCCCGAAAAGGTGCAGAAATGATCCGTTTTCTTCACAGAGCATACCAAAATGATCAGCAGACAATTCCAGATGATACAGAGGCCGAACAGCGGCCATTTACTGGAGATTAGACACGCAGTACAACAGATCAGTAGCCCAGATTTTGTCAGAGAGTATCAGTGGAAGAAAGGACTCCAGAAAGAATCAGTCATAATTTTTTAGGGGCTCGAGGCACCTGAACATTGATCAAGCCCCCAGAAAATCAAATCGATAAGCATCAGCCCATCCTTGCTTTCAAATCACCGTCAAGACATTCAAGACACCAGGACAACAAGGAAGCAGAGACCCATACCCATTTATTGCAGAAAGCACTGCAGCAAGCCACCGAGGACAACATCATTCATTTAGTTTTGACACATCGGCCCTGAGCACGGCTTGAGACATTCTTTGCATTTATTTCTAGATAGGATTAGGTCAAGAAGTCATTTTTATGACCTAATTAGGTCAAAATGTAATAAAGAAAACTCTGCAAAGAGTTTTGCCCTATATATACCACCCTCTATATAGTTTTAAGGGTTGGTTAATTGGTAATTTTCACGAGAGACTCGTTGTGTATACCTGAATTTTTCTGTAATCAAAGATTGCTTAAAGCTTGGAGAACGAACTGTCTGTGGTTGATGAATGTGTTGAAGAGTTGGAGATGGAATTCCTGCTGCGGCCCGAAGCAATAAGTGCCTCTTATCTCTGTTTATGCGTTTGCCATTATCTAAATAGCAGGAAGAAAGAATAGCCTAGAATTAGTTAAATACTCTCTATGCTCAATTCCTGTTGTTTCTTGATGTTTTCTTCTGAATGAATTGGTTATGAAAATTGAATTCCTTCTGGCTCATGTTTACCTCAGTTCACCTGTGCTGGCCAATTATCTAGGGATTCTTAACTGCTCCTAGGTAGCGCCTCGTTGTTTCCTCTGCTAATCTGTTGGAGAGATTCTTAACTGCCTCTCTTTCTTTAGCATTCTTGCCATCCCTTGAACCTGAAAATTTCTTCTGCTGTAGTTATCTTGCTCCATTTTCCCCTCATTGTTACTAAAGAAAAACACCAGCAGTTCCCCTCCTCGACTCCACGCCCAATGGTTTGAAACATTCAGACTATACTCAGCCTCTCTACCTGAAAGTATCATTTTTCCCGCTAAAACTCAATCAAAACCCTGTGCATCATATCTAGCCTAAAATCACCCCTTCCAACAAAGCTAAATCATAAAGAGAGAGCCCTCTCTGACTGCAGGCAGGCTAGGGCTTGCAGTCCAAAGTTGGTTTGTGGTTACCTCGGCCGTATCCCTTTGGGAGTCAAAAGGGACAACCTGAGTGATAACATAATGGCGACTCTGCTGGGGAGATGAATCATGTGTTTATTAGTGCAAATCCTCAATTTTGACCAGTTCGCCTCGTTTTCTGGAGAAAGTGTTCCTTTTCTTCAGGGTTTTTCATGTTCAGCTCTGATCTGTGACGGTGGACAGAGATCAGGCACTTTAAGGTTACATCATCCACCTGGCGACTCCACTTCATCCCCATAATAAAGACTCCGCTGGAGAAATGAACCCGAAGGAATTATATAAGCAGATCAAGTTCTTGACTTGGATGATCATCCAAGAGACCATGTTCTTTCTCTTGCACCAAATTTTGCTGTGCATATTGTACTTTAAAAGCGATTTTATGTCAATTTTTTGTGTTTTTCCTTTGGAAGAGATTGTTGAAAAGCCTCCTTGCACATTAGAGCAGCAGCTTTCAAATGCTGTTGAAGATCGTCATACAGTCAGGGAGGAACCAAAAATAGAGTCCAGTCTTCTAGCTCCTGTACATACTCCCGTGCCTCGTAAAGTTCCTGAAAGATATAAGCCACTCATTTTACCTCCTGTGCTTGGTCCCCTGCCGGCAAATCATCCTGAGTATCTCCCTAGATTTGATGGAGAGAATGGCGCTACTGCCCAGAAACATATCCAGGCTTTTGAAGATTATCTTAATGCATTTGAAGTGGAAGATGAAGATGTCAGTCTTAGACTATTTGCCCTTTCTTTGCAAAGCGAAGCTAGGACTTGGTTCAAAGCGTTGCCTGAGGGGAGCATCTCTATGTTTCAGCAGTGTGCCAAGCTTTTCCTTGATAGATGGATGATCAGAGGTAATCTCTTCTTGCTGATTGAAGAATACAATCATTTAGAAAGGAATCCAGATGAATTTGTTCAGCAGTTTTCAGACAGATTCAATCAAGTTTATCAAGCCATGCCTCTAAATGTAAGACCTCCCCTTGATTTAGCTCTATTGCAATATCCTAGAGCATTTGACGCAGAAATGGAATTCTGTTTGAGGGAAAGATGCCCATCCACTTTGAAATAGATGCAGGACATAGCTGTGGATGTGGAGGCAAATCTAAAAAGAAGGGAGGAACAACGCAAAGCACAGCAAGAAGAAAGATTTCATAGCGTGTTACAAAAGACAGAGGAAATGATGCAGCTGATCACAATGAAAGTAGAAAGTTCAAAGCACCAG